>JAKZAN010000001.1:6301655-6901655 GCA_023053545.1 Lepidurus packardi | reverse complement strand
AAGCTGCCGCCATTTTGGTAACCCCGAGCCCGTCTGACGACTCAGGTTCGCAATCTGGGGTGGTCTTGTCACCATTTTCCTGGGTGTTTATCTGCTCCGATGAGGCTTTCACCAACACATCTTGACTAATGGATTGACCGTGAATTTCACAAGGCTCTTGGTCACTCATATTGTGTTTGCGCAACTAATAAATAACCAGCTCAAGCCACAACGTTGCTTCAAATGGTCCTCATGGCCTTGGCCGTAGGGGAAAAACTCGTCTGGGAACTGTTTGGGTGTCGTTTTTGCTTGTACAAAAAGCTGTCGAAGAAACAAACGATGAACGATGCCTACAAGAGAAAATTGGAAAGAAATGGCTACAATATACAGACAATAGCACTTCGACAAATAAATCTGGGGTTGAATCTGCTCAATAAAGGCGACAGGACGTAAATATTTCTGATCTGAATGATAGGGAACAAAATGGCTGCTATATAGGGCTCACGCAAGCTGCTGAAAAACGTTCTTGTTCTTCGAAACTGGCTAACCAGAACGTTTTAATCCAGAACTAGATCTTTAATCGTTGTTCTGTAGACAAAATATAAGCGTTACTACACTCACAATGAATTCCACAGCTTGTGTTTTGCTAAGCGTGGGACAATGACCTGAATTCTCTAGCCTACTAAGCTTTATCCTCAGTAAATTAAGTATGGATTTTTACTACATTCCTACTGGTATCCATCGCTGAAATGTAGACGATTTGGCTTGCGTTCATGGTTGACCCAAACCAGATTTTTCTACGGAGAACGTTCTTTTGGTATGGTAGTATGTATATTTGCTGCAAAGGTAGGGTGAATCAACGAAAGCTACGCTCCTGGCCCACGACCTGACTTGTTATGTTGCTGTATATGTTATACTTATGAATTATGTATATTAGTTACCTATTTTGGAATGGAAATCAGCCAATTATAGCACCAATTTCACCCTATGTATCAGAAAGCCCGACCACCAACTTTGGCGTCTGGCAGCCCAGGAATGTAAAAAAAAAGTTCTAGATGGCAGCACATCGCAAACAAGCTCCTAACAATGAAAATTAATTAATTCCCGCAGTGCTTAAAAATTATAAGATCACGGAAAAAAGAAACCAAGAAGATAACACAAGCCTTACAGCCAAAACCTTTATAATAAAACTTGGAAACGTCTTAAAATCCCTTCCTATCCATTAAACTTTTCCATGGAATTTCATGTCCAATTTGTTCCCAGTTTTTGCCCCTGTCAAGAAACGAGTCCCAATTAGAGATGGGGAAATGCATGTTAATTCTACCATGATAAAAAGTGGAAATTTTACACTGGTTTGATGGCTTCTTCTAGTAGTGTTATTGGTAGCTCCAAGTCAGTAATACAAGGACGTGAAAAATCAACGGCAAAGACACGACAGAATATTTCTTCCTTTTCTCTCATCTGCTTTTTACTGTCTCGGATCCCCGTTTCCAAAAATGTGGGAGCTATCTTGACTCAAATTTTGTCAGTTAGAAAGCTATGCGCCATGGCTTGAGACACACTGAATCGTTTCACCGGATCCAAAACCAAAAGTTTCTCCAAAAGATCTTTCAACTGGACGACTTTCCGATGATGGTCTTCGGGTAAATTTTGGTTCCCAATGAGTTCATTCATGAGGTCACGCGTAGGTTGCACATTGGCCATCACCACGACCTTTTCCTAAAAAAAATATTGCTTAAGATACAACGCTCTGATTATAAGAAAACGGAAAGACATACTCGCTCAGTCACTTTGTCTACATCGTGGAAAAGGAAATTGCAATTGGCATCAAAGTGCTGTTCTTTGAAAGCTCCCTTACGGACCATTTTGTTCGGGAACTTGCCTCTTAGTTCCATGAAACATCTGAGCATGTGATTATTCGTGGCACCTTGAAACAGAATACGACCGGTATACAACTCAAAAACCGTGGAAGCTACAGACCATAAGTCGACACCATAATCGTACGGAATACCCAAAACTGTAGAATCACACGAAAACGTTCGAAGTTAATACTTTCAGTTAAGCCACAACGTAAGTCGAGATTCACTTACTAACTTCAGGCGCTCTATAAAATCTTGAGACCAGATAAGGAGTTAAATCATTCTCGTTGACATGAGACGCAGACCCAAAGTCGCACAGCTTCAAAACCAGCTTGCTTTCATTCACCTGAAAGGCAAATAGCACTTCAACATCTCGCAATTCAGCAAAAGTAACATAATTACATAAAAGTAACATAATAAAAATTAACATAATAAAAAAAAGTAATAAGTAAATTAACATAATAAAAAAAGTAACATAATAAAAATAACATAAAAGTAACATAATTTACCAAAATATTATCCGGTTTAATGTCTCCGTGTAAAAAGCTGGTCTTTTTGAGAAGCTTTAAGGCTAAAAGCAACTGCTGGGTGTAAGACCGTACCGCTTTAACGTGGAGGCCCACATCTTTCCCGTACTTCTTCAAAACCTTCAAGAAAAAACTTTCAATATGCAACTCCAGACTGAATAACTTCGTATTGTTACCTCCCGAAGATTCATGGCAAGAGGCTCGAACACCAAACAAAGATGCTGCTTGTGAAAAAAGTGTCTGAATAAACGTAAACAATGGAAACGGTCATCAGGGTCTGCATCATTCAAACGCCTAAGGATGTCGAGTTCTTTCAACCCAGTTTTATGCCTAGAATGACATCGTGTCAGTAAACAAAACAGGCTTTGGATGCTTTTAAACGCCTTACATGATTTCGTTATTTCTTATGATTTTAATTGCAACGTCCTGGTTGGCTCTGGCAGCGTCACGAGCGCGTACCACGTTGGAAAACACACCTTGGCCAGTATAACCATAAACGTTGTACCTTCCATCCAGGATTTCACCCGTTCGAACTCGGTAGTACCCTTCTGCGTCATCCCAGTTATCCATCAAGGCAGGATTCTCTTGCACACGTTTCATAAACTCCACATTTGGACTCTAAAAAAACGTAAATAGGTAAGTTAAATACTTAACTTTATACACACAAAAAAAGGTTTACTGATAAGAAGAAAGAATATTTTTTACTGAGTAGTTTTCCGCAAACATGTCGTTTTCAGCAAACATATCTCGGCCAGGTTTTTTCTTGTCTTCTTTGATTTCGGGTTCGGATTTCTGTTCAGGAGTTTTTGCAACATGCATGGGGGAGAGACTGAGTCTCGAGGGTGTATCTATGGAGTCTTGTTCTGAAACGGCCCTTTCTACGTCGCTTTTGGTGTCTTTTTCAGCAGCAGCTGCCTCTTCGGCTTCTCTCAACAGCTCCGACATAGGTGACGCAGCAGCTGATTCGTCTTTTTCTTTAGACAAGCGGCGTTTGGGCGAAGAAGCACTTGAGGTAAGGTTCCATGACTGGTTCGAATCTTCTGCTTCCCCTTCTGAAGCTGCTTCTAGTTTCTAGCACATAGAAAATCGAATTCTATAATAACTGTAAACACAGTAACGGAATGAAACTACTTTTAATAGCTCCTCTCGTTTCTTCCTTCGCTGTTCGATTATTTGATCTTCATCCTCGTCCTCAATGTCGAAATCCAAAGGCCTAGACCATAAAGTTAGATATAATTGCTTAATATTCGTCAGATTAGACGTATTTACGCTTCGTCTGAGGAAGGTTCATGGGCACCGTCCCCATTTTTGGTTTCTTTGCGTGGTTTCTTGTCTCTTTCGTCTCGCCCTCGCTTCTTCACATCTTCTCGGTGATCTCTGTAATAAAATTCGCATAATTTAGCTCCCAAGTAAAATAAACTTCTATCTGAATAAGTAAATATCACTAAGAGAAGTGCATCTTTACCTGCAATGATCGGACTCGTTATAACGCCCAAACCGATCATCTCTGCCTCGAATTCTTCGATTACTGTCCCGATCTCGCTCGCGTTCACGTTCCCGCCTCCTTGCCTCGATTTCACGATCGCGATCTCTTCTTCGCTCATCCTCCCGCCTCTGCTGTTGTCTTTCCCACTCCAGATCTCGTGCACGAGGTCTATCTTTATCATCGCGGTCTCGGGTACGACTGTGTCTATCGCGACAGTCCTTGTCGACTGATCGGTGTCGAGATCCTGAGTTTCGACGCTGGGGTTCTTGGGTACGTCCTTGAGGTCTTTCACGAAATCTGTCGTTTTGGCGCTCGATTTCCTTTAAGTGTGTTTTTCCTTCCCGAGTTCTGTCCACAACTCTAACATCTTTTTCCCTGCGATCTAATCTGGATTTCTCATCGTGCACCTTCCTACGGCTTCCTACGCCTTCTTTGTCTTTTGGAGATCGGTCATTGGCTTTGGTATCGGACCAAACAGCCAATACTTGCAAATCTTGGTCGCTAGAGGTCGAATTTTGGGGTTGTTTGACTTTCTTCTTCGGCGAAGAAGCGTCGGATACTAGGGCTCGAGAGCGAGCTGGAACGGATTTCGTAAATTGCACCTCGTCACTCTCTTCAGCCTTCTCATCTTTCGTCTTTTCTTTTCCTTCGTCTGAAGAAGCATAGTCACCTAAACAAGCTTGCAGGAGAGCCTACAAATTAAATAAGGGTTAGTTTAGATGATCCTTCTTGTGAAGACTAATCGTTACTTTTTGCCGCTCAAGCTCTTCAAGGTTCATTTCTTCAGTGACGGATACCGAAGCAATTGCTTCATTCACGTCGTCAGCTCTGACGTCCTTAACGTGAGAATCATCAACATTCTTTTTCTTCTTTGACTTCTTATCTTTCTTATGCTTCTTGTGCTCACCATTCAACTCATCTTTTTTTGGCTTGGCTTTATCATCTTTCTCAGTCTGACGTTTTTCTTTCTTGCGCTTTTTATGACTCTTCTCAACTTCGCTCTCTTCACCTTCCTTGGAAGAATGTTTACGCTTCTTTTTCCTGGAGAGAAAACAAACACATTAGGGTTATCTACAAGGAACATTAAGGGTACTGTAATACTTGGGGGGTTTTTCTGAATCAGATTTACCAACGGTAACGTCAGGTTTGTGTTTATGCTTGGATTTCTGACTTTTCTTGGATTTGTGGTGTTTCTTTTTCTCGGAATCGGTAGCATCCCTGGATCCTTCAAGAACTGCTCCTTCCTCCTCTATACTTTCAGCAGAGGAACTGTAATAACAAAATAATAAATTTGAAAAATAGTAATGTAATAGTAAATAATGTAATGTAATAGTAAATTTGAAAAATAGTAATGCATTAGAAATGGGTTCCACTTTCATAAATATGTAAAAGACCCGTTTCAGCTATGCCACTTGCGTTGCAGATACGAATGGCTTCGCTTCTTTATACTACTTTTTATTTGAGATCTTTTGATAGTTGCATTCAATTACATTTCATTTTTTGGCTACTATTAACTTAACTATTGAACACAAAATGCATAAACGTTAATTTGTACCTCATTTTATTGAGTTAATAGCAAAAACGGCACACCAGAAATAACGTCAACAAAGCGGCAGCGGCCGCCGAAGAATGCTATAATAAACGATAAGCGACGAAAGGTTTCCATGTTCAAATTAATGGAATCGATTTTCGCTATTTAGGGGCACGTTTACATAACCTAACTGTGAACCTCTTTTCTCCATGTACAAGTTTTTCCTCGGTGCTCTTAATAAGGTAAATTTATGTGTAAATCGAAGATAGAAATACAGTTGTTTTATTCTTCTTTTTAGCAGGGATTGACGCAGAATATATCGCGCAATATGGCATTGAAACACAATACGGACGTCCCAACCAAGAAAGCGACTTTCGGGATGTCTTGATTTTGGTTCCCTGAGGCGCAGTTCGGTTGCGCCCCTGGAATTATCCGTACGCGAGTCGGATATGCAGGTGGCACCAAACTGAACCCCACTTACCACAGCCTGTATGAATATGAGTCTGATACCGTATTTGTTTGACAGAATATTTATTTTTTACCTTAATTTTGCAGAGGTGATCATACCGAAACTGTTGACTTTGATTATGATCCCAAGCAGACAACTTATAGTCAACTTTTGGACATATTCTGGAAGAATCATGACCCTACTTCCAAATGCACGAGACAGGTATTAATTCCAAGCTTTACCGTTTAAAAATTGTTAGGTTATGTTTTCTCTCGAAGTATATGTCAGCCATTTTCTATCACGATGAAGAACAGAAACGTTTAGCCGAGAACACCATGAAAGAAGCCCAATCCAACTCGAAGATGAACATTCAAACTCATATTTTACCCGCAAAAACCTTTTATGAAGCAGAAGAGTAATTTTTATTTTTTTCCCCTAAAGTCAACCATATAACTGTCATAATTAACAGCTATCATCAAAAGTACTTGCTCCAGAAGCATCCTTGGTTGATGAACGCATTAGAAGTGGACATTGGTGATGAACTCAATCGTTCTCATGTTGCTGCAAGACTAAACGGATATGTGGGTGGGTATGGCAAACTGGAAAATTTCGAAAAAGAGTGGGAAGAATTAGATTTGACCCCCAAGTTGGCTGACTATGTGCGTCGAGCTATGTCCCAAAAGTCTAATATCCAATGTTAATTTCTTAAATATATATCTAAGTAAGTAGTGCTGTACTGCTATGTTTTCTTATCGACGCAATTATGAAGTGCTACAAGTGAAGCTTTTACGGAGCTACTGTGGCACTGATGCAGGGCAGAATAAGAAAACGAGTGTACTTTTAAATCCTTTTAAATACACAATTTACCTTTTAAATCATTTGTTATTTTTTTTTTCATTGGAAATAATTCTGGATGATGTTATCGGCAAACCATTCCCTGCTAAACTGAAGATGATCACCTTCTACTTCATAAAATCGCAGCTTTCCGGCCTGGTCTATTGCTTGCAATCCCAACCAATCCTGAAAAAAAAATATAGTTTCCTCCAGTGTAAGTGGTTAGATTATATAAATATTACTTCCTGGTATAACTTGGACTCTTGGAGCGTAAACGTCAAGATCTCCTGGCCCGGTTTGTAGAACCCAAACCATTCCGTTGCAATAGGGTCCACTATCGTGTCTTTGAGGAATTTGACCATAACAAAGTTTTGCAGTTTCTGCAAATTGGCTTTGTAAGTCCCGTTTCTCGTACGCTCGTTATTAATATCCGCTAAAAATAGACTGCGTTCCACATAGAGTGCCTCGTCCAAGGGGTCATGCCAATACTGCGCAGGGACCAATAAGTCTTGGATCCAAGGCTTGTACGCCCCCTTGTTCAATAACTCCCTCACGTAATTGCAAATCGTGGAATTGTCGCCTGGACAACGAGGCAAACCATACACACCCTGGTGCTGAGAGCCCATTGTCACTAAATTTATCATGGGGGGTTCGGGACATCTCTGCGCAACAGCTCTCCTAATTAGAAAGAAGATGGCTTCGCATAAATATTTGACTATTAAACATAGTTTGAACTAATCGAAAGATAACTTACAAAAACTGTCCTCCTTGCGATAAGCCCAACGCATGATATCCTTGCTGGAGTTTTGTATCATTGGCAATTATCTTGCATGCCCAGTCTACTTGTTTATTAATATTCATAAAATAGGCATTCTCAAAGTCTTCGCGAATGGATTTCCCAATCTTGAGCGATTTGACGTAAATGCCAGGTACGGTTTCTTCAATAAACTTCACTATGCCACCCAAGCTCAAGGGATCGCAGCAGACATCCCCTACAGAGGACACAGTTCGATTATACATAGGTATCTCTTGCCGAAAAAGTATATTTTCTGAGAATTTCCAATACCTATGCCATGCCAAATAACGACCGGAGTAGCACCCAAAGCTTGGCTGGCACATGATACTGTAAGGAGAAGCACACAAAAGCTTCCACAATTCCAGATTCCGTTAAGACTATTTATATTCATTTTTTCGGGTAGATTCAGCTGTTACAGGTTGCAAAGAAGTTCCAAGTTCGCTCGATATGTAGCGCCGGGGCGCACAGCGCTATACGTCCTGAGACGATGCATCAAAGCGGCTCACGCATTTGTTCCCGCCCCATTTTCTCTGATTCAAGGTTACTCCGATCGAAGTGCCCTACGACATCTCTCGTTGGAGAGCTAGTATTGGATCTTTCTTTCTCTGAAGCAGAGATTAATCTGGTGCCAAAGCCAAAGACTTCCCGGTGATTAGATTCCTTATAATAAAAATCTACATTCTATTTGAAGTGCAAAAAATTGTTATTCGAGAAACCGTCTGTCAACTCTGCGATCAATAATTCCGTCCCACCGTGAGTGTAATTACAAGAGTTCGACGACGTCACATCAAAAGTAAGGAATGAAATACGTCAGTAGCTATAAAACCTCTTTATCTTTGTAGGTCATCATTTCCCCTGCGGCTTTAAAAAACATAAAAAAAAATCTTGGCACGCAAACGATAATCTAGCGTACAGTGCACCTAACAACGACTATTCAGATACGAAGGCATTCGGACTGCACCAATATTGATTGTTACATATAGAACGCTAGGGTAGAACTCCGGTTTATTTAAACTTCTAATTCTAAGACACGTGAAATTTAGTTTTATATGTTTTCTTAGGAATTTAGAGTGTAAAGTGTTAACCTAGTGGTTGGACATATTAGAAGGACATATGGCTCTGATCTTACATTTCAACGACGTCTACAACGTAGAAAGCGGCACAACTGAGCCAGTTGGAGGAGCAGCTCGTTTTTGTACGGCGCTAAAGAGCTTTGAACATGAAAACCCGCTGATTCTTTTCAGCGGTGATATTTTTGCTCCTTCTTTTAGTAAGTTCCACTTTTTGCTCATGTACCACAGGACGTAATGACATTCTTTTCCTGTCCGGTCACGCAATCGTGTCTCTTTTACTTCCTTTCTTATTCATTTGCCTTTAATTCGGTCCAGTAAGCACGTTTACCAAAGGCGTTCAAATGCTTCCCGTTTTGAAGGACTTTGGAGTTCAATGCGCTGTATTCGGAAACCACGACTTTGGTAATGAATCAAATCACAATAATAATACTGTCGCACAATAACCTCAAAGTTATGCAAGTAAAGATTTCGGACTGGACCACTTAATTGATTTGGCCAGCCAAACTACGTTTCCTTGGCTCATGTCCAATGTGACAGACGTCGAAACGGACCAGCCTTTGGCAGACGGGCAAGTTACGCACGTTCTACACTGGGCAGGCAAGCGAATTGGGCTGGTGGGTAAGATCCAAGCATTTCAATTTTCCCCCAATTCGTAAACTTCGTTTTGTATTGGGCAGATCGGCTTGGTGGAGAAGGAATGGCTTGACACATTAGCTACCATTGATCCTGATCATGTGCACTACACAGATTACGTTGAGAAAGGACGCGAATTAGCTAACTACCTAAAGAAGGAAGAAGGCTGTGATATGGTCATTGCCTTGACCCATATGCGAACGCCCAATGACGTCCGATTGGCCGAAAACGTGCCTGAAATTGATTTAATTCTTGGGGGACATGACCACGTGTACCTTACTGAAAAAGTTAGCTAAATTCCTTTCCTTAATCTATAAGTACTTTTACGGAGTTTGAGTATCTGAACATCTTTATTAAATTACGATTAGATAAATGGAACGTACTTAGTGAAAAGTGGGACGGATTTCAGGCAGCTTTCCAAGATTCGAGTTAATTTCGATGCCCCGAAGGACGTTCAAATCGAAGCTGTTGACATCACAACTGCATTCGAAGAAGACGCAACGTTGAAAGAAAAGCTGGAAGAATACACCAGTAATAAATCAAAAGTTTCCTGAAGGATTTCCTCAATTAAATTTTGCTGGCCGTAGGTGTAATTAGCAGTCAAATGGAGACTGTTTTAGGCGTTTTCCACGTTCCGCTTGATGGGAAATTTGCCTCGATCCGAACACGAGAAACTAACTTGGGCAACTTCGTGTGTGACGTCATGGTGGCAGCAACGGAAGCCGACTTGGCCTTGCTCAACTCGGGCACTTTCCGGTCAGATCAACTTCACGAAGCTGGAGAGTTCAAGATCAGGGATCTCACAAATATTCTACCCATGATCGATCCTCTCATAGTTATACTCATTTCAGGTACGAAATGAACCCCAAGCTCAAAGAATGTTCCTAATAGTGTGCAATTCTCAGGAAAAGATATTTTGAAAGCGCTGGAAAACGGAGTTTCGTTATACCCCAAGCTCGAAGGCCGTTTTCCGCAGGTGTCTGGAATTTCGTTCGCTTTCGATCCTACGCAACCTCCTCAAAAGCGCGTAGACGCACGATTCGTAAAGATTGGAGACGAATACTTGGACGAACAGCAATACTACAAACTGGCTACCAAAGCTTACTTGCAGACAGGTCGGGATGGCTATGACGTTTTGAGAAACGGACAAGTTCTGGTAAAGTTACACTCACAACGACAAGAGCACGTTGATTAAATTAAATGAATCACATCAGGTAGATGAAGAAAATAGCCCCGAGCTGACTACCTGCTTGCAGAACCATTTTAAATCTGTGGAAATGATGAATACTAAAGGAAAACGATCCACACGTCATCGGCAAAGCCTCGTTACTTTGTCGCGACGGTAAAATAACCAATGAAACAGCGGTCAAAGATCTATTTGTTTAAAATTTAGGCATAGCTTGATACGTTCGATGGATGGTGGGGAATCACTAACTACGTCGATTGATTCGTCTGCCTCTACTAACCTAAGCAACGGCCCCTTCCGACAACGGAGAATCAGTTCAGTGGAACCAGTGTCTTCATTCCCTCACGACGAGACTCACTCGGGAAATAGACCTATGTTAAGCAGGCAAAGTAGTGTTGAAGAAATTGAGTTGACTGCTTGCAAGCTTGAGCCCAAAGTTGAAGGACGCATAGTTATTCTGACCGAAGAAGTAAGCTAAATTGAAACTAGCTAACATAAAAATAACAGCTATCTTATGTTAATTTTCCCTCGTTTTCTTCCCCAAGGTGAAGCATGACATGCTGATGGAGCGACAAAAATGGGAAGCTACGATAACCATTGAAGAAGTGGACGAAAATTCCTCGGCTAAGAACAGCTTTGATAATAGCGACTGACACCCTCGTCACCAAAATTTACTAATTTTAAGCTTTAATTCAGCGCTTACATGAATTAGAGAAAAGGGCACTGCCACATTTACAGTATCTGCACAACCTTTTTTTTTTTCCCGTAATAGGTGGATGTAACTCAAAACTGGTTATTTTTTGGGGGGAAAGACCCGTCCAAGATTTTTTACATCTAAGCTTAAATAAATCTAAATGTGATGCCATTTTTATGCAACCTATCCCAGTGAACCTAAAGTTATAACCGTATTCTTGACAGTTTAAAAACTTCTAGTGATATTTAAAAGTAATAAACTTTATCATCACTTGGCGGAAATCGTGACTGTTTCATCTTCAACCATAAATATGTATATTTATTCAAATTAAAGAAAGACATTGGAAGGTGAAATTCTTTACAAAGGGTAAAAGTTGAAGAGGAATGTTAAAGATCAACTCGAGATCCGAGGCCTAGAGGAATAGCTTTTAGTTCGGACCTGAGACAGAGGAATTCTGCACACACACACGTTATCGTAAGGCAGATAATTTGCACAAGCCACCAGGCAGCTGAAGTGGGGAACATGCCGTTGTAAACCCAGCAAAATAGAAGATGAAAGAAATGGATGGTGGTGGTAAAGTCGAGACACATTTTTGTCCTCTGTACAACAGCCCAAAGCGCCAGGGCACTATAAGAATATGAAGTAAATTTAGCTTACCTTCACTGTAGATGAGGTATTGACTAATTGAGGTTGTAAATTTCGGTTGCTTACCAGACTAGAGAATTGAATACAAATGCTGCAATTAGCAAACGACCGGAGACTTCTTTTACTTGGATTTTCTACACATGAGATAATCATACAATGTTATTAGACATTAGATATGCGAAACGCTAATATGTACTTGATAGCAGAACAATGCATCTAAGGATATAGGATGTCCTGTGATCATGTGCAAGATGAGTACCCAGAGACCCAGTGACACATACATGATCGTTTGCAATGCAAAAATTTGACTAATGATTAGGGGTGGATCCCACACAGATACACGAAATGAGCCGTTCATAGTCTTGGACAAAAATATTGGACAGTTTATTCACAAAACACAGAAACTTATTACCTTTACAGCAATCTGTTAATAATAAAAAAAAATTACACCTGCGCCATCTACGACTTGCAAGCGAAAGTTTTTCTGGATTAGGAACTTCTCTTGTCGCATGGAAATTGCAACTTGATTTCATTTGCTTTCCCCAGAATTCTAGAAGACGAAAATGATGTTACGTTTTACGGATCACATAAATAATACCTACAGATTTGAATAAGCTAGCAAAAGTCGGACCTGTTACAGCATAAGAGGGTCTGTGCGATAAAGGGGTAGACGAATTATTCCAAATGACTGGAGTTCGCAGTTGTTGAAATGTAGGCGTGCTGGCATTGGAGACAATAGCGGAACAGGGTATTAGTGTGCAAAAAGAAAAGGGATACTATTCATACTTGGTACAAAAACCGTCCATTTTATGGGTTACATTGAATGGCGAATCCTTTGTTTGCCGCTTAGACGAGTTAGGACGGCTGGGCCCCGAATCGGGAGCTAAATACGGGGTACGAAAAGCGGGGGACTGCAAGACCCTTTCAGCTTGAGCAAGTTGTTTCGCTTTTTCCTCCAGTTCTGTCCGGAGTTTCTGGATTTCTTCATTCATACTACTCTGAAGCTCTCGAGAGTGCTTTATTTCAGCTATGTATTTACCTATTTCTCTAAAAATATAAACAAATTAATTATCTTGTTAACATACAGTTGAACTATCCTACGAAGAAAGGAGGCTTACTTACTTGCGACTATTCTGATATTGGTCAGTTAAACTGCTTCGGTATTTCGCTAGCCGAAGTCTGTGCGACTTTTGGAACTCAAAAACGTTCAAAGCCTTTTTCAGCATGTCCGTAGGGTTTTGAAAATATATCTTTACATCGCTAGGAAGCTAGAAGAAAATTATTAAATTTTCTAGAACAAGAATAGTTTACGTTGGATGAGAGCGGAATTGTATGGCATGCAGCTGAACATAAATGGCAAAATTCTTTTCCCGACTCTGTCAATGAAATTTGAAAAATATCATTACATTAACACGACTAGTTATTACACAGAATCTGAATCACCTGCCCGTATGCACACGTCGCAAAAGATATGTCCACAATTCGCGAGAGCGAAAGAACTTTCGCACATTTTTGGTTGGCAGTAGCATTTATTACAGTGGATCCATTCCATTTTAACTTTGCCGGTTCAAACTCTATATAATAAAGAAACAACACAATTGCAGTTCAGGACAACAAAATACGAGCAGTACTTGCCGTTTGCTAATGGTTACGTTTGACGTATACGAAAACGTTCGATTTTCGGCTCCGCTTTCCGCGTTGTTCGCAACACTTCCCACGAACATTTATTATTGGGAGTTTTGATGTAAACAAATGCGGTATCGTAAATAAACGAACAAAATTATATGAAGGATTGGGTATCTAGCATGAATCTTATTTATGAATGACTGTATTCTAGCTTGCATTGTATGTTACTTTAAAATAAGATTCGATACAGCGAACACTCATTTATGTATTTATTTAAATAATTATTTCAGTTTGCTGGTTCCCAATGTCCTAAAAACGAGGGCAACGTTATGAGAACGCTTGGGCAGTTTCTAGAGGACAGCGGACTTTATTTTTGTCCCGGAAGATCCAGGGCTGATCTTGTACTTCTTTGCCTTCTCTTCAGTCCCTGGGAAGGTGGCAGAGCAAAGCTGTGCATTCCGCAGTGCCCTTTTTGAACTAGTACAAATCCGACTGTTTCAGAAAAACCGAAGTAAGTACATTCCTAACAACCGTCATGCTACGAGTATTTAATTGGCAAGTTTTCCTTTGCATCTGGTGATACTACATTTCATTTTTACCGAGAAATAACTTTTATCTTACCTTTTCTCTAACCGAGAAAACGTTCCCACTTTCCTAGAATTTATATTCCCAACAGAACAAGCACTGTACTATCTAATTAGAGTAAGCACTACTATACGTAATTATGCCATGTTGATTAAACGTATCTTTTTTTCCCGTTGAGGAAATCCATGTTTATCCATGAGCATTAGCTCTCTTCTTTCAGCCTCGCCTTTCAGTCTTGATGGAAGGTGTAAAAATAGTTCTTGGCTCCGGATCATGCCCCACAAAGCTCCACGATTTCTAACATCGCACGAGAAATCTCGTTAACCCATTTAGAAACTTTTCGTTGCCCCTAATACCAACTGCCTACTCCATAAGAAAAAGAGTCATCATAATAAACATCCGCTCGTTGTCCATAGGCTACTGTCATCATGGCAGACAAACCTCGTGTCAAAATCGGCTCCCATTGGAAGAGACCACCTACTCGCGTGTATGATTACAACTATAACTTGGGTGAGCATTACTACAAGCCTCAGTTGAGACACTTGGACGACAAGCATGCCGGTCGTACTACCGAACCTCCTCCAGGTGCCAAGACGTTCGCCGAACGTCTTGCAGAAGATCCACTTTGCTGCGGAAAGGCCAGGGGACATACCTCGTAAAATAAAACAATTAAAATTATTGTTCTTTTCACATTTAATCGTACTTTCGACGGGTTGTATTGCTACCAGATCTTGCGACCATGGACACCAGGCACCCCCAAGACCGTCGGTAGACTTTGATCTCCCTCGTCGTCGCCGTGGCAGTTTGGATGATTTGCTAGGCGATTCTCCCGCCGGTGGAAGGAACGGAGACAACGATGGAGCAGGTCGTTTCAGACCTAGTAAATTAAATATGCCGTCCTTAACGGACCAAATTTTGGATAGCGCAGGCCTCAAGACACCTGACGGTTTCTTTGATGACGCTTTGGACGGTTTGCGCAAGCGACGACCCCGTACTGCCAACGTTGAAGAGCTTTTGAATGATCCATTCTTCTCCAAAGTAATTCCCAAGTTCCTAGTAAGCTTCAAATCTCAATATTTATCAATTTATCTAGGGATCTGGCAGTGCCAAAGCTGATTTGAGCGCGTTGATTCGCGATGATCCTTTGAAAACTGCGTCTGATATTCGTACAGAGTTGGACAAAGCCGATCGCAATAGACGCAATCGTCTCCGGGATTTGAACGACGAATTGGACAGTATGAACGCCTCGGTGCAATCCGTATCTCGTAGAGGAGTAAGCGACGTGCCTGCTCGGAACTCGCAATTGTCCGCATCGGTGGACGCGTCGTCTTCGTTGAGCGTCAAGAAACGCAGTGTGAAAACCACCATGAGCACCGAAACCGTACGCTACTAAGAACTTCCTCCAACACAGCCAACAGAAAAGAATCTGCACTCAAATATACTCAATGTGCTTACGTTGTAAAACACGTACGTACACAAACATCCCTGCGCTTGTCGATGCGTTTTCTCTTCGGGTCTTTGTCACTGGTCCACTAGAGCTTTACATTATCCCGGTTCTTTCTACGTTTAATCTCATCCCGTGAAGTGCAATCCCTTACCAAAGAAAATTCTAGATATAATAAAAAAAACCTTCTGGTCAATGTCCAGTGTCCCTTTTGTTGTAGCCAAAAAGCTTTCGGCCATGGATGCAAGAAAATACACCCATAAAATACATCTGCTGGATATCTTCAAGGTCCTATAACGTTCATCCCGGTACGGTAATTAAAACAGAAAAGAATCTCGCCGTACTGTAGCGGTAAGGAAGACTTAAAAATAACACCACCCTCAAATAATAAAAGACCCGGCAAGTGGCTTGGGCATTTTTCCCTGGTGCAACTTGTGAACTTTGCTTCACTCCTGCATCAACTGCCAACAGATCCACTCCTTTTGCAGCAAGTCAACACTTTCGGTCTTTCGATATCATTTGAGTGACGTTTTCTCTAACAGTAAGTCCCAATGCCCCAGAAATACCCCGTTTATCTAACCAGGAAATCTTATAGGTCCAGCACAATGGCCGATGACATCCCCGAGTTGGACTTTGACGTGCAGAATTCGGAATTGAGCAGCGTTATTGAGCCTCCTATTGCGGAAATGCCGATGTTAGTCGAGAAACGCAAACCCAGGGCCAATTCGCGATGGGTCCGTCCGAAGTCTCACGTTTATGAGTACAACTACGACTACGGCTCCAACTACTACAAAAACATGGTCGATTACTTGAACCAACGCAGCCGAGGCTTTCAACCCGAAATTCCGAAGCCCCAAACCTGGGCTGAACGCGCTTTGAACAGCTATACGGAGAAGCGACAGGTTTTGGCTCGCACCAAAACCAATCAAGACTTAGAGCTGCTACACAAGATCCGATACAACGTTAACACGTATGCGGCGCACACCAAAACTTATGCCCGTAAATTTTCGTCAGTCTTGGCATAGAAAAAAAGTGCAATAATTCCTTTCCCCAGAACCCGGATTAGTAAAGGGAAGAATTGTTCCCAAATTACTTTTATTTTAAATTATCAAGAGTTTGGTTTTAAAACGTTGTAAATACCTCCTTTGAAAGTCTAGTCTTTCCTCTCCGCAAACTGTTCTCTTGTCTTTTTTTGATTTTTTGAGAATTCTAAAGGCGATATTATGCGAGATTTTAATCAATACAATTTTAAAACGAGGCTCTGTGGGTCGTGGTTTTAAATAGACTAAGAAACCTTCCTTCTCACAAAACGACTTGGCATGCTTTAATTGCAAACGACTACATGTGACATCCCCGTGACGTCAAATCCATAGCGAAGAAGGGGAAGAAAACGACAATTCGTGCGAGTTCGCTGTATAGCCTTCAAGGGGTTCCTATTTTTAAGCTTTCGAGCCAGGACTACCCTGCCAAATGATCTTGGCTAGGATTTCAGAAAGGTATATGGGGATCAACTAGGGGAATCCAGCAGCCCATATCCTTCGGAAGACAGGTGCCTATTTGTATGAAAAAACCTGCACAACGATTCTTTGTGTAATGTCTGCATCCATTATGAGTTCAAGTAGCGAGAAAGTCTCTTCCTTTTTATCTTTTCTTTTGGCATTTGTTATTGTACAATGGTGCACGGGGCGCACGTACTTTTTCTGGCAGGACGGAATTGAATTGGCTTAGTCAAATGATAAGCGGTTGTACTGGCAAAAAAACTTTGCCAATTCCTAAGCTGTCGACTTCCATAAACCTCCGCACTTTTAACTTACTTTCTCGCAGTATGCCCAAGGAACTAATGTTCACTAACGAAGTTTAATCGTTTTTCAAGAAGAATAATTTAGGCAACTTTTCATTGAGTTAATTCAGATTCCTAATTGCGCCTACGTTTCTGAGATGACAGATAATGATTAATTTTATGATACCGCCTTATGTAAAAGAAAGATATTCCAAAAGATCTAAACATAGAAGGAAATAAGTATACACTATATCACTAAAAACTCAAGTTCTGGCAAAAGGGAATCGACGAATGCAATATAAATCGACGTCCCGTAGAAAAAGAAAAGACTATCATTAAAGAAATTGTATTTCCTAAAAAATAATCCATTACTGAGCAACTCGATTTCAATATAGATGAAACATTTAGCTAAAAAAAATTAATTTGACTATAAACTAATGTATTTTCAGTGCAGTGAATAGTAAATTTCAGTTCTCGAAATTAACTAATGTTTTCTTTTTTTTCTTTGTTTTTAAGTATTGGTCTTACTAGCTGTATTAATGTAAAAAAGCGTGCTAAAAAGGTTTAAGCTCGTTAGAATGCCAACGCAGTCTGGCAAGTACAAATCAAGGGTAGCACAAAATTCAACAACCGATCATAATATCCTGTCTACATTTGGCATTTGAAAGGTATAAAAAGTCCCACAATCATAGCTAATTTGTTAATTCGATTAGTGTTGTTGCTGGCAGTGTCGTATGAGGAAACGATTCCTGTAAAATTGGGCAGAGCAAACTCCACAGCTATAAACGGGCTTGACTTTCCCCACTGGATGCAATGCCCGGGCATGAATTAATAAATCGTCATTTCTCCTGAAGCGAATGCGACAAAGGGCACAGCGGTACATAAGGCTTGGGCTGTGGGGAGATAACGACGTGTGAAATAAGTCATACAGACGACTATGTTTCTTTAACGGCGACGTTTTCAACGTAGGCCCCTTGGCTGGCTGCGGATGAGATTTTCTTCTTTTGCTGCATAGAAACGTGAGCTTCTGAGGCGTCTCCACGCTATAATCCAAGCTAAGTTTCTGTACGGGTGCCATTGCCAACTCCAAACGATAATCGTTCGAAAGGTTTTCTTCGGAAGCCCCTTCGGGTGTGTACACGTAATGGACAGCCTCAGGAATGCTAAACCGTAAAGCGCGTTTGACTGGCACGTGTCTGGTCGTGACCGTCGTGTAATTATCGTTGGTAATAAGATGCTGTGGAATGGGTTTCCGGTACAAGATGCTGTCTTGGTCTTCGCAAAACTGGGAAGTCGTTTTCTCCAAAGGCAGGCTGAGCTGAGTTTGGAAACCAGGAGATAGTACAACTGAAGCTTGGGAGGTTTTAATGCTGGAATCCATTTCGTAGGAAGATCTGGTTCGCAGGAATTTGGCAACAATGAGTAGTACTGTATTAAATTCTTGTAAATGGTGTGTTTGCATATGGGAAAGCCAGTCGTTCAAGCGTCTAAAATCGATCGTCCTTTTGCAAAATTGGCAGCGACCTAAGCTAAGGTAACGGTTCTCTACAAGCTGCTCCAAGACAGGTTCTTGGTGGAAAATTAACAGATGTTGGGATAGGATATTTTGGACAAAAAATTTTGCAGGACAAATGGGACAGGATTCGTATATAAATTCGGTGTATTTTTTGTCAAGAAGGAGTTTGAGAGAATCCCGATGGGTAGACAAGAGGTGGACTCTGAAGCTGATTTCCGTTCGGTACACCAAAGGGCAGAAAATGCAGAAACTGATTCTCGAAGCATTGCCAGCTAAAGAAATGACTTGGTAAGCCATGACTTCCAGATTGGAGCCTTTCAAGCCTGGGTAATGAGCCCGTTGACTAGTTTTCACGGACACAGGCTTGCTGGATAGGTGACTTAATCGTTTGGCTTGATTGAAGATGAAAGTGGCAGGGGACTGCTCATTGGATTGATCAATGACATATTTAGGGCGTAGAAAGTTCTGTTTTATTGGCTTATGGAGGGGAGCAGTCGTAACGTCTTGGTTTATGCTCGGCTGGATTTCGCCAAGCGGTTTCCGAACTTTTACATCGGAGACTGAGGGGAGAATTTCTTTTTCAAGTAAACGCAGTGTGTGGATACCTGCTTGAACGCTCTTTAATAAAACTTGAAAACTCTCGTCTGCCATTTTGTAGTGATAGTAGAAGACTAATCGCGGCTATCAATCCGGGTTATATTCATGAAAATCACTACAAAAGATGACAATGAAATCGTTTTAAAATTTTAATTAGTCAAACTACAACTGGTAAGAAAATAATATGAAATGCCAGAATTTATCAACATAATTACGAAGTTCAACCAAGACAACTGAATAAAGAAGATTCTTTAGGAATCTGGATAATACCTTGTCATTAATGATCCATTTTTTAATAGAATCAGTTAATCTGGCACGAGTTATGAATGTCGGTTTGTTTTGAAATTTAAATATGTAGGCCGTTGGGATGAAATACAAAACGGGAAAGGCGAAACACGAAAATCTGAAGCAACGGTTCGGAATTACACGCAAACAAAGAATTGTGAAATTACATGTACTTACCCATCAACTTTAAAGGAAAATATAATTTTCCTGTAAAGTTGGACTATATAATATATATTCGCGTTAAGCCTTTCGGAAACTCGTCGCATGATTTTCATTTTTAAAATAATTCTTCCCACCTAAAACTAATACTACTATCGTATTATGAATTTGTTTGAAATTATTTCTTAGTTAGGGAATACTCCAAAACAGTGTTACTTTCTTCGTGCCTAGCGTATTAACCGTTTCTACATGTATCACAAGTAGAAATATAAGATAAGACAGACTTCGCAAAATTTGTCTCGTTCATTATTTTGAGGTTTAATTTTTTGTCTCACACAAGACGCGGTTAGTGGCGGCTTTTATTTGAGCGCGAAATCCAAAAGTAGCTGAAGTTGATTTCATATTCATGGCTCTCAACAACAATAAATAACTAAATAACCACAAAGAATACACGAAGCTATACCCAGTAATTTTTTACTACATCTTTAATGGCCAAATTAATTCTAGACAAATGAAAAATCCCATGATGAGAAGAAAGCAACAAGGAAATTAATAATTAATTTCGATTAAGTGGCAAGAACTAATTAATGACAGCATTTGGTTGCAATCAGTAGCACTATATAAAGGCGCACGTCGGAGCTTACTTGAGACCACATACTGTTTTATCTAAGACGAGACTACTATGGTGTGGAAAGTCTTCGTATTCTTGAGCTTAGCAAATGTTGTCATATCTGATTTACAAACAGGTACAATGAAAATTTTCCAAGTCTGTCCCTTTAATCGAGATTATTTCCGAAGCCCTTATTTACGGACGTTCTGTAAAAAATCTGCGTTCGGAATGGAAGTACATTTTAGCATACACGGTTCGGCAAATAGAATATCGTTTGCCTGCAAAAATATTCCGTTTCGCATACATAACGCCCGGTAAACACACCAAAATTAACTCGCTTAAAAATATTTTATTCACGACAGCATGGAAAACGAGTAATAGAGATTGGGCTGGTCAGATTATGGTAGCCCAATGCGATGAAACGAATAAAATGGAAAGCCAAATTCCGCGAAATCTTCAAGAAGTTCCTTTGCTAAGATTAGACCTAGACGATTGCAGTTTCAACAACACAGTTCCCGCGATCTGGACAAAGGTATTCACGAAAAGCTTCCAACCACGTACAACTCAAGTCGTAAATCATTCATTGGGAAGACAATGCCCCACTGTTTCCAGGCTGGAGTTGAATACTGGGTTACTCAAGTCAAAGACCGAATGCTACGGAAAAAATCACTTATCTCATCTGCGGCAACTTTTTGGGATGACACGAAATGCCGGCGTGTCAAAGAACAAATACCACGGAGTACATTCGCTACCGTCGTGGAATTCAGCAGACAACGATTACGGGGCAGAACCATTCAAGCGGTTGGCATTAATGTAGGCTTCCGGCTTAAGTAATTTAAATATTAATTCATATATCTATAGTTCGCTCCAGGAATGATACTAGTTAAAAATGCCCAAGGCGAGATCACTGGTTGTGCCGGGGCTACTGCTGAAGCCTTAAATATGGTAGCAGAAAAAGAACATTTCAAGTATACTCCATTTCATCCCACAACTTCACACGTTAATCTATTTATTATTAAGCTATACTTGCATGGCTGCTCCGGAAAACACATTCGGAAGTTTGATCAACAAGACTTACTATAATGGCGCACTGGGAATTATAGCGCGTAGGGTAATGTTTACTGAATTTTCCCTTTAGCTTTCATTGAAATTAAAAATTTTAGCAAGCAGATTTCTCTCTTGCAGCCGCCTCTTATTCCTACGAAAGGTATCAAGGCGTAGATTTTGTCTTTCCCATGGCCGACACCTGGACTTCAATGCTAACACCTATACCACAGAAACAAACTCGACTCTGGGCCGCGTTTCGCTCTTTTACATTCGATGTAATACCCGTTTTTAATTTCGAATATCAAGCTATAGCTTGAGATTTGAAATTAAAGGAACTCCATAATAGGTCTGGGTCCTAATTATCGCTTCAATGACAATCATCGGAGTGTTAATTTGGCTAGTAAGTTATTTGCGATACATGCAAAGAGGTTCAGTGGCGTTAGGTGCTGTGCTAACGGATTTGTTTGGAGTATTATGCGGTCAAGGTGAAATTTGTATCAAACATAATTGATATGACAGTACACTTTTTAGGAAGTGAATCGAGAATGATGCTGGAAGAGAGACGTAATTCGCATCGAATCTTGATGGGCAGCTGGTTCCTGGGAACAGTCGTCATCGTATATACGTACACCTCTACCATGATGTCGTACTTGAGTGTACCCTTATACAGGCCGATTGTGGATTCTATTGAAGAGTTGGCTCAAAAAAATCCGGTCAAACTAGTTATTATACGAGGACTAGCCCATCAAGAGCTTCTTATGGTAATAATATAGTACTTCTCAGGAGAAATAAAGCTAATAAATATAATATGCCTAGTCAGCCGAATCCGGTAATTATAAAATACTCGGCGATCGTCTACGTGAAGATCCAGATAGTCTCGTTTCTGGTTTGAGTGAAGGCGTACAACGAGTTTTGGCTGGCACAAGTGTTCTTTTTGCGGTAATCTAGACCTTTTCTTTACTCGCAAGACCCTAAGCTACTAAAAACTTAGAGTGAGCCCTCGGTGCAGACAGTTATTAAACAAGACTACCAAAAATCGGGACTTTGTCGCATGTCTATGGGCAAAGAAAGGATCTTTGGGCTTCTGACTTCCTTTCATGTACAAAAGGGCAGCTTGTATTGGCCAGCCCTATCGGACAGGTTGGGTTCTCATTATAAAAATACTAAGTAGAGCTTATAAGTTGATTCCTTATCTAGGGTGGGACGAATGGCTAGTGCTGGTATTACAGACAAATTTGCTCGCGATCTTCAACTGAAGTCCGAATGTACCACTGCGCTGAAGTCCCTTACCAAAACCAAAAGCTTGTCTTTGCTCGATTTGCTCAGCGCTTTTCTCGTTTACTCCATTGGGATTGCTATTGCAGTTATTTTCCTCGTCCTAGAGCTAATTTCAGCAAAAATAAAAAACTCTTAAAGTCGTACGGTTCAAAATTTCGAATCCATTACATTACTGTTCATTTCAAACATGCATGAAGTCTTGAATACTGGAAGGCGTCCGTCAGCAGCTTCTAAAAAATACAAAAAAGCATACAAATGTTATTTGCTTAATTAGCGTTAGAAACTGTCAGTACTCGTTATGAAAGTCTTTTAAGTGTAGCAATTTTACGAATCACGAATGTAAAACAGTTGATCCTAACAGCTTAAAATAGCACATTTGATATAGCCGCATGGTTTTGTTGTTACAATCAAATAAAAATGTAATTTAACGGACTTTACGCCGTTGCGACTAAAGTAAATAGACGGGATGTATTTAAGCACAAATAAGTAATTTTCTATTAAATAAAAATGTATTAAGTATTAAAAATCTATTTTCAATAACGTATGAATGTAACTATAAATCTGTAAAACTGAATATTGGCAACGCTGAAAATCCATTTCGGGAAGGGAAGCGTCCTGTCAAGCGCTTAGGACTTGTCACTTCTAAAATTAATGACGTTTGTCGAGCATAACAACATTAAAGTGAAGTGTAGTTTGCGTTTTGAAGCATCTGTGTATTATTGCTTCTACAAACCTTGAAATGAAGCAGTGAATCAAGTGCGAAACGAAGGATTACGACTTTGCGTTGTGAGAAAGAGGCAGAATTCCCTTAGGCTAAGTTCTTTTAGGTCAGCCAGTAAAGCTGAGCCGAAGAAGCAACAAGATTTGTTATTTTGCTATTTAACCTGGAGACTTAAAAAAGAAACTCAGATCTTGGAAGTTTTTAGATGCCCTTACGTGAGTTTTTCCAGTGGCTTTATTTTAGCACGACGAGCCTTGCACTCCAGATGGTCTGGAAACTTGACATGAGCCAGACGTCAAGACCAACATCTCAGTCTTAACCTTCTATGTCCAAGCCCGGATTCTTACTTAAAACCTAAACATTCCTAAAACACACGCCTTTTTCGTCGGATCCATTCCTGGTAAACTCATAATTCCTAATTTATTAATCTTTATATTTTCGTTTCGCAGTTTCTAAATATTCTTCCCAAAAGCTGTCGATGCTGGTTCTTTAATTTGAGCCCCAAATGTGACAGTGGTTGGGCTTCTGCGGCAGTGTGGGCGTTATTCCTTGTAAAAGTACCAACTTTTAATAGGAAGCGCTACAATTAGTCTCCAAGAACCGTTTCTAGTACCCCACGTTTGCTTTATTATTATCAAAGAGATGAGTAACCACAGCAAATAGCTCCTACAGGGATGCGAGGCTCGAAATCCTCAATTTTAGCCCCATGGTAAGCTTTTTATACCACCAACATCCCTTAATTGGGGCACCTTGGTACAGGTTTGTCTGCTTATAGCCTGCCAAGTTCAAAAGTAGAAAAAGATCAGGAAGAGTGTTTTGGAGAGAAGAAGGAAGCGCCCCTCGTCTCTTTTCTCCTCTCCCAACTCCTCTCTAGATCGATAGCACGAGCGTGGACCGGTTACCACACTTCACGTCCAGGTTTCTCTCCTTCGCGTTTGCTAACCTAAGCAAAATATTATCCCCCGTCCAATGGAGCACAAACGTGCCAACGTATCCTTTGAACCAACCTCCTAGGTAGTTTTCTGAACTAAGTGGGAATCGATCACCAGTTCAAGAGTCTTACCCAAGTTTTCCTTGCTAATCAACCAGATTAAAACCCACGTCACACCCACTGTCAACATCTCAGCCTTTTTTCAAGTTTAAGTGGAGTCCATCTTGCAAATTATTCGAGTGACCAAGTTTTGGAAGATCTCCCAGCTTGCTCCCTAACTATTCCAAAGCGCTCGGAATGGTCACCAATACATTACTTTTATTGATTCTTTCCGCAACTGCCCATAACTTCCTACAACCTTGGTGGGAAAAACTAAAGATTTTACTTAGGGGAAACCCCGCTCCAAAGTTTTCCGGTCATAACCTTATCGACATTTCCCTACATTGCGCTCTGACTCATCCGCAAGCCTATTGAGTTCACCCCTACATGCTCATTAATGATTTTAAGTATAGGATTGAGAGAGGGTGAACAAATTTCTAGGAATACATTCGCAGATCCCGCGACTCAATCTCTCCTACTTTTTCCATAACCCCCGAGGCTTTTCTTTTAACTTATTAATCAAATATAAATTGTATTGAAGGATGGTAGTTGGATTGCATGAGGAAAGTTGTTTGGGGTTTGTATAAATGAATATGAGATAGGAAGACAGGAACGTGGAGACAGCAAGGAGAACTTGAGAAGAAATCGAAATGCGTTCCATGTATTAGCTGTCGCAGCTAATCTCTTTTACTTGAGCATGGGTTGTCTCCGGTTCCTTTTCATAAGAGTATCCGTATGTTACTTGTGGACTAGGGGATTAGCTCACTCCTGTTTTTGTTCCCAGTGGTCTTGGGTAGCTGCCGGATCTTATATTTGTGTAGACTTACTTTCTTGTTATTAGCTCGTCCTTGATCGATGAGAGCAAAACGACAGAAAAACGAGGCCTATTGAGTCACGAGGATAACGTTGTTTTCTAGGCTATTCCGTGCGCATCAATGAAAAATACAAAATTCCTGGGTGACGCGTGGGTTAGTCCAGGGATATTATCCACCAGTGTAGACGTTTAGGAAGTGTGTAAACTATCACGGAGTCGCTTAATGGCCAGCTTCATTAGCAAGAGCAAGTAACTTCCAAGAAGTTTTTTCGATTTCGTTCCTTTGGGGAAAGTTAGACTAACTTGTTTCGTCGTTTAACCTTACTACCAATCAAGGGTAGCATACGAAGAACAAGATTATTTGTTCGAAGGAGTTTAACTTAGGATAAGCTGGGCTATTTAACCATTATTTCCAGTGTAGGAAAAGTTTATGTAGCCTTGGGCTAGACAAGGTCAAAGGTTACGAAGAGCGAAAAAGTGGAATCAATAGTTGGCGACCAAAGAATTTCGATGCTGAAGAGGAGTGGAGACGCAAGTCTTATTCTTTTTGTGCTTGCAGGAGATATTCTTGGTCGCAAAAAGTGGTACCCACCTGGACGGAGCACGCGACCACGCCCCATCGGGTTATATCAGAGGGCTATTAGGAGAAAATTGAGTCCATTATCTATGCTTGGCACGTGTGTTTAATACGGTGCATTGTTAAGTGTCGGCGACACCCTTTCGCTGTATTCCATTTGCATTGGAAAACAGAGAGAGCCTTTGAACTTTTGAATTGAAAAAGAAAACGCATGAAAGACAAGAGAATATGGTTATTTACATTCTTTGGCGAAGAGGTGGGGCTTATTGAATTCTTAAACGCTGCTTCGCGTACGTCAGGGATAGGGAAATCAATAGGGGAACCTTCCCGGGGAGAATCTTGGGTGATTCTTTGGTACAACCAAGATTACCGTATAATCTTAAAAGGAAAGACACAACTTTAAAGAGTTCGTAGAACTAACTAGACGTGTCGAGTCTTGATTTCTTTGTGAATTAACGAGATAAATTGTTGCATTGCACTATTTTGTCCTATAGTTCTTTAAAAAAGACAAATGGGTCTACAACTCGAGTAAATTAAGTATCAAATTAGCATGCATAAACGATTCCAACAAATTTGAATTCTAAATCGATATTTAAGTGTGAATCGTAAATAGTCTCTTTCTGTCTTTTTCTCGCGCCGTGATTGGTCCAAAAGCGTACTGATGGCATTAGCAGCCAATAAACGTTCAGTTCAGCTAGGGCTGTCGACGTGCTGGAAAGCTCGGAGAAAAGATAAACAAAGCAATGTTCTAGAAAAAGATTAGGGTACGATAAGATCAAGTTGTTATTTCCGTGTCGATGTACCTGTGTTCTATGGATAAGATCTTAATACTGTCGTGTTTTGTTACCTTTTGCTTAGGTCCAGGTGCCATGTTGCTCCCGCGCGTGACGATTTAATTTGGTTTCCGTGACAGTTTGTCTTACCAACCGTAAAAAATAATCCCAAAAGCGCAACAAAAGAAGGGATTGCCAGCCAAAACGTTTCAGACGTTGAGTAACCAGGAGGAGTCATGGCCGGAACTGGAGATCCTTACATGTAACTTTCTTGGAATTCTTTTACTTTCTCCCTTTCCTGGGAATGGAATCTTTGTTTGACGTAGAGTTTGACGTAGTGTTTCGCCTTGTTTGGTTGTTACGTTGCGACTTGCAAGATGACAAGTTGGTGTGCATGGATTCGGTTGGTTTGCTGTAGGAAATGCAAAACGGCTTTGTGGAACCTCATTTTCATGCCATAAAATTGCATTCAGTTGACTCTAGCTTTCTGACGTCCGTTCGCACAAATATATTCTCCTTTTTTATGCGTAGAAGACCCACAAAAATCCTCCCCTTCCCACGCATAACAAAGCCCCGATACGGTCCGGAAACGGTAATTAACGCATGTCCTGATATGCGCATTTTCCGGCTATATAACGGAGCTTTGCTCTGTTTCTATACATATGTATTCACGCCCTCAAAAGGTTTAGATTAATTTAAAAAAAGCTCTTTATTGAAATGAATTTTGATTTATGAATTTTACATTTTGGACCCAAACCAACATTTTTCTGGCCATCGCAGAGGACATTTGGAGAGAAAAATGAACGAAACAGAGAGGAAAAAATAAGATTTGCACAATATAAGCGTTGTTTCTTTGGTTGGCCTTTTGAACTCGCTTGATTTACCTTTGGCGCGGTTTTGGCTTATTTTTTTAGTCTTGTATCCCGGCACGTGGACCAAAGTACCCAAGAGCACACACATACCGTTACTCACACATTAACCAGGTAAAAAAGAAAAGAAAAGCTAACATCAAACCGTAACCGCACATGAAAAGAAAATTGTTGCATGTTTCCGAGTCCGAGAATCACTAACTTCGGATTTTTGTTTCTCTGTCGAAGCTTATGGCACATAATTAAGGTGATTAACACGTCACTTCTAGGCATCATAGCTCAACCTGTCCGTGTGACATGCATGAGTGATTCGCCTAACTTTTGATGGATTCCTTTGTGCTATCCTTAGAACGGTAAAAAGAAGGAGAAAACGTGGGTCTATACGAAACTTTTTTCTTCAAGAACACAAAGATTGTTTTCGTTTTTCTAAGTGTTGATCAGTTGAAGGTATCCACGGTAACTTCTAAATTGTTTTAGACGTTGTGCTTGACTTTGGATAGCACGGGGGATAATCTAATGTGGATTTATTTATTTATTTTGACTTCCTAGGAGGACGTACGGGGAAAACGGGCGGGATCTGCCATATAAGTAAGTCAAAGTAGCTGTTGAAATGTTTTAGGGTGATGGAAGGCAATTTGGGAAAGAAGAGAGTATCTGACATAAACAGAATTTTTCCCAGTTTGGCGGTACTTTTAAAGCGTATCGATTAGCTAGAAGATGATGATCGTAAATTTTTTCCTTCTCCTTTTTTGTTATTCTGTAAAAACACAAAGGTCTAAGACAAGCTGGTGCAAGATTGGGATAAAAAGAAGAAGATTCTGAAGGAAAATTCATAGTTTTTTTTTACATCTAGCGGGTGTGGCAGGGAAAAGGCAAGGAAATAAATGGGTGTTGCAAAAATATTCTGTATTTTTTGGCGGTGTTACGGAAGTTAGATGAGTTTTGACAGGACATCCTTTGTAGGTTTTACCGTTTAGGTTTCTTATCAAGGGAGGTTAAAGATCCACCATTAAGTTTTATAGACCCCCTTATCATCGCTCGCCCAGCAATTTGTTCTGTTTCAGTAAATCCCAGATAAAAAATTCGGCAGTTAGCGCTAGGAAATCTCATTATCTATAACGGCGGTTCCAAGCATAACTTCGTTTTCAGACTATACATTGATTACAATTGGTTTACCAAACATGACAGCACTTTCGTTGCCGAAAATATCAAAGTACTTATCATGAACAGCATTAGTAATTATAAACAATTTGTGATTTGCATTTTCAGTTTGTTTATATAGTAATACTACTTGATCACCAGTTGTATTTTTACTAAAGTCAACTACAATTTAACATACTGGAGGTAATATGTCAGTTAGCGAATGTGTTTGAAAACTTTTCGATTTTGACATGAGGAAAACTCCAACTTGCTGTAGTTTTTTTGTTCTTTTTTAATGAGAAAAACTAGAAGATTTAAGTCTAGTTCGTTGTCGTTTATGGGAAAAGTTGTAAAATGTTACAGATACCTATTTCTTTCGTGTGATGCGGTTGTTCTTATAGTCTGGCGTCCGACAGTTACGGGCACGCCCATTACAGCTCGAATGGCGTTCACGTCTCAGAGCCGGTGGTTGCCCCAAGTCCCGTTCCGGCCAACGCCACTTTATTAGGCCGCTCCAAACAACAAATGACCACGCAACAAGTGACTCAAGTCACAAAGGTCATCCGGGAAGTGCAACACCTCGGACCGGACGGTCAGCCCCTCGAATATAACCCTTATGGAATGACAACAGGCCCAGGCGGTGGCCCACGCTACGCTCCCACTAATTACGAACATATCGGAGTCCAAGAGCCCCTCTATCGAACTCACAGTCCCGCTTCGGAAGCAGGTAATTAACCAATTTATCTATTTTTACCGACGAGGCAAACTTTAATGTGGAAGGTCTCCTTTTCCCCTAATTGTTTAAGGCTCCAGACGTTATCCCGACTATCGTACCTACGCGGATTACGACCAATACGGTGTAGTAGGACCAGGAGGACAAGAACCAGGCACAGGCCCTGGACCCAGCCCACATTCCCAAGTCGCAGGCCTATATTATCCCGATCTAGCTCACCCCCATCACCCAGCACATTACATGGAAGCGGTACCAGGCCCTGGGGGCGTGACAGGTCCTCCTTTGATGTACGCAGACCGACCTCCCACACCGCCTTCCCCTTCAGAGCGTTCACAGTCTCCTCCCCATCAAACTTTACCGCGAGGTAATTAGACACTTGCTATTTTTTTTATTTTTTGTTCGCCCACAAGTTTCGTTCAGCGACGTTTCTCTCAAGTTTTCAGACCCTTATGTTAAGGCAAGGGACTAATAGAATGAGTCACTGCTTGTGCATTTGGGAGTAATTTTGCTGCCAAGGGGCGCAAAAACACAAGACGTTTGAAAACGAACGCTGAATACGAACGGTTCTATTTTTAGTCAACCCACTTTGGGCGTTTTCCACGGCAGGTTAAGGCAGCCATGGCTATTGGCATGAGGCCCAGGCTGTAAAAAAAGAATTGCTACCAAACAGCAGGCAGCTATACAAACCAAAGCTCCAAATCTATAGTCACCATATCCTCTCAGACGAGAGAAAACCAGCCAAATTTCAGCCTATGGTTTTAATTTGTTTTCGCTGTCTAAAAAGTGTTTAAAATCGTGAACTATTTAGTTATCATTTTCTCTCTTCATGCCTAAGTCCCACATTTTCATTCGACTCCAGTGGGGTGCGTTTTTTGCCCCATGTTATTAATTCCCATCATAAGCAATTTCTGCGCATTTGTTATGTTAAAGGTTCTGCTCATCACCTGAAAAAAATGGCTGTTAAATTCTTCAATTTTCTTGCCAGATTATGGACGACAAAGCGTCCCTTATCCTACAGGCTACCCCGAATTGGATGTCACCATGGGCCAACAATCGGACAGATATGGTAATTATTTAATCTTAATTTCCTTGTGTTTTCTTTGTTTTGCTCTTTATAGAGTTATGTGTGCGTGTTTTATCACTGATTTATGAGGGGGTTTTTCTCTTGCATGGTTTTGGCATTTTTGAGTTGCGTTATTTTGCGTATTTTTTTGTGTTGTGCATTAGCATATGAACGAGCCCCTAGCACGAGTGGCTATAGAGAAAGCCCTGGTCCCAAGACGCCCCTTTATGCCCGAGGCGCCTATGAAAACATGGCAGTGAACGGGTTATCTGCGCATACGCACAATCACCCGCACTTGCTACACCGAGATTATGAAGATACAGGCTCCGCACCATCCCCTCGTGTAGTTTACGATGATGAAGGCATGGCACCGCCCCCTCCTGCACGTGATCGGGACTTGTATGGCACAATGTGTCAACCCTCTGCCGGTTTGGATCACCCAACCGATAGTACTGGTAGCTTTTTTGGTTCACATTTCTTTCCTGCCTTCATATTTTGCCGATATTGGACAGACGTTCGTAAACGATTTCGGCTGGTTTTTAGGAGTGCGTTGGCGTGACCCGGATTTGCATGAAGTCATAGCATTTTTGCAGAACCCTAATAGCGTAGTAAGAGCCAACGCAGCAGCATATTTGCAGCATCTCTGCTACAGCGCAGATGCAGTGAAGCAGCAGACGCGGTTATTGGGCGGGATTCCACCTTTGGTAGCCCTTTTAAGTCATGACGTTTTGGATGTACATCGCAATGCCTGCGGGGCTTTAAGGTAAGAGAGTAAAGAAACAAGAATTGAGGAAAGCTTTGTTGCTGCCCTTTTATCATTTCTGACGCTTTTCTTTTTGCCTTGTGTCTAGGAATTTGTCTTATGGGCGCCAAAATGACGAAAATAAACGAGCTTTGCATAAAGCAGGCGGCATTCCAGCTTTGATTCGACTCTTGCAACGCTCGCCTGACCAGGATGTCAGGGAATTAGTTACCAGCGTCTTGTGGAACCTTTCTTCGTGCGAAGTAACATCTATCCTTTGTCATCGGCACATTATTAATATCGTCGCGTTTCATATTTCATTTTCCAGGAATTAAAACGCCCCATCTTGGAAGAAGCGGTATTAGCCTTAGTGCAGTTAGTCGTCATTCCACACAGCGGTTGGGATAGGACCAGTCCTGGCCCTACCCATTGGTCACCTTTGTTTCGCAATGGCACAGGCGTTTTAAGGTAATTTTTTATTATTTTTTACATCTTTACTTAATACAAATAAATAGTAACAGAAGTGCTCGGGTTTTATAGGAATATCAGTTCGGCTGGGGAAAATGCGCGGAAAACCATGAGGGAAATGGAAGGCGTAGTCGAAGCCTTGTTGTACGTAGTACGGGGCTCTCTGGACCCCGCCCATCAGCAAATGGACAACAAGAGTGTAGAAAATTGCGTTTGTGTCCTACGAAATTTATCTTATCGGTGCCAAGAAGTGGAAGACCCCAATTATGATAAGCATCCTGTACCTTCTGCCAGCGGGAACAGCGGTGGGGTGGTGGGCGGAACACCTCGTTCCCAAGCCACACTCTCTCAAGAACCTTCGGGCTGCTTTGGAGGTGGAAGGAAGAAGAAAGATGGACAAGAAAAAGGACCGCCGTCATCGCCCTCCTCACATAGTCAGCAAGCCCATGAGAAAGTGCGAACAGACCCCCCGAAGGGCATGGAACTCCTTTGGCAACCAGAAGTACGTTCATGTGCATAGTTCGAGCTGATCTTGAAGCATATTTTGACCCTGCGCAAACTTACTTCTTGGTTTGGGGTAGAGTGGAAGGTTTTGTGACTAATTTTGAGTTTAAAATAGGTTGTACAACCCTATTTGGCGTTGTTATCCAATTGTTCGAATCCTGAAACGTTAGAAGCTGCCGCGGGAGCCCTCCAGAACTTGGCAGCTTGCTACTGGCAGCCAGCTATTGATGTACGGGCAGCTGTACGGAAAGAAAAAGGGTTACCCGTCTTGGTCGAGCTGCTCCGTATGGAAGTTGACCGCGTGGTTTGTGCAGTAGCCACCGCATTGCGGAATTTGGCCTTGGATCAACGCAATAAGGAACTCATTGGCAAATATGCCATGCGAGACTTGGTCCAAAAGCTGCCTGCGACGGCGAGTGGTCACGACGGTCCCAGCGGAGCTTCTGATGACACGGTGGCAGCTGTCTTGGCAACTCTTCATGAAGTGATCAAGAAAAACGCAGAATTCGCTAGGTATGAAGCTCGTGGGTGGTTTTGGTTGGTTTTCTAATTAAAGTTTGGTGTGTTTTCCAGGTCGTTGTTGGACGAAGGAGGCGTGGATCGTTTGGTAGCACTGAGTAGACAAAGGGGACGGTACTCTTCCCGCGTGGTCAAGTTTGCGAGCCAAGTTTTGAGCGCATTGTGGACTCACCAAGAATTGAGGGACGTGTACAAGAAAATGGGCTGGAAAGAGTCCGATTTCGTGCAAAAAGGAGGTCCAACCACGTCGACATCGGTGTCGTCCACGAATAATGGAAGTGCGACAGGAGGAACGGGACTTGGAAGTGGCCCAGGTGGACGAGAACCGTCGTCCCCAGGCACAGCGGCCAATTCTACCTTAAATCGACCCATGGCTTCACAGGGTGGCACCCGGTACGAAGACAAGACCTTGTCTTTGCATCGACCTCATACTCAGCCAAAATATCGTGTAAGTATCCCGTTAGTGTTCTGTTCCAACTGACCTTAATTGAACCGTAATTTAATGTTCTAGAGTGAAGAAGTTCCACTAGCGGACATGCAATACCCAGAAGGATCCAGTCATGCCCCTCCGGTGGGTGGAGTTAGGATTTTCCCTCCTCAACTTGTAAGTTTGATACGATTTGACTACAAGATCCCTTTTTTTTTCTTCACTTTTTTTCTGGAGGGTATTGATTGCCGAGTTTGAAGTATTGATATCTTTGCAGAAGCCTGGGGAACCTGTATACGCGCAAGTGAACCGAGAAAAGAAAAGAAGTCGGCAATACGACGGAGGAGTGGACGGAACAGAAGAGGGGGTAGCACAGCAGTGGGCATATGATGAACAACCTAATCCTCAACCAACCAACCGGGCGCACATGGAAGGCCAACCGGGCGGTGATTCGTGGGTTTAAAGGGCTCGTGTATTTAACATCATACCATTTTTGAAAAGCTTGGAGGCCCTTTTGTGACAATTTTGTGAAAAGTGCAACTCAGAATGGAAATTTTGGAAGATTATTTTAGCCCCTTTTATTTTCTTGGTTCTTAGCACTCAGACTTAATCGGATGGGACACACAAAGACAGCAAATTTTAGTTCACGTTTACTCCGTTTTCTCCTATTTTTTTTTATAAAAGTTGTTAAACAGATTTCATGAACATTTTTGTTGGGTTGGAGAAAATTTTTCTTCGCGTCAGGACTAAGGAAATTTCGTGTAGCTCCTCCACGTCTGCTTTTGGGAAAAAAACGTGTTCTGTGCTCTTAATTACGTCAAAATTCCGACAAGATTTCATGCTGCATGCCATGTGTGATGTAAAAATATGTTCTTTTGACGACAACATGCGAAGGAGAGAAAAGAGGGGGGGAAGGAACACACATTCCAGAATGTGGAGCGATTTAGATATTCGGAACGTTTATTTGGAGTGAAAGGACGAAGTTTAATCGGCAGCTAGATTTTCTCTTTGGTTTGATTTTATTGAATATTTTTCTGTGGTTTTTATCCGCGAAACCAAAAGCGTCCTTTAATTGTAATTTGTTTGGTTTTGTTCTTTATATGCGGAGCAAGTGGCAGTAGCAGCTTGGGCCTTGTATAAGGTGTATGTTTCATTACATTTAATTCAAGGGAAGTCTTTATTTTATTTTAATTTATTTGAGATAAAGATTAGGGTACAAAATGAATCTTAGCTAAGGATTTTCAAACTCATTCAAAAGTTTCGCTATTTCTGTAGTTCTTGGTCACATCCCTAGATGGTAGTTGATGTCAGTTTTTTGCCCATGATTCAGATATATATTGACCACGTGCATTGTCATCTTGCTCTTCCAAAGAAATTGAAATAATATGTCAATATTTGGTTCGGAAACCAAGCTAGCCCTAAAAAATGAAAGGAAATCCACTGGCTCAATAGATTTTTCTTCTCCAGGTAAGCTTATGATTGCTGTTCACTTCTCATACAACTTCGCTAATTGAATTTTTTACCTAGCTAAAACAGCGCAAATTACACCTAAAGCCAAAATGTTAGCAAAACAGCCAGCACCTAATATTCCGCCCATAATCACCAACTCAGGTAGCCCAACACATCAACCAGGTTTGCCTAACAAATCAAGTAAAGTGATTTGGTTACCTTATTTAAGTTTTTAATGTATTATTTTATTGAATGTAGGTTTGTCAAAACCTCTGGTGAAGAAACTGCTCGTTGCATTCTCAAGCTCTGATCAGGAAGACGAATCTGGTGGGACAGAAGAGGAGGAAACATCGCAGGAAAATAAGACAATAGCTTCGGCAAAGCAAAGAATGTCAGTTGAGGAAGACGAAGAAGAATCAAAGGAAGAAGACATGACTAAAACTGCAAAATCTAAAGTTTTGAAGACCTCTCAAAATACGGCATCCTGTGACAGTAATCTTTTTCCTTTGGGATATAGCGTGTTAACTCCTTCAGGGATGATTTCGGCGGAAACTTTACGAGATCCTGACAACGAGATCTATCTTGTGAAGCTCCCTTCAAGTGTAGTTTGTTAATTTAATAGCAAAACTTTCCATTTTAATACATTTCATTTTTTCTTTCATAGGTGAAAGCTAAAAGCCTTATTAACAAGCCTCTACCGTTGATTGCTGGGAAAAAAGTGGTTATTGATGGCAAGGAGCTTGAAACCGTAACCTATCAAGGAACCAAGGGCAATACCCTGGTATTAGCTGAAAATAGAGAAGGAGGCCTAGAAGCTGGTAAATTTATACATTCACTGAACCGCCAAAACGTAAACCTCTTCTTTTCTTAGTAAACATATCATTAGCAGGAAACGTGCATTTTCAAACCATTCTGGATGTACCGTCTTTGCCTCCTTTGATCGAATGGCCACGTCCTGAGCCTCCTTTACGGGAGCTTCCTTCGGACTTGAAGGTCAGACATCCATTATTAGGAAGCGGTAAGTGAATTGAAAGTCATTTGTGTTTAGATGGACAATTGAGTTTATGTTTACTAGATTACGAAGCTATTTTGGCGGGTTTAGCCTCAAAGGAAAAGAAGTCAAGGAAGAAGAAAGCGTCGTTGCCTCAATTTGGCGAAGGTCAACCAGTTCTTACACCAGAACCTTCCAAAAAGAAAAAACGCATAAAAAAGGAGACTAATTGACCATTTTCCGTTATAATAAACTCGTAAAAGCTATTTCGCCGTTGTTCTTAATTTAGTCCTATTGCGAAGCAGTTGTGGACACAAGTGGCACATAGAAAGCCATATTTGTCAATGACTTGCCCAGTTTCATCTGATTTCATTAATTTTAAACTAGTTTTCGTCTGATTTCATTTAGTATAAACAAAACACCGGTACACCTGAAAAGGATTCAAAATAGGCGCCAAGAAGGTTCGGCTATTCGGGTTCACATTTTAGATGCGAGCTCCGAACCGTTCTGATTTAAGTTTGTTTTTAATGTAGGCATGGTCAACGAACTGGTTTGCTTTTGTGTTGCATGTATATTTAATTGAACTTTGATGATACTTACAACGCATACACAGTGACATTTTAATTGTCTTTTGGTGTGTGGAGCTCAATCGAGAAGCTACTTTTTTTCTTGTGAACCAAAAAGTAATTAGCCACCTGTTGTATCTATTTTTGCGTTGCATGTTTGGATTTTTCTTCGTTTCTACTGGATGCTCCGTTGCCCTCTAACCGTAAGTGTTACATGTTTTCTTAAGAAGGTTTCCTGATCCCAAGCACCAAATCTAAAGCAAGATCATCATCAAGTAAAATATAAAGTAAAATCGATAACGAAGTTGGTTTTCAAGGTATATTTTTGCAACAAATTTCGACAATGGCTATGTACAGGAGTATCCCTAGTCGAGTCCATTTTGCTTTGCTTTTCCTTTGTGGGAAACATAATGAGTGGCTAGTAAAGTCCGACTAATGCAAACTATGGAGCCCTAATGAGTAGATTTGGGATTTTGATGAATAAGACACGCAATATACTGGGGAAAACTGGGAGGATGAAAAGGATTGCAAAAGCATAACATTAACACTATTTCATAAATAACCGAAGACTTAAAAAACCCATAACAACGTTTCTTCGTTGAGTGTTATCCCCATGAATAAGTTAGCACACTCCTTAAATTATCTCGTTTTACTTAGTAAACCCAGATAAATTAGAACCCAATTTGTGCTTTGATTTGTCTTTCTAAACCTCTGCTGGTGCTTGATGCGATTGCTGGAGCTGTTGTTGAGCAGCCATCATCTTCGTAACCATACGCAATACTGCAGGCATGGGATTGCTACCAGAGCGAGAAACACATTTCGGGTACATTTCAGAGCAATCCTTTCCTCGACGTCCATTGCGTCCAGCGTCCACCAATGAGTCGTAACGGTTGGCGTCCTGACCGCTAATAGCGTACCCAGCCATAGTGCTGAAACACAACCAACAATTCAAAATTAATCATTATAGAATTTAAAGTGTTTAAAACAAGGGAAAAGTCAAATAACATGTCGAATTAGATTGGATAAATGTCAAGAAAAAGAAGAAAATTTACAGGAAAAGGGAGTCGTCGACTTACCTGACCAACTGCATGGCGATCTCACCGGGACGTCCGTAACGGGACTTAAGTTCATGGTTAATTTCGCATAGCATGCGCTGTTCACAGTGAGGGTGTGTTTCCTCAGCCAGCATGTAACGCATAGCCACGGGAGCTACCATGCTGCCAGTTTCGTAGAAAACGCCAGGTACTCGTTTCACCGACTTCCACATGCCCGTCACCCAGCCGTCTGGTTTGGGAGCGTCCCCATTTTTGCTGCCCCGACGAAGAGCCCGACCTTCTTCCAAGGCTTCCTCGGCCCATCCATCCTTTAGAAATAATAAAAAAAAAAAAATTCCAGTCGAGTTCAAGGGCAAGCAAGTGTACCGTTAGCCGTTAACTTCACCTCGTCACCTTGTCTCACAAACAAAAATTTTATATATTTCATACCTTGACAGCATTGAAGAATTGCATCATTGATAAGAAGGTCACGGCGCTAGGGGACATTCTTCCTTCACGTAAGGCTTTTCCCGTTTCACGACTATTAAAATTTTGACATGAGAATTGTTATTTTAATAATTTATCTCTTTTTTCATGAATTCTCGTAAATTTTTCAGAAACTTACTCGGCTAACACTTCCATTTGTTCGGAGAAATCCAAACTGGTATCGTCCTCAGAAGCCAAGACGAAGGCAGGGACACTGGCTACGGCTAATAAGCCAAGAGCGGAAGCTTGAAACTTCATGATGAGGGCTGAAATATATATGCAACAAACTTTCAAATTCACGAACAAATTTAGACTGCTGGATTCGATTGCTCAGTTCAGACTGAGGAAACCTGGACAGGTGGGGCAGCTACAAATACTTGCGGGATGGAAATGGATGGCTAAGCTTTGGAGGAAGAAGTTGTTGGCTTGCCCATAGGCTCTCTTGGTCTTGCTTCCTTGTTCGGTTCCCGTTGCGGTTTCTTTGGCGATGAAGCACCCAGATTTTCTTGCCCAATAGCATAATTTTCTCAGGTTCAGTGCGTTTTTTCCAACCAGAATTAACCTTCGAATTTCTTTTTTAAGGGCACTTGCAGGATACTGTAATCTTTTGTCAAGGTCAAGGGAATTCGAAGATATTGTTTAGATTGGAAAGAATTTTACTTCCAAGTTTCCAATCTTTTGGTGTTAAAATTTCGGGGAATCTATAGGTTTTTAGAGAAGTTTCTAACTTTCGGATCTAGAGATAGATATTCCGAGGAAAAGTGTTTCCGGCTATGGGGAAAACCACGATTGAAATTGGGTTCAGGAAAACAGTTGCGGACGCAATGCCCTGTACTGAAGGGAGGAATTCGTGACCTGGTATTTCACTCGTAATAGGCCTTCCCACAAAACTTTCTTTGTCCTAGATTTGAATAAGAATATGTTCCATCTTCTATTGTTAGTCCTCATTCCTTTGGACATATTTATAGACGTAATTGTTTGGTTTATTTTTTCTTAGCTCCGCTTCAATTGTTTGAGGAAGCAATTGAAGTAGGGCGTGCAAAGTAGCCTAGCATGTGGTCAAATTCATAAGGGTTCATCAACTCTATAATATGACTCACTCCTGTTCCCTAACTCTTGTTCCTTAAAGGGATCCAAACCATCTCTTCAGTTCTTTCAACTCAAGAATTGCTCTTTATTTATTTTTTTAGCTATTTTCCCATGATTTTTTCAACACTTCACAACACGTGAGATGCAAGTAGTGTTTAGGACGTTATTATGATGCAAACCGTTGCTCGATTCGCATACACTTGACCGTCAAGCGACTAGCTCTAGGAATGTCTTCTGTTCGCGTGAGGTTGAAACAAATGATTTAAAGTTTGCAGAAGGTGGATGTCCGCAAGTATCGTTCATCATGCACTTGGTTAATTCAATTGATGAGATGAATTCAGCACACGAGATGCAACTAGTGTTTATGACATTATTATGACACACACCGTTGGTTGGTTCGCAAAAGTGTCTAGCTCTAGAAAGTTATGTTTGCGTGACGTTGAAACAAATGATTTAAAGTTTGGAGAAGGTGGATGTACGCAAGTATCGTTCGTCATGCACTTCGATAATTCAAACACGCTGAGCTAAGTTTCATTGAGCTGTATTCATGCGATGTCTTTCGGTACCTTTTCTCCTCCTTAAAGTGAGCATGCGTCATACTTCAAGAGATTTAAGTGCATAGATTTAGAGCTGGTAACGATGAAGGTTATGGGGGACATGGACAATGCCAAGTCATGATTCTGCCAGTCAAGACACCCGAATTAGATGTTAAAGCAAGTGGATTATAGATTCAGTGCCATGTCTGGAAGATTGTTTTGAAGTTTATGGGAACTTTAAGAACGGGATCCACTCTTTTTTAAGCGTATACCTTGCACGCACCTATAGAAGTGGTTTCGAGACCTGGATTTTATAACGGGACTTTCGCAGGTGTCCACTAGCGGGTCACCGACCTCAAGCGAGAATTCAAATCTATTTAGAAGCTTCTCCACCCTTATTACAACAGGAAAAACTGTATCTGAAAATTCCCCAAAATATATTGCCATGCACAGTATTTTCTTTGTTGACCTTGATCTTAACGTTGGAAGTACCAACGTTGCCAATTCTCTCAAGGCTTTATGAGATTTCGCAGCTTAGAATTAACAACATTCTTATTACAGCGATACGTGACTGTGGTGGCGTATTTCGTGAGAAAATTGAGGGCAAGACTGCTGAAGGCATGCTCTTCCGCATCTATGCCATTGAACTTTTACCAGTTTACCATAAGCACCACCACACTTTGTAGCATTGGTGAATGCTTGGAGGGCACTGGAGTAGTACTCCACAGCGCTTTATACCTGAATTCTTCTTGTTGCTAGGATCTAATTTCACGACCCTTTTTTTGTTCGAAAAACGTTTTTAACATGACAACAGTTGTATTTGTGACATATATTGGTCAGGGTTAAGGCTCCAAATGAAGGATAATTGGAAGCCGAAAAAAAGAAACAAAAAAAAACTACAGGACACAAATAAATTAGTCAACCAATAAATTATTTAAACGGTTGTCCATTCTAGTTGAAGCAATTGGAATGTTTTTTTGTATGGAGGGGAACATCAAGTTTGCGAATTACGAGAGAGACCGACCGGACCAGCCGATCGTAAGTCGCAAAATCACAAAGAGTTCCCTTAAATTCTTCGCAAATTGAGTCTTGGTAGCTAGGTTCTAACTATTACAACGGGTCGAATGTAGTTTTGCTTAGAGCTCGTTACACTGCTGGAAGACCTGGTTGCAGTCTCCGCCAGTACGTCCAATTCGGCCAGCTTCGGCGAAAATGTCCAAAGGCGTGTAGCTAGTCTTCTCCAAAGCATAGCCGGCAGCGTATCTAATTTAAAAAAGACATTATAAATTATCTCCTACAATAGGAATCAGAATGTATCAGTGATCGATGACAAGGTTGCAGTGATCATGTTTACTCGAGTGCGATTATTGATTAAGTATGCCGCTGACGGATATGAAATGGTTAAATTTAGATTAAAATGGATATTTCTAATCGTTGACAAATTAATTTCAATCAAGTGCTGACCAACCTTGGTTTACATCGTTGGATAAAATATGATTAGTTAAAGGATTGACTATAGTTAAAATGATCTTAATAAATTAAAGTAAATTAGAGAATTTGAAAATGGATTTCCTGAAGAACAACTTACGTTCCGAGTTGACAGAAGATGTATCCAGATTCGTTAGCTTCACCGACGCAGTCTCTGTTGGCTTGGCATATCATCTTTTGCATACAGATCTCATCCTTGGTCTTGTAGGTGTTGGCGTAACCCTGTTACATAAGATAAAGCGGTTATTTTTTGTCTCAGCTTCCGGTGTTTGGAGTTTTCTATAAAAAAAAAATACTTTGACGATGGACACGGCGGCAATACCAGCATCAGCAACAGTATCGCGACTGCCCAAAGAACGAGCTTGGGAGGAGCGTTGAGAGAAGCTGACCTTCAGAGCGTCCAACAAGCTGGTCACGATTTGGATCAACTAAACAAAAACAGAGTAAATCAAACAATTTAGGTCGAAATCGTTTTTGAACTGTTTGGTGAGTTGGTTTGAAAGAGTTAGGGAATAAATTTGAGACGGAAGTGGGACAGAGAGTATAAGAACTGATGGAGTGAAACCAACTTTCAGTTATTAGTTACGTAATGTAGGTTAACCCCCGTAGGTATTTTATTATCCCATTTTCATTTCTCAGGTTCGCTCATTAATTTGTTATGTAATTATTTTCTATGCGTTTTTTTTACCTGTACGGGGTTAATTCCGCCACCGTTGTCGGATTTGTCGACGCCTGAGTCGCTGCCCAGAGCAGAAAGCAAGAGTCGGACGCCCACGTTCACCAATTGCATCCAATTGATACCTCCCTAATTAGGAAAACAGGAGAGAAGATATCAAAGAAAAGCCATAGCCACAAGTTTTCATCTGCTTGGCTTAAAGAATTCAGGAAACGAAAGAACAGTCAGATTAGGGAAAGAATTGAGGATTCTTGAGGGAAGTCCGACTAAAGAAAAACTAATTAGGTAATGAATGAATTACCTGGTTGGTGGTATCAGCCTTGTCGATACCAGAGCCGCCAAAGAACATTTGAATCACAGTGGTCAGAATGTTGGCCCAGGAAAATCCGTTATCGCTGGCAGGCTGAGGAGCAACACGGACATTGAGAAATTCTCGAAATTTTCCAAAGTCATTCAAAACGTGCTTACCGTAATCTCGTTGGCCTCTAAAGCAATCTTCTTGTTGTTGTTCGGCTTAACGGCGAATTTGCGACCTTCAACTTGGAGGGCGGCATCCCCAGAGGGAAAAGCCAAGATCGGCAGAATAGAGCTGCACACGATCAAAGCCAAAAAGGTCCATCCAGTCAATTGTTTTTGCATGATTAACCTAATTAATCCCCAAAATTCGAATTTTAAAACATGTTTAATAAACTGTTATTACTACGTGTGAAGCTTATAAATATAAGAAAAGAAAATTTAAATACATAAAATGCAGTATTAATTATTGATATGTGAAGTATACATAACGGTATAGTATAGGTCTAAATAACGGTACACTTTAAGATTGTGATCATGTGCAAAGATTGTAGATGGTTAGATCATTATAATTATCCTCGTAATTAAAAGTATTTCGGCAGTCTATGGGTCACGGTTCGTAAAGATACTGAAATGTTCGAAAATTTTTGGTGCCACGCCTACTTGGAATTTTAATGTCATACGGTACAATACCGCCAACACCTTAACTTTGCACTTGGTGGCGTTAATGGCGAGTAAATTTTGTTTAGAAAATGTAATTGGCTGTAAAACGAGCATTTTCAAGAAGAACTATTAGGGATAGTTATTACGTTAGTAATTGAAGTTAAGGCCAGTGATTGGGGTCAAAAAGTCTTGCTAAATGTCAGATTCGCGATATGGAGTCTAGAGGCGTCTGTTTGACGGCGCACAAGATTAGGGTGGAAGAATTCTGGTTCCCCAAGGCTCTAATTAAAAAGGGGTTGGAGGTTTTGGTTTCGAGGTTTTGGTGCTGAAAAAAGGTGCGGGTCGCAAACGTCATTCCTGAGTCAACTAACGGTGTTTTTCGTTGTCGGAGAACATGTCTTGGGCTCTTGACCTCATTCAAAACGCCGTATACTTTTCTCATGTGTGAACTGTGGCACTGACAAGATACATTCTAGCTTTCTAAGTTCGTTGATTTGACGACTGGCTTTCCAATTAGGGTAAATTCACAAAATAATAATGTTTCGACCCTTACGAGCTTTTCTTGACGTTTGATTGACAAAACCAGGTGCGATAAAATACAGAGCTACTAAGTTAAAGTAATTACAAATTTAAGGATGAATGTATGCTACCTGTTTGAGGAGAACCTAGATAAACCAAGTAATAGGAATCACGAGCGAATGTTTACACGAAGAACAGAGCGAGGCGGATGAATCTCGAATGACGAACCAGGTAGGACTCCTGTTGGCTTTTATAGTTCGTTTCTTGGCATGCCCCAGGTAACTTGGTGAGTCCTCTAGTACCAGCACCACCTGATTTTTGGGGTTCTCTCCTGCCGCACTGCTGTTGCTTATTCGCTCGGGAGAAAATGAGATGTAGGACACATTCGACAATGAGGCATGTCGTTCTTGCTTCTTTTCCTTTTATTTTTTTCCCTTTTATACCTTGAGATTCACCTGCTCTACCTCGCCTAAAATTACTCTCTACTGTCCGAATTTTATTTCAGTTTAAGTGCAGTCCTGGCATTTTTGGGGGCAATTTTGCGTACTTTTTGTCAAAATGTAGTTCTTTAACCTGTCCAGTGCTGCAAAGCCAAGTAAAAAACGAACTAAAAAGTTAGAAAGTTCTCACACACATCCTGATTGTGTATAAACACGTGTACTTGTTTTTCTCATACGTCTAGCATTTCATCTTTGGGTGGAGAAACGCTCGGGAAATATAAAATGCGGAAAAGTTCAACTTGTTCGGAGTCTTTGATCATTAACCGTAAGCCACAACCAAAGAGTGCCGTTAGTTTGACAGTTGGGCGATTCGGGTGAGGAATCGACCTAGTTCGAACCATGTAAGCATGCCTGCAACTGCAACGGTCTATTAGTGGGGAGGTTCGAGTTTCTATGATTAGAGTTTTCGTTTTTTTATGACCATAAACTTCCGTCTTTTCATGTGTGTACAGCTACAAGTACAATGGTTTCTCTTGGAAGATCTGGGAAGAGGAGTGGGCGCAAATTACCCGACCAAGAGGCCAACACCTTTAGATATAAGTGAAAGCTCGTTTCCGGATCCTGGAAACGGGATGATGATGGGATTTTAAGAAAGTAAAACCTTTTTTTTTTCTTGGTTACTGCTATCCGTACTGACTGGAACGATGCTTATACGTTTTTATAGACTCTGAAATCCTCAGTAAAACTTTCTCCTCGCTTTCCTTAGAAGTCAACAAGCATGTGAATCATAACTCAGAAGCAAGTTTGGTTTTAGGTTCAATATATAATTTATTATGTTTATTGTGTGTTCAGAAGTTGTAGGAGGGGTTGACCTTATTGTGCGGTTTTCACAGAAGGAGATGACAATCGGGGAATAACTTTTGGCATTGCTGCGTGTAAACTTGGTACAAATCATTGGGTTGGGCTAGGGATTCGGGTTCCATTTCTGCCTCTGTTTGTCTCCGTTTCCGGGGTTGCAAGACAGGAGCCAAAGTGTTCGCCTCTGTTATGTTTTCTTTATCTTCATCTTTGGGAACTTGGGCACTTTGGGATTCCCCGAGCTGAAAATCTAAACGTTTTTGCATTGACCATACAGTGGGGGCCCACTCGCATATAAGCAGCTGCACGCAAGACGTTTGACTGCCATAAAGTTCGGTTAGAGTGTCGATTAAGTGGAAAGGCAACGAAGGCTCCTTAGCTTCTCTCATCGTAGCCACGATCTGCGTAACAGAGTAGAAATTATTTTAGCAATAGCATTAAGTTGGTTGTTTACTGTGTAAAACCTTTCGAAATGTTAACTACCTCGCGACTAAGTTCACTGTTGCTCAGGATTTGACTCAGCCAATCCTTGTTGAGAAGATCGGCGATGCTTGCGCTCGTGAAATTAAATGGCTTGGAATTTATTTTGTTGGATAACGAAAACTTGGGCCAATTTTCTTTAATTGTATATAAAGCTAGGGGCAGGAATATTTCCGTAAGCATTGTTGCCGCCGATTCGGTACTTTTTGGTGCCCAGACTTGTTGTTTAAGCGATTGTAAGTTGGCTTTGAACCAATTATTTATGCCGCGTTGTTGCAGCCAGTTTCCTGTTTAAAACATTCATAAAATGGGTTGAAATGTTGGAATCTTTTGCGAGAAAGGGGTCGTTTAATTTTTTACCTAAGAATCTGGCTTCCGAAGTGTCAGGAGTTAAAGGTCGGGCTGCAGTGGCAGCAATTATAGCTATCCATGTAACCAGAAGCTGGGAGTGAATCAAGCTAGCCATCTGGCAATCAAATTGGCGTGGGTTGAATTTCTTGACTGTTTAACTACACCGTTTGGAGCAAACTGAACGGCTTCCATGTCCCAACTTGTCCATTTTTCCTTTTTTTTTCACGCTTGAAAAACGAACTTAGTGTGAAGTTCACCGGTCCGAGCATTAACCGTGACTAATACTTTTATTAAGTATTAAAATTCCAACGGATTTTTCTTCCTTTTCTTTTTGCATTTACTGTATACTTGGTATCACAAGGAAGTACTGTATTTCTGACTCAGCGACTGAATGGTGGATAAGAAGTTACGGAGCGTACCATGATTTTGAGAATTACTTACTATAATATTTTTAGTTCATTGTCCTTTACGTTGGTCATCTTACGGTGCTCTTTATGAGCGTCATCATGACGCGAGAAGATAAAAGACAAAGACCATTGCTCCCGCATGTTTCCGTCTTGATGATCACGATCAGTTTTTGGTTTTCGTTTATCTTAGGAGCGAGACTCATAAAAGTGCCGTTAATGAGCAGACGTATGGGATTTGTTGATGAGGTTGGGCTTCGATGTGTTATTATTAAGAGGGACGTCGTTTGGTGGTGTGTGCAGCACCCAAGAGATTTTTGTTTACAAAGTCCATCCACAATCCACGTGGTTGCCACACGCCAGCTTTGACGTACACTGGCCAGAAGCCTCGTTAAAACTCGGCCTTTATTGGTCGAAACCCATTAAACGCCGTGCCTTGCTTCTGTAAACTGTGAAACAAGTTAGACCGGTTGGAAGGTTCTTTGAGGATTTTTGCTCGCAACGGTCAGCTGTCGTATCCTGGACCAGATCGGTTTTGTATATTACCTTTCGAATCCTTTAAAATTGTGGCGTGCGAGTGAAAAGACCCAAAAGCGTGTGTGTATATAGACCGCCTGTTAATAGTTTAAGGATGGAAAGGGAAAGGGATTTGTTGCGTTTATGTGGCAAATTTTCATGGGAAGAAGGGTGCTATTTTACAACCGAGGCTAGTTTGTGTATCTGGCTATTGTTTGTTAGTGTTGAGGGAAAGACTCGTCCCTTTCGAGAACACAGCACGCGTCTTTCCAATGCTTTACACAAGCGAGAAACTAACTTTGTAAATGTAAAGAGTTGGAGACCACAGAAAAACTTAAGCCCAAGAGATGGTAGCTAATTTTAGCCAAAGATTTTGTAATGGACGTAAGAGTCCTGTCTTAAAGCATTTTTAATTGTTGATTAATTTTACAAGGCACAAAAAAGGCATCGAAATAACAATTGTCACTCGGGTAAAATACACAAAACAAGATGGCACTTTCATTGTTGACTGCTGACAAAAGTTATTATGTTTGGGTCGGGCAAGGCGTTGGAGAGGATGTAGTGGTAACTTGATGGCTTTTATCTCGATTATGGCGCCATTTCATGCGACGATTCTGGAACCATACTTTGACCTATAATTTACAAAAGTTCCTTTAGATTCGTTGCTACACGTAAGGAAATATGAGGGTATTATTGCTTATGTTGGGTTTAATAAAGAAATGGACGGATTTAAACGTACTTGGGCATCTGTGAGGCCTAAAGTGGCCGCCAATTGGCGTCGATCGGGTTTGGTAATATACTTTTGCAACTGAAACCGTTTTTCAAGGCCTTTACGTTGTAGATTGGAAAAAACGGCGCGGGACCACGACCGTTTGCGTCGTGAAGTCGACGTGTTCGTTGTAGGAGACGAAAGGGAAGATGAAGAATGGCTTTTGCCACTCAAATCAGTCGCAGATTCATGATCTGGCCCTAATTTTAGTAAAAAAAAAAAAATCAGTTTACAGAACGTTCTCGTTTGTGCAAAGATCAAGCTGGTTTTGGGGTAACTCTGAATTCATAATTACCATGCGCATAGTAACTGTCTTGCATATTCGTTTTGTTGTCGCTCAGATCTGCAATAATAAACGCTACGTAAGAAATAGTACCTCACAAGTAAAGGTTGAGGCAAAAAGGAAATTATAAATCTTACCGGAAAGAATAGTATCGATACCAAACTTTAGATTGGATCCATTAGTGGAGCTGTTGAGGCCTATTGTTGACACCACAGAGGCACAAGAAGAGGTATTCCAATGAGGCGGTATCGTGCCGGAGCCGTAAAAGGTGGGCCAGACTAATTCGGGGTAGTACAATCGCCAGAAGGTCCACCATTGTTGCTCAGGGTTAGGACACCACATGGATGACATGGTCCACGGCAATTTTATGGCTGTCTCACTCACGTTATTACTGCAAAAGCTCATGATGGACTCCATAACAAGTTAGTGCGGGTCGAGAGTCAAGCTGGAAACTAAAACTGACCCCTCCAATACGCTAGATTAGGGCTGTGTGGAACTTTTAGGCTAGCACGCAAGACCCATCAGCCAGCGAGGCGATTTGATTACTGTACGCAGTGCTAATGAGCGCCAGTTAGGTCAAGTCGTCCAATCGTAGCTGTTTGTATATATTTTCTTTGTGTGCCTTAACAGCGACACAGGAGTTTCAGACGCGAAAGAATTGACCTGCAGGTCGTTTTCGAAGGATCCAATGCTCTATTGTGGGCGAGCGAAATTGTTGCTGACGAGGGTGTAATGTGATGAGTTCTTGAGCGGCATGGGGTTTGATGCATGAACCCCAAGTCGACGCGTTTTATGACTTGTGATATTTAATATTGAATAACTGTTCCTTTATATTTTGTTCATGAATTTTTATTGTCCTTCTTGGCTTCTTTGGCAGCGTTCTAGGTTCGACTCGAAACAAACATGGTCTTGTGGAAAAGCGTAACGCGCATTTTTCTTGATGTTGCGGTCATCACTGCAGTGATTACGTTTATGCCTGGGTTATCGCCTAATGATAGTTTTGACGCTTTCGAGTAATAATTTGATAGACTTGTTTACCCATGGCGGTTATAAAATTTCGATTGGAGGTTTAATTCGTATGTATTACTAGATTGCCACCTACGCCAGCATTTGAAGGAGCTTTAGAGCCTAATAACCATTTAGAAGGTGTCGAGTTCTTGTTCGATGGAAGGATTTTGGGACCCGAATCCTTCGCCAAACACCCGAAGACTCCTGCCGGCGGCGAAATATATACCGGACTGCAAGGCGGAGCCATTGTCAAAGTATTGGATGAAGGCAAACGAATGGTACCTGTGGCTAAATTTGGCGAAGCCTGTGGTATTTCTTTTTTGCCATATTGTATGTTCTGGAATGATTTTACATTTGATTTAAGGTGGGCCGTGGGACGCATTAAAATGCGGGAGACCGTTAGGGCTTCAATTTGACGCTGAGGGGAATCTCTTTGTGGCTGATTGTTATATGGGATTGTATAAAGTGGATGTAGAAACTGGTATGGAGACGGACTAAGTAGTTGGAAACGTTTTTGGGAAATTTCTATGTTTATAGGCAAGTACCAAGTATTAGTCCCGAAGGATATGCCGTTAGATGGAGGCAAACCGGCCAAAGTGTTTAATCATTTCGATATCGCCAAGGATGGGACAATTTACTTCTCGGATTCTAGTTCAAACTATTACTTGCATGAAGGAGTGGCTGAGATGCTTGGAGAACCCAGCGGCAGGTACTTTAGTATTACCTTTTTTGCAATTCATAACCATGGGTACTCTACAAGACTGTTTAAATACGACCCCAAAACGAATACCAGTCAAATGCTAATCGACAAGATCCATTTTGCCAACGGAGTTCGACTGTCACCCAACGAGGACTTTGTAGTAGTGGCTGAAACCTTCCGGGCTCGTCTATTAAGGTTAGTAGTTAGTAATGGTAAAAACAGATGAGTTTTCTCTTCGCATCATTTGGAATGTGGGGGTTCGCGACTGAATTGTTGGGATTTATTGTCACCATTTTGTATTTGTGTGACAAGGTATTGGCTCACAGGAGACAAAAAAGGAACATCAGACGTTCTCATGGAACGTCTTCCTGGCAACCCAGATAATATTAGGCTATCTCCCCAAGGCAACATGCTTGTGGCCATAGTTTCGGTACATTTACCAGGCCAACAGGATCCACTGTCATTGTTGGGACCTTACCCATTGGTTCGCAAATTCCTTTTGCGTGTTCTCTTCCTTTTTCGCTTGCCGTTTTCATTTCTACATCGTTATTTTAACTTGGAGTTGGCGGGCAAGATTGAATCTCAGGTAATAGTATCCGAAATTTCTTGTACCGAGTTCATTTTTATGTGATGGATATTTTCAGATACTTAGCTTGGAAGCGATGCAGAGCTTTATAGCGAAGTACGGACTGCTGGTTGAGGTTGATTGGGAAGGAAAAATCGTTGGCTCGTGGCATTCTCCTGAAGGGCGAGTCTTTTTGATCAGTGAAGGCTTCTTTGATGTAAGTTTTTGTGTTTTTGTGGGAGAGTTATTGCGTTTTTGATTAATGATGAAATTTTTAGAATGAAACGCTGTATTTGGGGTCGCCTTACAATCACTATTTGGGCCGCGTCCAATTAAATCGTCCACTGGGCCATATCAAAGTCCGCACAGAAGGGGATATAGACATCGAAGTGCTTTAGAGAAGTGGAGGTGAGATGTACCTCAATTGGTAGCAGTTTCTGAAAATTTGAAGTCAAGTCTACGTGAGTGGTTACTCAGCTTCCATGCATGTGAATTAGAATTTTTTAGGCTTAACTTGCTAGTGTTTTGATAATTTCCATGGTTGTGGGCAAGATATAAAACATTACATAAAACATATCTACTTTCTCATGAATGTAAGAAATTTACAGACATAATTGACATGAAGGATTCGGGCAGTAAGGTTGACGGCAAAACCCTTTTGGGATATGTTTTCGTAAAGTTTATTTTCTTTTTTAAAGCTCCCGTATATCTTAGCTTATTGGTGCGAAACAATCACAGATGGCAGTTGTGGATTTTCTGCCACAGCCTTGCGTAAACAAAGAAATATATTGCTAATTGCCGGCAAAGTTTATACGCTTGTTTTGATTCTGATAGTACGACCAGAATTTGTACCTCTGAATTTGCTGTGACAGGAAAATATCCCAAAGCAAGTCGTCGGACTTTCGGAACAAAAGTTCTCGAAAACGACTTGTCAGATTTGAATGCAATCTTAAACACAGTTTTCTTTTGTTTAGCAGCTAGTGCACAACCGAAGCATATTTTAGGTAAGGTATTTCTCATAGTTGAAACTTCCTTTGCATATTGGTAATTTATTATTTCCCCATGCTAATCGCCTATACCGAGCTAAGGTATACGGGAGGGTATGTCTTATTCTAGGGAATTTTAATTTATTATTTCTCGCGGTTAAAATACCGCTCGCCGGAAATGCAGACCTGGGAATCTGAATTAATAATGCTAACACAAAGAGCTGTCATTTCCAATAGTTATTTATTTAAAGAGTCAACGCAATCGTTTTTCAGATCGTAACAAAATTTACTTACATCACTTTTTTAAATTTTACGATATAATTTTGAAAGTCACAACTAGCCGTTGATTTTTGCAAGTGCTATTTGCAGATCAAACATGTTCCCACTGCAAGCAAGTACACATTGATAAACCTTGTCTTTTTTAACAAGTGACTTTCACAGGACGACAAAAACAGAAAAGAAGGCCAATCTGATGTGTCTATTTGATAAGCTACCCAATACGTGAGCCCTTTCCATATGATTAGACCATGCTAGCTGTCTTGGGATATCCTGACGATAACCATTGTGAACGTATTTGTCGTCCATGGGTTTCCAACATCTTCTTGAGTTCCGATACAATAAGGACACTGGACGTCAACAGCATCAAGAATACGATGTCTAAACCAAGCAAAAACAAAATAAAAATCCGGGAGACATACGAATTGTTTTTCAATACCTTTGAATGGAAGAGCTTCTGTTTGAAATACATACTGCAAAGGTGGGAAATAGATAACCAGAAGCTGCCCTCCCACAGACAAAGCCACTGCTAGCAAAAAGGCCCGGTTGCTAAATAATCCTAGCTGAAACACGGACTTGGTCTACACAAAATTTAGGCTCAATTAAAGTTTCTACTGACTTTTTTTTCATTTAGACTGAAAATTATAGTACCTGCGATCTGCAACTCAGGGCGTTGAACATGTCGAAAAATACGAAACATGTGAAAGTCATCGTAGTATCTCGTGGTGTAATTATATTGTCCCGCAACTGTCAACAAAACAAACTTAAAAATATTGCAGGGTGAAAGTATTAACAATACCTCTTTTTCGAAAACGTAGAGCGTACCCATGATGATAATACAAGCTGAGAGAAGGACATTGCCTAGTAATGATTTAGTAATCATAGATTGTTTGACGTTTCGAGGAGGCTGACGTACTACATCCTTATCCACTGGCTCTACCCCCAAACTAGCAAGAAATAACAAAACTAATTAATCAGATTAAAGAATGAGACAAAAGTACCAATTTTCCTATTTTCCTATTTCATTAATAATATTTTTTTATTTTTATTTATGTCATTAATAATAGTTTGCTATTTTTGTAAATTCAAGGAAACTCACCTTTGGGCGGGAGGTCCGTCCATAAGTATATTAATCCAGAGAATCTGCATGGCATTGAGGGGGTTAGGAATGCCGGCCAAGGTAGAAACGGCAATCAAGGATAACGCAGCAATACTCGTCGATAGCTGGAACCGTACAAAATTCCGGATGTTATGAAAGATCCCCTTTCCTTCTTCGATTGCCGCCCTGATATCAATATAAAAGGGTAATTAAGGTCAAATCAAGACGATTTCGTTCAACTTACAGTATAGTACTGAATTCATCATCTACCAAAATCATATCTGCAGCTTCTTTTGATACGTCTGTTCCACTCCGTCCCATAGCTATGCCTATGTCAGCTCGCTTTAAGGCTACACTGTCGTTTACCCCATCGCCTGTCATGGCAACCACATGGCCTCGCGATTGGAGTGCTTTTACAATACGCAATTTGTGCTTTGGCGACACGCGGTAAAAGGTCGTGACAGTATCCACAAAGCTGTCCAACTGAGCATCATTACACTCGTCCACCTCTGTACCCGACATGGCTAAACCCCCATTGGACCCGTGAATCCCCACCAAGCTTCCTGTAACCCAAAAGAATACAGTGGGTGATCGGTTAACAAACAGTTCGTATAAACGAAGACTTTTTTTGCCCATATTTATGTTCGGATAAAGAACTCCTAACAACATGTTCTCCGGTTAAAAACCCGGAGGTGACAAATGACACTATTGTGTTATATTGTTTCATAACATGCTCGGGGAAAAGCACGACAAACTGGTGTTATTCGGGCGGAAAATTGGTAGTTAGATTGGAAATGAATTAGATTAGGTTAGCTTAGTTTAACGATTCTTATCAACTTTCGTTAATGAGAAGCGCTAAAACTTGTACTTTCTTTCACTCTATTAGCTGAAAAAAAATGCATTGTTCGAAAAATTTGACAGCGGGATACACTACACCTGTCTGTCACTAAATACAGAGAACGTGTTGCACAGAACAAACACAAGAAGAGGCAACACTGTGTAAGATTTGTCAACACGTTCTGCGGATAACTGTTATTACATGTTGTATTATTACATATAATTAAACGGAGTAAGAATTTATATAGTTTTTTTTTTTTTTTTTTTGGGGTCTCCAAAACGAATTTATCAAATTCTCATGAAAGTCTATGGTAAACCTATGATCGGTTAAGGAACATATTTGTGGAACGGATTATGTTCGTTAACCGATAATACACTGTACTGAATAAAAGCTAAAGATAATACAAAACCTTACCAATGGCCAGGGCTGTTTCTTGAGCATCGCCAGTAACCATCACAACACGCACGCCCGATTCTCGGAGAGTATGTATAGCTTCTCGTACATGTGGTCGAGGTGGATCCTGCAAGCCCACCATACCCACATATTCCATTTCTTGTAAGCTAGGTCCTCGGGCCATTCCTAGAACTAAAACGACAAACGACGTCAAAATGAACCCCAAAACTATTTAATGAATAATTTAGACCGAAACATGCATTACCTCTTAGACCTTGACGACCTAACGAAAATCCAGTGGCGAGAATAGACTGCTCTTGAGCTGAAGTAAGAGGCTGTGTTAACCCACGCTGATGAATTTTGGTACAGGAATGTAAGACGCGTTCCAAAGCTCCTTTTAGGAAATAAATCTCTCCACTTCCAGCGTCCTTATACGTAGAAAAGACAAACAACAGCTTAGAATAGCACAGGAAATGAGTACGGAACTAACTTTGTTGGAACCATTCTTTGCTACACAACGCACTGCCATAACTTTCTGTTCGGAAGTGAAAGGGTACTCATGGAGCCGAGTGTACTGGGAACGTAGCGTAGTTAGTCCAAATTTGATTGCAGCCGTAAGTAAGGCACCTTCAGTGGGTTGTCCTTTCAATCCGTCTTCCTTGATAACTGCGTTATTACAAACACAGCCCACCTAGGTCGAAAAAGACAGACAGCTATAAGTTACTCTTCAATAAAAGAACCACATGCAAATTAGACCTCTAGGACGTTGTAAACTTCTTCGCGAAGGCGATCAGGGAAAACTTGGTCTTGGTCTAAAATAATTTCCCCCGCTCCATTGTATCCTGTGCCGGTAACAGTAGCTTTACCGCCTCCAGAAGTGATGATAGTAGTTACACTCATTTCATTTCGAGTTAAAGTTCCCGTTTTATCTGAGCACACTACGTTTACACAGCCCAGCGTCTCCACTGTAGGCAGTTTCTTGACAATTGCATTACGTTTCGCCATTCGCATGACGCCTAACGCTAAGGTGACAGTAACTACGATAGGCAGACCTTCCGGAATGGCTGCCACTGCTAAACTGACACCAATGTTGAACATATCCAAAAGTGGTTTCCCTTGCAGCCAACCAATGGCCATGATTAGAGCGATGATGCATAAGGAATAGAAGCTGAGCTGCTTGCCCAATAAATCCATGCTCTTTTGCAAAGGCGTTTTGGGTGACTGAGAAACAATATATAAAAAATTGTAAAAAATAGTAAAATAATACAATACATATACGTAAAAAATATATAAAAATAAATAGTAATAAAAAGGTAAAAAATAGTTTAAAAAACCGATACCTCTTCTGCTTCCATCATACGAAAGACTTCTCCAAACTGGGACCTTTCACCTGTGCAAACTACAATACCCTGTAAATTACAGAAGTCATAATCAATTCGAAGGTTTCAAAATGAAATGAAGGAGGTTTACTTTTCCAGACCCACAACGAACCAAAGTGCCCATATAGGCCATATTGGATAAAGTAGGTGAAGAAGCAACAATTGATTCTGAGACACTTTCCGTGGATTTAGTGGCAGGTTCGGTTTCTCCAGTGAAGCTGCTCTCATCAATTGCGAGTTCAATGCACTAAACAAAAAATAAGGATGAAATAATATGTATATGAAAAAAATATGTTACTTCGAAAAGGCGAATATCCGCAGGCACGCGATCCCCTACATTAATGTACACAATGTCGCCAGGGACTAATTCCCTAGCTAAAAAAGATTCCAATCGTCCTTGGCGTATGCTAGAAAGGATATGGATAAAGAAATTTCTACGAAAAAGGTTATCGAAAAGCTTACCAATAACATGAAGGAGGCACAAGTTTATTTAGAGCTTCTAAAGATTTTTCTGAGCGATATTCTTGAATAAAAGCAACCGTCACCACAATAATTATGGCTACTGTAATACTAACAGCATTGTCGTATTGGCGCATACAAATACTGACAAAAGATGACGCGAGGAGTAACAAGATCAGCGGATTCTTAAACTAAAAAAAGAAACCCATGTTTAATTTTTGTCAGAAAGGATAATGCCTGGACATACTTGCTCAAGATACTTCTTCCAAATAGGATCTTCATTGTGAATTATGAACTCGTTGAAGCCAAAAACTTGCCGTCTTTGCTGAACTTCTTCCCATGTTAAACCTTGTCTAGGATCCACCTGCTCTTGAGCAGCAACTTCCACATCTGACAAGCAACCAGCTTCTTGAGCAGTGAGCCACATCGTGCTTATTCTTTTCAGCTGATGACGATGAGCGACAGCAAATATCTTTCATAAAAACCAAACAGACTCGTTTACCAAAGATTCTTGTACTGCATGTACAAGTTATACAAAACCTATAACATGGAATAAAGTTGCGTACATGAAAATAATAAAGTTGTTAATTATAAAGTGAACTGACAATTAGTCGCACTTACACAACACAGGAGCGACGACGGATTTGCGATTTTGTGATGCTACGAAGGAGAAATTATAACAGAGAGCTCTCAATGCCGGCCAAGGTTGGTTTCTCTGTTATAAAACGGAATGCTGTTGCGTAAAAACACATTAAAATGCAAAACAAACTAAAGAAAACATTACAGGCAGTTAGGAAGTGCCTCTCTGACTAAATACTCAAGGCAAGGGCACTTCTTCACGATCTGTTTTTGTTTGCAACTCATCAAGTGAAGCCAACTACGTTAACACGTAACTAAATGACGCATTTAGGGACCAGGTTTTCCTTGTTTTCAACCAGTCCGTGCTGCCATCTATTAAGAAGCTCAACACGAGCTTAGTAGGGAAACATTTTTTAGTACAAGTCATTATTATCGCACTCACATTTGTGATTCCAAACCGACAGGTTGTACGGAATTGCAGTGCGAAAGATCGAAAGAAAAAGTTCAGCAAAACGTTTTGGAACCAGGTGACAAGTTTAGAGTTAAAAATTTTGTTTTGTTTATGCGCTCTTATACTACTTTTATATTTTTTTTTTCAATTTGTTCTTATTTAGCATCTTCAAAAAAAATAGTTTTACCCTAACGCTTTCTTTTTTTTAAGTAGGCTTTAAAGGAAAAATATTACAGATTGTACAGGACTTGCTTACGAACAGGACAATGGAAGTCAGAATAGGTGCGACGACATCAAGAAAAGTAAGCTTAAGTAACGGTATACCACAGGGAGCAGTTTTGAGTCCATGGCTCTTGAATATTATGATTAGTAATTTCCCGACAGATTTGTATAGAATGAACACCTCGATCTATGTAGATGATATTGCAATCGGAACAAGGGACAAAACTTTAGACAATGCTATGAGAAGAATATCTAACTCAGCGAAAGAGGCAGAAATATGGTATGATATGAACGGTTTTGAAATAGCAGCCGAAAAAACGAAATGCCTAGTCATAACAAAGAAAAGAAAGACAGAAACAAAATTACACATCATACGGATACGAAAGAGAAAAATGGAGAAGAAGAGATCGGAGTAAGCAAATCCAAGCTTTCCGAAAGCACGAATCCCAAATTACTGTTTCCTTGCTCTTACAACAGGTAACCTAATATATGGTGATGGAGTTATATCGTGTTTGATCCCTCGTTCGATCGGGAGAACAACGGAGTCTATAACTTCGTCAGTAGAGCCATGGATTCAGATTGGTCGGAGGAAGACTTACTTGAAGGCTTTTCCCAGGAAGGATCAGGTATGGAAAATCCGGAGCAAGGGAACTCGTCAAGGAAAAGTAGTGTGGTTAAGGATAGAGATGGATTTGAGACAGTCATATCCAAAAGGGATAAGTTAGCTATGAAGAAAACTGGAAAGGGAACCAAACCTATAGGGAAGGGAGCCAAGGCTAGCTAAAGTGCAAGTGCAAATACAAGCATGTTCGTGGCAAAGAAAAGGTAACGAGTAGGTTCTATTCTGTCGTCCGGTTCAGATCCGGAAAATAACCAGACAGAGGGTAATAGCGGAAGACCAATTATTTTTAGAATAAAAGAAGCGGAAGGCCTAACTTTCGCAAAAGTTAACCCAGTCAAGTTAGGTAAAGCAAACATTACAGGCAGGAAGCCTTTAAAGTAAAACCTTTTTACTAGAAGCCTTTAAAGTAAAAAACCAAGATAACGAGAGGGGGATACCTCCTAGCCTATCCAAAAGATGAGTTTGCAATCGGTAAAATGTTGAAGGTGCGGAGAATAGGAGAATGGATGGTAGAAGCCAGACTGTCTAAACCTTCAAACATGATACGGGGTATTGTGCGTTTACCAGGAGTGACTAAAGAAGAAATGAAGAACAAAAATTTGAGGGGGTATGTGCGGTAAGGCAACTCTTCAAATTCATCATAAAGGAAGCAGGAGAACGGACGAAGTCCCCTATGGGATCATTCCATTTAATGTTTGATAAAACTGAACTTCCCGACCACATTAAGGCTTGATCTATTATAATACCGGTAACTGCATTTGAACCTCGTCCTATCAGGTGTTATAAATGTCAACGCTTTGTACATATCAGCTTGTCTTGTACGGCCAAGGAACGATGTGGATTTTGTGGAGAGGAACACCGTACTAGCGGATGTACAAGAAAGAATCAGGAGAAAGCACCAAAATGTGTAAATTGCAAGCAAAATCAGGAGGCATCAGACTACAGATGTGAGTATTTTAAAGTCGCAAAGCAAAAACAACAGCGAAATAAAACAGCAAGAAAGCCAAGCCGTCTCTGTGAGACCAAAACGCGAAGAAAGTCAAAGGGTTAGCACAGGATAGAACCAATGGAAGAACAGGCCTGAAAACTCCTCTTACCTATGGGGAGGTGACGGCAGGCAAAGGCGAAGTACGACAACGGAACCAAGCGCAGATAGTGAGAAATCCTAAAGTAGCGCAGCAACCTCAAATGAACGGGAATAGAAGTGAGAGAGTAAGTGAGTTCAACCCTCGCGTACAAGTTTAATCGTGGATTGCTTGTCAATATTGCTTAAAACAGGGAGTTGGGAAGAAAAATGGAGAGAAATAGGAAGCACATGTAAAACAATATTAATGGACCCGTCAACTATATAGGCTCTTATTTCATGTCTGACCGACTTCTGAAAATCGTAGCTTGGAAAGCACGGACTACAAAGCCTCACCTAGCAGGCTTATGCACCTATATTAGCGAAATGTTTAAAAAACCAGAATATTTGTGTGTGAAACATGGATAAAGACTGAAGATCGTGTTATTATTAAAGGGTATAATACATATAGGAAGTGTTACTTAGCTCACAGTAGCATTGGGTTCGGTTCTTGATTACAAATTTATTAACCACATACATAAGAATATAACGGAATTGAAAGTTGAGGAACAAAACTAAAACAATACGTCTAGCAGGACTGTCATCTCTTCTGCCGAGGAACTCGTTTTTTCCCAGTTTTGCAGGAAGAAGTGGAGATGGTTTCGCAATCCAACTATACCTATGTGCTTAGGTATAGGGGGGCCTACGGCTAGTTTCGGTGCGGTTGTGTAGGGAAACCGGTCTTACGGACTTGTCCGTAACAGGAAAGATAGCAGGAACCAGGGGAGGTGGAATTTTATTTTGGGTTCGTAATACAATAGAAGTAGAGTAGATTCAACTGACAAAATTCGGACACGGTGTACTAGAAATAGATGGCTTAAAAATCAAGTGGGAGGGTGATAGTATTCACTTGTTAGGAGCCTATTTACAAGTGCAACACGGACAAAATAGGAATCAAATAGCTAAAGAAGAGTATAAGTTTTATCTTGATCAGATCGGTGAAAACAGTAAAACTCTTTTCTTTTGGGACTTTAATTCATCCTCTGTGGGGGAGGAAAAAAGCTGACTATAGAGGGAAGGTCCTTGTCAAATTCTTGGAAGAATGGGAAAAATTAATATTAGTAAGCCCGAAAGGGGAGGGCACATGTTTAGCGGGGAGGACCACGCCATCAACACTGGATTTATGCTTTGTTTCTAGTAATATATATGACAAGGTACGAGCAGAAGTAGGTGGGTTATTGCAAAGTGATCACTTACCCTTGGTTATACAGTTAGAGGGCACTCCACATAATAGGAACATGGTAGTAGCACAACGTTGGCTATTTAGCAAAGCAAAGTGGAATGATTGGCACTCAGATTTAAAGAGCCTGAATATAGAAACTTTTACCTCCACTGGGAGGGTAGAAAAAAGGCATACAAATTTCATCAATCAGCTAACTACGGTGGGCATAAAACATATTAGACTCTTGAGAGGGAGTACTGATGGGCCCTCGCAGCTCAATACCAAGTTGACAAACAAAGTTAGGAAGCCTTGGTGGAACGAGAAATGTAGCAAAGGGCTAAGCAAAGCTAGAACAGCATACAGAACGTTAAGACGTAATCCTTGTCCAGAAAATTTATATGAATGCAAAAGATCACAGGCGCTCAGTAAGCAAACCTCCCAAAAGGCAAATAGACAATTCTGGAAATCTAAAGTTGAGAGATTTGGAATTAAAACCACCAATGAAAGAAGCGTGGGGCAAATTCGGGCAGTGAAAGGTAAGGGTAGAACGCGTTTAAGGAAAATCAACAACCCAGCGGGTGAGATAGTACAAAGTGAACAAGAAACGGCAGAAATGTTTGCACAACATTTTGGTAGCTTTCAGTCAACAGCACTGGAACTGGTCGACCCAGATTTGGATAATGACATAATTGATTTAGACATCCTCGCATATATGGGAGGACGTAGTGAAATTAAAGAACTGGAGAACCCCTTTACAGTATGGGAATTTACGGAAGTCATTTGCACACTACCAAAAACTAGTCAGGCAAAGACCTCACAAGACACGAGCTTTTGCCGTATTTGAACAGAAACTGGAGGAAAAAGTACTACAGCGATTAAAAAAGAGCTCTTCTCAAATTTTTTTACAATTCGCTCAGAACATCAGGACAACACCCTGGTTATTACACAAAAACAGGAAAGTATCAGTTGCTCTTTTGCGATTGAGATGTGGACACGGAAAAACAGGATCATGGATGTACAGATTTAATCTAAAAAGTAATAGCACGTGTGATAGGTGTGGAGAGAGGGAAGATACGGTGGAACACAAGATTTTGGAATGCTTGTACCACCCATTTGAACGGAAAATACTCAAGAATAAAATGATAAAAAAAACTATTTCTTCACGGAAGAGAACCGTGTACTAATAAAGGATGTGCCTACTTGCTAATTTCCTTCACATTCTCTTTTCAAAATCATGGTACAATCTGGGTTATAAAGTCGAAGGCACAGTAGGAAGGATGGGTCAAAGTCGATGGCACAGTATAAGAATGGGTATAAAGAGTATATAAAAAACAACTTACACAAGTAACACTCTTCAGAAAACCAGTTAGTGATACTCAGCGGATCCCAACAAACATCCGCTTTTTCAGCCTATGAAGATTAAACTTGAACCGTGAATAGTTAACTGTGAAGAAAACTACGCACTTAACCTTGCGTTCGGAACTTAAAAGTAAACAATATCAAAACACTTTTTGCTTCTTTTTCGCTTTGTTACTAGTTCCATTGCGAATGTTATCCAAGTTAATTACCTTCAATCTCCTTCGTATTGTAGTTAATTCAATTCAAACAGTTTTCATTAAATCTTCCTTCTTTATCTCGCGTTCTCTATAATCATAATAAGATATTTCCTCATCTATTCTAATAAAAAAAGATTCAAGCGTCGATTATGAATTTGTATATTTTATCTTACAACTATTCTTAATTCCCTAAAAACTTAGTTATTATCATGTCTAATCCCTTCGGTTAAAACCAGAAAAATACAAGTTCAAGAGAACGAATTCATATTTTTTTTGACGCCGAACGGATGTGTACCCTGAAGCACCCCTATACAAACGCCAGTTGCTACCCAGCAAGTAGTCAGTGCAGACATTCTTTTCTCCAGCGATGTTGTGTAAGCAAATGTAGTGATGTTAGAAAAGCTAGTAGTTAAGCGTTATAACATATTGAGTTAAACATTACCCATCGGATTAAGTGTTATCTTTAAAACCTAGAAACAATCAAGTGCGCGTTTAAAGTGTTAGTGTGGGGTTTGGCAAAACGCTGCGGTCAGGCCTACGCCAGTAAAAAAAAGTGATGGTGTTAAATGTACAGGCCAGCCTACTTCATCCCTGCCTTACATCATCCTTTGCAATCAACAAAATCTGCCACTTTAGTCTGCTAAGCTGATACTTGGAGCTACTTGGAGGTAGCTACTTAACCTTTTGTGGAATCAGGAGAACCAGAAGGAACAGGGCTGCCAGGAGTTAAAGTGTTCTTGGACGGTTAAGTCTTTTGCCGCAACTTTTAACTTCCTGGGCGGAGTCTTTGTTGTTGCCATTCATTCAGTGGCGTAGAGAAGGTGGGGCAGCCAGGTCACTTGCCCTGGGCGCCAACTTGGTGGGGGCGCCATTTTCATGGTACACGATAAAAAAAGTAGAAAAAAAGTATTTTTTAAACAAATTTTATGAGCTGAAAAATGGACTTGGATGAATGCGTGAAGTTACCGTGAAGTTACTGCATGCGTAACTTTCTGTTTGAAAGAAATTGCATCGAATTTTTAGCTACGCAGAATCTCGCCTTTCGTGGTCACAAAGAATCGTTAAGAGAAGAAGGCAAAGGAAACATCGGAAATTTCCTGGAGCTTCTGAAATTGGTATCACATTTTGATCCTGTCGTTAAAGAACTCCTCACTTATGTAGAAAGAACCCCGTAAAACCATCCTATTTATCCGGTTCGATTCAGAATGATTTTGTACAGCTCATGGCTTTTACGGTACGCTAAAAACTAATTGAAATGGTCCGAAAAGCAAAGTATTATGGACTCATGTTTGATTCGACGCCGGAGTTGGCTCAGAGAGAGCAAATGGCTCAAACCGTTCGATATGTTCATATCGACTTTGAGAACAAGACAGTCAGTATTAAGGAGTCTTTTCTAGGTTATATCGAATGAAAGCAAAAGGATGCGGAAAGCATTGTAACTGAAATTTTGGAACGACGTCGTAAAGACAGCATGTCTTTAGAAGACAAAAAATACCCAAAGCTACTTTTGTCAACTGTGACAATCACACTCTTAATTTGCTGGGAGTCCGTGCAGTTACACATGCCCCAGTGATTGTAATCTTTTTCGGTGCCATTGACTTTTTCTATTCTTTTTTTTCTCACTCTACTCAACGACGACTAAAGTTGAAAGATACTATGCCTCTAGTCGTTAAGCCAGGTTGTGAAACTCGTTGGAGTTCCAGAGCAGAGGCTGTGAGGTCAGTTTGAGCGAGTTTGAGACTACTTTGTTGTTCAGTAGAATACTAAACAATTGTTCAACTGTTGCTGTACTATTGCTAAACAATTGCTCTACTATTGTTTAGTAGAATTGTTACAATCCATGGTGAATGACCAATGCGAGAATGTCGACAGAAGAGGTGACGCACAATTGCTAAATCGAAATTTGTCACTTGATTTCGCAGCATTGCTCGAGTGTTGAAACGTATCGCTAACTCGTATAGATCGCATTCAGAAACGGCTACAAGATCCTGCAATGAACTTTCACTACGGCGCAGAAGATGTAAAAGCATCACAAAATCGTTTTCTAGTCAATCGAGTCTTGCTTGCCAGCAAGCGCTAACAAAAGGGGCCTACCAGCTAGCCAAGCGCTACAAAAGGTGCTTCAAATGTGTGAGAAGTGGGGCCAAGAAGTTGAACGACGTCGTAGGAAGAAAAAAGAAATGCCTGGGTAGAAAGCTAGCTCTAAAAATGAGGGACTAGGTGCACAAGAAGAGATGCTGAGAATCATCATATTTTAAAGTAGTTTTGTCTTCTACCTAAAGCTTTGTCCACAGTTTAGGGTCCGATTCAAATCCAGTTCAGAAAGAGAACATGTGAAACTTGCCTCCATATCAGCTTGGTACTTGAACTTCTACAAAAAGAAAAAAAAACTTCCTCTTTAAGCAGAGTTACTATTGGTATCTCTACATCAGTTGATAGCGCTGCTGTTCCCCTCCAATGTGCAACCATGTTTTGTGTTACTATTAAGTTAAGTTAAGGCAGCGTTTCTCAAAGTGTGCGCCCCGGCGCCCTGGTGGGCCGCGGTAGGCTTGCAGGGGCGCCGTGAAAGATTCCTATAATTTCTCAGATGCAACAATTACATAGGCCCATGTTCTAAGGGGGGCCGTACGAGCTGGAGATATGTTCCGAGGGGTGCCGCGAACGAAAAAGTTTGAGAACCCCTGGGGTTAAGAGATTTTCTGATAAGCATTTTTCCTTGACGAATAGGTAACATTATTTCAGTTGAGAAAATTCAGTAAGCTGGGCGTTTGATAGCAGCTGTTAGTTTTAAATAGACGTACAATGCAAACTTGCATTTTAATTGTGTTTTTGTCAGCTTCCCTTCAAATGGGATTGTTTTATTGTGTAAAGAGATGCGCGGACAGAAGGGAAGTCTGTTTGTTGGCTTATGTACTCACTTTTTACTCTTATGGTTTCGAGCTGCACTTAAAAACAATTCAAGGGGTTATTTTTATTACCGTAATGCTCAATGGATTATTATAAATAAATTAATTTTTTCATTTTCTTTTATTTAACAGTAGTTAAGTCGTTTAAAAAAAGAGAGATTTTATTTGAGAGTTCCATCGTATTTGAGTAGCGCGCACTATTGAAAAGGCCGGAAAAGGCGACGCCGCCGGCCTGCAGCCTTGCCTCGCTCAGTCGCGCTCGAGCAGCCGAACGTACTGCATGTTGAGATAAGGACCTGTTGTCTGGATTATCTTTCAGGATATTTGTGTTTTATCTAAATTTGGATAGCTTACTCTGTACTGTGGTTACTCACAGCATTCCTGTTGATCCAGAAGCATTAATTTAGCTTCGTGTGTGGAGTTTGGGCGTGTAGACGTTTTATTACATTTTAAACAAACCAATTTGTTCCATTTAGGCTGGACAAGTCCAAACAAGTTGCCGCTGGGCTATACTTTGACAGATTTTTGTGCTCAAATTCACAGTTATTTTATTTTCTTAGGAGAGACATCGTTAATTCTTTGTCTAGTCTTGTGTTGGCTTGTTATGCAAATGAAGCTGAGTGAAAACATGGCGTGCCACTTGGGAGAGTTATCAGTAGCATTTCGGAAGATTGTCTAAAATGTAAGTACCTATTGGCTAAATAGAATAGAATAGAAAAGATCCACAATAAAAGAAATTTAATCTAAGAGGTCCGCTCTCTTTACGTCGCGGTACGCCTTCCCAATAAAATAATTATGAATACGGCTTAAAAACAGTTTGAATATCCGTGTGGCTAGCCAATGAGCAGAGATCTTTTCAACTCGATATATGCCATAGGTTCCTGAGAAGGTTAGATACGTGTCGTTCTTCTGCCGAATTGTCCTTTTGTCTACGGCCAATAGTGGTGTACCACGATCAAGATTGCACGCTTATTGAATTGTTCAGTTTACGCTGGAAGAACTTGTGCCAAATCTGTAACTGCGCCGTTCTCTTGGTGATATATAATTTGCATTGTGTTAGTGTGACTTTTAGATCCAATTTTTTTTTTGTTTTAACGTAGTTGTTATTTAACGTTCGTGACTTTCTGGTTTTGGGTATACAGAAAGAGGAGATGACATTTCGGCCCTTAATAAGGATACCTTGCTACTTTCACGTACCACTGGATCTTTTGGCTATGATTCTAGTGGTTATATGCAGTAGATTTCGGTATTAACCCTTCCAACTACTGCTGTTGTACTTTAAAGCAAGATTGACAACTTCGTGTATTACTATATTGTGACACTAATTTCTCCAATTTTCAATTTTCTTGTCATATGTCATATGTCAGTTTTCTTGTCATAATTTTCTTGTCATAATTTTCTTGTCATAATTTTCTTGTCCCTCCCAAACATTGCTCTAGCGCTGTTTTCCGAATTCATTGGAATTTTTCTTCTGTGACTTTTCTTGTGTGATTTTTCTTCTTCGACTTCAGCTCCAGAAGTTATGCAAACGAGATTTGCTTCCCACCATATTTTTTTTTGTTCTCAAAACGTTCCCTGCAAATCTAGTTTCGAAAAGTATCCTTTTTATTGTACGATTTGTAGTATTTGAAATAAAAGAAAAAATGTAGGAAATTTTTGCGGGATTTTTCAGAAAGTCCGCTAAAATGGGCGTGGCCTCAACAAAAAGACGAATCCTATTGGTGGATTGGACAAAAAGGGGAGTGGCTCCTTTTCAATCCGGATCAAGCGTTTTCAAGGCTTTTCTCCATAAGGAATAATGCTGTATCAAGGGGGTCGCCTTCAAAAATCGTGAAAAATTAAGAGCATCGCCCCTATCCCTGTTCGCAACTCCCCTGCTAGGTTTCCTATCCCCGATATTCGAACTCGTGAGGCCGAAGCTTCACAATTTCGAATATGTGAACAGGAACCTTGCCAGGAAGGCCTAAGGTACAGAGAAAGGGAGCACTTTAATATTTTATTTTTTTGACGAAATAAATTGCCTGGACTGTGTTTCGAACTTCCGACCTTCCAATCACAAGTCTTGCGTATTATCCACTCGGTCATACGCTTCCGTTTGTATGTCGTTGAAACTTCTATAAATACAAATACGAACGGAGCCGGTCTACAGTGTATGAGGGTAGCATCGATCTTTTGTTCGATTTATAAAAACATTATGGTTCGCCTATCCCTTCTATACTTTGCATTATTATATTGTATATCTTTGTATGTGTTTGAAATTTAAGTTGCATAAAAAAATCCTTACTTATTTTTTGTTTACGAGTCAAAATCATTCAAAATAATTACAAGGCCATGCGTTTGTTTGAAATTTATTTTTATTGAAGGCTCCACCTACAAAACACATGTTCAGTTCGTAATTTAAGAAATCTCTACAAGACTGGTGCTAACCCAAGTGTTGGGAACGCGCCGACCTCTTTTACTGTCGTTTTTGGCAACACGTTCTCCAAAGTTTTCTCGTGTGCTACGTTTGATAGGCTTGGCACACGGCTCTGGTGTGCTTTTAGACGTTTCCAGCAGTTGAGTTAAGTTAGGTTAGGTTAAGTTAGGTTAGGCTAGGTTAGGTTAGGTTAATTTAATTCAACTTAACTTAACCTAAACTAACTTAACCTAAACTAACCTAACTTAACCTAGCCTAACCTTGCCTAACCTAGCCTAACCTAACTTAACCTAACCTAACTTAACTCAACTGCTGGAAACGTCTAAAAGCACACCAGAGCCGTGTGCCAAGCCTTTCAAACCTACCACACGAGATAGGTGTGCTAGACTTTGGAGAACGTGTTGGTTTTTGGAGCAATTGAGACAGAACTTCATAGCCACCTTGTGGTAGTTACCCAGAAGCTTGTAGCCCATCTGATTTCTAAACGCGTCAAGTAATGTGCCTAGAGACGACAGGCGAAGTGGCATCGTATCGTCGTCTGCGGCATTCACGCTAGGTGTCGCAGTCTTTTCAACTCCGGTTGACTTTGGTCTGAACACAAATTTACATTATTATATAGGGATGGGCGTGCTTAGGAAAGTGCATGTTAAAGAAAGGTGACAGAATTTAGACCGTCACCGAACATTTAAATAATATCGACTAGTCCTGTAACTCTTATGTAATGAACTAAAAATGACTGGGCTAAAAATTGCTTGTATTCTGTAAGATTGCCAAAACCCAGTACGTTCTCGAGCTCAAATTCGATTCCCTCTTTTATCATTTTATTCTTGAGTATTTCCCGTTCAAATGAGTGGTACAAGCATTCCATAATCTTGTGTTCCACCGTATCTTCACTATCTCCACACCTACCACACGTGCTATTTCTTTTTAGATTAAATCTGCACATCTATGATCCTGTTTTTCCGTGTTCATATCTCAATCGCAAAAGAGCAACTTATACTTTCTTTCTTATACTGTCCCTAATGTATAAGAGCAACTTATACGCTAGGGACAGCGATGTCAATTAGCACGCAGGTTCTCCCTGTCTTATCATGCAGCACTGTGTCTGGGCGGTTTGCTGTGACTGTTCTATCAGTTATTATTGGGACATCCCATTGAATAGTTACTTCATTGATGTTCTCAACTTTCTATGGCTGGTATTATTATTATAGTTTATTGACCACAATACAGGCCTCAGCAAAACCCTCTGTTGTTTTCATTTTGAATACCGATTGTTTATGTCATATGGTGTTGACACAATAATAAGCCTGTAATAATAGTGCCACGAATAAGAAGGTAACTAGGAAGCGTTGTTTGAGTTAATTGGTAAGTTCTATAGGAGCATGTTTATTGGTAGTCTGTTTCATAGTTCTGTTTATTGTGAATAACTTTCTTTCTGGTCTTAGATCTCTTGAACTTTGTAAAACAGGTTTTGTAATTTAGTACAGTGTTTTTAAAATAAAGTTGGTTACCTGAGTAGTGGTTTTCTTTTGGTTTGTTTTGTTCAACTTTCCATCTTGTTGTACAGATTTGTCCTTCCTCGTAACCTTTAACTCTTTTATTCAAAAAGTATTTTTCAGATCATTATCTTTATGTAATCCCATGCAAAAATAAATACAATGACAAATAACATGCGTTTAATCGAATTTGTTCGAAAGTTGGCATTCCGTAGTACTTTTCTTCGAAGTGCGTTTGCTTAATTCATTTCTAGAGTCTGATTAGATAGTAGTGAAGTTATGATAATATTGATTTGGAACAGGCTTACGGTTTACTGCTACGAAAAGCTAAATACACAAACACGGAATATTTACCATACCCTGTTTTATGGTTATAAGCTATAGTAGCCTTAGTAGAGTTTAAAAGTTATTTTTTCGGGACAAAAGGCACTTAGTAAAAAGTAGCAGCGTAGTAAAAAAAGATAAAAAAAAAACAGAAACTTTTATTAAAAACTTTCCTCTTCATCTTCACCAGAAAAATTTTCTTCAAAATTTTCATCCATATTTCCAGTGTGTTCAAGAAAATAATTAGGCTTATGTAGAGAGACTAAATTCACAAAACTATCCATCTTATTTTAAAAGTGGTAGGTAGGTGATAGAGTTGTAACATAGTAAAGATCAGAGTAGTAGCTTATAACCATAAAACACGGTAGCTGCTGGATAGACTAACGAATCCATAACGTTGGAGATAGTAAAGGATATCTATGGTCAGTATTATTAAGCCCATCTTTTTATCTGTAGCCAGGTTAATTTTAATAGAGTTAATATTTGAGAGTATTAGGATATTATTTCAAGTTAATTCTTGTTTTAGTGTTCCGATACTGGATACGTAAGTAAAACATAAAGATCGACAAGTTGTGTCCGTTTCTTAGTAGTTCTTTAATATCAAGGACCATAACGGACCAACGGTAACAACTAAAAAAATAAGCACTGATTTGGTACAATAGCAATTAAAGGCACTTGAGCAGTAATATTCAAATCGGATGAGGATCATAATGGACTAAACGATTAAAAAGAATAGGCATTCATTTGGTACAATAACAAAAGGCACTTGAGTATAGTATTATCTGTTCTTCAAAAACAGACTTAGATCAACAGCAACGGGATCAAATCGAGTATTCTTAGATCCTGCCAAATTCCGGCGAGGACGCTATGGAAGTGATAAACATGTCTTTGAACTCATCAAAATTAGTGTAGTTTTTGGGACAGGAATGATCACAGTGTTTGCACAAACGTTGGCAGTAATATAAAAACTCGTGTTGTCGTCTTCATTAGTAGGGTGGTAAAATTTAATGGTAGGGGTCAAACACCCACACCCCACAGCACTTAACCCTTGCGAACCAGTCGCAAATGTGAGGAAGCAACCCAGGGTTAAGGCTACCGTTTCATGTTTGGGTATCATCTGCGGTCAAGCCGGGCAAATAGATCTGATACGCAAGAGGACTCTAAAGTCGAAAAATGTTAATAGGTCAGTATTTCTGATAATATAGTGTATCTATTCACCTTCAATTTTTTGCCAAATATTAAATAAGTGTTCTATAACAACCTCTTCTTTTGGGCGTTTTATATGACTCAAATCCGCAAATTCAATCTTGAATATAATTCGACTAGTTCCTTGGCTAATATATTACCAACTGGTTTAACAACAAACAACGGCCAGAAATGATCTGGCAACTGTCGTGCCGAATCCAAGAGATGTAATTCTCCCAAACCTATAAAAAGTTCCACGATCATTTAGTCCACTTAAATTAACACTAAACAGCTTACCTTGTAAAAACTGATCCAACGGGGCTTTCACTCCGCGGATAACAAGGAATTTGCAAGCCGCTTCAATGAAGGAATCCTTTTCGTTAAACGACGGCATACGTCTGCAGCCTAGTTTCGACTAACACCATCGGGAAAACTTTCGAGTGTCGCAACGACAGGAGAAGTAAATACTTCCTAAATGACAGTCGCCAGAAAATAGATTATAAAAACCATTCTTAGCAAAAATACTCACCTTCCGCAGTAATAGCCCACTAATTGCGTGATAATAAGTTTTATATAAAAAACAACGAAGGAAGCATCAAGGAAGCATCATCCGTTGGGTAGGATTCAAGCCATTAAGAAATCTTAATCCGCAAACTTTCGAAAAAATCCGTGAACTCGTCTATGTTAATCGTTAGCTTCAAATAAACATAGAACTATTTAAAAAGTGGGATCCCAAACCAAAAAGATAGTTGTATAATAATACTATTGTAATGTAATAATGTTGTTGTCCTTCCCTAACTACGCTTCTTAGTGTTAATGGCAGAATGTTCCTGTATTTAGCGTACAAAGCCTGATACACTCGTACACTTTTGATTGGAATAATAATGGATCTAAATATCACTTGCTTAACTACGGCTCTGCTACTTTCGACTTTCTCTCTCGCTTGCTCTCGCTCTACCCTCTGTCCTCGACTACCTTCCTTTCCCTGCTTTCTCCCCCCTGACCTAGCCAGCTCTGACGTAGGTCAGATGCCAACAGGTAAATCCCCTGGCATAACTTAACATTAGTAAATAACTTCTTTGCCTTCCTTATTATTTGGAAGATAATGCACTATTATCTTATTAGTGTGTCATTACACTGAAATTGACAGGTAAACAATCGTCATTCAAAATCAAAAGAACAGAAGCAACAAGTTTTGGGGCTTACCGAATGCCATAATACAGGGTCTACAACGATCGATGAGCGAATGACAGCAACACATTTATATTGTAGCGTAAGTTGCGATTTACACTGTTTAAGAATGGGGAGAATATATAAGTTAATTATACAAAGCACGTATGAAGGAAGGGAAAGTAACTTTGGCTAAGACCGCGCGCTCGCACAATTGCTCAAATCTCGCGCGCTCGCATAATTGTTCCCGTCGTCTTCGATAGTCCCACTCGACTCTCCTCTCCGCTCTGCTTCTCCCTTACGGTGCCTCTCGCACCAACTGATGTCGGTTCGCTACAATATTGAACTTCGAACGAATCAAAATATAAACAGACTAATACAGGTTGCTGTATTGCTCATCATACGGATATGAAAGAGAAAAATGGAGAAGAGTAGATCAGATCGGAGTAACCTTTAATATGGAAAATGTATTAGAATTAGGGAAAATTGAACCAGAACGACAATATAAGTTAAGAAACTGTCTAGTAGACTACCTTAAAGATACTAAACTGATAGAAGTGGTGTCATTTTTTTTTCCTTTCTTCTACCAATAAGATCAATAGAAAGTTTGTTTCAGAATAATAATAACCTTTTCCCATAAAAAAATCAGAAATATTAAAATGGTCAGAAATAGTCGATAATATGTCCGTTAGATGGCATAGTTTTGACTAAAAACGGATCAACAAGATAAACTAACTAGTTAAAGCAGGAGGTTCTTAGAGCCGGAGCTTCATAATATGCTATACTATTTTGCTAAGACAAAGTAATATTCGAGCAAAAATATTTACCTGCAACCCCTAACAAAATTCGACATTTTCGTACAGTTCAAATGGCTTTGCTGCAGTCGGTATTTATTATATATAAATTATCTTATCTGTAGTCTGTAAATATTGATAAAACACCAAAACCAAATGACAAATGTGTAATTACGTATACGATGCGCTGAATTTTCTTATCTTCTTTGTCTCGTTTAGATACCTGAATTGTGGCAGAATCACGTGCATATTAAGGATCCCAATGCAGTAGAAAATAAACTTTTAACAGTAGTCAAAGATGGCCATAACAAATTCCAAGTAATTTGAAAGTTGTCGGCTCGCTTGCCCATTCACTTATGTAATCATTTAGGTTATTACAGACTTCGACTTCACACTGACCAAATCTCATGTAAATGTCACGCGAGGGCACAGTTGCTACGGCTTGATCACCGAGTATTCACTCACCACGCCTGAATTTCGCCAGAAAAGCCTTGGTTTGTACGAAAAGTACCATCCGATCGAAACCGACCCGTACTTGACAATTCCCGAAAAAATCCCCCATATGATTGAGTGGTACACTATAGCCCATAACCTCATCGTCGACTCCAAGCTAACCCGTGCCAACATCGAAGGAATGGCAGTAGAAACCCAGCTTGCTTTCAGGTACATTACCATCTTCAGATGCCTTGAATAAATTAACATTTAACGAAATTAGGGATGGAACCGGTGAGCTCCTTGATGTGTTAGAAGCACATAATTTGCCAGTGTGCGTATTTTCAGCCGGTTTGGGCGATCTTCTGCAAGTAGCCTTACGTTCCCAAAATTTCCTCCGTCCGAACATGCACGTGATCAGTAACTACGGTATTTTCGATGAGGAAGATCGTCTAGTAGGTTTTCAGGACGAAATCGTTCATATGTTCAACAAAAATGAACGAGCTGCCAAACACGCTTCGTATTTTCAAGATTTAGCGCACAGACCAAATGTTTTGCTCATGGGTGATTCACTGGGTGACGTGAACATGGCTGAAGGAATCGAACAGCCTGGTGCTATCCTAAAATTGGGGTTTTTAAACGAAAAAGTTCCTGAACGTTTAGAGCAATATAAAGCCGGATTTGATATTGTCATTTGCGGGGACCAGAGCATGGATATAGCCAACGCCATTGTCCGACGTATAGTCGCCTTACAAAATTAAAGTGCATTAACTTCCCCCCCCCCCCACCCCCATGCAAGAAAAATAAGCCTACTGTAACTAGTTTACACATACAATATTTCAAATCTCTACCTTCTATGCCGTAACACTACCAAAGAAGACAGGGTAAAGAAGAGTTACACTTTTGCTTAAGAATGACCCAAGGTTTTAACAAAGAATGAACACTAACATAGCAAGAATTTGGATTAAAATAGCATGCAAACGCCCGTAAATATTGCCTTCCTGGTTAAAAACTGAAAAAAAGCTACTTGGTCCTTGTTTCGAATTCTTGCATAATAGACTTTTCAGACGCCCTCCGCTGTCGGTACTTCAGCGTCAGGATTCCACGCTCGCAGATTAGCCAACGCTTTGTTCAATTGGTTGGACCATAAATGACGCTCTTCCTTGGAATCTGCTGATAGTAAATGCCTAATGGAAGAGGAATTGATAATGGGTCAAATAGTATAAATTTCCCCTGGGAAAATTATTAAATTACCTTATGGCTGTTCTATGCGAGTAACACGTCATCACTAAGGAATCTTTATCTGATTTCTGTGACGGGCGAACAGTGACCAACAAAGCTGTATTGGGACGGGCGCAGATGTCTCTGGAAACCAACCCTACTTGGGCAGTTACGCACGTTCTCAAGTTGATACGACACAAGGGGTCCTAATTCGAGATTCATACAGTTTCAAAATTAGCCCAAAATAAAAAAAGATTGATTCTATCCATTACTTTTTTCTTCTCATCATCGGGGTACTTCCAAAAGCTCACAACGTCACCCTGAAGTACCGCCCAACGTCTGTGCCAGGATCCAAAACCGCTTACATCTTCAAATACGGTTAAGAATCCACGTTCTTCTAATTGCGACTCGGCATGGCAATGGATCTTGAGTTGTAAAGCGCCAGTTAGCGGGGATGCTAAAGGAACGCGTTCCAGAGCCCAATGTTTCCTACGGAGTGATTCCGTGCTAAGAGTGGTGTAACCAACCAAGCCGAAACTGCTGGTACGAACAGCAGAAGGGCCCCCTGGGCTTTCCCTGACAACCATGGACAAACGCGAGGAATCTTGCTTGCATAAAAGCTTCTTTGGCGTCAAGCGCATACGGCTGCTTTCCTACAGGAACAAGAATACGGAGTTATCACACGTATAAAAAAATACATAAATAAAAAGTCTGCCAATACTTTGCGAATGTGGTACTTGGTTTCATGGGGCAAACTTTCTTGTTTGGTTTGCAACGCGTACACTTCGACGGCCACATGGAAGTCGGTACGCAAGTCTCGCAACTGAATCAAATTGGGAAACTGAAGACAACCGTCCTGGATGCTTTCAATCGTGTCCAGCATTTGCGTAGGCACCACATGCGCACCGCAGCGCACCAATATGAGGAAGTAGTGGATAAATCCGTCTCCTCCACGTGACACCATCTTCAGAAACTCGGGTTTCAGGGGTAATGCTAAGCCCGAGAGGGATAAGGTGCCTCTACTAGCGCTAAATGCCTGATCCGCGGTATTAATACCCATGGCTGCTTCCGTTTTAAGTCTTTGGATCTCATTTACTGCGGCTTGGCGCTTTTGTGCTAAAAATACAAAATAGTTTGTTTTGTTTATTTAAAAAATAAATAAATAATAATAATAATAATTAAAAAGAAATCTTGATTTGCAGTCGATTTTGTTCTTGTTCAAAAATCTTCAATAATTACTCGCAACGAGAAGTAGACGTTCGCCTTCAACTTGTTCAGTGGAGCCAGAAAACTCTTGCGTAGCTCGACATAAATTCAACGCTTGACTGGCCTGGGAAATCACCACTTGTTGGGAATTTATCTAAGGTCAGAAAATATAATTAAAAATCCTTATTTACGTACATGACAGAAACACGAAAGAACCTTACTTCATCTTGTAAAGCGCGAATCTGGTGATGAACTGGTACAAATGAAGACGTCGAATTGACCTCATAGTCCCGTTCAGAGCTATGTGGATCTGCTTGATTAATTTCAATGCTCATTTCGGGTTTGCGGACAATTTGACGCACTGGAGTGACAGGCAAATCTGCTGGTTTCTGCTTACGGTAGAACGAAACCGAATGGAATAGCGGCATTTCTTCTTGGTCTTCATCCACGACGTACTGGGGTAAAGAGGGGCGTGTCTGCTTAGGGGGCGTGGGTCCCGCATCGTCCAACGCTTCGTTCAACAAATCGCTAATGTTCTCTTCTTCTTCCGAGTCGTTTTCCAAAACAGATTGGGGTAGTTTGGTTTTGCTGGGAGAGCGGGAATTGTATTGAGGCGTGGCCTGCCCTGCGGGACGCTTGTTGTTGGGTGTTTTGATGTAACTGGAGAGCCCAGCTTGACCCAAAATGTCTACTGTGAAACTACTATCCATGTCTGTCATGCTTTGCTCACTGCAATTTAAAAAAAATAATAATTTTTTAAAAATCTTCTTTATTAAATTAATAAAGAAGACTTACGTAGCAGAAGTCTCTTCTTCGCACTCCTCGTCCATTTCAGTGTCATCCGGCCCAGTTTCGGTAGTATTTACTTCAATATCCGATAAGCATGGATAAACTCGTCCTGGTTTCGTCGGCGATACACGAATTGGCTTAACATCGGCCAATCCGGGGTATTCCTTGGCTGTTTTCGAAGGCGAAACAGCAGCAGTAACTTTCTTTGCCTGTTGAGGCATGGGCGGGGCAGGAGGCGGTCCAGACACGGGATTCTGTTGTTTCCCATTTCTAACATTCACAATTTTCTAAAATAAACCCCGGAAATTCATTAAAAATCGTTCTTTTAGATCTCCAAATCTTAAAATGAAAATTAGATTACCATCGCTACTGGCGGAGTTGGAGCCCTTTCCTCCTCATCTTCTTCAGACTCGGCTCTAGCAGGCATTTGACCCTTTCCCCATCGATTCTTCAACGATTCCAATTCCTTTTTCCTCTCATTTTGTGCTGTAGCTGCTGCCGAGGCTTGGGAAGTCATTTGTCCCTCCCAGATACGTCGTTGGGCTTCCACCACACTCGGTCCCGCCAAAGAAGCCATAGAAACTGGCTGTGAAGGCGATTTATGGGTTCGCAAGACTTCCGGCGGCTTGATAGCCCCTTTCTTGGGTGACATGAAGGCTAATACTTTGGTGGGAACTGCCATTCCAAAAGCGGCTTTAACTGTCAAGGGTTTCGCGCTCTTGTTCTTCTCAAAGAGTGCTTTACGTTCAGACATTGTCAACTCCGCAGGATCTTTGGATGGAATCTGGGGCGTGGCCATTTCAAACAAGGCTGCGCGCTGAGCCACTGAACCTGCGCCTGCTCCCGCGTTCAAAGTTGGTTTTGAGGGCGATTTTTTCATCGGCAGGGCTGGTTTCATGTTTAGAGCAGCTACAGACGTTTTAGGGGAAGGTGGTGGTGCATACGCCCACGAATTCGCGCCTTCTTCCTCCGTATCTTCTGCCTGTCCCGCGCACTCCTCTTCATCTGACGAATCGTCGCTCAGGGCTAATTGCACGGGGCTCAGTAAAGGCTTCTTGGGTTCTTGTTCTTCTTTTTGACGTCGTTCCTTCTCAAATTCGTAAATGAGACGGGAGCGTGAAGAGGAGGGCGTGTATCCTTGTGCCTCCTAAGGAGAAATTAGGTAGAAAATAAGGTCATTTTGTTTAATATTCGAATTATTATTTTTTTCGGAAAGAAAAGCCGCACGTGAAGAAACCCGATACACAAGCGAGGGAAACATGCACGCCGCACCGAATAGCACATGACTTTAGTTGACTGTCCACAAGGGATGGGACTTGGGACAACAAATGAAGAAAAAATTGAGGTTTGGAATAGCGAAGAGCGTTGGAACTTCGTTCGAACGAGTCCAGGTGGACAGACTCACCAATGAGGCTAAAACAGAGCGGTCCCATGCCAAGGATTTGGTGGGCGTGCGTACAGGACCCTTGGGAGATTTTGTGTCTACCTGTTCCGATTTGTCTTCCTCGGCCGCTCCTTTTCGCTGATACGAGAAGTCCACATGTGCCAGTTCTGCTTCGTTTTGAACGTCTACCGCATCTTTTACTTGGGCCCACGATTTTTTAGTGGGACTGAGGTTAGTCTTGGTTGGAGATGAGGTAGGTTTTAGCTTCTGGGGCGAGGGCATAGGAGAAGAAGTTGGGAATTTTGGTAAAAAAGCATTGGGTTGTGGAGCGTATTGGGATTTGGCAGGAGAAGCGCTGTTTTTAGTGGGACTTGATGGAGCCTTTACAGGGTTTGGAAATCGGGATGGTTTCGGCGGTGGAGACGAAACGGCCTCAACTGGAGTGGGTGCAGGTTCATCGTCCCACTGTTGAATTCGGTTGGCTAAAGCAGCAAAGCGTTGTCTGCGAGGTACAGCGGCCACAGAAGGAACATCTAATTCTTGAAAGAAAAGTAAGGTAAATTGTAAAACGATTTGAGACCAGTTTTAGGTAGATAAACGACTTACCCGAAGTTTTTGGTGAGGCTTCGAAGGCTTGGGATTTCTTAGGTGTTTGAATTTGTTCAAGTTGATTCTTGGAGACGACTGCCTCCTCAGCGTTTTCTTTTTCTCCTCTGAGCGAGGTTGAGGACTTGTTTGACAAGGAAGAAGACGAAGTCTTTCCAAGACCTATAAGACATTAAGTTAGTTATCTTTTATTAAGTAGTATAGTTGCTACAACTACTGGAAGAGAAGTGTAGAAATTCTTACTTTTTCGCTTTTCTGAAACGCCAGGTTGAGAAACTGATGTTTTCAATGGGCTTTTGCTACTGCTAACCGTCGCTGAACATGCAGCAGATGCAAATGGCTTATCTACACCAAGTTTGGCATTCAAAACTTCTCGACGCTTATTCGTCCGTTCCAGCAATTTCTACAGGAAAGACAAGAGCACGAAGATTTCTTAACAGTTGACAACATATTTCGTGAAGTAAACTCTAAAATCTTCACAGCGTAGAATCCTGCCATCGGCACAGGAAGTCCAAACACAAAGGAAAAAACCAACGGGTGAAAGTACTAAATGAAAATACTTTGATTTTAAACAATTCGTTGGAGTTACCTGTGTGAACGGATCCATTCTCGCTTGTGCCCTTCAAACACAACTATTTCTCAATGAAATCACTACCTAAAATATTTGATAACGGCAGTGATAAAACCGCTTCCCAACTCCAGCTTTGACCTGTTTGCCGTTGAGCAGATTTGAATTCGGAGAGCTGACTCAGATCCGTCTCTATCGATACAAACTCGTTATCGTCGTTCGCTCTTCTCGATTCCTAAGCAAACCGCGCCGAATTCAAACTTGACAGCCCTACATCTGTCCGTGATACACGGGTAAAAAAATACTTCAGTTTTTTTTTTTTTTTTTTTTTTTTTTTACCAAATAACATGTTTAATACATTCACTGCTGGTGAGTTCGCTAAACAAGCCAGCTAAATTTTCGCTCGTCTCACTTTCTTATGCACTTGCATTCCCATCACTCGCTTCAACCGAAATACTCTTAAAACAATGTAAATCGCGCATAGATAACATTCAACCGAGATTAATTTCATTCACTCCTTGGACATACATGCATTTCCACTACTTTTCTCATTTTGTAGATCACTCCCTATACGGCCTTGTTCTTATCTCTTACGGGCGTGAAATCCATCACTAAAATTGACGAACAAACTGACTGAAGTTTTTCCTCAGAAACATCAATCATGACGCGGACGTTTGCCTGCCCCACCGGTCACTTCTTCGTTGGCTGGACGCTTCCGTTGACTCACTTTACTCACGCTTACCGTCATTTCCACGTCACCAGCGTGCACAGTAGCCGCTGCATTACTTTTGGTGCCCTCAGGCAACCGAATAAGTTGCACACCGGAATGCTTTCCTCCCGCTAATGAGGAAGAAGTAGCTTTGACTTTCGTAATGGTAATTTCAGATTTGCCTAACGGCATGGAAACGGGTACGTTCGCAGCTCCCCCATCTTCATCGCCGGATAAGTCAATAACATCCACAGCCTCTCCTTTTCTCTCGCGTCTTCGACGACGTGAACTGCCATGATCCTCATCCTTCTCTTGACTGGGCTCACGCAAAGGATCACGCATCTTCCGGGCGCAGGTGCTACAATAATCTCGGTCGCGCCTATGTCGCTCCAAGTTTTGACCACAACCCTAGAAAAATATTATGTTTAAGTACAGTAATAAAAACAATTATATATTAATTAGTAATTTACTACCGAGTGTCCAATCTTACTTACAGTAAGTGTGAACAATTCAGAAATTGTACGTTAGTCTTAAGGCTCCCGTATAATTGAGCTCGGTATAGGCGGTTAGCATGGGGAATTTCGGAACTTTAATGACAAAATCCTTTCATAGTAATTTTGAACTTGCTAACAGGTAGTGCACAACCAATGCACAATATTTTCAAGTGAGTAATAAATTAGCAATATGCAAATGAATTTTGCAACTATGAGAAATACGTTACCTAACATATGTCATTTGGTAGTGCACTAGCTAAAAACAAAACAAAACTTTTGTTTTAGATTGCTTTTATATATGACAAGCTGTTTTCGAGAAATGTTGTTCCGAAAGTTTGAGGAAGATTGGCACATTTGTGCTGCTACAGCGAACTGTGGTGACAAATTTACTTTTCAGATGCAAAACAAGCGTGCAGACTTTGCCGGCAATTGCATGTAGCTATATACTTCTTTTCTTACTTTCTTACACAAGGCTTTCGCAAAACCAACAGGTTCTCCAGTTTCAGAACCCGGAGATAAAAATAACACTACGCGTGTCACATTGTTGCAAAACGTTCTCCGGAAAAAGAATGACAAACGGGTGTCAGTCGAGTTGAAAATTGGTAGTTGGATTGGAAATGCATTAGATCAGGTTAGGTTAGATTAGGTTAAATCTTGTACTTTCTTTCACTCCATTAGCTGAAAAAAAATCCTTGTTCGAAACTGACACTCGAGTATAATTTTTGATAGCGGGAAAATCCAGAAAACGTGTTGCGCAAAACAATGCAAACATAAGTGTCATCTATGACTCTTTCCCATCAATACGCTAAAGTATACGGGAGCCAACACAAAATTTCTTGTTTACCTGGCACGATTTATCTGACTCGTCCCCCTTGTTAATAGCAGAAACAGAAACGGAGACAGACACAGTGGAAGAAGAAGATGCTGAGGTGCTCGCGCTGGCCGAGCCTCGAGCTGGCTGGGGAATTATGGTAATTTCATCGTTAATTTTCAACGATTTGCCCGAGCTGGTTTGGTTGCTTTCAGCTCTGCTGCCCTCAGCCCCACCCTTTTTGTCCAAAACCTTCTTGGCCACCACCGAATGGGCCGTATAAACGTGATTTTCAAAAAGCTTGTACATATTAAACGTCGCAGTGCACACCTAAATAAGAATAAATTAATAGAATAAATTACTATTTCTTTCCCAAAAACCTGTTTTTAGAATAAATTATGTTGTGAGAACTTACGGTGCACTTGTAAGAGAGATGCGCAGGTTTGAGAGTAAGGCCATGATCCTTGGCCACGTGGCTTAGTAGTTTCCACTGGTAAACTTTGCCGCAAATGGGACAGCGACCTCCGTCTTGTCCCTTGTTGGCTGATTCTTGCATGGAGGAGGTGACCAAGCCATGAGACCCCAATAAATGCCTTTCCAGCCCTTGATCAGTGAAGAAACGGAACTGGCACTTTTGGCAATTCAATGGGGGTCGGTTATGGATCATTTTCGGGTGGATTTTCACTTTATGGATCCAGTGCATGTGATTCCGGAGCTGCTCCAAGTCTTTGATGCATCCATCGCAAATTTCGCAGATCACCAAATTGGTTTTCTGTCCAGGTTGGGCTGGCTGGCCAGCTTTGATGCCCAAGGCGGCTGCCGCGTTTGCGTCCGAGCCACTCACAGCGCGGACCGACATGGCTGAAGCTGCATTACTGCTCGCTTTGGCACTAGCTGATGCAGCACTGGACGAAGAGCCTGCATTGGTAGCGCTCGGCCTAGGCAATGGCGTGATGGAGATGGATGGCTGTTGGGGCAAGCGCGAGCTACTTTTGGAAGATGAAGACGAAGAGGACATGGCGGTGGCGGTCATGATGCCTCCCGAGCTGCCGCTAATACTTAATGAGCTGGAATGAGCCAAACTGGGTACGAGCGTAGCTGTCGTTGGGGTGATGGACACGGCATTATTAGCAGCTTTCTTGGAGAGCAGAGGGAGGCTGGGTAACATGGGCATCACTCCTCCAGTACTGTTCATTAACTATTGAAACAATGACAAGAGTAATAAACAGATCAACAGACAGCTCAAGAGGAACTTGCAAATAAAAGACAATGAGAATTTTTTTATTTACCTGATAAATATTTCCTTGCACTGCATAATTGGTTGGAAGGTAAAGGGCGGAGTTACGGTAAGCTCCACTTTTGCTGCTTTTCTCACTGGGCAACTTGATCCCTGCTAACGCAGCTGCTGCTGCGGCATTGTTGTAGTTGTTATTTCGGTTGTTCTTATTGTTGGCCGAAGGCATTCCGTTGGCAGAAATCAATGGAGGTAGTCCCAAGCTACTTAGATGCGACTTCCCCAACAATGGATGAACCATACTCGGTAAATGAGTTAATTTACCTGAAAAAGGAACTAAATTACAACCCTCATAAGTATAGATACAAGTACGTTAAAGGCAATAAAAACGCTACCATAAAAGACAGTAATTCAAAACAAATATATAATAGCCACAAGAAGGTCTAATGGTCCTGTCTTTCAAGAAGTCCAGTTTCCCTTTTGTTTTTCTACTTAACGTAAAAAATATTAAACTATGTAAATCGTCTGAGAAAAGGTTGAGATATTAAAGAAAAACGTTCGAAAATTGTTTTGAGTCACAACACCGTCTCTGACAAAAACACACGTCAATACCACTCTTCAAACATCCAAGTCAGAACAATTCATGACGGAAAAACGACAAAAAATAAATACCTCTAAAAGGCACGACATCAGATACGACTCCAGATACGACTTCAATAAAATATAAATTTCAATTCGGATTTAAAAAATGCCATTATTTTTTCCCCTTTTTGTAATAACATGACTGACAAAGAACTACTGCGTTATACGATAATCAATCCTAACCTAAAGCCGCGTTTGTTTTGACGAAAGTTCAAGTCGACTTAAAAATCTACCCATGACTTGCGCTTCCAAGTGTTCAAGATTTGTAAACTTCGGGCTTCTAAGCGTTTTACTTAGCTAGTTGACTAAGACTTTAAAGGCCGACTTTTAGTGTTGGTCTCAAGTCAGCCAAGTCTATAACGAGTACTCATGTGCCCAGACTTAAACTTAGCCCCTCCCCTTTGTTTATTCATTTCCTTAGTTTATTACGCGCATGGCGAGAGACTGGGCTTTTCAAGAATACGCGGCTTTTAATATATTTTCATTGGCAATCAACGATTTTTGCACCGAAGTACTGAATTTTGCAATAAGAAGCACGAGTGTAAGTTGCAAACAACCAATGGGAGACAATTAACCGGTCAACGTCTTCCTCGGCCACATTTTCAATTGTCCGGATAATACTAAAAACTGATTAAAAAATTGAAGAAACTAACTGCCCTCCAGAACAAAACAATAATTTGTTATTGAAATCCATACTCGAAAAACGAACAATTCGCATACTGTTTATTTTCGACCAGCACCGTCCCACGGCTGGAGCAATTGTAAACTTATGCTTATAACCCGTTCGTTTTTGGACTCAAGATTTTCCAAGTCGACTTCCGTCAACTTTCAAAGTTTAGATTAAAACGAACGCTTATAAGCATAAGACAAGGAAGTTTGGCAAGCCTATGTTTAAGTCGAATGTACAAAACGAACACGACTATGATAATTAATCCTAACCTAACCTAGTTTAAAAAAATGCGAGTTTGGTCGGCGTTTCCGGTTAAGAATAAAAATTCAAATGACTATTCCCCCAAAACTATTATAAGTTTAAAATTAATTTTAAAGCAATAATAATGATGACGATAATAATAATAATAATAATAATATACAATACCGGTATTAATATAATAGTAATAAAATTAACATACCTCGACTGAAATACCTAACTGGAAAAAAAATCCTAACTGGACTTGACAAGAAAACAATAATTACCGGATGCCCCAAAAGGCGATGAAGGACCTAAGGCATTCATGGCCCCGCCTATTCCATGGAATCCCTTCTGCGGGCGATTAGGCATGCGCGGAATCTTCGCTGGCGGTTCCCAATCCGCCGGCGGCTCCATATTCCTTTCAGGTCGGAAACGTTTCTGGCACGTGAAAACGTGACGTGTGACTTTGGTCTTGAGATGGTCTTCAAACGGACAGAAGATGCACTGATGGAAGAAGATATGAGGTTCAACCCGCCCCCGGATGCCATGGTGTTGGAGCATATGCACCAGTGCCTGCGCCGCTTCGCGTGTTTCCATGCTACAGAAATTGCACAGGTAGCGATTGCCTTGGATATGCGGCGCTTCCCGGTGATGGGACAACACCAGTACCGACTCGGTTTTAAATGAACATAAATTACACTTGTGGACTTTATCCAGGTGATACGCTTGGTTTTTGACGCGGCTCACTTGCAAATTTTTCTCCAGTGCCGCGACACTCATTCCCGTATCCGCCGCCATGGCCGCCGCGGCCGCTCGGCCCCCTTTGGCCAATCGTCGCTTCTGGATACGTAGCATATCATCTTGCATAAACTCTTGTACCAGTCCCAGCCCGATATCCGCGAAAAATTTCCCCAACGGCGTCTCGAAATAACTTTCTGCGTCTCCCGTAAATCTGCTAATGGGTTTACTAGTAGTTTTGGCAGTTGGGTTAGCCTCCGATTCGCTACTATCTTCTTCCCGGTCTTCGTCTTCATCTTCTTCGTCCTCTTCTTCCTCTTCTTCACCCTCGGATACCATAATGACGTCCCCGTCCTTTTTCGCGCTCTTTTCCAACTTCTTAGGAAACTGTTGCAACTTTTTCTTTTTACTTTCTTCTTCCTTGTTTTCCTTCTCGGTGTCCAGGAACTTCTTCAAGCTCTTTTCTCCGGATTTTTCGATAATATAAGGGACGATGAAAGACGGCGCTTCGACGATGTACGAATCGTCCGTGAGACCGTGTTTGGCGAACAGATCTGCGGTTGAGTTGGATGAGTTGTTGCTTGACGGCGTGGAACACGAGGTTGAGGCAGACGAAGAGATTTGGTGAGTTTTAATCCTAGAACTGGGAGCCTTGTTACTACCCACCAAGCGGACGGGAGTCGGAGGTGGATTTAAGACAATTGGGGAAGGAGCCGCCGAAGTTATGCTGGACACGGCTACGGGACCTTGTCCTGCTAGCAAGGAGGTAGTGTCAATAATAACGAAGCCTGCGTGGGCCGAAGAGGTTGTTGGCGGCTGGGGTAGGAGCATCGGTTGCTGCTGCGGTTCTTTCTTAAGGGTCACAGGTGTCATGGAAATGCTTTTGGGTAAGGGCAAGTCGCTGATACGAAAAAATGGCTTACTAGGTTTCGTCGCGATGACAGACGCTTTGCGGCCCACCAACAAGGGGTCTTTTAGGTCTTTGGCAGGTGAAGGAGTTGGGGAATCCAGAGGGATGCACTCAGGTTCTTCGTCGCCCAGCTCGGTTTCCGTGTACTTCTTGCTGGATGAAGATCGAATACGCAGCGACCGTCTGCGTCCTTGATTGTCGATACTAGCGTCCTCCAAAGTTTCCGGAAGAGGCTCAGGAGCCAGTGTGTCCTTACGACGCGATTTGGAAGCAGCAGCAGATTCTTTCTCTTTGGCAGCCACAGTCAGTTTGACCACAGTCACGAGCTCTTGCTTGACTTCTGAGACAGATTCTACGGATTTTTCAGGCTTTTCAGGGTCTAGCTCAACAGGCTCGGACTTTGGTTTATGGGGGGTAGAATTAGCAGAGGATTCAACTGTGCATGCTGATTCTTCGGTTTCCTTAATTGGATCTTCATTAAGTGGTTCTTCGGACTGGATTGGTGCAGTCGGGCTCACAAGTGGTTCAGTATTAGGTTCTTCTCGGCATTTTTTTGGCGATATTAATGCTTTCGCTTCAATGGGTCGTGTAGATTCAGATCCAGATTCAAATGAAGAAGTCTTCGCATCCAAGTCTGGTTTGTCCGTCGTGTTATCGCCATTTACTTCGTCCAAGTCTTTGTTTTCATCTAACTGGGCTTCAGGAATGCTAACAGGTTTGGGGCTGCCTGCAGTACTAAGCGTAGGACTTGTCGGATTCTCTCCGTTCTGGCTAGTTCGTCCATTTCCTAAAAAACGGTCTTAATGTATTCTATTCCTATGCTTCCCTATCCAATTAACTCAGCCTTAGGTTTAAGAACTTAACAAGAACATAACTGCTGATTCTTTCTTTATTTTTTTACCTAGAAGAGGATCAGCTTCGGCGGCCTTAGACGAATCAACTCGTTCTTCGATTGCTGGCGTTTTGTCAACCTCCTCTGTTTTGGCTTCATCAATGGGAGCTTCTTTTCCATCGGCATCGCTTTTTTCCGGCTGTGACAGAGCGTCAGTTTCCTCCGGTTTGTTGACACCAGGCAATTGTTCGTCTGCCGCTGCCATCGTCCCGAACTAAGCCAAACAAACGAAAGGAAGAGTATGAGCTATGTGTATCCTTTCCAATTCTCCATTTAGGACGCAATTAATTATTAATTGCCCGCAATCAATGACCTGTCAAAAATGGTGGCTTAGTCCGCGCTGCGCGGCAGCTGCTTCCCCCTATCGCCATTAGCCTCAAATATTTCCGGTTTCAATGCAATGTATAATGTCTATATAAAAACGGGCCCGGTTTGGTTTAACTTGCTTGGGACTTCAGGTGAATTGGGAGTGGTCTCTATACCTCTGCTTCACCCTCGCGTCAACTTTAACTACTTTCATACATCCTGACGTCTATGTTCTAAATCAAACTCAAAATCTTTTAATTCTATGTCCCGCTTTCCAGATGGCTCTCTCCCACCTCGAAGAAATTTGAATCATGGAATATACTTAAAAACCCATAGAAAGAAAGAAAGAAAAAAAAGTATGTTCAGCTTCCAAAGATAACTCAAGTAAAGTTGCAAGATTGAGGTCAAGGTTTTTAAGCCATAAGGCAGCCAGAATCACTTGTACATTCTCTTGCCCTGCAATAAAATCAAGTGTTTCTTGGATACCAAAAGTTTTGAAATGCCCAGAAGAATTTCTTGCACCGTCCGCTAGCGGCAGTCAAGAAAAATGGACGATGGCGTCTCACCTTTTTACTGTATCGTCGTTCCCGCCACTCTGGACTATACAGGCACCACACAATCCCCAGCAAAACAGCCCAACACAACAATGAAAATTAAGTTTCCCCCAATAAACTGGCCTTCACCGGGATTAATCCGTGCCCACTTAACGGCTTGAACTTGGAATAGTAAGTAAAGACACTAAGAGTTCACAAAGTAAGGGAGATCTAACGAAGTAATTCACGTAAAAACGTCCATGCGTAATGTCCGATGTGCGAAAGGCGTTGCAGTTGCAGAACAAGATGGCGACCGATTCTCTGTCTCTCATTCTCCCTTATTCTCACTACCATTCAACTCATCTTCAATCAACCAATGGGTGTTAGGCCTGGGCGTCACGTGACGTTATTTCTGCTGTGCCCCTATTCTCTCTTTCTCTCTCCTTGTTTCACACCACACTGGCGAGTCACGTGACACGATCCTCTGCTACTTCCTTCATTCTCCTACCATTCATCCGATCTCCCTTTCCCCTTTCCTCACTTGCGTCTCTTTCCGCCGCCGCCATCATTTGCATATCAAACTTGGTAGTTAACTTACCCAATCAATCTTCGTGTTCTCGCAGCTTTGTTTTCGTATTTCCCGCTTCACTTTTGCGAAAAACTTCATTTTCCCTAAAATCCTAGTCGGGACTGTCCCATACGGGAATCCTGGTCAAATCGCTCATACTCTTAAAAGTTCCTATTCCAAAAGAATTAAACAATAAAAGAGCTGATGGTTGCGGTGCAACGCTGAAACAATGGCTTGAACCGTTACGAGAGAGACTAAGGCGGGTAATTAAAGTCTTCCTGGGTTGGGATGGCTGTCCATCGATTTTCCTGAAAGAGTCCGGATCATTGGCAGATTCCCGTCCTTGAAAGTGGTAATTTTCGTATTTCCCAATTTTCGTATTTCCCTGTTCGTAAGCCATGTGGAATTTTTTTTCTTAATTCGCGTTTATACATTTCGCGCCATAACAATTACATAACATAATTCAGAGGCTTGGTTTTGTAACGAAGCAAAAAACGGTCTCATATTAGCGAGCAAACTAAGAAAGAACCAGGAGAACAATAAAGCGACATTAGGACAACACTGCCTCTTTTTTTTCAAATCGGGTTTTCAGAACGTAAACAATTAACACATTGAGGAATCACAGTTCGCAAAACATTCGCAATGCTCATTCTCAAGGAAATTAACAGTCCACGAAATTTAGTCAACGGAATGGCTATACTTTTCTCCTTAGAATTCAGTTTCATAATAATGGATGTGGAGAAGGTGGAGGGAGCGTGGATTGGACGCCAGCTATTTTACCTTCTGTCAAATACCCTGCCACTCCCAACGTGCTCCCCCCTAAAAAAGAAAAAAAAACATAATGGCAAAACCATAAGCAAATGCATGTTTTAATTACCCATAATGGCAGGTCCATTGTTGTGGGATAAGAAAAGGGCGTGGTTTTGGTGCTGGTACTGACTCCAATGAGGACACGCCTCTAGTAAGGCGTTGACTTGATTCCCACTCTGGTTGGCCTTGACCATGGCTTTCAAGGCGGCCACCAAATGCGCTCTGCTTTGTGATGTCACGTGCGGATTGTGCATATCCGTTAACAGATGGAGTAGAGCTGGGACTAGGTTGCTTTGTAAAGCCTTTTAGAAGTAGAAAACATCCTAAGTACCACAGCTAAAATCAAAAACAGCTTTTACTTGCTGCGTCAGATCTTCTAGGACGGAGGACGTGGCCTGAGGCTGGATTATGGCATCCAACAGACTGCATACTTGTCCTTGCAACTGCGGAATCTTTAATGCTTGATTCAAGCACTTCATAATCTCCAGTCGAGACAAATTCTCCACACACACCTGTCATAATAATCCAGTTTAAAATTGGAACAAAACTAGATTAAAAAACTTGCATTAGAGCGTGCAATTTGCTGCAGGATGGCTAACACAGACGCCGTTTTCTCTTCAGTTTGATTAGTCGTCTGCAAATTCCGGAGTAAAGCCGGCAAATGGCCCATGGCTGGCAACAAATCCAAGAAACTTGGCTGCGCTTTTAGCAATGAAACCAACGCTTGGACGTGTATCTGGCAATTTTCCCCATTCTAAAAAAACCCCGCAAATAATCACAAATAAAATCTGAATAAATCTGACGCTTGTTCAAATCTTACTGGATCCTTATTTAAAGCCTCTAAGGTTGCGTCCATTAAGGCAATAAGAAACTCTCGCGGTTTGCGTAAAACCCAACCTGGATTTGCTACCAACAAGCGCAAATAAACGCCACAAACTGTCACTTCTCCATCATGCCCCGAGGTTAAAACCACGCCATCAATGTCATCCCACGCAAACTGTGCTTGAGGATTCACTCTGAGTACTCTTTCTTGCCTATCGTTCGCAAATTTAGTTTTTTCTTAAATCAAAAAATCTGCTTACTCTGTTTTATGGTCATAAGCTATTACTCTTTACTAAGGTCCACTCTATCAGCTATCTACCATTCTCAAAATGAGACGAATAATTTAGTGAATTTAGTCTCTAATATATAACAATAATTATTCTCTTGAACACATTGGAAGTACGGATGAAAATTCTGAAGAAAATTTTGCTAGTGAAGATGAAGATGAATTTTTTTTATTCAGATAAATTTTTTAGATAAATTTTAAGATAATTTTTTTTTATTAAGCTACTACTTTTTACTAAGCCCTTTTTGGCCCGAAAAACTGACTTCTAAACTCTACTAGCTTATAACCATAGAACAGAGAAATGAGGTGTTACTTTTGGGCGAGGAATTTCAATCCATGGGACAATTTGAGCTTTTTCTCCTCGTTCCAAATGAGTTCAGGGTTCTCCGCATGGCCGTCCATTAAGCTTAGCGCAGTTTCGGGTACATCACGCATGGCATCTACAAAAAGAGCCGGTAGGAAGCGCAGTAACTGGAGACGGACTTTGGGACCGTGAAGTTTGTCGCTAGTCATTCGCGCGAGGACTTCAGCAGACCGGATTCGCCACGCTGCTTCGTTCGAGCGGACAAAAGCGTCCAGGGTAAACAGCACAGCGCCTTTATCCAATGCTTCTCTCACCAAAGCTGTTTGCCCCATCAGAGCGTGCAAAACGTTAAGAGCTAATGGAAGACTGGCGGCCGAAGATGGGGAACAAGGATTAAAGTGGATAGCCAGTAGTAAGTGCCCTAGGACGTGGGCAGTTCCAATATCAGTGCGACACTCCGCGTATTGGACAAGCCGATCCACTACTTGTAACGACAAAGACGCGGGGACCCAGTTTTGGCTTACTAACGGGAACAGCCATGGGAACCTTCCTAAACACTGTAAGGAGCAACCTAAAAGTGATGGCAGATGAATTAAGACTAGTTTCATCAACCCAGGAGGTATTTTTTTAGTACTTGGTTGAGCGACTAAAAGATGATAAAAGGCCTGTAATGCGTAGCCCAATTTCTGGCTTTGTTGCTCCAATTGTGTGGCAATGTCCATTGTTTGGACTGCTTGGCTGAGTCCATGTAGGTTCTCCACTTGCTGGTGCATAAATTCCAGCACATCCACCGCGAATTTCACCCCATTCTAACAACAAACATTCATTTATCAATTTAACATGCATTAGCTCGATAGCAATTGTAACTTCAATTCAATTAATACTCAAATTACCTCGATATGGAAGCTGGGTTGAGCGTTATAAAGCCGTAAGAAAACGCCGCCCACAATTAGTTCTTGGCTGTAGGCTTCGAAACGGAAACTAGCGCCCCAATCTGCATCGCTTTCGCCCGAACGGACGTGACTGTTGCGCTGCTGTTGAACGTATTCAAGTAACTGGGCTCGTGTCCCATTATCCCACACAAACACTGGGGTTTCGCTATTACTTGTTAATAGTTTCAAGATCTTTAAAAAGAAAGTTGTTGTAAAATTTACAAAATTATATCCTTTGAAGTCCCATTTCATTATTAAAATGTTACTTACTTCTTGAGGGGTCAAAAGATTCAACCTGGAAGTGATGTAAGGTGTTAACAAGGCATGTAATGCTGACTGGGCTGTTGGATTAGCCGAGGACGCCTCCTCCCCTTTAAAAAATCCCGCTAATCGTGCACAGGCTTTCAGAGCGGAGATCGATACTTGGTTCGCCACCGCCTGCACATAATACCAATTACGAATACAGTAACAATAACTATAGTCCGTATGAAATAATGTTATGTAAAATAACTATATGTAAAATAACCAGAGAGCTAACAATACAAGTCGGCCAAGAGCTTTGCTCACGCTGTTACATAAATAAACAAAAAATAACAGTAACACTATCTGGTATGACTTCTAGTCTTAAATTTGGTACTAAGACTTGGTGTATTGGATGTGTGGCTCACAAGTTAACGATGGTCACCGTGTTGACGCTCAACTCTTACTACCTCTCTCTCACCTTTCCTAACTGACCTCTCACTAGGCAAAGCTGCCCTCAAGGTTACATACCAATAGAGGGCATGTAGATGACCTCATACCACTATCAACGACTTCATTACTAGAAGTAGTAAGACTAACTGGGCTAAGCAAATACTATTTAAATAATGGCTTATACATTAATTACCGAATTAAGGTAATTATTGCCATGTTAACAGCCCTTTTATGCTAACCAGTACTGATTATAATTACCTGTTGGTTGGTTTCTGTACTGTTGAGTACGCCACTTTCTTCTAAAGTGTAGTCGTAGTGGAACAAAAGGATCAGCAAGTGCCATAGTGCGCCTGCACGCAACAATTGCTCTTGTAATAAGGCGTCTTGGCACAAGGCAGCCACGGACGAGGCTGTGCACATGCACAACACGTTCAAGTGCTAAATGCAATTCATTAATAAGAAGTTTTCAACAAAAGCTTGCATACTTTATAATAGAGGAGCCGACAGAGGTCTTGGGCTAAAGATGGGATCGCAATAAGGCGCACACGACAGTCGGGGAACCGTGCGGCCACGCTCATACATTGAACGACGTACAGGCAAACCAACACAGACGAATCATCTGGTTTGGAAGCTTTTCCCACCACAGAAACACACCTCGACAAGGCTTCTGCCAGAATCTATTTACATCCCCCCAAAACAATTTTTTGGATGTTCGTTTTTAGTATTTAGGATGCAGAATCTACCTCTAACCCGCCTTCCCGGCGCAGTTCCTCCGCATTTAAGGCCGATGTATGCACTGTGTGGTACGCCAATTGGGTCGCAGCCACCAGTAGACTGACAGGCTTGGAAAACAGGCTAGCATCATCGATCTCCAAACGTAACGTTCTGGTTAGCATGGGATAGCCAGGGTACTTATACGCCGCCAGTTCTAGAATCACATTTACCTTCACAAAATACGAGTTCATGTTATAAATTTATAAATGTACCATCGCCATGCCGGTGGAAAATAATGCTTTGCGCTTGCAAGAGCAAGTAAATATTCTGCGGATCAGGCCCCTGTGAAGATCTGATAGATCTGGTGCACAGGAACTGGTAAGCCCGATTGACATCTTCAAACATGGCCTGGAATTAAAAATACATATTTACTGATAAAAATTATAATAATGTAAAAAATAATATATATCAATTAGTGCAAATTGGATTTACCCGCCCTTCAGGATTCTTATCTGGATGATATTTCTGCGCTAGTTTAAAGTAAGCTTTGCGAATGGTTGCGTCATCTAAACCATTGGCTGCAGATCCATCAATGTTGCTCGTTCCAACACCGAGGATGCGATACGCTTCTTCTGTAGTTAGAGAGCATGGTTTTTTCTCCACTTCTGCTTTCCAGGCGTCCAGTAACGTCCTTAGGAAACTCACCTGTTTAAAACACGTTATAATACGTTATAGAATAAGACGGTTATATGGATAGAATAAGAATTTCACGTGAAACGAAGCCAATTACCGGTTCTCGTATAGGCCAATTGGGGAAATGGACAGTGTCACACAAGTGACGTAGGTAATAAGCATGACAGAAGAGTTCTCTTTCTAACTGAGGATACACCAAGGCTGGCATGGGACAGTACTGATATAATGCGCGACTATTGCTAAGCAAACGAGGAGTAAAATCTGCCAAATGACCAGCTATTTTCTCCATCATTAACCTCCTAACAAAAATTCGTGTATTACAGTAACTAGTCAGAAAAAAATATACTTTTTACCTCATTTCTGAACCCCAGATCACTTCTGGTGTGTCAAACTCTCCCAAGTAGATCTCGGCAAACTTTTCGGGACCGTGGTGCTCCAAAAAGCAGATCATGGCTTGGGGTAGCAAGTGCGTCAATACTGATCGAACTGGCCCCATTTCCTGAGTTTATAAATCACACAATAAACTTCATGAAAACTTTTAAAACTTTAAAAAAAAAAAAAAAAAAAAAAGTTCAATAGCAACGTAAGCTCCCGCTCTATTGATGAAAATTTTCATGTTTTTGTTTAGTTTTACAAGACGGATATTTTTCTGTATTAGATTAGTTCCTCACCTGTGTAACGGGCAGAGCTTGTTTGCTGTGAGTTAGAGCCAGAAGACGAGCGATAGGCAAGACATTGGAGCCCGTGTACATGAGCAGGAAGAAGAATAGTCCTGTGGCGTACAAACGGGGCAAAATGGGATTGTCTGCCACGCAATGCTCCAGTAAGATTGACACTTTTTCAACCAACGTGGGGTCAAAGGTCAGCAGGAGCTGGACGATATGAGGCAGTATAGTTGCGTCGGTTACTAAACGGATCGCTTTTGGTAAAGGACGGATCACAGCACCAGATGTATGCCTATTATTTTTATTGAAAATCAAGATTTAGAGGTTTTCCAAAGGAAAATAAAGAAAGTGAAAGCCTTTTTACCTCGTTGGATAATAGTGTACGACTTGAATAAGGATGTTGAGAATCAAAACAGCCAAGTCGGTCTCAGTCAAGAGGGCGTGGCCGGTACTAACGAGATTCCACCGCAACTGGGACACATTCTGCAGTAATTCCCAGCCTTCCATGCCAGCTGCCCATACTTTGGTCTGTGCCGTAATGAAGTTTTCTGCTTTTAGCTCTTTCAACTATATTCAGGATAAAAACGTTCAATGTTTCCGAAAGTCGAATACAAAAAAATAATTAACTTCAGATTAGGAAATCAGTTTTACTTGAGCGTAAGATATAGGTCCTTTCTGCTGCTGAGGGTCAGATTGATAATACCACTCCTTTTCAGTGGACTCGAGCATTCCGGGACTGGCTTCAATGACGTTGCTTTGCGTTGCCAGTACGGCTCTGGAACAAGGGGAAACTCATTAGATAAGCCTTGAAATGAACACTTTTGAACAATTTTTTAACCATTTTTTTTAACATTTTATAATTCCAAGCAATTTTAATAATGTTTTAAAACCATTTTTAACAGATTTCACTGAAGAATCTTACCTTCTGACGTGAAGATGAGCTAAAGTTAGCAAATCTACCAAAATGGGAATTCCTTGGGCTTGGACTAATTCTTTGGCATTGTCAGGGTGCAGCACGAGTTTGCTAATGAACCTAACTAACCAATCGCGTTCAGCCGAATCAAACGTCTACACAATCAAATCAATTAGAACTTCTTTCATATTGAAAGGATAACATGCGGTGATAAAAGGAAACTTACTCGGTTTAGCATAGCAACGATTGCTTTGGTGTCTGCAAAAAGTCCAATTTCCTTGAAATGGAAGCTGTAAACCAGTGTCATGGCTTGTAAGCACAAAATCTTAAGCGAAGGCTTACTAGCTAACAGAAAACGGTGGTACAACTCGTTAAAAAAATCCAACCTACGTCACAAAACCTAATAATTATGACATTTTTCTTGCAAAACTTGATCAAAATTACGGTTTTTGGATGGCAATTTTTGCCAAATCCTGCTTGTCAGTTACATGACCTTGTTCCAGCAGCAACCGCAAAAAATAATCACCCACTTTGACTTCTTCTGCCAAAGATGGGTATTTCACTTCAAATTCCGCATAATTCCAGGCAATAATTTCGCCGCCAGCCAAATCGCAATCCTGATGAAACGCCCTTAATTCAGTTTCCAAGACTTCTCGTAATTCTTCCCTCGTCTATCCCAAAAATAAATAAATTAACACGGATTTTTAATACTTATTTTAAATTTTCTTATTCAATTAGTAGTTACCTTTGCATTCCAAATGAGATCAGGCAAATTATGGTCTTGTTGGAACTTATAGAACAGCAAATCCCAATTCGCGTTTGTTTTCAACTGCTCTCTGCGCCTACGCAGGACAATCGGCCTTTCTCTCAACTTTTCTTCCCGTTGGCTTCTTTGCGATCCACTTTTGGCTCTCCAATGCTCCAAAGCTTTCTAAAAAAAAACTCTTAAATTATTCATCTCCTTCATTCAAGTCCTTTTTTAAAAAAAGTAAATGCCATCCTAGGCCTCGCCTGTTGACGGCCTATTCAATCCCTTACTTCCACGTGTTGAGCCACATATTTCTCCACTACTTTCAGTTGCTTCTCTACGGCTACCCATTGCGCGTTTTTCCGGTTTTTCTGGGCGTGGTCCACTGCTAATTTCAAATTATCGCGGTTATACATACCGTCTACTTCGGCTGGCACTTTTTCTTCGGAAGACAAAAACGCCAATAATCCTACAGGCTAAAAGCGAAACAGATATTATTTCCATTACCAAACTCGGATTGGAAATTTAATTTACCAGCATCCTTGCCATGAGTTGCTGGGCTTCTTCGTTATTCGTGATCCACAAGGCTAGCAATCTTCGTGAAAGCTGCCTGCGGACCAAGGTCCTCCCTTGTAAAGCCATTGGGCGATCACTAGGCACATTTCCAGTGCCTCCGCAGTACAATGCATCGTGTAAATGCTGAGGTAAGGCCGCTTGCTCAAGTGCGAGGGCTTGCATGCGTTGGCAGACCTTGGCGTCGCCTTCTTGGATCAACGCTTTCATGATCAAGCCCGTTCCTTTGACAATAGACAACGAAGGATGCTGTAGCAGGTGAAACAACTCCTTGCCCCTGTTTGAAACGCGTTCCAAGAGCGCGTCGAAGTGACTGCCATCCGTAGTTTCACTGTAGGGTGCACATAAGGCAAACGTGAGGAAATCCAACACAGAATGGACTACCAATGCCCCTGTTCCGCGAACCTGAGTACAAAAACAAACCCAATTAAATACTATAGTCTACGAGAAGAAAAAGAAGACAAATTGTGTAACTTTACCACATGATCAGCCCACATGTCTAAAACCCCATCCAGGAATCTGGGCGTGGATAAGAGCGATGCTTTGTTGAGCTGTTCTTGGCGTAGATCATAGTCTTCGTGCATGGGCTCCATAAGCGCACACAAGCAATCCAATGCTGCACTACTAGCAGCAGTAGTTCCCTCTTTCAAAACACGAACTACTTTCAAGCCAAATTTTTCTCGGAATCCAGGCAAATTGGTAAAAGAGCCAAATCCGACCTTGGAAGCTACTAATCGTCTTAATGCATGAAATTGCTCCTCAGCCTCGTCTTCTTCTTCATCCTCGCGTTGTACTAATGACATCAAGCAATTCTGGATCAGTTTGTCCTTGTTATCCGCGAAAAACCCCTAAGTACAATCTAGTTAATCCAAAAAGTTAATATAATGCCCAAGTGTTACATCTTGACTGGCAGCGTGTAAAAGACCACTAAAGTTGATATTGGCATTGAATCTTTTGATAGATTCACTGTATCGCATTCCCGGGGGCGGTTGATGCAAGAACTTTAGGTGCATAGATTCTACCTATGAAAAATAAAAATAAAACCAAACGTTAAGGCAATTTTTTGGTACAAACAAATTTGAAATATACTTCAGGTTCAGTTAAACTGGACCAGGGACTCATCCGCAAGCCACGGTCCAAGAAAGACGATCTGACGTGAACATCTCGATTGCCAGAGGCTCTTACTGCGTCCAGTAACGTCGCCAAAAGGCAATCTCTGGAAATATATATTTCAAAGTGAAGTTTTTTTAAAACCTTTAACGGAAATGTACCTGTCAGCAGCTTTATATTTTAAAATAGAACCATCCGTCATCTGCAGGGCGAAACTTTGGTCATCTTCAGTGCTGCGGACGACTACATGGACGTCGGAGAGAGGTTTTAACGTCACTGCTGTATAGGTGTCCAGGTCTCGTTCCAATAAACAAGTTTCTGATAGGCAGAGCATTCGTTTTACAGCATCTGGCTGTCGTACGCCAGATTTATGGACAGCGAACTCCGCCAAGGACGTCACATGCTCATCGCCACTGAATTAACATTGAATGATATTACGATATAATAAAGCAGACGATTTATACCTGAATTTGCCTAACCGATACTGAATGGTGTCTTCCAACGAGGCTATTTTGGGCCAGTATTTGACTTCTACGCCCATGAAATTACCAGCTTGGTAAACGATTTTCTCTAGCAGCTCTTTCCAGCGATCGCACAAGAAAATGTGCTAAAAGAAACATAAATTAAAGATGAAATAAGATGAAACGTGATAAAAAGAGCTACAAAAGCAATTTACTTTACGACTGAAAGAGCCTGTCATAACTGCGAAAGCTTGGTGCTCTTGGATCTCGGCCAGGCCTTCCATATCTTTGTAACTGTAAGAAGCCAGGACTTGGCCTGTGGTAGGTTCCACTTGATCTAACGAGTACGGAGTCACCTCTAAGATAACAGGCAGCCTGGTTCCCGACCAATGATGCTTATAGCCGTTGTAACGCTATTTTAAGATAAGGAGAAATTATAAAAAAAGGAAAAGAAACTAAAAATTGAATGAATTACCAAGACGCCTTTTCGGCCATCTGCGCTGAGTTTGGCTCTCAGAGCGTCTGTCAAGAGGCTATCGCGATGTTCTGAACAAAACTTCATGGTTTCAGGTTTCTTGCCCTTTCTGACAAGAATGGTAAATTCGCCATTGTTCCGTTCTACTTTGGTGATATTCAACACGTCGCAATAAAGCCACTGGTTGGTGACGACAATACTGTTAGGATTGTATGTCGCCAGTCCGGAATCCCCAATGGAGAATATTCTGGCATACCTGACCAAACGACAACAAATTAGAACAATGAACACTTAACCCACTTTTCTTCCCATGAACTTACTTTCCTCGCCACGACAACTTATTCACAAGATAGCTTGCAATGTCCGTAGTATCTTTAAATCCCGTAGTCATTATGGATGGTATTCTATAACACTAACTGCAAAGAAAACTGGAAACCACAATCAAACAGGAAAAAAGGGGGTGGAACCCCACACAACGAACTGCAAGTACAGATTTACAACTATGTCAGTGATGTAAGATAACGAGAATACTTTAAACTAGTTCATTATCAGAAAAATTCAGACTTACCTAACTAGCAGGGAAACGACGTCGGGTTAGGTACTAATTTGCACAATTGGAAGGAAAATCAGCCGACGAGTTTGTTTTGAAGGTTACGGACGGTAGATACACGAAACTCTCATCTTTCACCTAATTCTTAAGACAACTTCTAGGTGTCAGAGGGGTGATTTAGCTGGCCTGGTTGTAGTTAAAATGCGAAATGCAAACTGCGAAACTCGGAAACGTAAATTCGAACCAATTTTCATCAGGTTTATCCAGATCAACACCTAATTTTCGCGTTTCGCGTTGTAGACTCACCCCCAAACGCTGTCATCTAGCAATCCAGTAAGAAAACTAACTAGGACCGTAGGAAAAGATACAAATATCGTTAAAATAGTTTGATCAAAACCAGTTGCAGGATTTATCGCGTATTGCTTGGTACATTCTTCATCCCGTATTTTCTGGTTTGTTTTCAATATTATGTTAGTAGGTCTTAGCCCGCGTAATAAGCCGTATACAAGCTAACTTCGCTCGATCTGATCATGCATTCAGTTTACAAACAATCACATCCCCCGACCGGGGTGGAACATACCATTCATTGCAACTTTATTAGCCCGGAAAAGAAAAACTTAGTTGTTGCTGGCTCAAATTTTCTTCGCATATACCGCCTAATTGAAGATGATGTCAAAACGTCCGCTTCCAAGGCAAAACTGGAGTTTGTTGCTTCTTACCCCTTGTTTGGCAATGTCATGTCTATGGCCAGTGTTACTTTACCCACGTTTCCTAAAGATTTGCTTCTGTTAAGCTTCAAAGATGCGAAAGTTAGCGTGGTGGAGTATGACATGGCAGCAGACACCATTAAAACCCTTTCTCTTCACCACTTCGAAGATGAAGACATCAGGGTAACGTTTATAGTTATGATATTAATAGATATTCAGTTCATATCTAATCATAGTTTCGTTATAAAGGGTGGCTGGACTAGCAAAACGCCTCCTCCTATAGTCAGAGTTGATCCCGAATCGCGATGCGCTGCTATGATCGTCTACGGACGAAAACTGGTGGTTCTACCCTTTCGGAAAGATAGTCTAATAACCGATATCGACCGAAAGTTCACCAAGATGAACCAGGGCTTTAATTCACCCATCTTGGCGTCTTACGTTATCCACCTGAATGAAATGGAAGAAAGATTGGACAATGTGATCGATATTCAGTTCCTTCATGGATATTATGAACCGACACTCTTAGTCTTATGCGAGCCCGTCAAAACCTTCTCAGGGTAACTCTGTCACCAATGTTAAAGGGCCTCTTTTTGAGTTGTTCTTATTCCTATAGGCGTTTGGCTGTTCGAAGCGATACTTGTGCTATCGCTGGCTTGTCGTTGAACCTCCAAGAGCGAGTGCACCCAGTTATTTGGTCCTTGACTGGTCTCCCTTTCGATTGCTCGCAGGTTTTGGCCATTCCCAAGCCTATTGGTGGGTGTTTGGTTGTGGCCGCCAATTCGGTTATTTACCTGAACCAGAGTATGCCTCCTTATGGAGTATCTGTTAACAGTATAGCTGATACTACCACCAACTTTCCATTGCGTAAGCTTTCTTTCTAGATTTAAGCATTTTAATACATTTTGGATGTTAAATAGATAAACAAGAAGGGGTGAAAATGACTTTGGATTGCTGCCAAGCTGCGTTTTTATCTGCAGACCAAATGTTGTTCTCCTTGAGAGGAGGGGATATTTATGTACTCACCTTAATTGCCGATTCCATGCGTTGCGTTCGCTCTTTCCATTTTGACAAAGCTGCAGCCAGTGTCTTGACTACCTGTGTCAGTCAATTTTTCATACTTTCGTAATTTAAATATTGGAAAATGAGTTAAGGCTGTTCCGTTGTAGGTATGTTTGTGCGACAAAGGGTTCGTCTTTTTGGGTTCGAGGTTAGGCAATTCCTTACTTTTGAGTTACTCAGCCAAGGATAAAACAGACGGTGACGTAAAGAATCTGCCGGCCGAAGTACCCGCAAAGAAGCTAAAATTAGACTCACAAGGCAAGCTCTCGGTTTAAATTTGATCCTATAAATTGAATTTATCAATCATAGATTGGCTGCTGAATGGTAATAATGCTGACTTGGATCTTGAGACAGAGGTCTATGGCATGGATGACGCGACAGCTTCCAAAGTTATAACCTATCAGTTCGAGGTATGTTCATTTTCAAGTATTTTTTCTACAGTCTTTAATATTCCGTTGATCAACAGGTCTGCGACAGTTTGCTGAATATTGGCCCTTGTGGTAACATTACTGTGGGAGAACCTGTTCACCTGTCTGAAGAGTTTATAAACCCTAACGAACCCGATCTTGAGCTTGTTACTACCTCAGGTTATGGAAAAAATGGCGCTATATGCGTTTTGCAGCGTTCAGTGCGCCCTCAGGTAAATAAACTGGTTGAATTTGGTGGATTTTGTATTGTTAAGCGCACATTGTTAGATTGCTACCACTTTTGAAATACCTGGGGTGAAGCGCATTTTTACTGTGCATTCCGCCAAGCTTAAAAGTGAAGTTGAGGGATTGGAAACGCATACCTATCTCCTCCTTGCTAGGGAGGAAAGCACAATGGTAAATACGGAATATTTACTTTTTCCTTGATTCGAAAATGTAAGTTCTTACCTAGATTTTGCAAACTGGTCAAGAAATCAACGAGCTGGAAAACTCTGGGTTTCTAACCGCTGTTCCCACCATTTTTGCTGGGAATCTCGGAGGCAACAAATACATCGTTCAAGTACGAAAGTTCAGCTAGAACTTACTCGTTTTACTCTTACTTGTTACTGAACATAGGTAAACTCTGTAGCTGTTCGATTATTGGAAGGACACGAAGAACGTCAACATATATCCTTGGAAAAGCAAGGCTCTTGTGTGTCAGCTACCTTACAAGATCCTTATTTGGCTGTCTTGACCGAAGAGGGTGCAGTTTTACTATACTGTTTGAAGGAATTCCGTAATGAAGCGAAGCTGACCTTATTGAAGACAATAAACACGGTAGCATTCTAAAGGTAGTTCTAAACTTGTTCTTCATTTGACAAAATTGTCAATAGGAACCTGGAATTGAATCTGTGTGTTTGTACCGAGATGTTAGTGGCATTTTCACAACACGGGGTAACGAAACAGAGACTTTCACTTTTGTACCTCCCAAAGTTGAAATTAAGCCCGAGTTTAAACCGTAAGAACATGAAATTACATAGAAATATAATTAACTTATATTTTAAAACACAAAACACCGAAGGGATGTGGATGATGACGATGACATCCTGTATGGCGACAAAGAGATGCCCGTGTTTGAATTCAGTTCTACCACTGATGACCAAAGCAGCTCTAAGCCATCGTCAAAGTAAACCTTTAACAGTAAGTAAGGAATTATTGATTTATGTTTACTACTATTTCCAGGTTTTCTAAATTAAGCGAGGTAAAGCCAACGTATTGGTTGTTCATTATATTGGAAAGCGGCGATATGGAAATCCATAGCGTTCCAGAAGGTCGTTTGGTCTTTTCAGTTCAAGGATTACAGTTAGCCAATCGTTTACTAGTGGATGCTACCCAAGTATCAGCAGTCAAGTAATTTATCTTTGCTTAAAAATTGGCGTTTAAACTAAGAAGCTTTATCATAAGTGTTGAGAATTTCCATGAATCGACGGTTCCGCCAACAATCAAAGAATTTCTAGTGGCAGGATTGGGTCACTTACAAGGCAAACCTCACTTATTCCTTCGTCTCAGCAATGAAGAACTTCTGATCTATCAAGCATTTTCCTTCAACGAAAATACTGGTGACGAACAGCTTAAGATACGGTTCCGGAAGATTCCCCACAATCCAATGTTTAAGGCCAGGAAAGTTGGGTAAGTTATGTCTTTTTTACAATCCTGTAACCACCTTAAACAGATGTTTATATTATAGTTTACAGATGTTTATGTTATAGTTTTAGGGGTAGTGTTCATGTTTATGTTTATTTTTATATTCTTGTTATATTTCCGTTTTAGGGGTAAATTTGTGCAAGATGACGAAGCAGAGTGGAAAACATTACCTCGGTTGAGGTACTTTGCCAATATTGCAGGATACTCCGGGGTAACATTTATGTGTAAACATTTAATTTATACATTTTATACTAGATAATCTATTCTAGGTGTTCGTGAACGGTCCCTATCCTCATTGGCTGATGATGACAGCACGTGGCGAACTACGGTGCCATCCCATGAGCATAGATGGAGCTGTGGTGTGTTTCGCTCCGTTCCACAACGTAAATTGCTCCAAAGGTTTCCTTTATGTGAACGGCAAAGAAGAGTTAAGAATTTGCAACTTACCGACGCATTTATTGTACGACGCACCTTGGCCTGTGCGCAAAGTGCCTTTGCGTTGCACAGCGCATTTCATTGCGTATCAATGTGAGACCAGGACGTACGCCATTGTCACGTCCTCAAGTGAGCCTTCAAATCGAGTGTATATCTTCAATGGAGACGATAAAGTATGTATCCAAGAGTTAAATTTCGAAGTCGAAGTAAAAAAAGAAAAAATTATTAGGAATTGAGTGTCGAAGAACGAGATGACCGGTTTCCCTATCCATGTGTAGAGCATTTCAGCCTACAAATTTATTCGCCTATTAACTGGGAAGTAAGTAAATCTATGTTTTCTTTTAAGTTTGAACGGTAAAGATTAATGTGCTAACGTTTTAGCCTGTTCCTAACGCCAGAATTGAGTTTGACGAATGGGAACACGTCACATGTTTGAAAAACGTGAGTTTGGCATACGAAGGCAACGTATCCGGTTTGAGAGATTACTTGGCTGTGAGCACGAATTATAATTTTGGAGAGGACATAACCAGTCGTGGCAGGGTAAATTTCATTCATAGATTTTCTTTTGCGTACTAAAAAAATGAAACTAGATTTTTCTCATGGACGTAATTGAAGTTGTACCTGAACCAGGCCAACCTTTAACTAATACCAAGATGAAGGTTATCTACGACAAAGATCAGCGAGGACCAGCCACGGCCTTGACTCATGTACAAGGATTTCTAGTATCTGCTTTGGGTCAGAAAGTAAGTTTTTTGTAGTTCTTTGGAGTAAGTACCTGCTTAAAACTCACTTGAACGTTAGGTCTATCTATGGCAGTTGAAGAACAATGATCTTGTCGGTATTGCATTTATTGACACCGATATCTACGTTCATTCGTTGGTTACAATCAACAACTTCATTCTAGCAGCTGATGCCTACAAAAGTGTATCGGTTCTGTGGTACCAAGAAAGCTATCGAACGTTATCCATCGTTTCCAAAGTAAATAACAAAGTTTTGAAGGCATGCTTATAAATATTTGCGAAACACTTACCTTGTAGGACCCGAGGTTTATGGAAGTTATGGCAGCAGAGTACTTTGTTGATAACTCACAGCTGGGCTTCTTGGTCACTGATGCGGATCAGAATATGCTACTCTATATGTACATGCCAGAAAACAGAGAAAGTTTGGGAGGTAAAGTTTGGAATTATTAATCCATTTTCGTTCTTTACTATGAAATTGTGTGTAAATTTAGGCCAACGACTAATACGCAAAGGAGACTTTCACGTAGGTCAGGGCATTACTACCATGTTTCGAGTTCGGTGCAAGTTGACCGAACCTTGGACGGGAATGCGGTTACCTCCAGTTTACGAAAAAAGGCATTTGACCATGTTTGGTAAATCAGTCGTATATACAACAAAAACCGTAATTATATTGTGCATTTTCGTAGCGACATTGGATGGAGCTTTGGGTTATGTGATGCCCATTCCCGAAAAGACGTATCGAAGGCTTCAGATGTTACAAAACGTGCTCACCACAAGCATTCCACATACTGCTGGGCTGAATCCCAAAGCTTATCGGACTTACCGAACAAATGCTCGCTTGCTAAGCAATCCAGTTCGAGGAATTGTAGACGGAGAGCTTGTTTGGCAGTTCCTGAATTTGTCGCATTCAGAGCGTTTAGAAGTGGCGAAGAAAATCGGCACGCGAATCGAAGACGTCATGGACGATTTAATAGAAATTGATCATTGTGCTGCATATTACTAAAAACTTGTATAGTTACTTTGCGAAAAAGCACCCCCCGTCTTAATACAAGCCGAAATTTTTGAGATATAAAACTTATCGTTCACTAGGGTTGTCACCAGTGGCGCTGCGATCGTCGTACCAGTCTATGCAAGCTAAAAACAAAATTAGTACGTATAAATTTGGTAAACCTCCAAAATATGTTAAAATGTGTGTAATCGAGACGTGTAGTAGCGGTCATCAGTTTTTGCATGAAAAAAATGGAAAAAGTTTCTGGTCTAACTGTCTCGACTGGGCTGCTGACTCGCGCCCACTCACAGGCGCGATCCCACTACTGCCCAACACGGGGACTTTTGGCTGCTGAGTTTCCCCCCTGACCCGATACGCCCCTCATTATTCAACCTGGATTCATCAGAATCCTCTAATGAACCCATATTGATGCCAGGCTTAGTGCGGACGCCCGATCAACATGCGTGACGAGCCAACAGTGGTCCCAACCTCAAGTTATCCTCAGAACCAGGCCTCCCAGAAGCAGGATTACAGGAGTTTGCCAAACTCCCAGCCGACAGAAAAGCATTCCGGCAGCTCCTTAATCAATGAAAACTGTTAAATAAGCGATTTGTTCAAATTTAACAGTCTAAACTCTACTTCAAGTTAAAGCTACATTTTGGCTATAATAACTCAACATTTTAGATAACTTGTATCCTAAGGTTGTGATTTGAGATAACCTAAGCTTTCGAAGTTAACTTTTTACAAGCCTATGATAAGGGTCTTCTACTAATAGAGGCAGGGTTGAGTTCACTATTCATTGTTTTGACACATAACGCAAACAAAACATGGCTCAGAAAGAAACAAATGTAAATTCGAGAAGTGAATTATGTTTGAGCGATTTAAGTAAGAAATCAGTACCAGAAATAAAGGAAATTATTGATAGACAATCCAAATTGCTTCGTAACAAGTAAGTGGAATCTGCGTATGCTTTTGACAAAACGTTTTGACCCATTTGCGAATCATTTCAATATAATTGTTCATTGTTGTTGGAATAGATCGTTTCTAGAAAAGTTACCCGATAAAGGAAATAGAATAGAGGAGATACTGCAGAAGCTAAGAGCTGCGTTAAAGACAAAAGAAGCAGAAAACGAATTAACAGACCTTCTATCGAGTTTGACACTGCGCCCCAGTAAAATGGACGTAGACAACATCGAATGGAGAAATCAAGTTTCCCATTTCCCTAGTATTGTTTCGGTCAATCCCAGTGGACAAATTTCCAGCGAAAGCGAAGATTCAGATGATGACAGCCCTGAGGATGCGCGAGAAAAGGGACTGAAAGTTTTAAAGATCTTGGCTTCTGGAACAGCAAAAGAAAAATGCATTCGTCAAAAGTAAAAAGTTTTACTTCACACCTTAACATAATTGATTAATATTTTTTAATATTTTCTAAAAAGAAAGCCTGAAGTGAAGCTTGTAACAGTGGATGAAATTATGCGGTTAGAAACGGAAGATCCAGAAGCACATCCCTTGGTTGAAAATATTATAAAAGATACAAATAGTTTTCTTCAACAAAGAATTTTTCACGCAAATTTGGAGGAGAAAACAGAAAAGGTTTTGGTAAAGGAAAGTTTTAAGCCCCACAAGTAACCAAAGCATTTTTGTTGGTTAGTCTATTTGTTGCTAAGTGTTTTCTTCTGGTTTCAAGGTCTTTGAAACTTTATCATGTTACTCCGGAACTTATTAAAGAACTGACGGGCTCGAATAACTCGCCCCATACCCTCCCTTCACTGCGTACTCGAAGTCAGTTGCCAAGAGTAATAGCCGCTACGCCCCCTGTTTCAAAATTTGGTGAAACTAAATCTGTTTCCTTGCAAGAGTCATTGAATTTGCAAAGACATCAGGTCGAAAAAGCTCGTGAAATCGAATTACATCAAGCCGTTGAAAGACTAGCCGGAAAACTTCAGATACAAATGGACAATGAACCAAACTTCTCTCAATTTACCCGGTACCAAAGCGGGAAACCCAAGGAAGACGACTCTGAAGACGAAAAACTCTCCGAAGTCTTTCACGACGAAGATGAGGATGGAGAAGTTTCCTTTCCTCTCATGGAGTAGTGTTGGTATGAGTACCGTTAGAATGTAAAGCTGATGTTAATTAAACATGTCCTCTAAATAGGGTGACCAAATATCCTTGAGTCCAAAACGGGACATTTCAATCTCAAAACGAGACATCTTTTTTCAGAAAAGAGAACGGAAAATGTACTAAACTTAACACTTTAATGAACTTAAACTCCTTTTGGAGATCGTCATTAAAAATACAGCTTTGTTTTTAGACATTTTACTCGTTAAAACACTGACACCGCCAATTGATCAGAAACTAGCAAGTTAGTAACAGAAAACACAAGCAAACGCTTTGGCTAGCAACCGTTACGCTTCACATACTCAAGTGTTGCGAAACCAGCTCGCAAGTGGGGAGGGGAATCGAAGACGTTTTTTTCCCCCAGTTTTTAGCTTCTCGATTTCTCAGCCTCCGGAACGGCGAGGGAAAAACGTCTTACGAGCCCAAACAATGAATTAAATCTGCAAGGAAGGCTCGGTGTTAAATGGTTAGTCGGTATTCGAAAACCCAAGGTATTCGAAAGGGCTAATAAAATGTATGAATTTGTGTTTGAACAAGAGGAATTCCGAGCGTATTTTTTTTTCTATTCTGTATTGTACCCTACCTAAGAATAGCGCCGCTGCACTTCTCAACCAATCACCGCACTGCTTTCGTGCGTTTCCTGATTTACCTCCCGTTTTCTTGACGTCACGACGCCTCACGGTTTCTCTGACAAGCATCAAGCGACGTCTCTGACTCTATGGATCGTCAGCTGACAAGGGAAGGGGGCGACGCCTGATGTGTAGTCTACTACGACAGTGTACCGAAACAGCGTTGCGGGGCTAAACGGCAATTTTAGATTTGGAAGGGCTCCCAAACTATCCGCTATACTTGCTGATGCTGCATGTGTTACTGCTTTCAGTTTTAGTGGCCTTCTCGTTGCGTGAAATTGCAGAGCAGGAAACACTAACAGTCGCATTAACCAACATACACACCAGCTTCGTTATTGATCATGGGTTATTCGACCAACAGCGGAATGGCAACACATTGGATTATTGATTAAAATTTACTGTTGCGTTTGTCTGGCTGAGCGAAAGTAGGAAAAGTAAACACTTCAGTGTAAAAATTATGGTGAGTGCTTTTGCATTCTGTGATAAGTTATTTCTCGTGTTTTCACCGCATCCTTAGTGTACGAGTAAACAATTTTCTTGGCGTGTTTTCGTATAGCTTATCGATTTACCGAATCGGCGTTCTTTTAGGTTTCCCTCTCTATTAGATTTGAGCCGACGTTGCTACAGGGTATAACTGCTCTAATTTGTATTTCGTGTGAGGTATTAGTTCGTGTTAGGCGTATTGCGTAGGTAAGCTATAGTGCATGTTTCTTATTACGGCACCGGTATGTAACGGCTTGTTACAGGTGTGGTCCGGTATTTATATCCCCTTATAAATACGATTTTAGGAAACAACATACCCATCATGGAGCTCGTTAATTAATTAATCCAGCACTGTGTTTCAATTTCTGGCGAGATTTAAAAAGCGAATGTTTCGTCGCATTCGAAACGAAGGGGGAAAGTGAATCCGCGGTTTCTGGCTTTCATAAGCTTGTGTAACAGCCGAACAGGTCTACCGTTATACTTCCGCGCCGATCCCCTCTTTTGAACCCAAGCCAAGCCACACTCTGCATAATAAGTTAGCATGAGTCCGAAGAGCTCGCTTTTCGGCATCAGGCGGCAAGGGAGGGCGCAGTTAGCAGCCACGTTGTTGGGCAAACGCTACGCCATTGTCGTCCTGGCCGGGTAACAACGTGATTTCTTTGTTTTCCTATTTCGGTCGGGTGTGACCAATCGCACTACGATAATTTCTGAGTAACTAGAACGTTTGTGAGGAAGTTTTACGCGAGCGAGTTTTTTTCTAATGAGATAACTCCCGTACTGTAATCACTTCAGTCCAGCGCCACATTTCATCATTATGCCGTCTTCGAAGTCAGATACACGCGTTTGTAAGAGGACACGGGTAAATTATTTTTTCGCTTATTTAATGTTTTCCAGATTTTTCCGAAATAAGCGTATACATGTATAATCATCGCGAACCTATCGGGAAATCCCGTAAGGAGTTCTCTTGGAAGGAGGCTATCCGATTTATAGTTATGTTAATATAATAGCTTGTTTGTTAGAACGTGATTATTATTTTTGCTTAAAAGTAAAACGTATAAGGTCACTCATTTGTAAGTCTCCTTTTATTTCAAGGGGAAGGGGGGAGGAGGGGGGTTGGGATCGCGACTTGAATAATGTAATCCGCTTGACCAAGAAGCTCGTTCATGCTCTTTTAAGTCCTTGTCATATTTATCGCAGTTCTCTTAAATTCATACTTATTCTTAAATATCCTGAACTTTCAACTTGCTTCCGTACTTTTACTTTGTTACAACGCGTGTACGTGTGAATTGGCTCGATTTTTCGCATTCGCAAATTGGCTGACTATACATTCGAGATTACCGAGACAGGGTATATCTTAAGATAAATTATCAGTTGTGGACTCGACATGGACTAAGGACAAAAGATTACCGATTTTCTTGTTGGAGACACCTTGTTTCTTAGTTCCTGTAATAGACTTTGCTCACGGAACAACCGTTACGAAATCCGAATTAAATCAAATACACTTTTTAGAGCGAGGGACAAAACTGACGCCGAATTTTCTACTTTGGATCATGGTAGTAGACGTAGTTCAAGAAATACTAATTAAATCAAATACAGTTTTTCGAGCGAGGGACAAAACTGACGTCGAATGTTTTCCACTTTGGATCATGGTAGATCTAGTTTAATTTCTCTGTTATAGGCTCTATGTTTTTCTGTTTGCCCTGTGGGTACAGGGAAATGAAAGACAGGGTTTGTCGACCCACTTTTATTATTTGCGTGTCTCTGCTCCATATAGAAATCGGACAAGCGAACGTATATAGCTCATTGCCATGCGTCGTTAGGTTTGAAAAACACAAGGACAAGATGTTTACTACAAACCCCTTTTGGTAGAGGCGTCAAATGCTATTCACGTTTTCGGTTTTCGTAAACAACACTGAAATAAATTATAAATTTTCTGAGGAGCGAGGTTTTGTCCCGTCTAATTTATTTATAATTAACTCGCTAGACGGACAGCAGTGAAACAGGCGCTGAGAAGGTGCCATTATCACCCGGAGAAACGGCGGAATCGAACGGCCAACATATCCAAAGCAATGACGAATCACTTTGCGAAGTCCATGATGTTCCCATTCCGCCGGACGGAGGCTGGGGTTGGGTTATTGTTCTATCGTCCTTCACCTGTAACTTGATCGTGGACGGGATTGCCTACACCTTCGGTGTTTTCTTAGGCGACTTCGTCAACTATTTTAACGAAAGTAAAGGAACAGTCTCGTGGGTTGGCTCGTTATTAGCTGGCGTTTACCTTACTTGCGGTAATTATTCTTACTATTTTTTTTAAACTTCTTATTGAAATTAATTAAATTAACAGGTCCCTTGGTTAGTGCACTGACGAATAAGTTTGGGTGTCGGGCGACTTGTATTCTCGGCAGTATAATAGGATGCATAGCGTTCATCCTAAGTACGTTTTCGGCCAACGTTCCCATGTTGATGGTTACTTATGGCGTCTTGGGAGGTAAAATCTACTATTCTTAATCTCTAAAGGTTGTTCGTAGCTCTAGTAAAAGTTCTCAAATTGTTTTTAAAGGTATCGGCTTTGGTCTCATCTACTTGCCCGCTATTGTTTCTGTGGGCTATTACTTTGAGAAAAAGCGAGCCTTTGCAACAGGCATAGCCGTTTGTGGATCCGGTTTCGGTACTTTCGTATTCGCGCCTTTGGCTACGGTCTTACTAGAGAATTATGGCTGGAAAGGAGCTAATCTTATTTTGGCTGGACTCATCCTAAACTGTGCCGTAAGCCATACATCTTATTTCCAGCATTCCTCAGCTAAGAATAATTCTTAAAATCTTCGTGGTATGTAATTGTAGGTATTTGGCGCCTTGATGAGGCCCCTGGAAGCGCCCAAGAAATCCAAATGCAAGCCCTTGTTGCAGCGTATGGCAGAAGACAAGGCTTTGCAAATGGAGAAAGGCTCTTTGATGGGTTCATCCTACTTTATGGTCCAATTACCCGATGGAAGTTATGAACGACGACCCAAATTACTCATAAACGCTGACCCCGGGGTGCATTCAAGCCTCAACCTTGATCAGGTATAAAGTAACTTACTTTACACCGCTAACCACAGTATAAAGGTTTACTTACGTATTGTAAACCTGTATACTGTGTCACTAACTAATTATTTAGTGAAATGAATAAATGGATCTAGATCCTGGATATAAATAAAAATTTGCTCAATGCTCGTTTTTAGTTAGCTACGGCAACTGCAAGTACGCTTCCAACAATCAGCGAAGTGAAAACGGCCGAAGGAGCATTGAGCGATTCTAGTGGTAGCCCACCGGCAGGCAGCACTTTAGGGTCTCCCACCATGGATGACAAGAAAGTGAAAGGCTACACTCCAGAAGCTGATGCTGAAGAAACCGAGCATTTGTTGAGAGCCGAGGGTACTAAGAAACCCGTGCCAGCTCCCCGTCAAGCTTTGGAATTATCCGAGGGCATGCATTCGTCGCACCCCAACTTATCTTCCAATGGTACGTTAGAGGGCAAGCCGCGCGAACGTAAAGGTTCCTATGGCTCCCATGCAAATGGGGATACCCACAAGCGCCGCTCGGGACACAGCCAAGATGGCGAGGTGGAAATGATGCCCGCACCTGAGAAAAGGGACGTGGTACGTCCCTTAGCCCGCAAAGATATCTTCTACTCGGGCAGTATTCAAAACCTTCCTGAATGTCAAGCTCAGGGATCCATGGCATCCTTTAGGCAAAGTATGATCTCTTTGCCCAAACATGCCTCAAAGGGAGACGCTGAAAATAACAAAAAAAGCTCAGGTAACTTTAAAATTTCCTGGGGGGTAAAGATTTTTACATTTGAAAAGATTTTAAGTGGCTTCTTTCGTGTTGGTAGGATGTTGCGCATGTTTGCCGGAATCTTTCCGCCATACTATGTCGGAGATGATGGACTTTTCGTTGATTAAAGACCCCGTTTTCCTCTTCATTGGAATTTCTAACGTCTTCGGAATGCTTGGCTTCTACGTTCCTTTCGTCTACATTATCGACGCCGCCAAAATTCGTGTAAGTTACATCACACCAGCCAACTGTGTGGGAACTATAGCCGCGTTCGTTTTGATCAAAGTTTAAGTCGACTTAAAAGTCTACCCAAGGCTTTGCGCTTATAAGCGTTCGAGATAGGTAGACTTCGCCTGACTTCGGGCTTATATACGTTTTCTTTAGCTAGTCGACTTAAACTTTGGAACTTGACTTTTAGTTTTGGTCTCAAGCAGGCAAGTTTATAGCGACTACTCATGTGTCCAGACTTAAACTTAACCGCGCCCCTTGTCTATTTATCTCCTTTGTCGACATCGAACAATCCGTATGTTTATTATTCTTTTTTCTACAAGCATCACCCAATGGTGGAGCAATTGTAAACTTTTGCTTAGAAGCATTCGTTTTGGACTTAAGACTTTCGAAGTCGACTTCCGTAACTTTGAAAGTTTAGGCTAAAGCGAACGCTTATAAGCAAAAGTTTACAATTGCTCCACCATTGGGTGATGCTTGTAGAAAAAAAAACTATACGGATTGTTCGATGTCGACAAAGGAGATAAATAAACAAGGGACGGGGTTAAGTTTAAGTCTGGACACAAGAGTACTCGCTATAGACTTGCGACCAAATTAAAAGTTGACTACCAAAGTTAAAGTCAATTAGCTAAAGAAAACGCTTATAAGCCTGAAGTCTACCTATCTCGAACGCTTGTAAGCGCAAAGCCTTGGGTAGACTTTTAAGTCGGCTTAAACTTTGGTCAGAATGAACGCGGCTATAGTTAAATCGAAGGTGCAAAACGAATGCTTCTCAAGTGGCAACGAAGTAATCTAACCTATGAGTTTTTCTGTAGGGAGTTGAAGAGCAACAGGCTGCTTTCTTGCTTTCTATCATTGGTATCACGAATACGTTCGGTCGTGTCTTCTCGGGTTGGCTTTCAGATTTCCCGGCTGTTAATTCCCTCTTCGTGACAAACGTGTGCATCCTGGTCAGTGGAATTAGCGTGGCTTGCGTGCCTTTCGGCTCTGACTATATCGGAATGTGTATCATTGTTTCGGTGTTTGGCCTTTTCTCTTGTAAGTTTCCTTGAATCTCTGAATCATCGTCTCTTCTATACTAATAGCTCTGTTGCTTTTTCCTTCGACTTGAAGCTGCATTTATCGCGCTTACTTCAATCGTATTGGTGGATTTGCTGGGCATCCATCAACTGACCAATGCGTTTGGTTTGCTCTGCATTTTCAGAGGAGTTGCTGCTATCGTAGGCCCTCCCTTGGCAGGTAAGCCACCCTAATCACATATTCACTTTCTGATGTTCACTTTTAATATTTTTAAAATAATAGGTTCCGTGTATGATTCAACGCAAAGTTACGATGTTCCCTTCTATTTGGCCGGGGGCTTCTTAGTGATTGCTTCGGCCATTGGTTTTATGGTACCGGCCGTGAGCCGGATTGTTAAGAAGAAAGAAGCTAAACTTGCTATAACCAAAGCACAAGAAACGAAGAAGAGTAAGTTTGGAATTTTTTTTAAATTGTATTTCGGGTAACCTGCCCTAACACCTAACTTTGCTTGTTGGGTGGTTCAGAACTTGTGGTGACCTGTTCTTCGTAATCTGGCTGTTGCGTATCTGTCACCATGAGTGAGGAATAACGCTCACTGCTGTAAAAGCGCATGTTTTCGACCATGTAACGAATAACCTTATTTTGTTACTTTTTGCAGGTGAACCCGGTAAGGCCTCTGGCGTGCCTAAAGTTACTGCCACTTCTCCAAGCCCAGTGTCCTCACCCTAATCAGTGCAATCGCAAATGTTCTAAATAACCGGAGGCGGTCATTTTTATCCTAGTTTTTTGTTAAGTCGTCACTGAATTTGAGCAAAAAAAGAAGAGAGAAACTGAACAATCGTATTTTACAAACAAATAGTTGCGGACAAGAAATTAGAAACATACCCCAGTGACTCAAATCGTAACCCAGATATACCTTCTAACACTTTGTTACCAGGAAGCGAGTTTAAGTGCAGTCGTAGATAGCCATCGTATTTTTACCTAGTTAATACTTCCGAGCAAAGCGGGTGTGGTTGTAATTCTATGAGTTTTTAAAAGAAACAGTGTAGTGCAAATTACTTGCGTGAGTAGTAGTATGAAACGGAATCGGATTAACTGGTAAGGAGAGCGTCCAAGGTAACTTTATAATATTGAAGCTCAATGGTGATGTGAACTAGAGTTAAGAGATTCTGATACCGGTGCATAGTAATCACAACAAACTCGCTTTCTGGAAGTGTTGACTTGACGTAAAGTAATTTCTTTGATAGAAGACGAGAAAAGCTTTTTTTAACATTTTTGTTTTTGTTTTGAGTGCTAACTCTTAGGGTGGAAGAAAGGATTGATACTATCTTAGTCGAAATTTTGGAACACGTCGAACCATTTTGTCTCATTTTATAGGCAAAGTGTTGTTCGGTGTTAGTGATGCTCATTACCTCCCAAAGCACGACTAAAGAAAATTCAAAGAAGATAATAAAAATAATCCACGGGAAAATCAGACTTATTTGATAGTGTGAATGGCCGTTATCACTTTCTCCTAAGGAAATATGAAGCAGCACGTAAAGGATTGTGGTCAGTCCACTCTTGATGCCATTGTACGGAAAAATAGTTGTCGTGTTTTCGTTTGGATTCAAGATGCTTTCGAAACGCGTTCTAATGCCAGGAGTATTTTACTATGTGCATTTCTAGGTCACAAAGGGGTGTATTCTTACTAGGAAAAGAATCTTGGCGGGAGGCCCACTTTATAAATGCTTCGTGGTTGGCAACGGTTTTTTAGAGTCCGGGTATGAAAACTACTTTTGCTTTTCTAATTATATGCGCTTTACTAGTCATTATGTGTCATTTTTAATTTCTTTCTTTAAAGCTTCCTGTCATTGTAGTCATATTCGCTAGTAAGCATGAATTACGAAACGTTGATCTTCGCTAACAAACACATTAAATTCGATTATTTTTTTTTTTTTTCATTTTGTAGTTAGTTTCCGAGGATAATATTATAGCGACAGATATCTTGCTGACGAGCTTTCTAACGTTGCTTATATATAGCGAGCTAATATTGCTCAAAGCATTGACAATTGTTGAGTCAGAGGTCGGACTAATAAGTCAGATGGAGCTACTTGAATAGTCGTGATAAAATAAAATGACGTACAAGTTTATCCTTTTACTTGTATTGTGTTAAAAATAGGTTAAGTTTTTCATGTGTTTGCCAAAGTGATCCCGTGTGGATACTAAGCGCATTATAACAACAGAGAGCTGACCTTCTGGCTTGCAGCGTTGCATTGTATAGTTATTCCGTATTACTATACACCACACTGGCTCTAGTATACAAAGCTTTGATGAGTTCAAGGGAATTGGAATGCATTAGAGCTTATCTTTTGGAATATCTCCCCAGTTAGGGCGCTGGCGTTGCACGTACTTCATCGTGTGCAACTATCCTGTCCAGGAAACAGTTGTCTACACTGGTAGACAGTATTAGTTCCGCGCGTCTTCGTGTGTATAGTTAAAATGGAAGGAAAGGTTGTTATGAAAGCTAAATTTTTAAAAAAGACTAATACATGTATTTTAGATAATTGAATGCCAGGCAGCCGTGATTTGGAAGCCTAAGCAGCCGATGTCGATTGAAACGGTGCAAGTTGCACCACCGAAAGCAGGCGAGGTAAGAAGTCGAGTAAGGAGCCACTTTGCATCAAAGATTTATGTACGATATCTCGTTTGCCAATACAGGTTCGTGTTAAGATGGTCGCAAGCGGTGTCTGTCATACGGATGCCTCTCTTATTAACGGTGAAATTGACTTGCCTGTTATGCCAATAATTATTGGCCATGAAGGTACAGGGATTGTTGAGAGCATCGGCGAAGGCGTTATGGAATTTGCCCCAGGTAGAAGCTTGAAGACTAGTTAGAATTAAACCAGTCTACAGATATGAATTACATGTCTTTAGGTGATCATGTAATTCCACTATTTCTTCCTCAATGTCGCAAATGCAAGTTTTGCGCATCCCCTGAGACCAATCTCTGCGAGGCTTTAGATCAAGCTATGGTTAGGCTACAGGCTATAAATACATTTAATAGTTTAATATATTTTAGGGAGCGGGTGGCTTGGCGGATTTGACATCCCGCTTTACTTGCAAAGGCCAAAAAGTCTTTCAATTCGTGTGCGCTACATTTTCAGAGTACACGGTCGTTCCTGAAATGGCTCTAGCTAAAGTACGTTAACGCTGGTCGAGACCGAGCTATAAGTATTTGGGCTTTAATGTGTTCTAGATTAATCCTGCCGCTCCTTTGACCAAGGTGTGTTTATTCGGATGCGGTACATCAACAGGTTATGGAGCTGTAATGAATACTGCGAAAGTTAAACCCGGCTCAACAGTCGCGGTTTGGGGACTGGGAGGTGTCGGATTACCGGTAAGGTTTCTTTTCCCCCCTTTTTTTGTAGCATATTTCTCTTAATTTCTGATTCGAAGGTTATCATGGCTGCAAAAGCTGCCAAAGCTTCTCGAATCATAGGAATCGATATTAATCCCGAAAAGTTTGCAATGGGTACAGTTGCATGCATTTTAGATCTGAATATAATCCGAAATTGTAGCTATGAAACTGGGAGCAACTGAGTGTATTAATCCTAAAGACCTTTCCAAGCCTATTGAACAAGTCATAGCTGAAATGACTGGTGGTGGCGTCGACTATTCTTTTGAAGTCATTGGTAGACCGGAAACTGTGGTATAAATTAAAAACTCCAAGCCACAACGCTTGATTATTAGTCACAAGATATTTGGTATCTAGCGTGCAGCTTTTGATGCAACCCATAAAGGGTGGGGAGTTTGTGTTGTTGTGGGAGCCCCTGGGCCTGGCCAAGAAGTCACTATCAATCCTTGGCAACTACTTTTCGGTCGCACTTTGAAAGGAACCTACTTTGGAGGTAAAGCGCCAACTTGTCTTAAAATTATTAGCAAGTCACTCCTTACCTCTTTTACCCCAATGAATAGGATGGAAACCCAAAGATGATGTACCCAAGTTAGTAGAGCTCTACTTAAACAAAGAAATACCCTTGGATGACCTTATTACGCATGAATTGCCTCTCGAAAAGATCAACGATGCCATAGCCTTGATGAAAGCTGGGAAAAGGTAAACCTTTGTTATATACTTCAGTGAAATTCGTAATTCGTGTTTCGCTTCTAGCATTCGTACCGTGGTGTTATTCTAACCTTCGCAAAACTTAAATCATAAGTATTCTATCGACTTTTCTTTCAAATTTGCTTTCTCTCTTAGCTTAGTCTAAGCAAGAAATTGTAAACTGTGGTCGTTATCTGCTTGTGTAAACATTCCTTGCCTCTTTTCTTTGTATTTGTAAATGCGAAATACATTGGGTGACGGCATACATCTTAACGAGCTGCAGCATCCCGCATCCACGTGACATCTTCGCTTCGGAAAAAAACAAGTTATACCCTTTCTGTGCCCAAAGCAACTTTTACTAGACTCAGCAGTTCGTGACGGCAGCCAGTGTTAAACGTCTCTTGCCAATTCTGCATTAAAAAACCGTTTCCTAAACAGCCACACCCATCAAAAGATAGAAACGTGTCCTTATACTCTCCCTGCTGCGGTTTTCACGCTTGTTGCGTGCCTGTAGTTCCCCAATTGCTGTAATGAAAAGCCCCAATATCACCTAGACCTTTTTTGTGCCGAAGGAAGAAAAACTCTTCTGGGAATATAGTTCACTTTTTTAGGTTATAAAGACCGTTGAAAATATCGAAATTGGAAACGCCCCTTCCCAAAGTCGTTTATTCGTCTAAACTTGCAAAACCTTATGTAGAATTTCCCTTTTCTCACACCCTAGATATTAAGGAATTTGTAATATCTAGTTCAACTTGCGATCAGTAGTGTGACTTTAACTTTGCTTCTAGGTAGATTGTACGACCTTTTGTCCCGTATTGGACTCATTTACTGACCCTTGCGTTATCCTAATCAATGGCGAGAGCACATTTTTAGGCATGGGAGGGAGAGCAAATTTAGGGGGTTTTGGTTCGGGAGAAAGGAAGCCAAGAGAGACCGATCCACAAGGCCATTGCGCCAGCTGCTATAGCAAGGAAAGTGTGCAGCCGAACCACGTGAAAATGTGCCAGTCAAGCTGAACTCGCCCAAGCCTGCGCTCTGGGCTCGTCGGGAGTGGGATAATCTAACAACAGCGAGGTATTACAGCAGAAAGATGTTTATCCATATGTGATAGGTTTTACAAGTAAAGTTATCTTATACAAAATTTATGTGATTCCTAGTGGAGTTTTAAACATTTTCCCATCATGTCAGTCTACGATACGAACCGAATTAAAGAATTCAAAGAACTAAACGTTCTGTAACATAACTTATTTTATTTTGTAACTGAGAATAACCCACCAGTGCGTCAAGCTGTGTTCATTTTATTGACTTTTCTCCCTTCTCTGGCTCCTAATTCTCAGGTGCGTACCAAATTCCCTTTCAAGTGTGGAAAAGACATGGGGATATTCTTAGAATATGCAAGGAATCTGAAGCTGTTAAGAATGTCGAGCTTTTACTTCTTTTTTACTTCTACTCGCGTGTATAGTATTCTCTACATTCTCCGCATCTTGATTTCCGGTTTTGGCATCATCGTAGAGGTTCACAATTAAAAGTCGCCAAAAAAAAGAACAAAATAAAAAAACTTTTTTGTTGGTCAAGTTCTTCGTCGTCAGAAATTTTAGCTTGAATGTCAGGTTTCTCATACGTTGAGTCTTATCTTGTTATCTTCTCTCATAACTTGAGATCGGATGGACGGATAAGCTGTCATGATCGAGCCTACGTGGTATTAATGTATTTGCATTTAAACTCAGTGATCACCTTTTTATTAATCACATTTGTCTGAATATGCCTTAACAGGTGAGACAAAGTTTTTTTAAACATGTCGACCTCAAAAGTTGGTGATTCCTGGTCAGAAAAGTACCAATTGGCAGCCATGAACGAACCTTACGATAATGATGAACAAGATGAAGCTCCTGAAGCTGCCGGTTACGTTGTTCCTCCCGATGGTGGCTTTGGCTGGGTTGTCACTGCTGCTTCCTTCATGTGTAATCTCGTCGTAGACGGAATTATTTTCTCCTTTGGCGTCATCATGATGGACTTAGTTAGCGCGTTTGGTGAAAGCACGTCGGCGACTGCTTGGGTTGGTTCACTTATGTCCGGATTCTATATGATTGTTGGTAAGTATGCAAAAGCACGTTTTTCCGTTGTTTCTTTGGTGTTGGCCTTGTTCATATTCTAGCCTACAGGAGGGCCTACACTATTATACTGAGTTAGCCTATTACACGAATGAGGCCTGCACTTCAGACTTGCGGATTTCTCACGCCTTCCGTGCACCTTTTTTGGCCCAGCAGTGGTCACTTCGCTTTGACTATTTTCCAATACGAGTAGTACGCGCAAAGTTGTATATTTGCATATCCAATAGGGGAACTGCACCATCTAAAGCCTATTGCTCAGGGGGAGGAAGGTGTCCCAGAAAAATTTTCGCCTTCGGCAACGTCTATGGATCTTGGGCTTGTTTGTCGAAAATATAATGGCTGGCTAAAAAGAGTCTATACGAAGTACAGCATGCAATAAATCTCGACATTAACCACAGCGTTTTTAAAAGCACATAGCAAGTTAAAAGAGAAGTGAGTTTTGATGGTGCAAAATTATGCACACGTTTTGCTTCCAAGATTTAATGAAGACTTATTACGAAGGACAGGGTTTTTCTAAGGTTCCACGAATCTCAACCTTCTCAGATTTCCTTGTTTCTTATGCACTAAGATAGCTAGGAGCTAGCTCATGATGATTATAAACTGTAAACAACGGATTCCTAAGGTTACACATGGGTCTGAGAAATTGCGAGCAAACAAGATGACATAGTAAAACATAACAGAGAGTGGGGCTAAATGTCAAAACTGAAAAAAAACCCACAAAAAAAGGAAGTTTTCCAAGTTTGAATTCCGTGGAACTCTCTCAATAATCATTTCTAAAAGAATTGGCTTCACACATATTTGAGTTGACGTAAACATTGCAACGCCTTTTTCATATTCCCTATTCCTGAGCTTACGCGCTTTTTTTATATGTATATTAGCGGATACTAATTTTTTGTCATTAAGGTCCCTTTGTTAGCGCGTTGGCTAACAAATTCGGATTTCGGTTCGTAGCCTTAGTGGGGTCCTTATTGGGCTGCATAGCATTCGTCGTCTCATCTTTCGCTACCAGCATCTCTTTCCTCTGCGTGACGTACGGTTTCTTGGGAGGTATACATCGAAACTACGCTTTTGTTAGATTGCTATGCTCATATTACTCAATTTCCCTTTTTAGGTCTGGGATTTGGGATGGTTTACGTACCCGCTGTTATCACAGTAGGCTTCTATTTCGAGAAAAAGCGAGCCTTGGCTACGGGTATAGCCGTGTGTGGTTCTGGCATAGGAACTTTTGTCTTAGCCCCGTTTACTGCATGGCTCATCGAATTGTACGGATGGAGAGGCACACTGCTTGTACAAGCAGGTAAGACTGTGTTTCGTTTGACTGATTTATACAAGTTTGTTGTATTTCCTAGGTCTTATTCTCAACTGCTCTGTATTCGCTGCAATGTTCCGACCTTTGGAGCCAGTCAGCAAACGCCGTCAAAGAAACAACGATAAGCTCCCAACATCCACAGGCACGCCTCTTATGCTACGAATTAAGCGAGCTCGAGATGAGAAACTTGAAACATCAGACTCCTTATCGAACCTAGCCTCTAACAATGGCTCCGAAGTGGGCGTGAATCAAGCGCCCAATCTGGCCAAGTTGCTCATGGAGAAGCAGAAGCGAGTTTCGACCGGTTCTGCTCCAGAAGTAGATACTACTCCTGATCCCGAAGATGAAAGCTTGCTTAACGGGAGACAAAAGAGATCAGCGAGTGTGCGGAGCTTGGCCAAATCTAAAACATCTTTGGCACGCGGTGCTGAACCAGGACCTTTTGATCGTGAAGATATCTTCTTCCATGGCAGTCTACAACGTCTTCCCCAGTACAAAGCCCAGGTATAACTTTCTCTTTCTATAATAGCTTTAGAAAGGCAAGTAATTTTCCATGTTCTTGCCCCATAGGAAGCTGCAAGTTACCATGCGTCCGTTACGAGATTGCCAGCTATCTCATCCGATGCCGAAGAAACGTCTTCTGCGTCGGAATCCTGTGCTTGCATCCCAGCTGCAGCAAGACGCACTTTGTCGTCAATGCTTCAGATCTCTTTGCTAGCGTCCCCCACTTTTATGATTATTACGCTATCAGGTTTTTTCACCATGATGGGATTTTTTGTACCCTTCATGTATCTGGCAGGTAACGTCAAAATGATTTTCTTTTGGCTTTTCACTCTTCATTAAAAAAAAAAACGAATAAACGTCTTTTCAGATCGTGCGAAATTAATGGGTGAAGATCGAGACTCGGCCGCCTTTTTGCTGTCTGTTATTGGAATTACCAATACAGCCGGTAGGGTGGCCTGTGGTTGGTTGGCCGATCATCCCAAAGTGGACGTTTTATTGGTCAACAACGTAGCATTGACCATCGGCGGATTAGTGACAATCATCAGCCCCTTCTTTAACACTTACACTATGCTTATGGTGTATGCTTGCATATTTGGTCTTTGCATAGGTAATATTAATTTACTTCGTAAGTTGTTTCTAAAATTTTTCACTTATTTTTACCTTCTCAGCGTGTTTCGCTTCGCTTCGTTCTATTTTGATCGTGGAGTTCTTGGGTCTGGAAAATTTGACCAATGCGTTCGGGTTGATGTTACTTTTCACTGGTTTGGCTGCAACCGTTGGAGGTCCAGTCGCAGGTAATATAAATCGAATTAATGTCCACAAGCGAACTCTTCCTAACTGTGTTCTTTTTTTAGGTATGTGTTACGACATGACGGGAGATTATGATGCGTCGTTTTATATATCTGGATCCTTCATTATGTTTTCTGGTGTCGTTTGCTACCCATTAGCTTGCGTCAATCGTTGGGAGAAAAGTCGAAAAAATATTCCTAGCACTTCTGCTGCAGTCAAGGCATAAATTACTATTTCTGTCCGGTGAATGTCCCTTTAGCTTTTAATTTAGTTATTTTATTTCGGTGTGTAAGAGTTGAGTCTTTTTACGAGTGACTTGGAAAGATGCGATAAATAAACCCAGTGACTTTTCCAGTGACTTATGAACAAGAATGTATGTGTGCTTTTTATGTACATAGTCATGGTCTAGTGGCGGATTGGCAGAAAACTAGCCATGTTGAGTTATTTTTTTTTCCCTAATGTCAGAAACTCGAAAAGGAGCGACGCATGTGGCTGATCCAATGCAATGTCTTTGGTGTCATTGTGGTTGGTTCCGGTTGTTATATTCGGCCTCTTAAACTAGGGAAACTTGCCATCCAGTCTAATATAGAAACACGACACACTCACTTTGAAAAAAAACGTTCTCAATCACTTTTACCCATTCCTTTAGAAGCTAGTGCCTCGAGAAGTTGTGCAAGTTTTAAATCTTCTCAATAATGCCGTGTAAATCGTTTATGATCGCAGATTTGTTAAACGAAGAAACCTTAACCAAGCCTCCACAGTATCCGTTTCCTCCTCGCCCTGTTAGAGTTCGCGGGAATGTCACTGAATTTGAAAATGCGAAGGAGATTTCGTGGCTTTGGCATTGGCTACGACCAAACGACGAAGACATTTATTTGCCTTCAAGTGAACTTGTACTTGTTAGTTTATCAGTTATGTCACTCCCTCCAATTGTAGGGTCTAAAGCTGTTATGGAAATACCTATACCTGCGTACGTTCGAGGAGACTCAAACTCTGCTCTTCTTAATTGCACACCAAAACGACGGAATCGCACAGTTTTTACAGGTATTGGCATTGTTCATAAAATGTAGGTATTGAGCAGATCCTGGTGGCTAGATTTGCAACTTCAGGGGTTGGAGAAAATGTTTGGAAAACAACGGTATCTGAGCTCTGAAGCCCGACTGCAGTTGGCAACTTCTTTAGGATTGACTCAGTTGCAGGTGAAAACTTGGTACCAGAATCGTCGCATGAAATGGAAGAAAGAGGTAATGAAGAATAAATGCTGTCATATTTTTATTTTTCTAATCAATTGTGTAACTTGTTTAAAAGCACCAGCAAGGCAAACAAAGCCAACCTTCACATTTAAAATCCACTTCGTAGCTCTTCTAACCCGCGAACTCGTAGCAGCTGCGCGAATTATCTACAGATGTCTTCTTGTGTCCAAATGACATCCCTGCGGGTCCCTCTTCTGTCTACATGGGTTGAACCTATTTAGCCTGGTTTTATGAAGAAGAAAAAAGAATGAAGCTTTACTTAGTTTTGCCTGTCAAGGGTTAAGCCATGGTGGCGTATATCAATTCGCCTTGGACTTGTGCGGCTCTTTCCCGTAGTCGAGCTTGCAACAAAGAGTGACTGACAACGCCCATACGGACTTCCATTTGCGCTAACTCCCCTTTTACGCGAGCTAATGCTTTCTTAATATTAACCATGGGCACTAAAGAGATCATAATGAGATTTTTTGAAATAAATACTGTTATATTATTACTGCCGTCTGTCATGCTAGAACTTCGTTCCTCCAATTCCCGCTTAAGAATCTGCAGTTCCTCTTCCAGGGTGTTTAATTTGCTATTTCTTTCCACAATACCTCCGCTAACAGATCGATATTTTTCTTTAGCAGCAGTGAATTGCTCCTAAAAATAAGACGAACTTAGAACTTCTAGTCTATAAGCCAAGGAAGAAACACCTGTAATTTTCGGTGATTAGCCAGCAACGGTACTAATTGAGCGTTGAGAAACTTTTCGCGAGCAGCTATTTTATCGAGACTGCGGCCAATATCGGTTTGTAAACGCTCAAGTAAGGTTCCAGTGGTATCCAAAGCTGTATTGAGGTTGTCCTGATGTTGCTTTAACGTATCTAGGCGAGTACGCCAATCACGTGCTTCTATGATTCACAACGTCAAAACAGAGAAAATAAATTCAGAGAAAAAAATAAATTCACAACGTCGAAACAGAGGAAATGAAGTATCGGCAAAATAATCGTACCGGATTTGATAGGAATCTTTAAGTGAGGAGTAACCCGCTCTAATTCTAGCATCCAAGCTTCTGAGTCGGTATTGGACTCGAGGATATCGGCTTTCTTAGTCTCCTAAAATGAGTTCTAGAAAATACATATAAAATTGCTATTACTTACTAAGTTGGTTAAAAGTCCCATATTGGCAATGTGGAGCAGATTGTCTTCCTCCTCATCACTGTATTGGTCGGCCATCTCCTCTTCGACTTTTTCCAAGTTTAATTCCGAATCGGAATCGAATTCTTCTGAAGCAACTTCTTCTTTCGGAATTACTGGTCTATGACGTTAATGCGTACATTTCTGAATAACTTCGTTCGAATAAGCTTACTTGTTCCATGAGAAATTCGACACCTTCAAGGCTTCGTCGGCTAATCTATCTAGTACAAAGATGACATGTTCACCAAAACCTTGTTTTAATTTCCCAGGGGAGAAATCAATAGTAACGCTCTGAAACGAAAAAAAGGTATACCTTACATGTAAAATTGTGTCTTATTGTGAAATACCAATTTTCGCACGTGATCGAGAATTGTAGCTATTGTAGAGTTCGGATCATCAGACTCCAAAGGTGTTTCGAAAGGTTTTCCAAGTTTTCGGATAAGCCACGAAGCTAGAGCTGCGAACATGAAGAATTGCTCACCGGGATTAGTCGGTATCGCAAAGTAATGTCTGAAAATACGAATTCTTGTAGCGATTACCTTTATAATTAAAAAATACACGCACCTATTTATAGATTTCATTTTCATATCCTTAATAAACTCGCGTCCGAAGTTCAGAAGTTTCAGTTTATCAAGCAAGTCTTCCATCACGATGTACTGCATGAAGAAGGAACCTGGACCGAAAGAATCGGCGGAATCTTCCGTGGGAAGGTTGCTTTTCCCAGAAGAAGATCTAGCCTTTGCTTCCATATTGGAATTCTTTACAGGAAAATTGTATTATAAACTATACGGTATAGATAAAGAAACTTTAGGATCAAAACACTGTCCGCATTCGATTTCGAGCTTCTGAAACGTTTGTTGTAGCACGAAGTGAGGGATGGTTGCTAAGGAAACGCAGTAAAAGACAATACAATACTCGAATCCAATATCTTATTGTATTTCAATAAAAGTATACACTTTTTAGACCTAAGTTATGTAAACTTTCAAAATCTGACATGAAAATAATTTAACAAGCAGGAAAATAATATTTTAAACATGGATCGGGACGTTTTTGAAGCTTTTAAAAATGGCGCCATAATCTCGCCATTAGTGCCAACTGTGGCATGTTCAGGAACTTTCTACACAGTCAACAGCTGATGATTATTTGACGATACTAATAACAACACGAATGTGTAATTTATGTAGCTTCGAAAATGTCCTGTCAGCTAAAACACATAGCTACTGTTAAAGAGATAGTTTCGAAAAGGAGATTTTTGTCTCCTTGTGAAAATGAAGAAACAGGTCTCGAATCTTCTGGTTCAGTTGAGGGTAAAAAAAGGTCTTTTTCTCTGGTTGTATTTTTTTTTTAACGATTTCCTTATAAGTATCATTTCTCGTGCATTAACGATTTAATGAGTTCATTCCTTACTAACTAATTTTATTTGCTAGATCTGTTTGGCAATGCAACTGAAAACTGGTCTTGGCCAGTTAGCAAAACCGAACAGGACCTCGCCAAGTTGGATTCCATAGATTCTGTAAATAAAATGTCGGTAAAGGGCTCCTCTTGGTTACAGAATTGTCTAATCAGCGTGTCGCCCAGAAGTGAAGTTTTGGCTATAGCACATGAAAACAGATTGATAGTCATGACAGGTAGATTTTTAAAATTAAAAAAGCCGCTTGCGATTAGCTAATTGTATTTTATTTATTTTTAGGAAAATGGGATAGATATAATGAAGATGGCCAGACGTATTATCAGACCGTATTACAAAGTGAGATGGATTGCGAAAACAGGTAGAATTAAACATCAGATGTCACTATAAATAAACGCGGAGTATATGCGTATAGGGCTGAAATCACTGCAGTTCTGTGCATTCCCATAGCGTCGACTCAAAGAAGCGGCCACGGAGCTACGGATTGGACTTGTATTGTGGTTGGCTTTTCTACTGGATATGTCAAAATGTATACAGAAGTAATGTCTTTAATAACCGTATCCAAAAATTCCCTTGGTAACCCTTCCTCCGTGCTAGAACGGGGTCTTACTTCTTAACCAACATTTCCATGAAGATCGCGTTCTACATCTTCGTTGTCTGAGCTCCAGTCGCTTTTCGACAGAAGTTCGAGAAGTGCAGGTCGTCTACTCGAAAGTCTTAGTATCCATCGAAGGCTTCGAGCTTATCCAAACCTTGCGTGTGTGCAGGAATCAAGTCGCTCGCGGTAAGGCCACTTAAAACTCCCCATAAAACATAGTTTGAACTAAGTCATCTGTTAGTTCTTGCAGCTCCCACTGGTGAAACGCAATTCAACATTCCTCCGCTTTCTTACAAGAAATGGGGTTTATATGAACAAGAGCACATTTCGGATATTCAAAGCGTGGGTCTTTTAACACCATCCAGTTACGACCACCTCCGCACTGCTTCTTTGTGTGGGGGCTTCTATGCAACCTACAGACCAAATCCACCTGTTCAGTCGCTGGTTTTAGGAGTTGGGACACAACCCTATTTGGCTATGTATTATGCTGGTGAAGGAGTGGGAAGGCTGGAGTTATCTAATGTAGCTTATGCTTTAGCTTCCAAAGTCAAGTCAGCTGTATGGTCTGCGGCTAGGTATATATTGTTAGGCTACGTGACTCAGTTATTAATATTAGATTTTGCTATCGTTTAGTGGCTGGCTAGGTTTTGGCGGAAGTAACAATGCAAGCGGAAGAGGTGATAGTGCTGGACTCAGATCTCCTGAGAAAACTCAAAAATCTGAACTGGCGTCACGAATTGACTGTCGGTTTGGTTATTCGGACCCTTTAAGGCAAGGCATACAAATGGCTTTGACACGGGACCAAAGTCTTGCTGCGATCACCGACTCGCTTGGTAGAATTCTGCTGCTGGACATTAGAACTGGTTTCATCATCCGAATGTGGAAAGGTAAGCGTTTTACAGTCATAAATCAGCTTAAGAAGCGAGGGAAACAAGTTTCCGTGGTGTAGCGGTTATCACATCCGCCTAACACGCGGAAGGTCCCCGGTTCGATCCCGGGCGGAAACAGTGATTTTTATTTAAGCTTGGTTGCCAATTAGATTTGGAGACGTTAAGTTTTTTTTTACTTTTCTTATATTTTATAGACCTTAGAGCTTTCTTGTCGATAACTTTGTAGACAGGTAGCTGACAGGAAGATGGCCATTGGCGGAATGGCTTCAGTTTAATTCCATGCAATCCGGTTTATTCGCGAGCAAACTTTTAGAGAAAAATTTATCTTACTCTTATAATACACACGAAATAAAATGTTTGTTAATGAGCTATTGCAACAAGTTTCCGTGGTGTAGCGGTTATCACATCCGCCTAACACGCGGAAGGTCCCCGGTTCGATCCCGGGCGGAAACATTAGCTTTACGCAATTCAATTAAGATTCTAATCACGAAGAATTTATTTTTCTTCAAACTTTACTTTGTCTTATTGACGGGCTTGCGAATTTTCTTTTCATAATATAGTACTTACTACGGCCACTTGGCGCGTGACAGACTTTCTAACTGATATCCCGAAAATCACCAAGGTTTTCTAGAGTAGTTAAGGAATTCTATTCAGGGAATTCATTTTCGTTAAGTAACATCTGAAGCAAGTTTCCGTGGTGTAGCGGTTATCACATCCGCCTAACACGCGGAAGGTCCCCGGTTCGATCCCGGGCGGAAACATAGTTTTGCAAAAATTCTTAGATTATTTTTGCTTTTATACTTGTAGTTTTAATTTGTAAATAACATCTGAAGCAAGTTTCCGTGGTGTAGCGGTTATCACATCCGCCTAACACGCGGAAGGTCCCCGGTTCGATCCCGGGCGGAAACATAGTTTTGCAAAAATTCTTAGATTATTTTGCTTTTATACTTGTAGTTTTAATTTGTAAATAACATCTGAAGCAAGTTTCCGTGGTGTAGCGGTTATCACATCCGCCTAACACGCGCAAGGTCCCCGGTTCGATCTCGGGCGGAAACATAGTTTTGCAAAAATTCTTAGATTATTTTGCTTTTATACTTGTAGTTTTAATTTCTAGCTTATTATGTTCGTGAAAGGATTATAAATGTAGTACAGTGGTACCTCGACATACGAGTGCCCCAACGTACGAGTTTTTCGAGATACGAGCCGGCGAGCGAGTGATTTTTTGCTTTGAGTTACGAGCGAAATTCGAGATACGAGTTCGGTTTAGCAGGTCGGCCGGTAGCGCGCGTGCGCGGCACCGCCCACCACGGTCAGTGAATCAGTTAGCTTCGAGATACGAGTAATTCAAGATACGAGCAAGGTTGCGGAACGAATTAAACTCGTATGTCGAGGTACCACTGTACACTACTGAAACTATTGATCACACTATACGGATATTGCATATTAACCAACGACATTGCTTTTTCGTCGATTCGACCAATCCTGTCATTTCCAGACCACCACTGTACGCTTATGTGGGGTTCTCAACACGATAGCCCTTACAAACTCCACAGTCAATTAAAGAAGTAGGTCATTCAGTTAAATGCCCCTTACTGGCATCAAAATCAAAGAAAGTGCTTGGCGACCATGAATCAAGAACATCAATTGCTTTGTATGCAGCGCACTTTCTTTGATTTGTCCATTTTGCCAGTGAAGTGGTTTTAGCTTCGCTACTAAAGGGCATTTAACCGTAAAGTTGCTGAAGGGCAATCGACTGTGTAGCAATTAGTTAATTACTGTAGAGTAATCGAACTAGTGTGCTCTATATGCACATTGCGAATTGACCACGGACATTGCTTTTCCGTCGTTTTGACCAATCCAGTCATTTTCAGACTTCTGCTACGCTTATACCTAGGCTAGACGGGACAAGTTAGCGACGATTAACTCCTACCTGAGTTAATCCCACTTAAGTGAGTCGTCTAGAAACCACTCCGTTAAGGTTAACGGACATATTACTCTTAAAAAAAGGTTAAAATTAATTAAAACGGCATTCAGTTTTGTCGTATGTATTCTCATCAACAATTCCATTTTCTGAGCCTAGTTGAGCTCGATTAACATTTAGTTGACATTAGCGTTCCGTCTAGCTTAGGTATTATATAGGGTTCTCAACACGATATCCTTCTAAAATCCCCCAGTCCATTAAAGGAGCAGGTTATTCAAATAAATGCCCTTTAGTAGCGAAGTTAATCCCTCTCATTAGCAAAAATGGCTTTATCGCGTTCGCTGATTCCCTGATTTTTTAAAAATAGAATTTGGAAATTAGTTATTATTTAACTTATTTTTAAATTAATTAACAATTATGTTTTGGGGAAATTTTATTCTAAGAAACCTAAGAATCAAGTTTCCGTGGTGTAGCGGTTATCACATCCGCCTAACACGCGGAAGGTCCCCGGTTCGATCCCGGGCGGAAACATTACTTTTGCACAGTTACGCATTGTTTTTTGCTTTTCGACGAACTATGGCGAATATGAATTAATACGGCTCTGCAATTATATTTTCATACTGTTCCTCTCAGTAAAATGATAATTCAGTTGATAGATGTCACTATTTTAGCGGTTGTCACTATTTTAGCGGTTGTCCCTATCCAGAAGATTTGCTTGAACGCAGTTCAATCAATAGTGATCTTCCTTCTTTCTGCAAAAAAAAAAAATGAAGCTTTGTTATCGAAATTTTTGGTTCTTTAAGGAAATGTTCGTCAAGTTTCCGTGGTGTAGCGGTTATCACATCCGCCTAACACGCGGAAGGTCTCCGGTTCGATCCCGGACGGAAACAGTATTTTTCAATTAATATTTAAGGATTTATCTACCATCTTTTGAAATTTCTGCATTGAAGAAGATTCATTTCCTGATCTTTCCCCGTGCTTCCCTACTGATTTCCAATATTTTTTGTTTGTTTTCCAGGTTATCGGGATGCTGAGTGTGCTTGGGTAGAAAGCTGGGATCCTAGTCGCCGTAAATCAAATGCAGAAGCATCTATCGAAGGTCCTTCCATGCGAGCAGTCCATTTCTTAGTTATATATGTCGCGAAACGAGGTTTGTTGGAAATCTGGACTGCTCAGCAAGGCCCGCGAGTGGCAGCTTTTAATGTTGCGAAGGGCGGAAGGTATGTCTGTGTCGTATCATATTTGGTAATTCCCGTTGTCTGACACACATATTATAGGTTGTTGTTCTCCGGCTTTCAAGTAATTGACCCGACAGTAATGTCGTATGCAGCCAGCAGTGAAGAAGAAGGCTTCGCTTGCCTTTTCCTCGATCCTGAAGGAAAGTTGTATTCTATTACCATTCCTTTCCACTGCGCTTTACAGTAAATTTAGAATCGAGCAAACTCACTGTACTTATTGCCTTCCACTTTTGTTTACTTTTAAAGGGGTATTAGTCAGCAGAAAGGCAAAGAATTGCACATTTTGGAAGAAATAAAGCGCACGTTACGTCAAGATATGAATACTTTCCAGCCTGATATGGTTCTAGACTTGAAGAGTGCGTGTATTCAATCCCAAGTCCTGGATTGCGTTTTAAAGAACAACAATTTACCTTTGTCACTTGTCGTGTCCTTTTTGGATGCTCTGATCTCCACATTTCAGAAGTCAGGTATATCTGCCAAGTAAGCATAACACTTCTGTTACTTTAATTTGGCCGTTCTTTTGGCTTCATAGAAAATTTGGATCCCGAGGGTCGCGTCTTACAGATGAAATGCGTTTCGCTGAGGAATTTGTGCCATTGGTACGAAATCCTTGAAGATTTGTACAGTAGACCACCCGATTATGATGCCATAACCGCAACAGATGACAAAGCCGTGCTTGTATTTAACATAAACATGCTGTGAATCTTTCTATTTTCCATTATTCTATTTTGTTCGGCCCCAGGAACTACCTTCGCTGTTAAACATAAGTGATCAAGAGGCGAGTATCTTTCTAACAGCTATGAAATTCGATCGAGCTGACGCCTGTGTGGAAACAATGCCTTGGTGGGAGTTCCTGCGGAGCTGGCGAGTGGGAGATTCTGCCACGTCCGCCGCTATTCATGTCGAGACTTTATTAACACCACAAAACAGATCTCGACTTGGTGAGCGTTTCTCCAATGTGATTCTCCTATCTTAGTGTTGACCGTGTATGTTTTCCAGGTCGGTTTGTCTATTGTTGTTGCTTGAAAAGCGACTCTGCAGTGACGCAGTGGGCCAGCGCGGCTAAAGAGATGAACGCCAGTTTAGAAGAGCTAGCTATTTTAGCGGTGGAGTTTTGGCTCAATGGAATTCCATTAGAAGCTAGCGGGTTAGAGATTTCAAAACAAGTCTGCGCTGCCACGGCCCTCAAGTTCTGTACCATGTTGACGTCAATTTGCACGTTTTCTGGTAAAGTGAGGGTCGGATCTGCAAAAAAAAAAACAGATCTCAAAGCTTTTTGTACCTTGTTTAGAAGCAAAATATGGACAAGCTAACAAGGTTTCGCCCTTCTGGGATCAAGTACGGAACTCTATTCGCAAAGCTACCAATTTAGCCCGAGCCTACAGCTTGTCTTTGATCTGCCGGTCAGTATCCAATTCTCTCGGCAATGAAATTGTCTCGGAAAAGAAGCAAAAAAAGGAGGAAATATTACCAGGCACTGATCTGGATCTCGACGATGAAAGTTTTTCGGAATGGGAGTCTTTGTCTATGGATGCAGCAGAATGGAATCTAATTATTAAACAACTAGAAGACGTTTTAGCGCTACAGACTTTCCTAGGTTACCAGCCTCAAAATAAAAGTGAAGACCTAAAAGACGATTTTACTATTTCATTGGCTTCTATTATTGCCAAAGGAAAAGGTTATAACACAAAATACGGAGGCATAATTTTGCATAATATTTTCCCAAACAATTTTCAGGCTCCGTTACGGAGTTGATGGGGCGTTGGGTAGCAGCCCACAATATCAACTTGATCCCAATACTGTCGGATGAAGTTGAGTCTGAAACTTCGGATTCCAATGCCAATCTCGAAGATATGAATCCTGATGACATCACGATAATCCGCGGTAACCAAGTTGACTTGAGTTATTTTTTCAGCTCTAACTTCGTGTAATTAGTGCTCTTGGATTCCGTGAAAGTCAGATTGCCTTGTAGTACTCGAGCGGACGTGTTGCTCATTTCCGTAGCGCTGGAATATGCAGCGCAGTGGAATAAGGACCAAGAAAGAGTGCAGTACTTACAGTGTGCGGTTGCGCACGTGTCCCGAGTTTCATCAGCAGTCATAAGACACGGTAGTTTAGCTTACATGGATGTAATTTGATCATTGGGGTGCTAATAAGGCCTGCTGTCTAGGAATTTGCCGCTTGTTATGGTCCATGTTCTTGGGACCGCATCTGGCTATTGTTGCGCAGTTAATGGATAAAGTAGGTCGGTTACCAAAAGGTAGCAATGTTAAACGGTCATTAGGTGCCTCGCCGGAACATGTTCTACCCTTCTTATATTGCGTCGAGAAGATACTCGACTTATGCATCGAGGTAATCAGTTTAATGTAGAACCTTACGAACTGATGGTTAGTGCTTGTTTTTGGTGCATGTTGGGTAGGCTGCTATGGCGTTGGAGTTGGAAGCTCCTCCCAGTGTTGTTTACGATGATCTGTTTCCCCGGGAAGAAGAAGGGCAAACCCCATTATGGGAAGTGGCTCTTCGACAACGGCTGTTAAATATTGATTTGGCCCTACTGCATCAACAGCTCGTATCGTCACTGATTTTGATTGCCAGTCTTGGGCTCAAAGGGCTAAATGCGTTAGCGCTCTTTGATCGGAAAGTGGTAAAGAAATCTATATGAGAAAGATTTGTACTGTGTTGTACTCCACCGTTGAATTCTTTTTCACTACGCTGAGTAGGGTAGGAACACATTTTTCAAGGAACTACATACCCACCCTCCGTTGCCAAATTTCGAAGTAGACCCCGTATCTGTTCATAACAGGATGCAATTGCTGGAGCAAGCTATTTCTGTTTCAGTAGAGACAGCCGCCCATGAACTTCAGGTGAGTCTGTTTGCTTGCCTAAATTGGACTTAAGCTAAAGAAAATGGTCTAGAATGCGTCTCTGTCGAAAGATATTAGTCGGATTATGAAGCTGGGAAGGGAAATGGCCAACGTGGATTGCGACCAATTGAGACTGAAATATGTCAGCGAACTGTACAGATATGGATTTGATAATATTGCAGAAGAAGTGCTCTATTTTTTTGTCTTTTTTAAATATAATTAGGTTTGTTCTGTTCGCAGGTATTACCTTCGATTAATGATGTCTCGCTGGGAGTTACGTTATTAAACATTGCCGGTGGACGACTCAAATTTAATTTGCATATTTCAACAAATTTTGCCCAGAAACTGTCAACTTTGTCACCAGAAGTCTCGTTATGGCTGCAGTCCCAGGTATATTTACTTTTTTCTTTTCATTTCCCGAAAAAAACATATCCATTTTTTATATGTTCAATGGCTTTGGTTAAAAAAAAGGATCTTCCCATTCCGGAAATCCCAGTAACTGTTTCTTCCATTAAACCATTACTGCATCATGCCATTTCTCGGCTATCCAACAACCTGGACGGCATAGCGATGCAGTTACTTGATGCTGTTGACGAGTTTGTCAAGTGATCCAATCTTCCTTTCCCTATCCTCTTTATTACGTGCTTTTCCTATCTATATAGTTATTGCTGTGCTATCAAGTTTTTACAGAACTTTAGGTAAATTAATTTGACGGTCTGAAATGTGCATGGTTTGCAATGCAGCAGGAGGTTTATGGCTTAAATAAAAAGGGATCTATAATATTTATCGCATATAGTACCGACGTTATTGTGGTGCGGAAGCAGATTCTAGTCTATAAAGCTAGTTTGCTTGGTTCCCTGGGGAATGACTAGCTAGCGTGTTGGGGTGAAACTTGGCAAGCAAAAATATAAACCAACCGAGTTTGGTTGCCAACTTCGAGGTGTCGCTTCATCGACATTTTCTTCGACTTTTTCTTGTTCTGGATGGCCGTAATAGTGTGTCTTGCACAAATTTAGTAAGAGTAACAACGCAGATTTTAATTAGTGGAAGTTCAATTTTACTAACAAGGACTGCTGATTGTATAAAACATAAAAAGGAGACTTTTTCTCTCGACCTTTCAAGTATCTTGAACGTGAAGAATTTGATTAATTAAACTGAACAGCAAGTTTGCTTGAGCTACGTAACTCGAGAGTGTACTTATTTAAAACGTGAAACTGGATACATTTATCGTGTTTGTTTAAAGCTTTAAAGCAGAATTTGCATGAAACTTACGTAGAAGGACGAGAAATATAGGCTTAGAACAACAGGTCAACTGATTGCGGCTTGTCAATGGTCTTAAAAAATTTACGATCCAAATTAAATATCCTCTTGAGAACGACAGTCTGCTTCTTCAATAAAAGGCGATGATATAAAACAGTACATCGTCCTGATTGTTAACGATACTGCTACAATAAAGATAGCGTTATCATAATAAGCAATCACCGCCGAAAGAGGCGCCTTTGACGTCAATGTGGAAACTCGGAATAATTTACCATTCAACTAGGAAAACCCTTGCATCAATCGCGCTTAGCAACAGACACACGTAACTAAATACAGCTGCCAAACCTAGCAATTGTATAGCGCTTTAAACAGCGTTTTTTCAATTGCAGTTCATTCATGGGTAAGGAAATCACGCGGAGATAATACCAGGTTCATTAGTAAGTCTTCTTTAGAGGGTAACTGTGTACGGTTTCTTAGTGCTATGGAAGTTTCATTGGGGTGTCAAGTTATTCATGGAAAACTTCACACGTTGTACTTTCCAAGCCGTCCAGAAATAATTGTATTGGTCAAGTACTAACTGATGCGAACCAAGGCTTTTATTTTTCTGAGCTAAGGTGATATTTAGTGTGTCGTTTAGATTCTGTAACTAAGATTCTGTAACAAAATAAGCTGTGCAGACATAATTGTATGGTCAAGTATTAACTGCGGCTTAATTATTTTTATTTCTTCTGAGACTATGGTGACATTTAGTGGATCGGTTAGATTCTGTAATAAAGCTTTTTATTTTCAAACCACTGTTGTTCAATCGAGCAAAAAGAGACAACTACACAAAAGAGCGGGCTACAATACGACAAGAAAAGCTATCGTATCACTTCTCAATGCTGTACTATAGTTAATACACATACGGAGTTTATCTTGATCCTTATAATTGTGTGGTTTAGAAAACACGAGACGGGCACGGACAATGTATACTTATTTACTGAACATATAGCAGTAATCTTCCATTTATGGCCCAACACAAAGAAAGAGGAGCACACAGTTTGATTTCAGACATCGTAAAAACTAAAGTGCAGCTGTTTCATGATCTCGCGAGTCCTCGTAAAGATTAGGGTTTAGGGAGACCCATTTTTTACTGGAGACAACAAACTTTTTCTCACATTACTCTACAAGAATACTGTACAGGATTCGTTAATTTCTCTCAGATTCGTTTCATTACCAGACATGTCCTGTTATCACAGTTTCACTCCATTTCTTTCCTAGGGGTCGTAGGTGTGATTGCTGCAGGGTTTGAGGATTCTGTCATGGCACCTTTCATGACGAAGCTAATGACACGAAATAGTTGAGCCCAAGCTTCATGGATGTCCTGGTTCCATTGCGACTCCAATGAAGGGCGAATAGCTAGTATAAATTGGGGTCCAATATACTGTTGCCGCAGACAAAGAGTCATATAAGAGTAAAGGACTTTAGGGAGACTTCGTACTGTACAACTTACGTCCATGTACACGGCTTTGGCGCCGTATGCCACGTGGTTTTTCCCAAGTTCCTGAAGAAGCTTTACGAGTTTTTCCGGCTCGTTAAGCCTGGCGACGGCTTTCTGTACAAACCCCATCACTCTGCAAACAAGCCGGAAAGAAATATATTAATCTGTTGAACTTCAGGTGAGAAAAAACCCTAGATGTTCGGAAAATCGGGCATTTATTTTAGTGGAAAAAAATAAGAAGTGTAACTGGTTCTTAGAAATAAAATAATGTTGCAGAATGCTAAAGTTGTGTTAGGAAAGAAAATAAGAAAAAATATAGGTTAGAGAATTGCTCTTATGAGCAGTAAAGAAACAAATAACATGATGAACATGGGCAGAAGCTTGGGTAGTCGGAATTTGGTGCGTGCTGTGAAAGTAAGGGAATTGCCGAATTAATGGTTTGCTTAAGTAACGCTTAGTTGCATTGAAACAACATTCGATAACGTAACGGCAATTTGTGTCTTTTCAAGCTGCTATCAGAAGCAATGAAATACGTAAAATACCTTAAAGCGTGTGCTCTGAATTGTTTGCTTTGTTTGAGGTCCTCCAAGATTACTCCACTGAATGGCATGAAAACGTCCTGGACATCAGGATGGGTCTCGAACAAACTATACGATGTAAATTATTTTATTTTACGAGTCCCTTTCACGGTTATTCAAGTGAATTGCTGCAAACTCAGTGGGACTTCGGAGTTTAATTTGTTTCACTTGCTTCTTCTTTCCCGGTTAAAGATTAAATACGGATTGAAAGCTTCTTTTATTTATGTTTAACAAGTACTATCGTCAATCTTATCGCTTTTTAAGGTTCAACTCGTTCTTGACTATTAATACGATTTTTTCAAACGGTTTTTTGGTACAACATGTAACGTACTTGTATTTTATGCTAACGATAGCAAGCAAACTATGCAAATGTAGGAAAAGGCTTGCGGGATGTTTAAAATAGTTTAAGAAGTTTTCGAATTACAATGCAGTACTGAAGGAAAGATTTCACAGTTTTCCTTACTAATTATTTAATATTATGATGTCTTTATACACTAGCCCTAATATTAGTTGATATTATTGAATTTGCCTTGACATTGTTTAATATTAGTCTTGAAAACATTTGATAAGCCTTTTCTAAACAAGCGAAAGATGCACGTACGTTCTACTGAAAACTTTCCTGTTTTCTTGTAAGAAGCTTAAAATTCTTAATGTATACCGCGTTTCGTTTCCAAGAAACTTTTCCCTTTTCCATACTTGATAAAGACGATGACGCCTACTCGGGCAATGTCTTCTTCCAGGGCTTTCCATGTATCGACAATGATCTTCTTCTGATTTTCACTGAGCCCTGGACATTCTTCTTCTATTGGAACACTTTCTTCGTGGTGCTGGTTCTGAAGTTGATTCGGGCTTTTGTCCCCGGTTCCTTTGTTCGAGCCGTCACTAAATCTGTCAAGTTCGCTGTCAGCTGGGGTTGGAGAAGTTGGCTCGGTGTGTTTGTTTTTTTGCTTTAAACTCAGTCGAGGGCTGTTTACAGTCGGTAGCTTAGTTTGGTAGTTGCCCATGATGTGTAAGGTTTCTTTTATTTGTTTTTCTCTCTCTCTTCCGCCTCTTCGGTTTAACTATATTCTCAGCTCTTTCCAGAAGGACTTGCCCAGGATTCCACGTTGGTACAAATTGATCTCTTCGGTTGACACCACCACTAGTGAAACTCAACGAAGAACAACTGGCCGCCTTTCCTGTCTGTCATAGTCAATACGACTAACTCGACTTCGGCGGCATCCGAGCTGTCCGAAATCGCTCAGCGCAGCTCGGTCCCGCACTGTGTAGGCGTAAGATGTGGTAATATTAGTTTTTACTCGGATGTTTATTATTTTAGGTCACTCTTTCTAATTACAGTTATTAAAAGTAGCTTTAAATGACAACATATTACGTACTCTGCCAGCATTCGCACTATATAGAACAAAAGAAACGGTACCCATAAGCAGTGTCCAATCAAACAATACTATATTGCACTGTTTGGCTGTAAACACGCAACTGTTATTCAATCGATACAAATGGCTGATCGCCGGTACTCTACTTCGTACAGTATCCCATAAATCTCTTCTCTGTCTCGCTATCCCCTTTTAAATTATGTATAACCTCTTTCTCATACTCGTTAAAGTATACTTCGAGAGCGTTTCGAAGATAAGGACTGCGCGGTTTTGATTCCGCGAGGGTCTCGTATATTGCACGCAAAGGCTGCCGTGCTCCTTTCGTGGTCTCCTTCATTGATTCTGCATATATAGAACTTTTTTTGGATACATAATCTACAAGATTTTTTTTTGTTTATTTATGAATATTTCTCTTTTTCCATCGTTGTACTTTTCACATCCTGGTTTGACACCTCGGGGAGAACGGTGTGCACCAAACTTTTTCCTACAGTTGCTTAGTTTTCTTTCCTATGAATATTTTACAACGGTCGAAAAAATGTGTAAAAATCTGAGGTAGCAAAGTTTACTGCGTTACTTTTGGTTGACGAACACCGTATAACAACATATAACAAATGATTGCTCGTTACTTGGTGCCTTTTTCCCTGGTCTTCCACATGGCATCTTATTCACACTCGAACGCGTATTACTTCCTTCGACAATCCACGGGCGACGGAAAAGAGATCAAGTTCTGAAGCATGATGGGTCATGATACCTGACTTTTGACCGACGCGGTATTCCGCTGCACGCTCTAGCAAAACACTTGAATGCCTCGGTAAATGACAAGTTTGCCCATATTGCTTCTTAAATTCTTTTTTTTCTGTCTCGTAAGCACCTCTAGGGGTGAATCTGGGTGACGCGACTTCGTTTTAGCAGGCCGCTTGCCGCTCATTTGCCTAGTCTCAGAGTAAAGAAAGCCTTGCCAAAGTTCCATTAAGCTACACGAACGTGCTTTTAGCCTTTCTTGTCAACACACTTTTTTCTCATCCCTTCTGCTTGTCGTTCGTAAGAAAGAAAACACGTTTGTTACGTAGATCCGTAATCAATCTCGGTTAAAGCCTACCTCTTTTAGGCCTTGCCTAGCTTTTTTCGTCTTCTTTCCAATACGTAATATAACAGTTGTGCAAAGATTAGAGCTTTGGCCATGCTAATAGTTGCGTCTGGAAGGAACACTTACACTTTGGGTAAGAACACTGCAACCAGCTTCTACAACATTTGGTATTCACCGCTCACATCCCTTGAATAAAATCGATCGTTCTTCTTCCTAGAATGTTCCAAAGAGGGTTTATTCCCTGAAATTCGACGTGCTACACGTTCTCGTATTGCTACAGCGTATCCATTCTTTTTAAAAAAATGAAGGAGCATAGTTTGTGTTGAAGCCGCATCTCGAGTTTCTGTATTATGGCGAACCAGAGCTGGCACGGAATTTTTGTCTCTCAGTAATTGCATTTCTGAGCTATTAATGGGAATCTTCTAGCAACTAATTTGAGCTGCTCATTTATTTATCTTTTACATGTCAAATGCTTCCTACTCAATCTGTCAATCTTGAACGTAAATATCGCTTTGAAGTCTTTATTACCTTTATAACGTGTATATGTCGTACCAATTTTTCGTCTATATATCGACAGTTCCGCAACGATCAATGGGCAACTTGGTGGTTCTTGCGGGGTTTTCGGATGAAGGATCACATGAAAATATAGCTCGAGTTTATCCTCACAATACTAGCTAGATTGGCACTGTTCTAAAGCTGTCTTTGGTCGCCGTAAATATTGACGAAAGAAAGGTCTGAAGGACGTGCATTGATAATCCGTTCTCCTCCATTTCTTTGCCAGAATACTAATGAACGTAATAGATTTATCTCCTTTTTTGATACTCAGATAGCACCAATGGTAGAAGCGACTTACAGAGGTGGCTGCTTGACACTCCGGAAGTGCTCCATTTTTTATTACCTATCTCTTAGGATCGTCTTCAAACCTGAAACCTCAAGAAGCTATATTACCATCACTAGGCATGACTTATGAGTTTTCTCCTGACGCAATAATAGCGTTACATTAGAACGAGCTAAAATAGCCTTACATTAGAACCAAGGGCTCATAGCCAATTTCTCCGTTTTTTTAAGTGGAAAAAAGAAAGACGAAAGTAGAATCATTGGAGCATGAAAGGGAATTTTTGATTCTCGTTAATATTTCGAGAGGGGATTAAAAAACAAACAAGTGAAGGCTTTTATCCGGAACACATTCTCGAGATAAAAAAAAAAGAAAAAAAAAGAGAAAGATCTTGTTGTCCCCAGTCTTTCACTTATGGGAAAAGTTTTAACTGTCTCCAATTGCGAGAGAAAACAGAAAAACGAACACTTAAGCTTTAAGGGCTAAAACAAAACTTTCTGTGATTTATTTCTAAAAACTAAAAGCATAATTAATTTCCTAATTATTTTAAGCATCTCCATTTAGAGCGTAGTATTTCTCGCGTATGTTGTCGAAGAAAGGCTTGCAATTTATGCAAGACCCTAACCTTGCACAAAGTAGGAACGCACCCGACAGTTTACGATGGAGGGAATAACTCTCTTCCGGTGGTGCACAGAGTCTATGGTTGAGCAGAACGGGAATTAGGTGCTGAATACGGCGAGTCGTATCTTGCTGTCCAAAATCGAAAGGCTTGTCGAACTGGAACGCTTCACCTAGTATCATAACAGCATCCACGTGCGCATTCTCCATCACCTGTGCGGAACATTGTTCATCACAGCTCGTATTACTCAGCAGACTTGTCGGATTACAACAGTCCCTTACCTTGGATTCGTAACCAGTGAGAAAGCCTAGCTCTTTCGAATAACGGTAAACTTTCTCCCGATCTCGCTCCGCAGCTCCTTCGATAACACGAATGTACTTGTCTACGAAACGCTTAGAATATTCTCGACTGGCTCCAAAGTCCAACAAAACAATCTAATTATACAATCCATTAGTCGGTGGAGAATGAAACGTTAATCTAGTACTTGATTTGTTTCTTTGTTAAAGAAGAAATTAGCCCAGTTGGGGTCAGTTTGCATGAACCTGAACTCGAAAAGCTCACGAAGACACAACTCGAGCATTTTGGCGCCAATAAAGTTTCGTGTCTCCTGATCCATGTCAACGCATTTCTCAATTGGAATGCCTTCCACAAGCTCAGCTGTGAAGATCTGTTTAGCGCAAAACTCGTCTGCAAGCGAGTTTACGTAACAATGAAATTAAGAATAAAAATACGTAGAAAGAGACAATTGCAGTTGATTGCCTACCGATCACGTCAGGAACTTTAAACTCTGGACAGTCACTCAGCAGTTTCTTGAACCTCCGAGTACACTCAGCTTCTCGAATATAATCTACTTCCCAAGCCAGTTCTCGCTTAGCTACAGCTATCAAACTCTCCATGTAAAGTCCTATAAAGCAAACGAGCTTAAAATGCACGAAACGTAGAGTAAAGTTTAAAAACAAATTTTCCACCTTCGGGCAAAACGTTGCCGAGTTTCATGACAGACATCATGTTGTTAATATCAGAATCAATGCCATCTGCCACGCCAGGATATTGGATTTTCATAGCAACGTCTCGCCCGTCATGCAAAGTAGCCAAGTGTACCTGACCGATTGAGGCAGCAGCAAAGGGTTTATCCTCAAAGTTGGCTAACTTAGATTTCCAATCCTTGCCCAGTTCTTTCACCAAAATATGCTGAGCAAAAAAAAAAAAATAAAATAGAAAATGAGCTCTCTTTCTTTAAAAATCTCAGTTTACCGTACTTCAAGTTGCCAGTAGGGCATAAAGTCAGCTGATTGACGGACTCTTTCGAAAATTTTGCGCAGTTGGGGATTAATCATACTGTTATCTTGAATACTTAGCATCTGGCCAAGTTTCAATGCCGCTCCTGAACAGTTTATACTTGAAAAAGTTTAGAAGGATCATTATTCGGTACCTCGAACTTTGCATAACGTGCTGACTATGCGTTCCATGTTGGCAGAGGTTAGAAATGGGTTATTGGTATCAAACAACGCTCCCTCCCCTTCTGACTTGACTTGTGCTTCCCGGAAACCCAAATTACGACGAGTTACTTCCGCCAAAGCTCCCAAACCCAGTCCGGCTGCCAAGCCTCCATACGAAGCCAAACGGGCTATCCGAGAAGCAGGGACAGGTCTTTCCTTGGCTGCCGGACTTAACTGTCGTAGAAAAAGTAGAAAAAGCAGTAAATACTTCTCATCCTCTTTTAAATGAATCGAATTTTTCTTACGGTCGGTTTACTCTTGCGAGCAGTAGGTTTTGATTTTTTCTCCGGCTTTGGCCCGTTGTCAGAAATCTGAGACGACGCTCGGGCGTACGATTTACGCCACATAAGCTTAGGCGAAGTGGAAGCGAACGCCGTGTATGTCGAGAATTTGACCGTCGGCGATGTAAACTTGGGTGCGAAATTTGTACTTTTGGCTGCATTTAACGCGTTGGTATTGTTCTGCATCTGAGATTCGCTAGCGGCCATATCAGCGTTGGCTTCCAAGGGAATTTCTTGCGTGTTAGCCCCCGTGCCATAAGGCGTAGTTGTTTCTTCAGGACTGGTTGAAACACCTGTCAATTATGAGATTTAATTGCTATGAGCAAATAGTAAGTTATGTTTATTACCTGCAGCATACTTCGCGTACTCTTTCAGACCTGCGGTAACCACTGCTGCTCTGCCTAACGTTTCTGTGACGGTATGATTCAATGCGTCCTGAAAGTACAACAGACGAATGCTGGTAGTCGCTAAAACAGTATTAATTCTGTTCTCTACTTGGGATTGTCCAGAATTTGAGACGCAATATGTCAACCTCTTCGTGGTCTTTCCAAGCACATCCGAAAGTAGGGGCAGAATACTCGTGTTCGCTAAGCATTGCTTCGTTTCTGATTGCTTAATGGAAATCGCAGCTCTGGTAATGGATCCAAACCCTTTTAACATTGCCAGACAATCAGCTCCGCGAGGTTTTGCCATTCTATAGTGAAATGACGATTTATTTAGCCTATTCCAAGTTCCCTGCAGCATATATTATATGTGAATGGCGTATTATGTAACGAACGGATAGTTAAAACACCCGACAGGGTAACTTTATGTGTTTTGCCGGGTTAATATAGACAATATTCGTCAGAAAGCACTAACGAAACTACTTATAAGAAATTGCAACAATTAGATAGCTACTTACTTTTCAACACGTGTGATCTTCTGTCTACATAACAAGAAACGTTGATAAAGAAAAGTTTTATACGAAAACGAATAGAATACTACGGGCACCTATTGAGCAGTCGACCAACCTCCTCTCTGGATCATAATAGAAGTCACACAAGCCATTGTTTTTCTTTTGGAAGTGAGCGTGAAATCACACGTATTTACATTCATTAAGTAATAATTACACATTATTTTGTTGTATGCTTGAAACGAATGGACTCAGTTAGAATTCAGTTAGAATTCCTCATTTATAGCAACCAGTAGATACAAATGCAATTTGTTAGCCTGAATATCCTCAATTTAAAGTCAAACTAGTAACGAGAATAAAATGTGTATTTAAATTTAGGTACTAAATCTAAGTTTGCCAACTAAATGGGTTATTTGGTAAGAATTCTTTACAGATGAATTTTCCTTCGCAAATAAACTTTGTTAGACCGTGTCCTTATAGTTTGTTCCACTGGCTGCACTGGTGGAGTATTTTTGGTACTCCAGTGTGTCAAACATGTTTATGCTTACAAGTACAAACTGAGTACCATACATATTGCACTAGTGTAGCCAGCGGAATGCGCTGTCAGTTTAAGATCAAGATACCGCTCTACTGAGCTAAAGTTCGTAAAATGCTTTCCAAATGGTATTAGGGAACTGAAGACTAATACATGCTTCTCGGAATTGCTCTACTATTACAGATATACCCAGTACGTCTGACTGATGTACTGTCAAACACCATGGGACGCATCTATTTAGATCATATCGGAGGTTCACGCCTATTCTCTTGTGCGGCTTGCGACACAGTCCTTACCAACCGGAATGAACTCATCAGCACTCGATTCACCGGAGCAACAGGACGGGCTTTCTTGTTCAACAAAGTGGTTAATTTAAATTACAGGTAAGTGCATGTTTGTTGTCTGCTTTGGCGACCTGTCTTCACGCCAAGCGGTGTAGCACAAGAAGCTGTGTCACTTAACTACCAAGCCTAATTTTCACTGCTGGGTAACTTATTACGGTAACCATAATTCAATGTTTCTTTCTTTCTTTATTGAACGGGCGTCTGCCCAACCTTGTAGCGAGGTTCAGGACCGTGTCATGCTTACTGGACGCCACATGGTGCGCGACGTCTCGTGTAAAAATTGTGACGCTAAGCTAGGCTGGATTTATGAGTTTGCTACGGAAGAAAACCAGCGCTATAAGGAAGGTAAAGTCATTCTAGAAAGAGCTTTGGTAACTGAGACTGACGGCATGGAAGAGCGCATGGGGGAAGAAAACAATTAAGATAAACTATTTTATTGTTGTTTCTCAATGTGGTCCTCTAGAAGTCATACGCTCGGTTTAGTTCTAACCCTGTTAAAAAGTGCTTTCATGTATGCACCATCGAAGGGCTTTATAAAATTACATATATATTTCTGGGCTCTGTACAAGAAACAAGGGAGATTTTTGTCCCATTTTTGGTGTCTCGGTTTCCTCTTCACAAGAGAAAATTCCAACAATACAATGTCAAGCAACAAATCCATTTAGCAAGTCGTCTTGGTTCGAACATGCAAAAAAATATAAAGTTTAACAAAGTTTAGTAGCTGATGTTGATTAGGAATATCAGTTTCTCAATGATCCGCTGCAGTAGAAACTTTAAGTACAACTATCGGGGGAATTCAAGTAGTGGTGTGCTTGTGATGGAGTGTTGTTCGATTTGCTTCGACCATAGTTATGTTTATTATTCATAGAGTTCATGTCGTACGTCTCTACTGAACTTTCTCCTCTCTGTAACCGGGTGTTCTGAAAAGAGAAACGAATAAAACGTCCGAATAATTATGCGAACTGAAGCGTTTTTTTAAATAAAAATAAAAAAGTAATTAACAAGAAAGGTCCTAGCAGTAAAAGTCTCCCCAAAGCACACTAATGGGGAGCGGCTTACCCTACCGTGTAATCGACTCGCTTGTTAATGGCACGCGGAAGAGATCGGTAGAGCATTTCTCGTTCTTCTTGCAAACGCTCGCTCTCAGTTGACGTTCTCCACCGTTCGTGCGGCGGAGGCGGCAATCTTCGTCGCCCTAATGTACTGCACGTCGTTGCCATGGCATTGGCACTTATAGGTCGTATGGACGAATAGGAATCACGAGGACCTATCAAGTTAAGAGCTGCAGGGTCCTTTATTTTTTGTTGTGGACCCTGACTTCTGCTGCTCCTCTCCACGTCCAAGTCTGTAATCGAATAACATCTACCCCCCAGACCGGTACTCGCCAGTACATGATTCGCGGCATTATTAGACTTGATGTGACCGGCTCGGGGTACCCCGTCGCTCCCAATTTTGCGTGAGTTGTACGTTTGATGTGGCACTTGTGCTGTCGGGGAAGCAGCTTTACTGGGCTGAAAGTCAACTTCTTGGATAGTCTGCACTGCTGACGTCATCAAGGTAGAACTACTGGGAGTGCTTTGTCCCGTAGGAGTGTCTTCGGGGGTTCTGCCTCGTAAGATGTCGGGTTTAACAACACTAGTGTTATTTAGAGAACTCGGACTGGCAGTAGTCGTCGGATGATTGTTACAAATGGCTACATGGCCACTGCCGTGGTTGTCTCCTTGGGCGGTTCCAGGAACTTGCTGCTGTAGGCCCTTCTGATGGGGATTGGGTACTGGGAGTTCAGTATTTGCCGACTGATTGGTCTCCGGCCCTGCACTCCCACTGGAATAACAAGAGAATGTGTGTGTAAGGTCGGAAATCTGACAGTAGCCGAAGTAATCTAGCTTGAGTAGTGGTTTTAAACCGTGTATACCTTGGTTTTTCTCGAGCTTTCTGTTGTTGCCGGATCCGGTAACATGTGAGGGCGATAAAGCAGGACAAGACCAAGGCTAATGCGCACGTCCCTACCGCTACTGCTCCCACTAATCCACTGGAAAGGGTTTCAGAAGACGGCGGTACTGGAGAAGAGGTTTTAGCGGAAAAGATAAACAAAACAAACTTTAGTTGAAACGTTTAAATAGGGAGCTTGGAAGCTTGGGGACTCCCAGGATTTTGTGTAACTTTTAGGATTATAGTACTCTCTAAAAGTCGATACAGAGAAGATGTGGTCTTCATTGTCTTTTTTTCTTTTCTTTTTGTGAATTACAAGCAGATGTACGTCAGTTGTAATCACTTTGATCGAAAGAATCAATTGCAATTTACCTGTGCGTTTGGCTGCTTCTTTGAGAGTCGAGACGGGCAAAACGAGAACGGCGCTCCGACCTTTGGCATTGATGGCGTATAAATTGAGGAGAAACGTAGAGCCCGGCTCTAGATTACGTATTTGGAAATCGGGAATGTCGCTTTGTACCGTGAAGAGCAAATGGCCTGAAGCCACATCCAAAGCTTCTAGGCGAAAAGCTTGCTTGAGCCAGCCGTCGTAGGCCGGATCACAAGTGACAGCAAGCGATTCCGCGGTTTGATTGTATGCTGTGCAATTTTGCAGCGAATGCGGAGGACCTGTAGATTTGTATTTTGCGTCAGTAAAAAAAAAAAAGAAGAGGACCGTTCTGCACGTGCATTGAAGACTTATTTTCGTATTCAATGAAAGAGACTGCATTTTCTAATAGAAAAATGTGAAGAATTCGGTGCTGAAATCCAATTTCATAAAGTTACAGAGCAGTCAGAAAAGGTGGAAAATAATTTTTTGGACAAATTGAAAAAAAAGTATAGTATAGTGACAAAAAGCGTTAAGTTGAAATACCTGCTGCTGTTAACTTGAAGAGACAAGGCTCGCGTTGCCATCCGATATCGTTCAGGGCCCAACATCCGATCATTGCAAAATCTGCCGCACTTTGGGGCCGAAAACGCAAGGATTCCTGTCGGGGCAATCCTGGCCGATGTGCTATAGTTTGCGAATTATACCGGACCCCTCCCATAGTGGTACTTGTCGCACCTTCGGTTGCAGCTGGCGGCAAAATCGACGTCAGAGGCACGTCTTTCCATCCATGACTGCTGTTGATAGCCCATCTACAACCCAGAAACGCATTAATTAGCCCTGAACGTTTTACATTGACAACGACGTTCTTGTCACCGGTAGCGGGAAGCCAGTGGGTGTGCATGGACAGCACAATGTAATGTTACTGTTTCGCCCTTTTCAGCTCCTGCTGCTTGGCTCTCACTTTGCTGACAGTAAGGCACGTCTAAAACACGACCAAGCTTTAGTTAAACAAAAACAGAGTATTTTGGGGTTTTCCCGGCTTGGTAGACGGGGAGAAAAAAGGAGGAATATTTACATCGCACAGTTAAATTTACAGTCCCAATTTGCCCTTCTCCTTTCGCATTGATCCCCGCGCAAGAATACTCGCCCGCTTTAGAACGAGTCACGCTACGGATCGCCAAGCTCGTGTTCGATACCACGACGCCTGCTGTGATGTTGTGGACCAGGATCCGGTCCTGCAAGAGAAGAAATGTGTATTTAAAAAAGTTACAATTGGTTGTCGTATTTTGTGAGGAATTATAAGAATAGAGCGGGGTCTTAGATACGAAGTAATCAGTTGTAATGGAAGTATTTACTTGATTTTTCCAGACGAGTCTGTAAACGGAAGGATTGGCATGCACGGAGCATTCAAAGTAGACGTCGTCCCCTTCCTTAATTAGGTCAGGATTGAGAGTAGGGCCTAAACGAAGCGACGCGACTGGAGCGACTGTAATTGAACCCGGAATGAGCGGCTTTTACCCTCCCGAGATGGAAAATTTGCTTTTTTAATGTGTTTTTTTCTTCGTCTTCTTACATTGGACATCCAATCGGAGAGTGTCTTCCACAGCACTGCCGTCTAAGACTGGATTCACTGCTCGGCAAGTAAGCAAACGGCCATTGTCTTCAACCGTTGGAGTGAACTTGAGAATGCTAATCGTCACGTTCCCGTCTTCTGAAACCTACGTGCAGAATTGCAGTTTGTAAATACTTGACTTGCTTGTAGTTAGACTACTTTCATTTATCACTGGCCACACATTTTCTTTTCTTTTTTTTAAGAAAAAGAGAAAAAAGTTTGATCAAACGAATGGTTTACCACTTCAGTTGTATTGGCAATGTTATAGCTTTCTCGCCACCAAGTAACGTGTGCAGGGGGTCTTGAACCCATGGACCGACAGCGGATTTCGCTTTTCTCGTTTACAGAGAGACGCTGATGTTCTTGGGGCAAAATTTCGGTTAGCAATGGTCGCACTATTTTTGCAGATTCCCAGACAAGCCAAACGCGAGACCAAAAAAAAGGAACGAGTGCGAATTAAACCCTTGCTTTTTTATGGACATTTTCTTCCATGCTTTGTATCTTTGTCATTTCTTTTCTTAGATTAGATAAAATACAGTAGATGACGCTTATTATGAACACTGGTTATTAGAATCAGCCGCTTTATACAATCAAATATTAAAGGACTGATTCAAAATGATAAAAATGTATAGCATTTTAGTCGGTTATTACAATCACACTTTCGGATATTAGACTCAATTTCGAAAGAACCTTCACAATGCAGTAACGAAACTACAGTATAGTGAATGCTACATATTCTTCATATTGGCCAATGACATTGGTTTTACGTCGTTTTGACCAATCCCGTCATTTCTGGCCTACTATTACGCTTAGGAGTAAATCCCTTCTGAACTCCCCAGGCAATTAAATGAACAGGTTATTCAATTGAGTGACCAGTTCAAACGAATTCCTTTAATTGACTGGGAAAATTAGAAGGGGACGTGTTGAAAAATGTTGAGAACCCTACCTAAGCGTAGGAGTAAGCTTCAAAGGCGCAGTGTTAGTTGTGTTTTAGACATGTGGTTATATAAAAATGGCGGCGAACAAGAAAATAGTTGATTTAAATGTAAAAGAGAAATTGCGACTCATTGAAACTTACGACGAGTTAAATTTAAAAGATTTACTACAAAGAGAAGCGGTCGTTAAATTAGGAATTCCTCAATCATCTGGATCAAAATTGTTGAAAAATCGTTACGAAATAAACAGTAGTGGGTGTAGTGAATCTGGGTAAAGAAAACGTGTGGCAAAATTAAAAGATGTAGACGATGGTTTGTTTCTTTGGTACATAGTTCTGATTTTCGGTTATTAGAATCTCCGATTAATACAATCAATTCACTTGACGAACGTGATCACAATAAGCAGCATCTACTGTACTTTGTATCTTTGTCATTTTTAAAATTTTTTTGTTTCTTAGAGGAGATCAATTATTCCGAAATTTCGCAAAATTTAAAGCGATAGCCTGAGTGTTGGTATTCCGTATTTTTCTTGGGTCTAATTAAATCTGTACAAAACTGGAGTTAAAAGTCTGTCTGTCCCATTTGCTCAACTGGATTCTGAAATATTTCGTTCCGAGCGCCAAAAGCACTAAGAACATGGAGAATTAGACAAGATTTATTTTACTGTATGTCTTCGTATTTCCTTAAAAAAAGAACTTAAGGCAGCAGCTCCTCAAATTCGATGAGCTATATCTTTAGAAGAAAACAGCTTTTTGTGGGAGTGAAACTTTCATTCTTGCAATTCCGGCCCAGTGCAATTTCAGGGGTTTCCGTTTTCGAGCGTTCAGTTGTAAATTTTTTCTTCCGGATTTTTTATACATCTCCAATTTAACGATCGGTTTACTTTGCGCGAGACGGGGCCTCACACAGCAGACACATCAGAGAGACAGGCGTAGCAAAAACTATTGGATCTCGAGTTTGAGCGGCAGCAGCAATACGAACTTTTCTCTTTTTTTGTGGGATTTTTTTTCTACGTTTTTGCCTTTGTAAACTGTATGGAAAGGTATATATCGAATCCTTGTCATCTTGTTATTGATCGATATCTCTTTCCCGCGCCTTCTCGGGCTGTCCAAGCAATCTTCGCGCTCGTAAAAAAGCGTAAACTTTTATAGCGGTTTTGTGGTTTTATTTATAGTTATGTTGGCTATCTATTGTTATTTGTCCGAGTTTATAGAAATGTACTTACGCTGCATGTCAATGGTAAGCGTGCGAGCGGCTGGCGAAGTGGCCAAACTGTTAGTCGCTTGACAGGACAGGAGTGCACCGTGGTGAGGACGGCCTAATGGGCCTACAGCAACCACTTTACGGATTACCGGGCCGGTATAACGCGTCTTTACGGCCCGTATCTGCGACGAAGGTAGCAACGGAAGAATCTTTCGCGTATTGCCGCTGCTGGATACGCTGAAAACTAAGGCGGAATTGGCATCGTTATCCTCGCCTCCATCTTCGTTCTCAAACGAAGCCGAAAAAGCGCTCCCGTCTACTGCTGGGGCTGCAGCGATTAATGGCCGCGTGAAACTGTTACCGGTACCTGGGAGCCAACTGTCTTCGTTGGCCGTCCCGGTCCGTGCTGGCAGCTTGTAACGATCCAACCACCAAGTTACTTCCGGAGCTGGACGACCTGTGAGAAGGTCAGCATAAGTTGCTTCTAACAGATATTTATGATTTTTTAGCTCTTGAAGGCCCCCTTCATTTGTGCTATAGAGAAATGGCTAAGGCTCCCGTGTAGCTTAGCTCGGTATAGGCGATTAGACTTTTCGTTAAAAACAGCACATTTCAGGAAAAAATTATTTGACAATAAGCATGAGCATACTGCTAGTGCACAACCAATCCAAATTTTTTCCAATCAATACTAAATTGGTAACATGCAAATTAAGTTTGCAACTATGTGAAATACTTTTCCTACAAATACGTCCTTAGGTTAAGTAATAGCTGCTCAAAAAAATAAACATATATTTTAAATGGCGTTCGAATCTGAGAAGCCGTTTTCGAGAAATCTTGTTCCGAAAGTTCGACGACTTGATTTGGGACATTGTGCTGCTACAGCAAAACTGTGGCGACAAGTTGTATTTTTCAGGAGCAAAGCAAGCTACCGGCAATTAGCCGTAGGTTTATTTATTTTTTTTAGTTTCTTACGCAAGGCTTTTGCAAAAACATAAACAAACACCAGTGTCATCTGTTATTGTTTTGCATCAATGAGCTAAGCGCAGTGGTTCTCAAACTTTTTCGTTCGCGGCGCACTAACAGTATTCCCCAATTCGCCGCGGCGCCCCTAGGAACATATTCGCGGCTCGCCCGGCGCCCCTTAGATCATAGGGCTGTATAAATTGCTGCATCTACGCAATTATAGCAATCTTTCACGGCGCCCCTCCAAGTCTACCGCGACGCACCAGGGCGCCGTGGCGCATAGTTTGAGAACCGCTGAGCTAAGGTATACGGGAGCCTTAAGCCAGTTCCGAAAAAATAAAAATGCGAGCAATTGGCATGCCTTGTTAGGTTTCTGGTTTGCGGAAAAGGGGAAAGAGGTAGAAAAAAGTATATACTATTTAAAGGGTGAAGTTATGGCGTGAACTTACCTCCGGCTACATCGCATTGTAACATAAGAACGCTTCCTTCCTTGAGAGGCCCTAGTACAGGTGATCGGATAACTTGCCCTCCCGAATCGTAAATAACAGGCGCAGACGGAGGCACTAAGGTAAAAACAAAGACCAAAGAGAGTAAATATCGGTAATGTTAGGAGAGTTACAGAGAGAGAACGAATAAAGGTTGGAAAAAAACAGAAAGCTGGTTAGACAGCATAATTACAAGGGATAGATATCGCCCGAGCTGCTCATTTCTGTGTTACCGTGTACTCGTAGATGTTGTAGGGGCAGAAATTCTATACCGTGCAAAAGGAAGCTTCGGGAAAATAATATTGACGGCGGCTGCATGTCGATACAAGAGCCGAAAGGGAAGAGAGAAGGAAAAAGCTTTAAAAAAGGCTCTCTTTTCTCATTTCATCGGAAATAAGATCATCCTGGACGATCAAAGACCGCCATCTTGGTCTGTTTGTCGACTGCCATCCCGAACGTGACCGGCCTGTGCGACAACTCGGCAGGAGATGAAAGAGAAAATTGCCTATGGATTTGCCAAAACGTCATAAAAAAGTGAGGCGGATCGAGGTATTTTCTATTCCCACAATATCTAAGTCTACTCCCGCCCATGGTTCATAAAAATCTATTTCAGAGCACCATATATTCCACGGTTATACTATGAACGTAGGTACCTGCCAAGCACTCGGGCTTGACGTGGAATTGATTTCAGCTTTTCAAAGTACTTAAACGTAAGACTTGCACCGCTATTTGGCGTTATCGTCGCTTTTGAAAGTACTATCTTCCCTTGCTATATAAATAAGGTAAAATGGGTAATTGCTACAGGACACAAGAGACCTTAAAAAACATATAGCATTACATAAGTACAAGAAATTATTACTTAAACGCAATTAAGTCATTAACCTAAAAATATTTCTTAGCATAAAATTTTGGGACAATTATAAACACACCACATGAAAGGAATGTACGAAAAAATTTAATGAAACCTTAGATGCAATAACTATTACCATTATATGTGATTATAAATTATCTCCGTTATAATGTCGTGCTACTAACTAGATCTAAATCAGTAGTGAAAAGCTGTGATTTCTGAAGTATGTAGTTTTAATTGCTTACCACCATCTCCTAAATTACCCCTACAAAAAATGGCTTAAAAGTATGGGAATATAAAGTTTAGGGTTTAAACGAGTCCATCACTAAGGGAGTCACTGTACTGTATGTGTTTCAGGTGTAGTTTGAAGGGATTCCAATTAGTGCGAAAGATGTGAGACCTTACCTATAACGGTTAGATGCACTCGGAAGTGTCGCGTAGGAGAATTCCGGAAATCAACACGACATCGGTACAAGCCCTCGTCTTCGCGCGTCAGATTATTGATGACCAAATGACCCTTGAACCCTCCGCTTGTTCCCGCACGGAAGAACGCGCGAGATCCAAAAATGCTCGCTTCCGACCAGTGTCGAGCTGCAATCCAAGGCTTCCCTCGCACGTCCACTCTATTCGACCCAAACCCCGGTAAACACAATCGTAGAGCTTTTCACAGTATAAAAAAATCATATTCAAATTTTCTGCTCCAAAAAAAGGGAGCTTTGGTACATCTCCGGAGGATTGTATTGGGAAAGTAATGAATTTCTATTCGATTTTTACATAACTAGTTTGGCGTTGGGGGAAAGCAAAAGGCCGGATATGAATACCAAAGCCTAGTTTCTGCCTGTTGCCTTTTGTTCTCTCCAAACAGACAAAAGTGTTGTGAAGGTTGTAAAAAGTTTTTTTTTTTTTTCATGGCGGTAAAAGTTAATGGAGCGCATGTGGCTTAGCTTGATGGTGACAGAGACATAAAAGGGTTGGGCCTAAGGAACGATATGGTCTAAACTTACGTGTAAATAGGCTTTCGGTAGGGCTCTAAAAACCACAGGACGAGATAAATGGCATCGTCAACACTTGGCAAATTGAGATCGCAAGATAAGAGCGCTTGTCCTCCTTCTGCAGCCTCCACATCTCCTAGGGATACTGTAAAGAATAGCAAAGGGGGGTAAGAAGACGCGGCAAAACTTTATGCTATAGTTAGACCCATGGTACAAATACAACGTCTATATCCACGTAGGCTATAAATGTCCTTTTTTTAAGTCTCCCACCTAGGTTTTTTTTATTTTTGAAGGGTTGGAGAAAGAGAGAGAGAGTCCCAAGGCGCTGAAGTTGTCAGAAAAGCCAGAATTTCTTTTGCAGACACAGTAAGGTCGTATCCTATCCTTTGGATCCTTCGCCTTGCCGGGGAAAAGCAGCGGCAGCTCCCCAGGGTAATCTTTCTGGTGCTTGCCCTTTGTGGGGGTTTGGAGAGGCAAAAATAGTAAGAACGTTAGACTTGGCTAGCCATCTAATACGTAAAAGTATGGTAGCAAGCTTCTTGCAGAGCTTCTGAAACAGGGTAGGTCGAGCATATATACTTATACATACAAGACAGTAAGCGAGCTCAAGTAGTCCCTGCCCGACCCTCGATGTCGCCCTCCTGACGGTATCATCGATGTAAGCAAACCAACCTTTTTTATAGTTGCTATATTCTCGCTCTCATTTGCCTGTGCAAAAAGGAGCACTTTAGTGTAGTATTTCCTTTCCTTACCCCTGAGAAGCCTTCAACGTAAGGGATGGGGGAAGATACTGTATTGGGGTACTCGGTGTTTACGGTTTTTACTTTCCATCAAAATAGTATATTGAGAGAAACGGCTACCAGAGCATTTACTTATTGATATGGACCGATAGTCATCAAAACTAACTACAGCAGCGGCAATTGAGATCTGCGGTCAGGTGCTTTCCTCTGGCCCTGGGGAATGAATTTCTGTTTTTATTGCAATGTTGGTACTTATGGATATATCTTCTTATGTAGCCATTCAGTTGGCAGAGATGATTTATAGTGCAACTCCAGGCCACCCCCAAAAAACAAATCAATATAGTAATTTCGTTAGCTAATATTTCGGTGGGTAGGGTTATTTTGGTGTGGCGGGGTTTACTGGTCAAACAACAGCTCTTTGCTTTTGGACCTAATATGCCTACAGTTTTTGTTAACTTTCCAGGCCAAGGTGCGTCGCACATTAGGCAGGGCGATCGTTATATGGATCGACCGAGAAATACCAAGTATGGGTACAGAACTGTAGCAATTATTTGTTGTACCCTAACAGAAATCATAAGTAATGGAAGTTTCCTAGATATTCTTCTCCTGCTTTTTGGGGGGCGTGAAGCTCGCGATTCCTGAATAAAAGGGGTTCAGGATACAAGAGGATTATGGTTTGCCTTCTAAAGTTTCTTAAACACCTAAGAAATTAGTGAACACGCCTCGTTTTGGGGACACAGCTAAGGCCATGGTTTACTGCAAGTAATTAATAATTTTTTGTCCAAAGATGGCATTGATGTCACGTCATTTCTCGTTGTAATTTCATAAACTTTAAACAAGAAACTAAAAAGAAACGTAAAGACATAATTGAAAAACATTTTCTGAAGATATCTTAATAAGAAAGTCTACTTTACCTGCTACTTAAGATTTTGGTAAATTATTTATTTAAAATTTTCATAACGTGAACACTATGGAAATAGTTAGGGAAACCGATGATACAAATGAAAATCAGCAAATAAAGTAGATTTAAACACCCATGCATTACTTTCACAATACAATTTCATTATATTGCACAGAGAATGAGAATTTTCGAGTTAAAATTTGACATGCTGTAGCGCCGTAAGGGGTTCTAGTATACCGTGGACTTAACTGTACGTCGTACACGTTATGAGTACCAAACCTTTGCAGATTATACTGCATTGTTTGTGTAATGTTTTTTCCTATAAGCTTAACGAAGGGGATCCAGATTGTGTGTAAGTTGTGAACGTTCCGGAAGCCAAGTTTGTTGAGGAAGTCTTTAAAGCTAAATAAATGTGGCGGCGTTAAAAATCGTCCGTTTTTATGTTTCCGTTTTGAGTACGCTTTCATGCAGTACGCATTGTAATCTTACTCACGCACCTAAAGCTCATAGAATCTTAAATTAACGTCACAATAGCGACCCGGACCTGGGTTACAATTGTGTGTGCACCTCTAAGTTAGACCCATGTATATGTCTGATAGAAATTCGTTCCAGTGAAGTGAAGCGTCTTTTGTTACCGATTACTGTCTTTGTCAAGTCCTGGGGGGCTATGGAAACTCGTACAGTCCTGTGCTCTCATTGTACAGGTTTCCCTGTTTCAGAAACAGTAAGGTACTTGTGCATTCTTACTGAAAGTAATGACCTTGGCTTACAATGCCTGACTCATCTGCCCTTCAGGTACTCCATGTATTCTATACTGTGTAGCCTTTTGTTTAGTTGGGAAATTTTCTGCATTTATTGCCGTAGAGATTTGGGTGTAACAATTTATAACAATGCCAGCCTTCCTCTAAGTAAAGCTTTTCATATATTACTGCGTAGACTTTATTTGAAGTCTTATATCAGGCAAACGCCAGCACCACAGCACGACTTATGATAGGTGCAGTTAGAAGTGGGGATTCTGGAGAAATTCTCGGCTTGTGAGTTCCAGTGACGGCTGTTGGTGCTTATGTTTGTAGCAAATCGTAAAGTTCATGGCTTCTGGCGGGCCACAGTGTTCCGTTAAGTTATACATACTTTTAGGACTTGGAAAATCGTCACAGAATGTTACGTTTCAGAAAATGGTTCGCCTTGGGGCAGACTTAAGCATCCCGGCCAGTGATTCTGTATAATAGCTATAACACGCACAATTGTAACGATTCCCATGTTGAAACCAGAAGTTCTTGGCCAAGTTTATGCACCTAATGTTTATCCCTAACCGGCAACGTAACGTAACTCAGATGCAAGTGTGGCTGATCCGCCACCAGACAAGTAAGTTACACGAGAACAGCGAATTGCATTAGACTGTAGTAACTCGGTACTGGATGCTTTTACTAGGGGAAGTGCAGGGTTTGCTGCAAAGTATTGCAGGCTAATAGTGACACACGAGTTCCCTCTGGAATCTTCAGCCCTTTCATAAGAGCTTCGGCATACAAGCGTGGAGGGGAAAGAGAGAGAGAGATCCACGTGTTTCTCAGATCACGCTGTCCCAACAGAGTAAGGTGAAACTTGGGAAAAGAAAGCTGCGCGCTACCGGCCACAGAAAAAGAACTTAGATAAATTAATGGAGGCCATTCTTTGTAATAAGTCCGACAGCAGTGTGCAAGCCCAGTCGGGTAATAAATACGTTGGGTTGCACGGGACAAAGCCAAACTGACACACGGTTCTCGGCGAAGAGGAAGAAGACCAAAGCCTCATTTGTTACCCAAGCAGCCACTAAGTCCTTCAAGCACGTCGTAAGTACTCCCTTCTTACGCTGATAAGTTCCAACTTAAGCGTAGGATTCCCAAGATGTCTGCTAGTAGGGAGAAAAAAAACACCTTCGAAACTTTCGGATATGACCACCTAGTGGCCAGCAAATTGGTCCGTAAAGCTAGACTGAGATTCCAACTTTCGTTCATATTCCCTCGTCTTTCGTCGAGGGTCCGACTTAAGTAACCTAACAAGCCTAAACTACTGCAAGTAGTTTATAATTTTTTTCAGAAGATAGCACTGATGGCATACCTTTATACAATGAGAATGCAGCAATTGTAAACAAAAATTGAAACAAAAATGTGAAAGAAATTCAACGACAAAATTGATTGTTTAAAAGTATCTATAATAACCTGTGTCAAAAGATTTAGATATATTATGTATTTAAAATTTTCAAACACTTATTTTAAAAAAATATCAACTACTTACCGTTCCCGTTTAGAAATATGGCATTGCAGTTGAGCAAACAATCATTTGAGCAAACACTTTCTTTTTAACTTATCTCGGAGACGAAAAGTACATTCGTATAGCTAAATGAAGGCATTAATTTTGCCTCAGGGCAAATAAGGCTTTCAAGAGTCGGGGTTGCCGAGTGGTATTGTCAGCTTTAAGGGTAACATTCATAAATTCGTACTTGGTAGAATAAACATGACTTGCTAAAAAAGGCTTTCAGTTTTAAAAAGTTGGGTGGTCTTTGGTCCGTGTTCAACATGCAAGACGTTGTTTGCATTTAGATGTGTGGAAGTACTGAAACTTACGTATGCATTCTTAGAAGTGTAAAAAATAAAATTAAAGAAAATGGCGGGTATTATGGGCATGTAGATTCGTCCAGCAGTACTCGCGTGTGTAGGATCGGAAAAGTTGAGACTTGGAGTTTTAGTGTCGTTTTGCTGCTATATGAAAACTTCGTAATGGTCAAATATACAGCTATCCTAACGATGCTCGATTCCGGGCTGATGATCGGATTTAACGACCGTCAGAGTCTTCTGGCATTTTTTTTCTCTGTCTAGAGCCTAGTTAATTCACTCTTGTGGAATTACTACCAAAGCTGTGCACATTTTTCTCGCGATAGAGCTAGCTTGACGCTTTGTAGTTGTCCCAGAGGTTCAATTGGGTCCAATCTGGCATGCTTATAGTCAGACTCTATACATATCACTCGTCTTTCAACGTATCCTAACATAGTCGGTCCCTCCCCCTGCCTTTCTTTTAAAAAACTTTAAATTTAAATTTGTCTGATGCGAGTAAAAAGTCATTAATCACGCCTTCAGAGAACGCCTGTGTAGTTGATAAAGTTCCATGTAAGAGGAAATGAGCGATCTCCATGTGGCGTGTTAATGTCAATCTTTGGGGCAAAACACTCATTTAGATCATCAAATTTCCTTAGGACCCTTCCGTAAAAGCTCATATATAACGTTTAACAAACTATAACTAGAGTGTCTCGTATAGTAACATGGGACAACGTACTGAACGCTTAATCAGCACCATGTGCAATCGTGTTCTTGCAGTCGTGCGATTCTCAGGGCGGGGTCAGGGAACATCTGCTGGTGTCGAAATGTATTGGTAATCCATTTCCTCTTTTATCGAAATTCATGCAAAGTATTTTGTTGATGTTTAAGCACTGTGCATTTTGGCAGCGTCGATGTGATTTTTATGGACATAATTACGGATGGGAAGGAGTTTTTGTTGCGAAGAACAAAAGGGTTTTATTCGCCGAAAAGGATCCGAAAGCGTGCGGTAAAAGTGCTATCTTTATAACGAGAAAAGAGAATAACTGAACGTGCTTCCGCATACAGAGGTCAGTCTTGACTTTTTTAATGGAGGAAATTGTCCTTTTCCGGGGTATTGAATATCGTATTGGATGTACAATCCTGCTTTGTTGGCGACTCGTAGTAGGTAGACAAAGTGGCGTAATATCAAATAACCCCAGTAAAGGTCATCACTTCGAAACAAAAAAAAAATCATTGGGAAAGGAAGTATTGATTTCAAACCAAGATGAATGGATATCTTGTCATATTGTACTCTTTGGTGAAGCATATTTTAATTCGTGTAAGGATACCTTAAATGTCTTGAAAGTTAAACTTTTCTCTTGGCTTTAAATGTTAATTCAGGTGCAATATAAATTTAAGGCAACGCGTTAGGTTTGTTCAAACTTACTTAAAAGTTTAATCCTCCCGTCCAATTAAAATGGAAAGCCCAGCTTCACTTGTAAATTGCCTTAATTACTCCGTAAACCCGTCTGGAGGAGAACGTAAAAAAAAAACTTTAAAATTCGCTTCCAAATGAAATAACTTCCGTTTTCTAGGGTATTCCCTGGAATTTTACTTAGTCTGATGGTTCACTAAATAGCTCAGTTGGAAGATTGAAAAGAGAAGTTCGTTAAAACATAATCGTGTTTTTTTTCATTTTTTTATTTTTAAAGGATCAAGATCTGTTTCAGACTTACGTTTGGGCAAAGCCAAAGAGGGCTTTTTGAAACCAGGAAAAAAAATTAAACTTAAAAGGACAAGTTTTTAGAGTTGTAAAAAGCCTTTCCAATGTTGTTTTTCAGTGAAGAGATTTACTGTTTGCTTCTTCTTGTTTGTTTTGGCTCTTTGCCGTGGTTAGTTTCTTTACGGGGTCGAGTTTTACAACTGAAAAGCTGAAGTGTCAAATTGTTAGGCTGGTAAGTTCTGAAAGCGGATTTCATCATCTATATATGCAGCATCGTTTTTTGGAGTGTCGCATCTTCCAAAAAAATATCCAACCTAAATTGCCTGGGTGAATCTTGGATTGGTATGTTTCTAACAAAATATATAATCCTGTTGGGAAATTCACCCTGACAGACATACGTAAAATTGTATACAAAAGACCTCATCGCTATTCCTCGAGAAATGAATTGCAAACCACACGTGCTATTTAGCTGCCAAGCCCGTGAGGTAAAATACGATCAAGACACCACAGACAACACTGCTTGTTTATGCCTTCAAGTCAACAGCAATTTTCCTCCCTAGTCCCTCGAGGTTCACATTGCCAGCTCATATATTCGCCTATTCTGTCCCTTGGAAAATATTCCATCTTCCCGTGCGGGTGTCTATTTGCTGGTAATCCGGCGCTGATAGTGACAGCGTAAGAGTTCTTCCAAGAAACTAAAATACCGAACATTTTTTTGGGAGGGGGGAGCTGGAGATCGATTTGGGTCTTGTCAGGCACGTCAGCCTAGACAGCTTCTCAACACATGCTTCGCATCATACCAAAACAGGAAAGAGCAAACATTTCCACTTGTAGAAACTTGGTTTTTATCCCCCCGTGAGAGGAATACAAATTGCTTTGCCTTTAATTGGCCGTATTTCATTGCTAGTTGTGGCGTTCCATTGCAGTGATACATTTTCTCTCATATTTCAACGCTGACAAGAAAAAGAAGTCCTTCGAATGTATATGGACTTTGTATTAGACGTCTTGGCACCGAACATGAGAACTATTGCCATTACTTACGGACGTCTCTCATTTTCTTATTTCTCTTTATCAAATTCAAGTATAATATTATTGAGATGTATAGCATCCCGAGTAGTATTTCTGCAGCAATGTGAATGTCAGCCCCTACGGCTAGTTTACGACTAGAGCAAAAGGGACAAGACTTTTGTGGCTTGGGAACATTGTTGCGCTTCAAAAAGGCGGAGCGGGGGAAGGGGTGGGGGTAGAAGTTTCTGTACAGAATTAGGCTATTTCTGCAACTATCCTCAGAGCAAGCAAGCTGCCAAGAAGGCTTTAAGGACCATATAATGGTCTAGCCCATCACAGAGATGGGGATTTGACGAGGGACATTTCTCACATTGGTGTTGGGATGGGGATTTACGACATCCAACTGCAAGCAAGCTGCTTCTAGCCCTCGCGTTCTTAAAAAGGAAAGAAGGGACCCCAAAAATGGTAGCAAAAGAAAATACCCAGTATAGCTGTTGCTGCAGAAATATTGTGGGGGAAAAAGTTTCGTTGAAAGAGTTGGGAAACAGCACCAAGGTAGCTGGGCTAGATGCAACCCAAGCAAGTGTGATTTGCTCGAGCAAAAGAGAAAGACCGACGCAGTAAGAGAGATGCCTAAAAGCAAGATTTACGCTGTCTGTCGACTTGCACAGAAAGATACATCGCATTCGAAATAAAGCAAAATTTCTCACCAGAAAATGGCACACGCCAGGGCGCGTTACCAGCGAGCGGAAGATCCAGGCATCCTTTAATTTGTTGCAAATTTGAATTTTTTTTTAAATAGATAATAGTCATGCCATAACTGTCGTTCAAATTAAATGTAACGTCAATGTTAGGTACGATTTCTGAAGCGTAGACTATGATCCGGACGTAGACACAGGGACGAATTAACAAAAGGACTACGGTGTACACGACATAAGGACTACAAACCCCGACTTAAGGATCGCGAACCTCGAATTAAAGGAAACAAACCCCTAACTTAACCTAACCTAGTCCAAACCTAGCCTAATCTAATCCTAACCTAACCTAGTCCTAACCTAACCTAGTCCTAACCTAACCTTATCTTTAAGTCGGGGTTTGTAGTTATTAAGTCGGGTGCATCGTAGTCCTGTTGTCGAGTCGTCATTGTGTTGCGTTGCTCTTTGATCGTTACGTGCTTGCTGAAATTGTTCTCACTTTGAAGTCATGACTTTGTATTAGAAAGGAATTGAGTAGCAAGTTAGATTGATAGATTTATGTTAAGGTGGACCGGCATTGGATTTGCTATAAGTTACCATTTTTGGACGAGCTTGGGGTACCAGTCCGTGACGTATATTGCGGTTCTCCAAATTTGGATTGATTATTTTGCTAATTTTCGCTAATTTGGATTGGCAGTAAAACTTTGCGGCCTTCTCGTTTCCAGTGGTTTCGAATTCATGGAATGGGAATGCAATGTTCAGATTGCTCTTAGGACTATCTTTGAAACGCAATAATTGAGTGGAGGTGGGAGTTGTTGGTTACCGGTACATCAAACATTAGGCAGAAATTACTCCACGAAGCATTCCAGGCCAAGGTTTCTGCTCAAACTATAGAATCAGCTTGTAAGCATGATAGATTCACTAGCTACATATATTTGGCTTTCTCGGGAATTCATCTACTTATTAAGTATACGTTTTAATTATCTAGAAAACCTCGTTCGGATTGTAGGGCTTGTGGGGTCGCTATGTGTAAAGCCACCCTTTTGTTGGCTTGACGGTGACATCGCTTTCGATGGACAATAGGACGGTACGAGTTAATTAAAGCTACTTATTGTCTTCTAACAAGCATCCATAGGAATGTCTGGTAAAGACATTTTGAGGAACAGGAATGACAATAAGGGGACATCTATTAAAACTGTTCTTGCAAACCCAGTTTGCGGTACCCTCGTTCAAATTTAACCTCGGACCAGCCCCAAAGAATGATCGAGTCAGGCCCATCCATTCCTCTATCTTTTCTTCTCGACGATAGGAACAAGGTAGTGTATACTTCATTGGAGTAGTTGAACCACATATGGCCAAACCTCTGCAACGGGAAATATTTCTTTCCTTGTTGAAACGTTGCCGGTGCTGAGGTATAAAGCTTTTTTAGGTAAAAGCAAACGAAAGAATCGAAGAAAAAAATAAAATAAAAAGGAACAAGAAAAACAAGGTAAGGAAGTTTCTGATTCTGTTGTATGTTGTATGGAAGGTTCTGTTTCTGTTGTATGGTGAGTTTTATACACAATTTCATCCGAGGCTTTCTATGCGCATAGTTTATACTTCGTATTGCATACCTCATGGGACAAACGGCTGAGTGTACAGTGAAAATCATAAATAAAAAAAGATATCAATTGTATAACAGCCGCGCTGATTAACTACCATTACTGTTTCGAACATTTTTGAAGCTGAAATCTTTAGATATTTAACAGAAATAGAGTCGGTCTCTGTGGTGACAGACGCACTAATATGTACGAGCTTCTGGTTGAATGCGCTATTTTTTATGTTCAAAGATCAAGCAAAAGGGAATCCATACTTTATTGGTTTAGGAAAGATTGATATTAACGTTGGTTGCTACGGTTCTTTCAGGATCAGCCTACCTTAAATTTTTCGTCGTCTACTCTGATTGGCGGGTACGTAGAGTACTCCCCAAAAGCCACTTTACCGTACCCAGACTACAGGAAAGTTGCTGAACTTTCCCAACATTAGAAATAAGTTGTTGCTATAGCATTACCTATGCATCGAGGTTAAACATTATACAGTTGTGCGTTTACTTTGTTGTTGTTTTTTAATGTGGCTTGTGATTTTGGTTTTCTGTTTGCTATTACCTGAAAGTTATTCAGTAGCACGGAACTTACAGTACTGACTAAGTTGCTTCGTTGGTGCAGACTTTGAATTTTGGTGAAAAGAAATATGCGCCAAGATAAGTGCCGCAAATAATTTCTCTATTTGAGGACATATCTTGAGCTTATATTCCCCAGTGTCTTGATGTTATAGTAAAACCTTTCGGCTTCCAGTGTCGTTTTACTATTGACAAAGTCGTTGACTTCTTCCGACGATGGCACTACGGGGACCCATTGTAGAAGTAAAGACAGCTCATGCATTCCTTGGAGCCTCTCCTGGAGAGCGAGAAAAAAAAACACTAGCGAATAAATAGGAAAGATTTGGGTTCCAGTGGGTGAAGCCACCCGTGTAGGTACAAAAGTCTGTTTATTCCCTACAGAAGACACTTATCACTCACGTTAAGTTATAGACGCTTCGATAGCGTAACTAGTTCATTTCATTTATGCGTATGGCTTAGTACGGCAACTGGGTTTAGTCACCATTCTTGCAAAGCTAGATAGAAAGACAACAAGTCTTGAAACCTGTGCATTACTTTGTTGCAAGCCATTTAGGATTAAGGGAGCACGTAATATTACACGGAAAGCGCAGGAATCCAAGCACATGCTCCTTTAAGTAATAAACGTAATGACGTGGCGCGGCCCTTCTCATACAGCATCTGCCAATATTATTGCAATTTCGAGACATGTGGATACCCTGTGAGTTGAAACGGGACGCCTGAATTAGTAGTTGTCGTGTCTCCGTTTTGAAACTCTAATATTCATAACTCTTCCGAATACATGGAACCGTATTCCTATTGGAACCGCATTCCTATTGGTTATGAAACCGTAGTCCTATTGTCGGGGTCCGTAGTCCTTTTGTCGAGTACACCGTAGTTCTTCTGTCGAGTAGTCCTAGTGTCTACGTCCCAGCTAACTAGTACTATACTTTTAGTAACTAGCTCTAGTTAAATACATACTTACTAGGAAAGATAACACGCGGATCTAGTTAATTTTCGTTTTTTTTTGCCATCAATAATTGATTTGTAATGCATATCTACCTATTCGGGTTCTTATATGAAGATAAGTTAAGTTAGTTGTTATCTGAATTAATTAGCAAGTTCGATTCGCATCAGTGTAGATCACTAATATGTAGTTAATACAAAGTCACGCATAACTGCGTGCATATATATGTGTGTGTAAAAATACTCGCTGTAGCTCACATCAAGTCATCTCCTCCGTGCCTTCATTTATATTTTACGCGAGTCAGGTGCTCATTTTTCCCAAGTTTTGATTCTGTCTCATGTGGAGGCGTTTGAGTGCTATAGTCGCTGTAGAGTATTGTACGTCATAACCCCAGCAACAGTTCATTATATAGTTATTAATTAGCCAAGCCTGGCTTTACTTGAAACGAAGCTTGGGAATTTATATCTTCAGCAGATTTTCTTTTGATTCGTGCTCTTTTCCACACCCAATTTGCGATATTCAATCTTGTAAAAAAAAAATCACGGAAAGTAAGTTATAATGAAGGCCCTTTTGCCTTCATCCATGTTAGCGTGCTTTAACGAAAAACAATTCTCGCTGTTAGGTAATGGCGCCTTGTCTTGGTATTGTAAGCCCTTTTTAAACAAACATCGTTGCTCAAAAAGGAGGAAGATTAATGAGGGTGCACCTCTTTACCTTTTCTTCTTCTTCCGCGATCATTACGGAAGTTTCAATGGTAGAGCATAGCATATTATTCATCCCGCATATAGGCTTGTGCTAAAATTCGAGTATACATGTTTGTTATCGCGTGTTGGCAGTCAATTTAGTAGTATACTAAAAGGTGTGGCGATATTTAGCCAGATCTTGTTGCAAGGCCAAAAAGGGGGAAAAAGTTCGCCCCAAGATTGGATTAGAAGTTTGGGGGGGGGGGGGGGATATTGTTGCTAGTCTAGTATAATTGACTACATGCAGAGTTCGTGAACGTAGGTTAAGCTGGCCTGCCCCTGGCTTCTAAACAAGAAAGCAATATGGAGAGAGAAAAAATGGCCTAGTGGACATGCACACTCTCTCACACAGAACACACCCACAACAAAGGCGATCTATAAACCCAGAAGCTTGGATATAGCTTAGTTTAGGCTTGGAGTTCAAAACCACGTTTCCCAGTAGTCAGTATATGTATAATAAATGCACTAACTAATTGGAAGCTCTATTTGTTTACGTCTAAAAATGTGCCTTGCTTTCATCCCTTCTAACATCAAATAATTATTAATCGCTGGGATCATCTTGGTTGGGGATGCAGAGTATCTCGCGAGGAGAACCTACTTGGTATTTCTTCTTTCTAAGAAATTAATACAAGGTTTTGTTCTAATCAGTAGAGCAGGGTAAGTATGTATTGAGAATAGCCAATTAAGGTAGTCTAAGAATAAGGAACTGGTTACTTTTGTGTCTGATGCAAACGGTATATTGAAAATGTAAAGTTGTGATGTGGGAGATTGTGGCCTATTCACTTGGGTAGTCTTTGCTTGACTTCACAAAACGCAACTCGTTTGGGGAGCTTATATCAGGTCACCAGGAAAACAGCAAAAAGCGGGTAAGGCCAAGAGAAAGGTAGAGGAGAAAAGGAGAAGTAGAAAAATACCGCATACCAGGCACTAGAAGGCTTGAGGATTAGAGGAAATGCTTCGGTGTAAGCACGTATCTTCCACTGCGAGTTTTTTTTTTTTTTTTTTAAATATTTTCAACAGTATGCTTAAAAAATTGCTTTAACAAAGCCTGGCCGAATGGACTTAGGAGACTAGGAGTTTATCTTAAGCTGCACCATGGAGTTTGGGATTTTGTTCTCCTTTAATTTCTATATGCGTGTAGCTGCGGGAAGAGATTCATGTTTACTTAATATGGCGCCAGCACTTATTAAGCCACACATGGAGTATACAGAACAAGGATTAACTCTCCAACTTGGACGTTGCAGGCAACCGAGGAAGTTAAAGTCAATGTGCTGTTGCAGGATTTTTGGTGTGTCTCCGAGCCAGAACTAATCCAAACTAATCCGGCTAGTTTTTTTCCAAAGAACAAGGAATCATGGATTATTTTTTTCCCCTTTCCTTCACTTTCAAAGCTGTCTTGGATGGAAGCAACCGAATGAGGACCACAGGATATAGGACGCGATTTTTGTGTATGTGGGCTTAAATAAGTTTAACGAGTCTGATACGCGCGAGTCACGTCAATAAGTCGTTGTCCGTTTATTCCATCCTTTTTTTATTTGCTGGTTTGATGCAGCAAAAGCTGCGCCAGAGGCCGGGCTTTTCGATTTCCGACAATTTCTTTGGGGAAGATCTTAACGATTCAAATATTATGCATAATGCTGCGGTTATCACCACTTGATAGCAATGGGGAGGCGGATCGGAGTAATATATAGCCCACTTTAGGTTCACACCCGCCTCTTTCCCCTTCATAGATTTCCCTCACATAAGCATGCGGATATGAAAAGGAGCAGCACACCGGTACTTTTATTCACGTGAAGGGCAATTTTTCTATCACGCCACTTTTTTACTTTGACTTTCCTTGCTTTGTTGGTACTTGCCAATTTCTGCCCTCTCGACTGCGTCAGCCCGGAAAGGAGAGCGTGACCAGCTATATTACCGCACACAAATGCCCCATTTCCCTTTGGCGCTAGTGCAGTTATAGGGGTTCGCCTTGGGCTCGAAAGGGGGTAGCAGCACATATCTTACTGTTGCTCTTCAGATATAATAATCCCTTTTAGTATCGAACAGACAGAATTTTGCTTGCCCTACCCTAGTCATTCCCTTGAAATTCGACCCGACTTCTACCCCTCTTTTCCTTCCGTTCTTACGCTCGTTTTTATTTTCTAATTATAGTTTTTCGTTAGTATAATTTATTGACTGATTCTATCTAGCTAGCAGTCGATTATTGGAGGAAAAAGAGAGGGAGAAAAGAAGGATTTGCTTATCTTTCGGACCCATAAGTTGGGCGAGTTAATTCTTTTAAAGCTTATCCGGTCATTGAAGATGTCGTGCTAAAAAGATATAACTAGGAAGAACTTCTTATCGGAAAGAATATGTGATAGAACGAGACATTTTTCTAATGAGTCCGGCCCATGCAATGGCCAATGTCAACCCATGACAACGACACAAAACATTACATTTTTAGTATGTTGTCAATCTTGACTTTGACATATTTTTGTGAGCATTGACAAATTAAATATGCCAAGATTATTATTTTTCTTTTTCATTGAAAGACAACGAAAACTTTGTAGACAGATCCATAGTTTGGACCGTTGTGACGGTCAAGTTGAAGCTGTTAAGCAACACTTGTGTGAAGAAGAGTGCATTCTCCTACGGAACATATACGTCATGTATATGATGCAAATAATGTCGAGTCTGGTAAGGAAAGCTCCATTTGAGTCCGAGTAAGGCTCACGTACCATGCATTAAGTGTCTTTAAGGTAGTCACGAACGAGACCGAAGCTCCGCTTTGTAAATGTAACTGTTTTTTGTCTCTTTGGTACCTTATTTCCTCACTATGACAAGCTTCCCACATTTACAGTTTTTTTTCGTAATTAAACAAGTTCCCAAAGTTCTCGAAGTGGAACCCAATTTTCTGACTTTAATTCGCCAAAGCGGTGCCATGAAAAGGATGGCGTTTCCAAAGCTCAGTTGGTGTAGGAAACTATAAGCCAAGGCCATATTGGATTGTTATTGAACAAGATTCTCCTTTTTGTACTGGCATTGTTGTATCAGATATCACGAGGTGTGGCGCTTCTTGCTACAGAACAGGCAATATTGATGTTAGTGTGTGTATGTATCGCTTTTACCCGTGATCCTGGGCCCGTCTTACCAATTACTGCGATGAATTCCCAATGTAAAGTGTCAGTAGTTTAGTAGAAATATAGCTTCTGGCTTGGCGAACCGATTTCGACCGTCCAGAACCATCAAACTCTGAATTTCTATAGAAAAACGCAGTGTCGGAGAGCACCTCTAATGTCATATATAGGGTCCCTGTAGTTCAACGTTTCATTGCTCCTGCACGGCTGCCAGCCAAATGGTCCATGCGATGTACATGAAAAATCAGTAGGAGGTGTATATATACGGTGGAACTTTTTTATTTTTACTTTATTTTTGGAAGGGGGACGGACAGACGGACAGGGCTGCAGGGGTTCTTTGGTTTGGAGACTTGTTATCAAATAGCTTCTAAACGAATAATTTATCTGGACTTAAAGGGAATGTAAGTGTTGTTATATCTAGTAGGGTCAGCAAAACCCTGTTCTGTAAGGAGAGGTTCCATTATTGATCGCGTTCGGCTCTTTTCCCGCGTGTCTAGAAGTGTGTATGTGGACAAAGGTCCTCGCATATTTACGGATCGTTTATCACATGCGATGAACAGCAGTTGGGATGCCTTTTTTTCTCTTTTCCGGCCTCTATGACTGGACACACTTTTTTCTCCGATTATTTTTTCATTCGAAACTTGACTGATTTAGATTCCTATGAGATTCGATGTAAAAGCAATGTGGTGTATAGATCATTCCATGTCATCTCGACAAATCTCGTCAGAACGGCCAATATTTCTTACTTCCAGGTCATCAGAAAAAATAATTTTTTGAAAGAAAGAAGATAAAACGAAAAACTTATCACTTAAATACGTCGTTTGAATGTACTAACGAGCTGCAAACTACCACACCAATCCGGTTCTATATGCGTCGTTAACGATTCGTAAAGGAAATTAGTTATTTGTTTTAGGAAACGACGCAGAAGAAATGCTGATGTAGCACTAAACCATAATCCCCTCAAACATTCGGAAAAAAATTCGAGCGTGTCTTGTGCTTAAAGCAAGCAGGTTTGGCGTTTGTTTTGTTCTAGTTTTATTTATTTTGCCTAGAAGAAATAAGAAATTCGGGACGTATCTCGGGACTGGTAACCATGAATATCACATGATTTTTACTTAAATAAGTTCATAGCACATGCTTTTATGGATAATGTATACTTCAATGTGGCTCAATCTTCTACACAATTTACATTAGAAATGAGTTGCAAGACTGGAATGTCGACAGTCATGAACTACACGTTGAATAACTTGTTATTTATCATATGATAAATTTAACTGTAGGGCAACATCTTGTGTTTACGCTCGCTACTGGACCTCAAGTGAATTTTTTTGCGTTGGCTTTTAGGAACCGAATAACCTATTAATCCGATCAAGTTGTCTAGATCCCAATGGTCCCTACTGTTTCTTCCGCCTCCACAACCCGGCCTTAACAACGTTTTAAAGTGGCCATCCTCGACGTGCAGGGGCAAATTAAAAAATTCATAAGAGAAATCAGTTGACGGAGGGGGGAAAACTCCTCCCTTAAAACACGAAGTTCTCCTACGAAACGTGCCAGCGTACAAAACACATACCACCAAAACCCGTTGACAAACCGTGATGAGATTTGTGAATAGGCGACGTGGAATGGACTGGTATTGCCGAGCGTTTTTCTGACTTTGAAGGCGTGGTTTACCCACAATTTAGTTCGCTGAAGGTTGAGACAGAGGGGGCGAGAGAGCGAGAGAAAAACGGGAAGAAAAAGTCTACACCATAAACAGTTTTCACCGTAAATGAGGTCGTTAGTTATGTAAGTTTGATTGCCCGTATTTCGTGGTGGAAGCAGTGTTCATTAGCTTACAAGGCATACATGTTTGGGTTTCCTATTGCGTGGTTGAGTTGACTTGTCTCGGGGGAAATAACCGCATTTTTGCTACTGCATAGTGGTTCTAGACGCGGATACTTTAGGGAGTAAACCCGCATAACTAAGACAGTGGTGGAGTCGATTACCTTCTCCCTTTTTTCTCTTATTTGTTTCTCCCTCCTTCTCATCGTAAATTACCAACCCATTCCATTTTGCTCGTCAACGCTTGGATCATTTTTTACAAAGGTGGGGAATAATTTCATAGGGTGAAAGTGTCGGGTCGACACCCTTGGAACTTGCTCATTGAAACAGGAGTCGAAGATTTCGTCAGTTTCCATACATACCTAACCTATCCCCGACATTAAGACATGGGTCAGTAAATGGGATTAAAGAACACTGTTATTTTTATGGGGATCGTATATGCGCGTGGTTCAGGATACTTTCTGAACTGTATTGTGCCTTACCGAAAAAACATGGTATAATAGAGGACAGTACCAACGTTGGGAAATACAAAAGGATTTTTTTTTGTCCCTCGAAAAAAATAGCCAGTATTTCTAGAAAGTTTTAATTACCTGGAGCCTTGGGTTCGATGTGGTCGTCGTAGTCGGGCTGTTGCTGCTCCGGAGTTTCTGCCGCAACCATAGCAACCTGGACAATCCAGAGCTGTCGTAGGATTAAGCTCCTGCAAAGCAGCAGGATGAGCTGAAGTGTCGTTAGTAGGAAGCCTGAACGCATTGTTGTGTCCCAAGGTGCTTCACAGCTCAGTCAAATCACAGGACCGACAGACAAGCAGTGCTGGGCCAAGAGGCTTGCCTTATAACACCAGCAAAATCCTGTGTGTACAATATATCCCAGAGAGAATAATTAATCAGCTGCCTAGAAAAGCTCATTCCAACACCCCTTTGCTTATTCCCTCTTCTTAGCCTCATATCACGATCCCCGAGATCCTTGAAATCTCCCGCAATCTACTATAACCCCAACCATATATCAGTAGGGCAACAAACATATTTTCGCACGATCCCCCCCCCCCTCAAGTACCGACACGAAGTCGAGATCAATATCGTTCATTACAAGCGAATCCTTATCAAACCAAAAGTACCCGAAAAACATGTTGATGACATCGAACATCTTCAACTCTTTTTATTCAGTTTTTAAATATTTTTTGGGGTGAGGGGAGTCGTAGTATCTTGTTGGATGCATTATCAAAATGTAAGTTAGACATAATAGCTAAATTGCCAAGTTTTTACTACCCTCAATAACGATTAAGTTCAAATTACCCCATGTCTAACAGTAAAAGGTAAAAATTGACATTCATGTTTGTTGGTAGGATGTCTTGCTGTCCGGCTAAAACGCTAAGCATGTGATAAGAAGCTGATAAACCTTATTCCGTGCCGAACTTGTGAAACCCTAAAACTGGAGGTAGGTCTCTGAGAGGGTAATTTAGTTGCTGCGTGACTTTGAAGCAAGTTACGACATAAGAAAAAAAAGGAACAAAAGGACTTTGCTTTTAGTTTTTGTTTCAGCACATGCATAAGACTTTCCACAAGGCCAGCGTCCGAGGCGTGTTAAACGAAGGGGGGAGTGTTAGCGGGCGTGTGACGGGATTTTTTGTTTTGTTTTCTTGCATACATCTTCCCGACTTCGTTTTGCTTTATTTCGTATTGAAACAATAATTTCACGGAAGCAAAAACTGGGTAGAAAATCGAGGTTAAGATCTCGTCCCCTTAAAAATCAAATAAATAAAAATATAGCGCTTCTCCGTCACACCGTAAACAGAAAATCGTGACCAATGGCGCACAAAAAAGCCGGTCGTAATTGCTAAGTTAAAGGACTGTAAGGTCTGTTGAGGCTCTTCTTTAGATTACCGCAGCGCACAGCACTTCCGTTACTAATCATAGCAGACTATACTGGAGCCAGCGAAAAGTCGTGCTTTCCGAAAATCCCAAGTTTTTGGAGGCAAAAAGAAATAGTACCTGTGTCAAAGTTCGAGCAAGTTTCTGCTGGCACCAGTGCTAAGAGCATGGAAAAAAATGGGTGTAATGATGGTCTCGGCTTGGAACGAAAGTCAGCACGCCAACATTTTATCAGTGGAACAGTTCCTGCCTTTTTTTGTGGGTTGTTATCTTGGTATTTCTCTTTTTTGTGTTATATGTTATAATAAATCCTTACGTCCTACGTGGTCAAGCTGACCATCGACTACCACCCTCTATATATATTTATATATAGACCTTATATATATACCTTATGTAACCCAGTGCTTGTGCTATAGGATATGGCATGGGACAACGTATTTTTGCTTTTTACAATCAATACACCTCACTGGGGGAGGGATTTTCTTGCTGTGAAAATGAAAGGATACTGTTTTCTGTTTGACCGGCCGGCCCCCACAGTTACTCATATTAGTGCGGGGAATGACTAGTTGCACGGAAAAGGTGCGCCGTATAGTTTTCATGGGCGTTGCGGCTCCACAGGACTTGGTTATGCAGACAGGCCTGATAATATGATTTACCATCCAGAGGAAGTTTTCTTTTTGAGGGCAGTAGCTGGTTGTTGCGAGAATCCTTAGTTTGTTGTACATGTCCGCATGCAGCCCAATCAGGATTTCCTGATTATTTCTTTGTGTGAGTGTACTTTGGGTTGGTTGTTGTCTAGGCCATTTTAAGGGAAATGGAAACTTCCAGTAGAGCAGCAGTCAGGCGACGCCCGTTTTCGTCCACCAACACAGCAGCTGTTTGCGATGTCTTGGATAACATTGCAGTTCGTGGGTAGAGTAACATTCGCCAGGAAAAAAGAAAATCTTTTTCACTTTCAGATATTCCTTTGCAGACTTAATCTTCTTTAAAATCTCTGGAGCTGTAGAGAGGTAATTATCTTACATATAAGTTCTTCTCGTTAGCACCCAACAAACAGTGCCCTGTCATTAGAGCACATACTTATTCTCCGTAATGGGTTATGAAGGCACCTGACGATCTGCAAACTGAGGAATAACACTAGGATTGTTGCATCGATTGCAGGGAAGCAGACAATCGTGCTTTCATAAATAGTTTTAAGAATAGTTTTAATTTCCTCCTAAAAAATTATGATGTTTTTGAATATAAATTTACCACGAAAGTTACGAATGTTTTAAATAGGATTTTGTGCGTTGTAAGTCATTTCAGTATCGCGGTAAAGCTAAAGGGGACCAGGTGGTTCTTATAAGGAAAAGTAATGGGAGATTATGGGCGGGTTAAGGCCCTATAGCCATGTAGGAAAATGTCGATTATATAATATAACGCGATATAGAAGAGGAGGCAGCCGAGTCACCAAATGTTTCTCCTCTCTGTTTAAGCATCTGGAAAGTGCAGAATGCATCCCCTACTCCGCAACTCTAGTAGCAAAGTACAGTCGACGTAAAGTATGGAAATTGTCATGATGTTAGGAAGGAGTAGAAAGGTACTTGGGGAATACCATTAGTCACTTCTGCAGCACTCAGTTGTGGACTATGGCCCCCGTGTTCCGTGGTAAATCATGGAAATGATCGACGGACGGGTTTTAATTAACGTCAGTTATCTGCGTTTCGGTTTTTGAACTTCCTAATTCGATACAAGCTAGATGCCCCTTTTGATAAAGGCTTTCAAGTATGGAAAAAGTACCTGAAAAGTATCTCATGAGGTGTTACAATTGGATGATTTCTGCTGGTACATGCTCATAGGACCCAAAGTCATAGGTAGAGCTGTCATATCCTTGCATATAAGCTAAATTGATTAACCTGATGAAAAAGAGCGTTTTGAAGTGCACTGGCTTTTAAAGCAATTTCATTAAGTGCAGTGATGCCGCCTACAAAACCGACCTAATTATATTGTAGCGTAGCCTAATAGCAACCAAACTTTGTTCCGAGGTACACATCAGTATAGCGTTTGTTGTCTGTGTTGGGTGCCAACCTGCCAAGCGCCAGGAGTTATATAGTAAGTTGAACTTCAAAATAGAGTCGGAGAAGAAAAGGATTCTTCTGCTGTTTTTTGTTTTGTGGTTTTCGGCTTTTTGTTTTGTGCGTTATACTACCGTTCCGGAGCATATTTGTAACTTACTTCTTTTTACTTTAAATGCAAGCCTGGGCTCTGCTTTTTCTCATGCGAGGTTAAAAACAAAAATGATGAGAGAAAAACTTTTGCTTTTTATCACAGCTCCAATTGCGGTGCATCTGACAAGTCCGTATTGTATATGCCATATAACAATTCTCTCCTGGTTGCGGGAAGAATCAGAAATTAATTTAATACCCAGTGGGGCCTCTAACTGGACGGTAATAATTATATAATTATTCAAGATAAGCTCGTTGTGGATGGAAGGACCTCTGAGAAGGGGGGAAGCGAAACTTTGCCAGAGAAGATATACCCGTTTCAAAAGCCTATTTGGGAATAAAAGAGGCTTTGCTGATGATGAGGGTAAATAAGGGACAATATGAGAGCTTTATCAGTAATACGCTCTTTTTGGACTTTTTCTTTTTCTTGGCGGGGGAAGAAAAATTGAAGGTCTTTAGATGGCTGCTTCGAAAAGGATTTTGACATAGTATGCCGCGTTTAGTGTTAGGAAGGAGGCTGCGGCTGCTCAATAGAAGGTGACTGAGGGATCTCGTTCAAAGAATCATCGTTCTTGTTTTCCGAGGAATAAAAGGAAAGAAGAAACTTCCCTGGAAGCAACTTGTCAGTTCTTTTTACAATTTTAACGCGTTAATCCACTTAAAAAATGGATGACATTACATAAATAGCCCGGGATCCATAAATTTTGCGTTTTATCACTGAAAGGGACTTTGGAAGTAAAACCTAGCCCGAGTATAAGCTGATTTCCCAGTCTTGTTGGGTCCTTTTCTGTTGTGTACAGTATACGTATTGTGTATAGAGAATAACCCCTTCCTTTCATAGCCAAATGACTTTTTTTTGCAAATAAAAGTAATCCGTGGAAATATTCCCAGTTCATTGTTTCCATCAAAGTAATTCTGGTGGCGGAATTTTCTAATTTTCAAAACACAATAGCCAGAGTTGGCATTATGTGGTCATAATAACAGGCTTACCTTTTCAAGCGTACTTCTGTGTTATTTGCCAGAGCGCTTTGTTTTTACTCATTTCTGCCAGGAAGTCTTGCTATAGGAACGTTAGCATAAGAACTTGGCATGGGCATGACTATTCATGTACGCGAGTATTGTTGCCGGCTCTCGGCTGCGTGTTCCGCAAATATTATAGCGAACATTTCCTAAACGTTAAGAAGGGACAATAGGTGGTATAGGCTTTGTGTAGACTTCTTTCTTCTGGGTTGGTCGGGGATTATGGGACCCTTACTTTATAAAAAAATAAAAATAAATGACGGAAAAAGAGGACTAGACTTATATTATTGAATGTAACTTTTACAGCTATTACCTTTTCTCTCTTTTTTCTTTCTCGCTGTACAAGGAGCAGAATTAGTCAGGAGAATTATATTGTACTTCGCAATAATGTACTATGAAATTCACATTCACATTTAGTGCTTTCAGTACCGTGGAGTAATAATCCCTCGATTTGGAGCTGTCAAATCCATGACTCCTTACCATATCATATCACACAGTAAGGGCTGTTATTAACGCACCCACATTTGGAATAGAAGTAGTGATGAAACCCCGTTGGTAAAATTTTGGCAATTTCACGGGAAAATGTCCTGTTTGACTCTGCAGCATGCTCTCCTGCAGCGGCGGTAGTAACCAGCACGGCTTTTAAGCTGCAACTAAGTCCCACTCATCAGCGTTCTGGAGCTAGAAGTTGGTTCACTTTGGCACTGGTATTATGGGTATAGCCCAGTTAGCGAGCTCGGAAAATCGAGTGTTTGACTTGCCGCGTGACATCAAAATTAGACAGCCAGGGATTAAATGCCTAACATATGACTGCGTGAAAATGTGGGGCATTACTGGGCCCTGACAGACCTCTGACTTCGCGCTAACCCAGCCGGTCGACCGTGTAGCAGTGGGAACGCAAGCGCATTTACACTGTCCCCAAAAAACCTTCTAGTGTAGAGTCGAACCTGCACCCTGTGGCCTTTGATCAGCGAACATGAATTTAAATAATAATAAGAGATTTGTTGTCGTTCTGCAAGTAGTGGCGGCTGAGACCTCGAGATACTCTGGCGCTTTTATAATTTAAGATGTTGGTAATGTATTGATAAACTACTTACGCGCCTTTCCTTAGCTTCCATTTCGCATCTTCGGGTAATTCCAAGAAATGGCCTCGAGCACGATCCAGTTCTGTACTTCCTATGTAAGATGCAACACTAGCACATTCACAACCAAAATGAACGTAATCTTATTCATGTTTAAACTCGCGTTGAAAGTTTTATGAATACGAAGGATCAGTTACAAAACAAGTTGAGTGATATTGGGTAATTCGTTGTAATATGACAGTTAAGGGTATTTTTTGAAACGCTGTCCCTTTGTAGTTATAAATTCCCCTTTTAACACTTTCTCACAAGATTAGAAACCTGGGCTGGGTTAAAAGTTGTTTTCGACCCTTTATAGATAATGTGTGTCGAGTATACCTTTGTGGCGTTGGAGCATGTACGTACATTGTATGTCAATTATGGGGAGCCTTTTTTGCGAAAACTCCAGCAAAAAGCCAAACCAGCTTGACCACACTATATCCTCATGAAAATTATGGTAGACGAGCTCAAGTTTTTTCCTAGTTATGTTTAATAAGGTATAGCGGTAGCTATTTTAGGATTATGGTGTATTCTCCAAGGCGGTCTTGCTTGCAAATAATATAATACTTCTGAGCACGAAGATTTGACGCGCGTACTGCGTATCACCAAGCTTTAAGAAGTTACATCGACTGTTCTTGTGCTGTTCATAACATTACAAATAAACATATTTTATTCATATGTCATTCTTCATGAGCTGTACTATAAGTTAGTGATTTATAGTAGTTTGGGACCTGGTTTGTTTTGCGTCCACCACCTGGAACATTAGCTCAGAAAAAGTTTCATCTGTGTTTTTGTTCTCTTATTTGTAACCCTTCGTGATCAAAAACCGGTAATACCAAGTTATGGCGGAACTTCTTTTAAGTTGTAAGACCTGCCGTAGTCCCTAAGCTGGATCCTAACGATATATTGTGTTCACCCAGGCTACTATTGTTGGTTTATTTGAGTCACATTTGTCGGAAAAGTTTAGAATCCCTCAAAGAGATAAGCTTTTGTGCGGCGCCAAAACGCGAAAAGCGGAAGTTTTAGTGTAATTTTCCATCGGGTCGTGTCAACTCTAGCAAACCAAAGTTTCGGAACTCGGAAAAGTTCAGGGTTTGCTGGCGCGTGCAGGAGGGGTATAGCTGGAAGATGGTTCATCGCCTGTTCGTCACATCTTTGCATATCACTACTAGGGGGGGGGGGGAGACCAACAAGTTATGAAGTTGGTGCTTCATGGCGAGCTTGACGAGTTTCGCTTACACAATGCATACCTTTGTCTTCGCACTCCTCCAGACAGACTTGCCACGCTCTCGTATCATAATTATGTTCTCCGAAGCCGGCCAAACTCACCACACCCTTGCGACCTGAAATCCATGCCAAGACGCAGCTCATTTTGTTTGGACCGTTTATTATCAACCAATTTACGCGAAGGAAAACTAGGTCTACTAATTAAAATCTGAGTTCGTTGGCTCCAACGGCAAGGGTATTCAAGGAAGGGTAAACCAATGACAAAAATTACACCAAATCTTTGATTCTTAGCGAAGTAATATGATACTGAGTTCTCTGGGCATACCTTTTTGTCCACCGGAGAGAAAATGGACAAAAACCATTATACACTTCCTGGTCCCCTCCCCTAATCCCTTAAAAGCCGCTTTGTTTATCTCTATCTCCTCGAAAAAGGAAAGGGGTCAGTTGAGTATCCAATTGAATCTAAACCCTGCCCACTTTCCACTGCATCCGTCAGTGTGGAATTTGTTTTGGACTACTGTCTTCCCCATGACAACTTGGCCAAAGCGCGCTCGGCTCCACATTACATGCACTTATATTTCTGCAGCAATTTCAATGGAAGTTTGCGCGATTAGATTTTTATGAACGTGGTTTCCAGGGCCTCATGCTGAAGCATAGGCTATATGCTACAGTTTATATAATGCCTTTCAAAAGTAAAAAAAATGTTGCATAAAAAAGCAACCCCAAAAAGATATACCTGACCATAAAAGTGCTGCTTGAAATTTATTTTCGTAAAAACGAATTTAAAAACAGCTTATTTTTTGCTCCCACGCCAAGGGACAGTGCGGGTACTTCTGTATATAGTATTCATAGAGGGGGTTTATGTCCCTGGTTTCGTGACATACTTATACCAGTTGAGGCCAATGCAAAAACGCTAAAAGAAGAAAACCAACCATTTATTCAATTTTTTGCCCCTTTTTAATGTCGTCAGAAAGCTGATTTTTGATAAAAGGAGACACAATTGGAACAAAAGCTGGTTCTCAAAGTGCCTGATCAATAGGAGTCTCGAGCACACACACCTATTCCTGGGACGTGTCTAATATGCAATAAAGGAAATTGCCAGAAGTACTGCTTCTGTGGGAGCAGCCGCAGCAACGTATTGCGAGAGAAAGAATGAGAGAAAAAGGTGAAAAACTGTCGAGCTGGTGACAACAAAACATAGAAGGCGCCTGTATTTCACGGCCTAGAAATGTTTTAACCAAGTTCAAAAGAAGGCCAAACCCATTAGAACTGATGAGACATGGAAATACTGCAAGTTTGCAGTTAGGGTTAAGTAATAGTTTGAGTAAAACACCTTTTCGTCAAAGTAATGCAACTTTTTAGACGGTATTGTACGGTTGTGCAAATGTTTCTGGGGCCATTGTTAGTTCTGCAGAGCTTTGCTTCAATGACCCGTGCCAAACTCAGCGATGGCTGTAATTGATACACTTGAGGTCGCGGTAAATGAGTTTCCCGTTCTGCATGTCAAAGGGGAAAAGCGCTACTGGTTCTGTTTTTTTTTTTTTTGTAAAAAGAGAGACAAAAAAGCGCAGGAAAGTTAGGGGAAGTTGATGATTCTATATGCATCCTGTATCATAAGTCGGGCTTGTGTATCTTTGTGAGTGCGGGCCATTGCCGCATTGGAAACCCAAAAGGTGTTGAATATTGCAAGAGGTATTGATTAGATGCTTCGTGCGTGGTTCAGCTGAGTTCGTCATCGAGTCAGTAGCTCGGTGATGCAACAATAGCTTGCCGATCGAGTTAGCTGCAATTGAGGTGTCCCTGTTTAACTATAGATGTATCTTTATGATCCTATACATGTGTCATCCGTGTTCTTATGGAATTGAACGCAATTTCCAATCTAGGGGTCTGCCGGACTTGGAAGTTGAGCATTAGGCACACAAAGGCAAATGCACAGCAGGAGTCAGAAAGCATCCTTAGTTCTTGTTACCAACTTGGCTGTATTACGATTTATTCAGGTCAGTTTTAGAACCAGGCTCGTGCCGAGTTTACAGTCACGCATACGGGAGAAACGACTGTTCAGTCTTACAAAACAAGAGGATCAAACCCAACGAAGTCGAACGAAGCAAAAGTTGACTTATCTTTAATTTACGGTGTTATATTATAAATTGCTTTCGCAAAATGGGTTCTGGTAGCAGTCTATAGTTTGATCGATTAACCTTTGTTAGCAAATATGCAAATTACAGACTGGTGTTAGGCAAAGGTTAGAAAGCCAAAAAATAAATCTCGTTTTGGAAAGCGATTGGTCTTCGGAGTTCAGTCAAGTATAATAACGGATTCTTCCTAGGTAGTGAATCATATAAGTAGAAACACATTCGTTTCTTTATCGCTGACGTCTCCCTTGCTCTTGAACGGAGTACTCTAGTAAGAGCTCGATGAAAAAAATACAGAATTTTCTTTGGCAATTTACGACTGCTTTGGGAACACGCCTGAGTAACGTGTAGATGGAAATCCTGTTATATAGTTCAGAAAGCTTGACATATAAGTCTTGCTTTTGCTTTCCTATGGATATGGATACGTAAGCGTGACTTTTTAGGCTGGCTGCTGGTGAGGAGTATACACTGATAAACCTTGTTAGACCTGGAATCTCTCCAAATTTATTCAAACTCAGGGAAGCATTCCGGATCCAATTTTTGAATCCTTCCTAGTCTCCAATAATCTTGTGCAGTTTTTTCCTCCGAATTTGATCCTCGCCGTTGTTGTTTACCATTACAAGAAACTCTTGCAATCAGTTGAAGTTGAAAATAAATAAATGCAATTGTCTGCGGAATTTTCTTTTTATTACACAAGACATTAGCTAATTTTTACAAAAACACTTTGCTATAGCAGGTCTCATAAATGTTACTGTTTCCCTTGAGATTAAGCTAAACGTTTGTTTATAAATTTTGATTTCTCCAAAAAATTTTCTGTTCTTTTCTTTACGGTGTCAACATATAAGTGAGAAAGCGACAGATTTCTATAATTTGCATAGATCCAGCAATTATATAGGCCCATGTTCTAAGGGACGCCGCGCGAGCTGGGGAAATGTTCCGAGGGGCGCCGCGGCGAATTGGGTAAACTCTTAGTGCGCCGCGAACGAAAAAGTTTGAGAACCCCTGCCTTAAGCAATTCATTTTGTACCTGAAAGTTAGTTATATATAAAAAAGAAGCGTAAAAGACAGTGACCCTTAAAAGGGAAATTATGTCCGGGCAAGTTTGGTGGCATTTGGTTGGGTAGTTGAACCATTTGGGCGGAAACTCACCTTCTGTAGACGGGAAGGGAAGCTGGGAACTAAACAACTCGCACCATGGAGCATGCAGCACACGTTGACTATGGTGCTCTGGGGGGGAGTGTTTAATGGTGTAACTTTTCAAAGCTTTTCCCTTTTAGCGTATATAGTATGTGAGGCCATTATGAAGAAAGCTGAAAGTGTGGAGGGAAAGACATCTTCGTTACTTATGAATGAAATCTTTTAATGGCTGACAGTATGGTCTTCGCCCGTTTAGCTGCTGTTGGTGATAGAGATGCTATTGGCGAAACCGGATGGGTATTCTTCACAAAAGACCTCTCTTTCTGTTCTGTTGCCCTTCCCGCGTGACGTCCGTGACGGATGGTTCTCACGTCGGATTATCACAGGAGAACCGCCGTATGAAAAGAGGAAGAAAAGTGGTTTGCGATTGCTTTGCCCTGTGTAATCTTCAGAAACGTCAATATTCCAGTAGAGCTTCTTTTTTAGCCCCTGCCTGGTACTGTTTATATCAACTCGTACTCTTTCGAGTTTCGGACCGTGAATAACATTATTCTTATCTATTCGATTGCCAAGTCCCACTGATTGTTGGTTCCCAAACATTCCCTGGGACCCTGCCTTGACGTGAAGGGGATGTCAATGCAAGTAGTTTTACAAAAAGTGGGAGAAACGTCGCTTCTCTGGACTATCAATCCAATGAACCAACTGAACTCAATGACGTCAGCAGTACTGCGATTTTCTTTGATGCCGTTAAATGTCGTTTCTAACCTCCTGACGTCGCTAACTTGATGGTAAAAATAGCCACAGAAAGACGAGAGTCGTTGGCATAAAATTGCTGGATACCAAGTGCATCCCAGAGTAACCGCGTAGTATAATACTAAGCTTGGTAGATGGAAAATAGGGTAGATCAAGTTCCGTGTCCGAGACAGATTCAGTTCTACCGGAGTAATTCGTGGTTCAGAGCAATAGATACTGGTACCACAGCCCCTATTGTTATTAGCGGTTTGGCCTCCAACCTTTATTTCCACGCGTACACGCAGTGCATTCTTCATTCTGGATTTTTTTTTCGCGTTTTTTCTTTTATTTTCGCGTGGAATAGAGGGAGAGAAGGAAGTTTCCGTGTAAAGTTGTGTGATGATGTTCGCCCTATACACCGTGGGAAGAAATTGACGTTACCGTATTTATCAACGACATGCTTTGTGGAGCTCGAAAGCTGAAGAATCATGGCTTTTCAAATGGCTGCGGCTCGGAAAAACGTTTTCAAGAAACATACTTCGTTTGAAAAGGACGTTTCAGAAAAACTGTTTCCGCTTTACGGTGGCATGGAAATCCCGCCATAACCACGAAAAATTTGGCTTAGTTACAATAAATGCAACCCGGAGCGTGGCCTTTTGCTAGAGGAAGGAAAGTAACAGAAGAAAAATTACTGCGAACATAAGGGAAAATGTCTTGTAAGCATTAGAGCGAACAGGCCATAATTTGACGCACTTACGAGGGTACGGTTGAAGGTCTGGGTTTGACCATATATATGCAATTTGGTAAAACACGAGCAAAATCGTTGTTGCAAGACTTTTGCCCGTTACCTGCTACGTGATGATTGTTTTGGGCCTATGGGATTTACCCGCTTAGGGAATTGGACCCATGGATTGGCCGAATCCCCTTGTAAAATTTCCCCATTGATTCATCGATGCGGAAGTATTGTCTAATACATCACTCTTTTCTTCCAATGGAGATTGTTTGCGTTCGTGCTTGTAACTGGATTTTGAAGCTCCTAGCCCAGTCAACTTTAGTGCGGGTCCATAATTATTAGTTCGGGGCTTTAGTCTGGGCTAAGTAGTACCAAGTGGAAACCCTTGTTGTCGTAATATTACCGTTCAAAACTTTATGCGGAGACATTTGGGTATTAGTGCAATATCACGGGGCTCTGTAGGATACAGAGCCCCGTGATCCAACACAATTATCATTTTCGCAAGAAGTCGAACTGGCAAGTTGTACTTTGGGTACCCGAGTTCTAAAGTATTTAAGCCTTTGCCTTAACGAAACTATCGATCAACGTAAAGTTGACGTAGCTATGTGCTACCTTTCCTTGACGTTGTACAATATATTTACGTTTAAAAGCCGACACGGCACCGAATGGGGTATGATTTTACGTTCATTCCCAAGTTTGTTGCGCCTGCTGAGTATTGGTCGTTTGCGGACGTTGTTGTATATGTTACTGAGAGAGACTTTAATAGCTGTCAAACGTCAAACGTATCAGATTTTCTTTCAGTTCAGCGTCTGATACTTTAGGACTGGGCCTGAAAGCCACGCTTCTCTGCCAAACCCATTTCTGTGCTACAGTTAACTGAATATATCTTCGATAGCGAGGGCGCAGCCCTGGAGATCGAAGCAATGCGGCGCCGTGACGCATATCAACTGTTCCTTTCCTTTTTTTACTTTAGAACCGGAAAGTCTGCACAATATCGTCCCTCCCTCCACGACAATTCATTGCGGGCATAGAGAAGTGCTTGCTAAGCAAACAAACCGTACTTTTATTTCGTACTTCCTCATTTTGGTCCCTAACATTACTTCAACAGAGCATCATCTCCCAAGTTTGTCCACCGAGAAAAGGACTGCACAAGATGCATATGGTAAAGGTGCACATAAGTACAAGTCTCCTCTTCGTGCAGTAAAAAGCCCACTAAAAATTTTAGGAATTGAGAACTAACATCTCTTCGACGCACCCTTAGATCCACGAACCTTTTGGACCCTTTAACCCTTAGATCCACGGATACAGATTCAGATGGCTTGTTTCCTTATCGTTTTTTTTTTTGCTAGCCAAATGTGAAGCGTGGTCAAAATTTTGTTATCTTTTCTTTCTGACTTCTGCGGAGTCCAGGGAGGTGGGTGATAAGTCGCGGTGGGAAGGCATGTGAAGGAGAAATTCGGTAGTCAAAACACGCGTAACCTCCTCGCTGGACTTTGGGAGACGCCGAAGGTATTTTAATTACGGGTTAAGTCATGCATAAGAACGCGCAGGTGATCAAAATTGGTGGACCCGAACATACGACGCAAGTGCACTTCCTTTGAAGTTTACGCTCAGTAGTTTGGTGAAGAACAAGAAGAAAGAAGAAAAAAATTCCGGAAGGGAATTGTCAAGCGCCCCACTTCAAAAAGCAGCACAAAACTTGGGGGGTCTGTGTTTAAAGGAAAGAACATAGGAAAAGGCCTAAGAACACGTTTGACGATCTCGTTTACTTTCTAAATGTTCCAGAGCACGGTCGGGACAAGTTCTGATTGCTTTTCGCTTGCCAAGGTTTATTCGTAAAAGCTCAAGAAATCGACAGCAAAAACAACATAATGCCAATCTTCTCGGCCCCAAAAAATAGACAAGTAAAAAAAAATAGGAAGCATGGGAATATACCTACGAATGAATTTTCAACTTCAACTCTGGCTTGTAACTAGTAGATTTTTTCATTATTATTATTTTTGTCTTTTTTTCTGTTGCCTTACACTCAGCTTAAAGTGCGGAAGTCAAGGGAGTTGAGCTTTTTATTACGAGACTGCTTGGGTGAATTTTGTTTTCAGATTGAAGGCACTCTATTATATCGCGGCTCACAGCAATTCTTTAGCCACACACGTAGGGGAAAGCAATACGACTAACAGACATGGAAATGAGAAGCTCATTGCTGGAGCAACACTCACACAGCTCGCAGGCAAAAGAACCGATACATAGCAGCCTCATTTTAAGTATTAAAGAGCCCACAGTGTAGACAAAAAACCTGCGACGCCCAAAAGTTTTCTCCTTAATTGCTTTTCCAAGTTGTGGAATAGAGCTGATGTGGTTGAAGAGATATTAATGGGATTCCTGCTTCTCATAAGAAAGAAAAGGACGGGAAAGAAGAAAATGGGGCTCAAACGAAAACATGCTAGGTCGCACTTGGTTAACTATGTAATAAAAGGCATTTCCTGTCATTTTTAAAACGCGATCCAGGACCCTTAAGCGGCCTTCGTTTCTCTTCTATTTTTATTCCTAGTTTGTACACAAACACGCTTGAAAAAATATCAGGCAACTTATTATGATGGAAAAAGGCTTAGGGGAGAAATTGCAAAAGAGACAGTCAGAAATTGCTTGAGCCGATTTAGATGATGAATCCCACAACTATACTGGTGTCCAATGCGTTAAGAATGTTGTATGGTGGAACACGTGATTTCCGTTTAATATGACTGTTCATTGATGTTCCCTGGATGCGTTTGCGTCTCCAGGGAGCTTTTTTGAACGCTGCGGGTGCTCTTGTTAAGAAACAAATGAGTCTTCGAGACACTTCTTTTATTGTCAAAGATATAATTCGTGTACGAATGCACACGCCAGCGATCACCGCGTGGCAACTCCCACCCCGTACTTTTTTCTATTTTTTATTTTATGCCTCCTGAATCTTTCGTGGTTGTCGGGGAAGATTTTGGTTGGGGTTAATCCTGCCGTTAAAAATCTCTTATCGCCCACCCACAAATAAATACGCTCCTCGCACACGCCCAAAAGATGATGCCACTCGTGCCAGAGACATAAATCCTTCCAAGCATTATGTGTCTGGCATCCTGGTTCGGCATTGCGGTCGCCATCGCGATCGAGGACTTGCTCAGCTGCTGTAGCGAAAATGGGTGACATTCTACGGGATGGATGAACTCAGCACCCACCACCCATCAGCCAAGACGATAAGCAATCGATTTTTAGGTCCCTCTATCGACTACCAGAGACATAAGGGTTTTTACTAGCTCCGTACAGAAGGGATGATCAGGTCATAAGGTCGCTTCGGTAACATGAAACTTTGAAAGTGGTTGTCATTCTATAGCTTTTCCCCAACAAAGATTACCTACCATTGTCACCATCCAATAGGATGGTAAGGCTTTTAATCAAATTCCTTTCAGCTGCGCCGGCATGCTACTTAGAAGTAAAGCTTCTTTGTTCAAAACGACTTGGCATAACTGGGTATCGCAGGGCCGAAAAGGGACAAGGGAACCGAGGCAGGCAATTAGTGACGCTTTAAATGTTCAGAATTATTTCCTCAAACTCACATGATGGGCTACATTCTGGCCCTGGACTTCTAAAGCGACACAATGCTTCTCCAGTTTCGCATTCCGTGACTCGGCTTGCTCTAGTTTTTTGGTCCAGCTTGTCACCTCTTGTCTAAACGTGGCACAAAAAAAAAAAATTAAACAAAGCTCTTCAGCTTTTTCCCCAAAAGTTCAAAGTTACACGAATCTGAGTTCGTTTTCTTTCAAAGAATCCACAAGTACGCGACAATTGGTACGCAGCTTCTCGAGAATCCTTTGCTGCTTCTCAACTATACCTTCCAACTGTTTGGTGTGCAAACCTGCACACAATTAATGACTAGATGGCATAATTCGTTGTACGGAAAATAACTATTACTTGTCTTTGAGTCTCTTTGCTGCATGTCTTTTGCCAAATTAGAGTCTTTTAGGTCCATCCAAACTTCCAATTCAGAAGGCAGGGGATGTCCTTGGTTACTGCGCAATTTCTGAATTGCCAGCTGGGGAAAAAATGGTTATTAAAGCAAAGTCTTTACTTGACGTATTGTCTAATGATGTACCTCGCGCTCCTTGTTAGCTAACGCTTCCTTGAGCTTGAGACACATGTCTTGACTGTCCCGAGATTCCTTTTCGAGTACTTGTGTGTGTTTCTGCAATACGGTAATCTGGGTTTGAGCGCTTAATAATTCTTTGCGTGTTTCTCGAGTCGCGACTTCTTGTCTGAGTTCGTGCTTGCCCAACTGGCGCTCCAATTCCGCCTTTTGTCCCAACAAACGCGATATTTCTGCCTGGTTCTGACCTTTCGAGATGTAACACATGCCAACCGTGCATTAAAAGTAATATCGAGAGAGAAAGCAGCAAAAAATACAAAACTCAATGTACAGCTTGAGCTTACTAATTTGCCTTTGCAATTCTTCACGGACAGATTCAACTAGACCGGCTTTCATGCCAAGCTCATGTTTTAACGCTGTCTCGGCTCGCTTGAGATGATCGAAGTCGGCGGCTAATCGATTGAAGTTTTCTATTTGAATGTCTTTTTCATGGCTTATCACAGCCAAATGTTCGCCATGTCTATAGCCACGTGCTAAGTTTAAATCTGTAATTAAAGGGAGAAAATATGTACTTGGTTTCGAGTCGTTGCTTTTCCTCTTGCCAGCGGCGTTCTTGCTCCGCAATTAGCGTCGCAGTTTGTTGCTCTTGCCTCTCTAAAACATTAGCTAACCGACGAACTTCTGACTCCATCTGGGAATATAAAGTTGCCAAGTATATTTAGACGCTCTACTTAAACCGGAAACTTAACACGGAGACCTAAAAGGGGAGGGCTGGGAGGCGCGAAGTTAAAAGAAAGTACCTGAGCGCGTTCCAATTGAGCCTGCTCGGCAACTTCCACCCCTTGCCGGACTTGTTGCAATGCATCGGTTTCTCTTTCTTGTAAACTCGCTATATTTTGACGGAGTTTCTGGACAGTGCTGACAAGTTCCTCGCGCTCCCTGATACATATTCGCATCCATTCATTAGGTCCTCCAACTTGTGTAAATTTCCTATTTTCACCTAACAAACTGCTCCACAAACTGTTTATGCTCTTCTTTACTGCCGCTACTTTGCAAGGCGGCAAACTTCTCCTGAAGTTGGGACAATTCTTCTTTCGTTAACGCAAGCATCTGGCGCGTTTCCTGGACTTCATTCCATGCTGGAGTTTCGTCCAATTTTCCGCGAACGTTAGGATGCAACGTCGAAGTAACCTACAAACGCAACCAGTCAATCAAAACATATTTTTTTAAATTAGCTTTGAATTACCGTCGGATTTCGGTTGAGGGTTTCTATTGCAGTCATAAGTTGCTGGATTAGCGAGAAATGATGCTCGGAGCGCAAGCTCTCGCTTTCGTTGATTAATTTTTTAGCCTCATCAACTACCAGCGAGATATTTTTCTAGAATCCCAAGGCAAATCGTAAGAGACATGCTAGAATTATAAAAAACGTGCAAAGAAAATTTTGCTAGACATAAGCACCCTGTGGAATTTAATTTCCTTCTCAAGCGTGGCAATGTAAGTGGATTGTTTCCTAACAAGCTCTAGAAGCTGCTCTTGTTCTTGTGATACGTGTTGCACAGAAGAACTTCCTTTGGCATGTCTTGGACCCGGGCTTGAGCTGAACAAACTCCTTCTCGCACTCGATCTAGGAAAGTCTGGACTGGACATAAGAGAGGTGTCTGTGTCTTCTGTGGCACTCCCAAGGTCCGAAAAATCATGCTATAAAAAATATATTAACCAGAAATTAGAGATTCACACCTTTCAAAATCCTTTTAATTAATTTTTAGATTTTACCTTGGAATAAGGGGATAAGCCCAAGGAAAGATCAGAGCTTTCAGCCTCACTTAGAAGTTGCTGTAACTTTGAAACCGCTTGGCGATAGGCAGTTTCTGTATCCGAAAAAGTTGAAGGTCTGTATTCCATTCTGTATTGTACTTTGTTGTTTTAACTTAAAAACGTTTGAAGTTCCCTGGTATTTCATGGGTCTTTTATTTTCCCTTCTGATTTCTGGCCGTTTCCATGACAACAGAGGAGGACCAGAATTACATGGGACGGGCTAAATCTCTTGTTGCTGTAGGAAACGTGTTTTGCCAAACTGGATCTGCTTTACTGTGTTTTTCCAATGATTTTCTTGTGATTTAGATGCAAAAGACTTGAATATCACGTACGTAAATGCCTTTTATTTAGTAGTATTATAATTCATTCATAGTATAAAAACATTCATTCATATGTGTAATGCATTCATTAAGATTCATAATATAATTCACTCAATGCAATAATTTGAATTCAATAATTCATTCGTAACACAATATACTTAATTCAAGTGTAATTATTCGTTCATAATATAATGCATTCGACTGATTCTGTTGCGTGAAATATGCTTATAAGGTTAAAGTTGACCAATTTTCAACTTTCGTTCAAACACGAAACAGTAAACGCGTTTTTTTCTCATTGAAATTCGATATGTTTACAGTTTAGTTAACCGTTTGATGTGTGCACGTGATCACATAGGCACTCCGTATGTTTGAAGAAGAGGGACTGTGACTTATTTTGAGTCTTCTTACTCATGTGTACAGGAGCAGGAATTTCTCAAGTTTTCCAGCCTTGTTGGAAATGTTCCTTTGTATTTTTCGAACTGTGAACAGTTTGAGATCATCTTTCCCGTTACTTGTGACGAAAAATCTCAATCCGACTAGTCATGGACAGTTTAGGCTTGCAGCCATTCTCAGTCGTCATCACACCAAACTCTCGATTCGGCACTTTCATACCAACCTCAATCGGGCCTTACAGAAAGAGAAGAGTGAAGTTGTTAAAAACCTCGAGAAGACCAAAGTTCCAAAGTTACACAAGTCTGAAGTGAGGAGATTGCTTAGTTTAGCCAAACCAGAAACTTGGCGGTTAACAGGTAAATCGCTTTGAAACCAATCACCAGACCGGATTTCCTATAAAATCTTTTCTTTTTGAATAGGAGCTTTGGGTTTACTATTAATCTCCAGTGCAGTCACCATGACTATACCCTTTGCTTTGGGCAAAATCATAGACATCATCTATAACGTGGACGGTGAGGAACGCAAAGAGAATCTTAAGCGTGTTTCCTTAGCTTTGGTAGCTATTTTTGTAATCGGAGCGATCTGCAACTTTGGACGCACTTATCTTATGCAGATCTCAGGTATCTTTCTCCCTAAATATATTTTGGAAAATTCTCTTGTATCTAAATTTCTTATCTTTACCTGTAGGACAACGAATTACTCAGGCTTTAAGAACGTCTGTATTTGGCTCTATTATGCGACAAGAAATCGCGTTTTTCGATAAACGTCAAACCGGTGAACTATTAAACCGATTATCTGCCGATACTTCCCTTGTTAGTCAATGTGTTACGGGCAACATTGGCGATGGTTTGCGGTCTTTGACCTTAGTAGGCACCGGCGTTTCCATGATGGTATTCGCGATGTTATTTTTACTAAGAAATTAAAAAATATTAATAATCGGCGTGGATTAGTTCTACATGTCGCCTCAATTAGCGCTAGTGGGACTGACGGTCGTACCACCTATGGCTGTAATGGCCGTTCTGTATGGTCGTTACACCCGGAAGATAAGCAAGAAAGTCCAAGACGCTCTTGCTGACGCAACCCAAGTAGCTGAAGAACGTATGGCCAATATTCGCACCGTCCGGGCCTTTGGTCGCGAACTGAAAGAGATAGCCACGTACGAAGAACGTACGAGCCGAGTTCTACATTTGGCTTATAAAGAAGCGTGGGCCAGAGGATCCTTTTTCGGTTTGGTAAACCCAGTTCTCGCCTTTTTACTTTCACTCTTCATTTATAGCTTCTTTTATAGACAGGCTTGAGTGGCAACGCCATCATTTTGACGGTCCTTTACTATGGAGGCAATATGGTGTCTACGTCGCAAATTACGGTGGGAGCTTTATCTTCCTTTTTACTCTACGCGGCTTATGTTGGCATTTCCTTGAGTGGCGTATCGTCGGCTTACTCGGATTTGATGAAGGGACTTGGAGCCTCCACTAGACTCTGGGAAATCATTGATCGTCAACCGACAATCCCCATAACAGGTAATACTTCTCTTTCAGATTTTCAGTATCAAATGATTATACAGTGAGTTATCGGCTAACGAACATAAACCGTTCCAAATGTTCGTTAACCGATCATCGATTTACCATAGACTTGAATGGGAATCGGATTAATTTGTTTTCGAGACCCCCCCCCAAAAAAAAAATAAAAAAATAAAAGATTATATACGTTCTTAGTCCGTTTATTTATATGTAATATTAATATGTAATAATAGTATGTAATAATAGTATGTAATAATACGTAATAATATGTAATAACAATAAATCGGAGGTGTTAACAAATCCTACACACAGCGTCGCTTCTTCTTGTGTTTGTTTGTGCAACACGTTCTCCGTATTTAGTGACTAAACAGGTGAATGTATCTCGCTGTCAAATTTTTCGAACAATGAATTTTTTTTTTCAGTTAATGGAGTGAAGAAAAGTCAAATTTTTCAGATTATCATCAACGAAAGTTCATAAGAATCGTTAACCTAAGCTAACTTAACCTAACATAATTCATTTTCAATCCAACTACCTATTTTCAACTCGATTGACACCTTTTTGTCACGCTTTTCTGAAGAACATTTTTCAACAATATGACCCAGTAGTGTAATTTTTTGCCTCCGGGTTTTTAACCGGAAAACCTGTTGATTCTGTTAGGTGTTCGTTATCCGAACATAAAAATGTGCAAACAATTGTTCATTATCCGATTTATTCGTTAACCGATCACCCTCTGTATATAAAAAAAATAATCTTATTCGCGTAGGTGGTTTGGTACCCACTCAAGGGCTGCAAGGCAATCTCGCCTTCCACAACATTACGTTCGCGTACCCGAATCGTCTTAACGCGCCCATATTCAAGGACTTGGACTTAACTATCCCAGCTGGACGAGTCTTGGCGGTGGTGGGAGCGTCCGGTTCGGGTAAAAGTACGCTGGGCGGACTTTTACTGAGATTATATGAACCTCAAGCTGGCCAAGTGGCAATCGACGGACAAGACATTCGGTTACTCGACCCGCAATGGTTACGCCATAACGTCGGCACCGTCAGTCAGGTATAGTATTACTTTTTTAGTTCCTATATTCAACCTTGATTCATCTTGAGGTATTTAGGAACCCGCTTTGTTCTCTAGCTCCATCAAACAGAATATTTTGTATGGCGCCAAAGATCTGGGGGTAGTCACAGAAGAGAAGTTGTTCCAAGTGGCACAGGAAGCTAACGCCTTAACCTTTATTAATCAATTTCCTGATCGGTTTGATACTTTGGTGGGCGAAGGGGGGATTATGTTATCAGGCGGTCAAAAACAACGGATAGCTATAGCCCGGGCTTTACTCAAGGTAAAGTTTCGTTTCATTTTTTAGCTGACTTATGTATAAGATTTGTGGTGTCGAGCTTATAGTCTTAATGGTCCTTATTTAATGCAATAATAGGACCCGAAAGTTTTGCTGCTGGATGAAGCAACGAGTGCTTTAGATGCCGAGAGCGAATTTTTTGTTCAGGAAGCTCTGGAGAGACTCATGAAAAGTCGAACCGTGATCACTATTGCGCATAGGCTTTCAACTATAAGGAACGCAGGTGCAGTTCACTTGTTAACTCCGCTGTTTAGAATTTAAGCACTAATCGTTTGTTTGGATTTTATGTAGATGAAATAGCAGTGCTGCAAGATGGGCGGATCGCCGAGAAGGGTTCCTACAATCAGCTTATGTCACTCCCTGATGGCATTTTCCGGCGTTTAGTAGAACGCCAAGCTATAGCTTTATCATGAGTTTTAAGCTAGAGAGCAATTATACTATTTGTAGAACAAATTATCTTCTGTTATTGCTTAGTTCATGGAAAGGTTTTTGCATGCTGAGGTATCTAGAAGGAAAGAAAAATTGCATAAACGTTTAATGGGGGCTATATTAGTCTATATTTGATTAAGAAACTGCGTTTTGGGGTAAAATAAAACCACTATAGAGCTGTTAAGTAGTTTTAATAAGTCATATAACATGATAGTGGGACAGCCTGCTATTATATCCACGTCAAGCATGCCATTGGCCGTGGACATTGTGAAGGAGACGTTAAAAAGATTATATGGCATTGAAAACGGTAAGTGTGCTTGATTATATTTCTTGGAAAAGTCGTTTGAAAACGACACTTTTAGTGTGAGTTTTATTATTCGGATTCTTTTTACTATGTGTTCTGTAGAGAAAAGAAGTGTTTTCCAAAATCTTGGAGCTTAGAGATATCTTGGTCTGAATTGGGGGGAAAAGTCGCCTTACTCAAAAACATTACGCTTAACCTAGGTGCTTGTTTCATGTACATGATTCCGGATCAGTTGTGGTCTGATAAACGAAAAGGGATCTTGTAATATTCCGATCACCTCCGTTTTTAGTACTTGGTTAAACAGTTACCTGTACTTGTCATGGTTTACCCTAACTGCTCACCACCGTACGTCAATCAAGTGCCACCAGATATTTATAATCAATGGCTAAGTAACTATTTCTACAATTTCAAATTCTTGTTTGCATTGTTTATATCACCTATTTGGATGCCTTCTGCACGGAAGTTCTACGTTATATCGTAGCTGGGAAGAACTTCCGTGCTTCCCTACAGGGAAGTGCTTCCTGCTTAGAAGATCTTTCATATCTTACCATAGACCTGTCTATATCATAATATGAATGTTTTAGTCTTGGGAACGTACGGAACTCCGCTTTACACAGTGGCCGCTACAATGAGCGTTATTTTGATTATTCTCGTAACCCTTACCTTCGTTGATACAATTCGTTTCGCTCCTGCGAAGAGAAGACGAATGTTGATGTGGGTCGTTTCGTTACCGGCGGTATTTTTCTTTTTTCTTCGGTATTTCTTAAGGATGAAACCAAGTTGATGCATACAGAAAGTTCCTTTTCACACGGGATTTTACGGGTTTTCAGATTATGTCTTTGATTAGCTGTCTAGCTTTGGTGATTCCTCGTTCTGCGGACTTTTGCGATTTCGCACGCAGCATGTAAAAATTAAGCTGTTACACTGAAAAAAAATCAAAACTACATGTTGAATTAGCCTTACGCCGTACGTATACATGCAATTCGTGGACCTCAGCATTGCTTACCAAGGTAGCCAAGCATACGTTTTGCGGCTAGCCCAAGCGAACGATATTAAAGTGAACTTTATTTCATGGCCGTGCTGTTGTTGGGCTATTTGCTGCCGGAATAAAACGTATAGCAAGTACATTATACATTATCTGCTACAGACATCTTGAACATGTTTTAAGAATACTTTCGGTGTTTTAGAATGTGGCTCAGATTTGTCAAGGGTTTAGTGTACCAGATGCCATTAATTCAATCTGTTTTAGTTGTGTCGTTCATGGTTTTTGGCTCTGCTGGTTTTATCCGCCCAAGCGATGTAAGGTTTACTTTTACAATTTAATATAATTCTAAAATTCTGCATATTTAGTTAAGTGAAGATAGTTTGCTTACATGGCTCACTGTGCTGCAGTTCGCTTGCTTCTATTTTGGCAGTTGGGGATTCAACATGATTTCAGCGGCCTTCGCACCACGCTTAACTCATCTTCGATTTCGAGTAAGTCTCAAGTATTTAAACTAAATTTCTTGGAATTCAATATTGTGGGTTTTTAGAGGAAATATTTCCTTACACTTCAGACTGTGAGTATTATTAAAACACAGACGCTCTTGCTCATTATCTTGCGCCGTTACGAAGTTCTGCCTTGCGTACCTCCCCTCATGTCATCAAACAGCTTACGGAAAAGTTAAGCGTTTAGAATGTAACCTAACTTATTAAGAAATGAGTACTATGTAAATGATTTGCAGATGTGGACCATTTGCTGAGCATCGGAGAATCGTTTATCTTTGGAATTCTAACGTACTTCGAATACCGTTTACCAAAAGGAGATCGAAGAAAGATCATGGAGACAGAGGTTGTGGGATTGGCTGTTATACCTTCTAGCGAAGATTCTGCTAGTAGCACGGATATTTCTATTGTTTCATCCGTTGCAGACTTAAAAGACTGTGCTAATCCTCCACCTTCCATCCAAAAAATTGAAGACGTTGCGATTCATCTTTAATACGTGCAGAAAAGTGGAAATTACAGGCCTGTTCAGGTGAATTGTGATATTAAGGAAGAGAAATGAATTAATGAATAATTTAACTATTGCAGTAATATCGAAATTGCTTTAAAACCGGTTTCATTTCATTACAAGATACGGAATTTAGCCACCAGGACAGATCCTCCTTTACCACATAACAGCGTTCCCTTTTAACTATATATATATATAACATTATATCATTTCCCCGTCTAATAAACTAACACTTACATTACTTGGCTTGCATTTTTATATAGGTTTGTTGACGATCTAGGCATTATTGTTGCATTGCTTTTTATTCACTATGAGCACGATAAAAATTATGATGTACGAGATTCTTGGCAACCTCTCCTGCATCTGAAAGCTAAACCGGTGGTGGTTGTCAAAAGATACACCTTTCTATTTTATATTTTTTGCTATAAATGGTCGTCTTTGAAGGATATCGAGTAGAATTCTAGGACCTAACACTGTACTGCTACTTGGATTTCTAACCCGACTTTAAAACCTCTGCTTTCAACTCGCGGCGAAGAATTTTACCGGTGTTGGATTTCGGAATGGACTCAACAAAATTAACACCACCGCGCAGTTTTTTATGAGGTGCTACTTTAGTCTCGACAAACTTTGCAATACTTTCTTCATTTGCATCAGAACCCGCTCGTTTGACCACATACGCACGGGGGAGCTCGCCGGATATTTCATCCGGAACCCCAATCACAGCTACGTCCATTACATCAGGATGAGTTCGCAACAGGTCTTCCAATTCAGATGGGGCCACCTGTTACAATACAATGCATGACAACAAAGGTTGCTAAAACAAATAACCATAGTTCCTATACCTGCATGCCCTTCACTTTAATAAGTTCCTTCAGACGATCCACGAGAAAGAAACAGTTATTCTCATCATAATACGCGATGTCGCCGGTAAACAGCCACCCTGCAGGGTTAATCATGGCATCCGTCGCTTCCTGGTTCTTGTAGTACCCTTTCATTATCTAGAAGTGGGTAGGTAACGTATTTTTGCATGTACTATACCATAACGAATTTGCAAACCTGTGGGCCATAAACGGCAAGTTCTCCTTCCTGGTGAGGTCCCAGGGTTTCTCCCGTGTTCAAATCCACAACCTTGGCCAAAGTTCTGGAAATGGGTCTTCCGCATGATCCAATCACCCCCCCGACCAAGGGGGTCAAATGAGTGACAGGCGATGTTTCCGTCATGCCAAAGCCTGGGAATTTCCGTTCATGTTAACTTACGAACGGGTATTTGTTTCTGATTTTTTCATGAAGGACGCGTCATTACCTTCTTGGAAGCATAAATCCGGTTTCTTGATGCGATCCAGCACCTTTCTCGCAGCCGCCGGGCCTAAAGGAGCCGACCCACAGAACAGAGTGTGGGTTCTCTCAAAAGCAGTTATATCCACGTTTGGGTGCATGCCAAGGAACGAGAAAAGGGGAGGAACTAATTGCATGATAGTAGGCTATACATGAAGATATTGTTTAAAAAAGTTTTCTAAAACAGTGTAAGTCTATTTGTACTTTATGTTTCGTTATAGTAGAGAGGAACGATTCTGCTTCGAACCTCGGTAGCGTTACTAACTTAGCTCCCTGTACCAACGCAGAAAAGAGGCAAGCGCTCATACCGTAAATGTGAAAAAAGGGAAGAACAGCAACATACACATCTTGGTAGTTGCCTGTTTCAAATATTTTTGTTATCAAATGACCTTCAGTTTAGTTTTACAAATGTTTACCATATGGCTCAGATAAAAGCGTCGTGCCAGGAGCATGTAGTTGGGCTATGTTCGATACGACGCATGAGTGAGTGAGCATTACACCTTTAGGTAAACCCGTTGTGCCACTAGAATAGGGCAATACTAGAATGTCTTCTTTCAGGTCATACTATTCGGATATAGTAAGTTAAAATTTCATTGAGGCGTCCGCTCAGACAGCTTTCACTTACTTCGAAGTGGCTGGGAAACATATCGCCCGAGTCTTTCAGCATGTCTTCCATGCGGATGCAGCTCTCAACCGCTCCGCCCAGGAAAATTAAGTCGCGGACGGATGGTACTAATTTGGCCACCTCTTGTATAGTTCCCGACAATAGGGGAATGCTGAGAATGCCCTTTGCTTCGCAACTTCGCATCTGCCTTGCAATTTCCTCTGAAACACGGCAAGGTCAAGGATAATGCAAACGCGTATGGAAACTATAGCGTTTCAATATTATACCTGACGTATACAATGGGTTTACTGTCGTCAGCGTGATTCCGCACGAAGCTGCTCCTAAGAAGGCCACGGGGAATTCCGGGACGTTAGGCAGAACTATTCCCAGCACATCCCCGCGCTTGTAACCCATGCGACACAAAGCGCTGCCAAATCGTACCGAGCTGTCCTTCAGTTGTGCATAGGTATATTTGCGTCCAGTTAAGCCGCATTCCTATGCAAAAAAACATGCACACGTGGTTTGTTATCTTGACCTAATCTCTCAGTAACTTATAACATGTGATTGGTTAAACCCTTACAATTGTCGTCACAATTTGACTTGGAGCTTATCACGATTCTTAAATTAATCGAAGCCCTTATAACTCTTACTAGGTTGTGCCGTTTGAAAAGACTTGCGTAATCGGAACGTGCAGCTGCAAGTGATTTGGCGGCAATGACGCATTCCCAAAATTTATGAGATTAGAAGTTAAGCGCCTAACACAGTTGAGATATACAAGTAAGATGAAGAAAATCTAGTATAGTCAGGATTTCTCTAGACATCCGTTTAAGAGTAAAATAGGGGAAGAAACCGGTTGTGTTTTGGGTGGATATATTGACCTTTTTTTCAACTTACTATAGCTGTAAGGTTGGGCCACTTTTCGCAGCTCCGGAACACAAATTCCACTAGCGAGATTTCGGGCAATTCGCTTTCCGGGAGTATGGATTTCACGATGTGTTTCTCATCCTTGGGCCAAGTCACAGATGCTGAGGCAGCAGTGGCCAATTGGCGCGTCTGTTGCAGCGGTAGACAAGCCGATGTTAACCTAATTTGTGGTGCCCTTGAAGTCGATGTTCTAGGAAAGAGAGATGTAGTAATACGACTCCGCTTTGTCACCTTCAGTTGCCTCAATGGATTCGCCATCCTGTTTAGTACAAAACACATTTATATCGGTCATTAATCTGCCTTTCAAACCTTCAAATGAGGACAATGCATGAAGCCCCCTTTCTATTAACGTTTAAGCGGACCAGAACTCAATAGGGCATAGGTATAGTACGTTTAAGCTAGCAAGACAATGGAAGATCTATCGATAAACTGCTATTGATTTCTCTTCCCAGAAAATCTTCGGCTTTTAAGAAATGTTGGGGAATCTTTCTTCGTTGTCACGTTTTAACCCTGCAAAAAATGCGGGAACTTACGTTTGTTCTCACTTGAAGCAAGTCACGACTGAACACGTACTAACCAAGGCAACGTGCATAATAGATGTTCCAGGTAGACTATTCCTGCTATTACGTTAGTAACTGTATAAAATAGAACGGAGAAAGGGAAAATGTAAGAACCCAAACCGGGGAGACCTGTCAGGCTCTCACTGTAAGAGTATAGTAAAAACGTGACGTAGACCTGCTCTGGGCGTCAAAGCCATGCAGAGTGGTTTGGAAAGGGGCTTGGTCTTCATAGAGCTTCGATTCAATATAAAGGGCATAAAGAAGCTGGAAAGGGGGTGTGGCGAATTATTGGCCTTACAAAACGGAGAAAACGTGGGGAGCTAGCCTCTAGCGTCCGCAGCTACTTGCCCTGGAGCCTTATTCCCTATTCTTATGCTCGCGTTCATTATGGTCTGCAGGGATTGGGTTCAACGGTCGTTTGCGTGCTTCTACTTGACAACACGTGTACGTTTAATTTAGGTATACAAATAGTTGATGCGCCAGATGGTACTTTCGTATCTTGTTCCTATCATGAAGAGTATGACGACAGTTTTGGCCATTTCTACTTCGTTAGACGTTTCGTTTAGGCACATCTGGAAATCGTAGAAAATGGAATACTTAGCTCTTCCAGTAGTTCGACGCAAAGTAGAACGACAAGTTTTTTACTTCTCCAGGACTCCCCAGGAAAATCTAGCTTTGCCAATTCAGCTCTTTTTTGTTTATCCTCCTTTTAGCGTCGACGGCATTTTATTTCGGGATTTTGCTTTCAAGTTTTTGGAATTCATTGACGTCAATAGTCTATTTTTTGGTGGAGGAAAGCCAACATTTAAAAATACGGTCTGTTAGTAAAGTCGGCCTCGTGCTCTAAAAAAATTGTTAATGAATACACGTTTCTTTTCTTTTTTCGTCTTGTCAAGGGGCTCGAGTCCAAAGGCCGCAGCGGGAATCGTACAACTGTTTTTTTCGTAGATAAGCTTGCGATTTATTTTACACCCACCAAATATGAATTCAGTGCACAAAAATCCAGAGTAAAACATCTATTAAACAACACCTTGTTTCAAACATTTCTAAGATCAAAAACAGAAATTCGAAGAAACTTACAGACAAAATTTTTAAGGGTCCTTCTCTTAATCGGTAACAAAGCTTTCACATTTGGAAACAGTCGAAAAAAATTTGAAGACGAGATACAAATGTTACAATGCGCAAAGAAGGGGAATGTAAATTGCGCGAAAAAGATGAGCCAAAAAGTTTTGAAGGGAATCCAAAAGAGCCAAGCCTGCTTACAAATTCTCAAAAATTGCGTTGGGCAAAAACCAAATGTGCAAACTATGCCGACAAGGTTCAAATAACTAAACCAATTTGGAAAAAATAATGGATGCTGTAAGTTTTGTATTATTATTTTGTTTTTTAGCGGAGATCTGGATCTTCGGCAATCGTTTTCTTCACCCTTAGTAACATAGTGGTATACCATTGGTCCAGCCTAGAAATGGAATCGTATTCCTTGACTGTTTCGGTGAATCCATCAATATTATGTTCCTCCAAATGGTCAATCAGTGTTTTAATTAGCTTGGCTTCACGCGAGTCTTGGAGAGCAGGATACATGGCTTCGTACTCTTGCAGAGCATGCAGGGCATTAAGTGTATCAACGCAAAGATGACAAAGCAGAGCTCGGAAGAAGTATTCCTTGGCACTATACTTGAGGAGAGAATTCTCCAAAGAGGAGGACGCGACCTATATGAGAAGTTTAGATTGAATGCCTGTTACAAGAAAAGCCAGAGTTTACCTGTTCATAAATCTTGATAGCCTTTTCATAGTTATCCAGCTGCGCTGCATACTGTGCCACCTTGAGGAGACATTTGTTGGCAGATGAGTTGCTTTCTTCGCCCTTAAAATAATCAGCAGCCTGTTCGTAATGCTGGACGGCCCTGTCCAAATCTGCTAATTCTGATTCATAGATTTCAGCAATGGTTTGATGGTGTTTTGCAGCAATGGTAAAACGGCCCATATCGGTATAGATCTCAATGGCTTTTAGAACACAGGCTACAGCTTCATTGGGGTCGGACTTCTTGTAGCAATTGCCAGCATCAACGTAATTGGTTGCAGCATCATGGCGACCTCCTCCTCTTAGATGTAAAGCTGCAGCTTCGCAAAACGCGTGACCAGCTTGACTCCATTTCTTAGCCATCTTAAATAAGTTGGCGGCTCTTTGATAGCATTCTATTGCTTCTTCAACTTTATTAGCACCACTAGCAATCAAATATTTTAATTAGATAGACACCGACCAACGGAAATACTTATACTATTCAGTACCCGAATAAGGAGCCAAAAAAACCTTTTCCTGAATTCAGCTTTTTCTCAGCTTCAGCAATAAGCTGGGCAGCTTTCTGTTCATTGTCTGCCATTTCTAACAAGGCCAATTAATGCACAAATCCTGGTATTTACTAACAGAGTTCAGTGGAAAACGAAAACATCGATCGATGAGACATGAACAAATAGGCAACGATGCCAAATTAAAAAAAAAATATGAGAAATACTTCCATAATAAGATTTGTAGTTTTGCTAAAAAATAAGAACAGCTTAGTAAAAATCTATTGTTTGTCTATTATTGGAGAAAGTAATAGTATGTGAATCTGGCAAACGTTGGCGTATTGCGCTCGCCACCTAGTACCCTATTTACCGCGAGTAAATTTATGTAGAAAGTAGAATGAGCATCTTTGGAGCCGATACTCCAGGAAAGTTTGAAACCTTTCTACACTAGAGCCCTTCCTTTACAGACCCCGAACTTCCCAGAAAAACAGTGCAAAATGGAATGTTTGATTGAATGGAACTGTCCGCACCACAAATATTCTTTGAATTGTATAAAAGAATTTGAAATTAGAAATGAACAATTTGTTTAGGTTAAAGAATTTTGTTAGCAACGCGTTCGTCGAAGACCTTACTAGTGGTAATATTAATGTTGAGTAATTTATTCTAAGACTTTTGGTATAAATTTTAATGCAAATCGGTCTTCAAATAAATATGCTGGACGCAAAATTCAAATGAGCCATTTTTTATATTATATAATTTATTAATTAATTAAACAATTTCTTAAATACTTGATGAAAGATTTTTTAAAGTTAGGTTTGCATAAAACCCATGCTAAACCTCATAGGAAAAAATCCTCAACTTTAGTTATGCCTTAATTAAGAATCTCCAAAAACCAGTCCCGAGACCCAGTCCCATATACTACCCCCGCACCAACCACCCCACCACCCCCCCGAACCAAAATTCTGGGTACGGCCCTGTCAAAAAGGTTCGAGATCGACAAGGACTCCAGACCAGACAAGACTTCCTTGAGATTAAGTATCGGTAGAACCATCAACGGTGCCCAATATCCCTAAGACGAAAGTTACGTCATCCTCGGTGTTGGTGATATTCTTCGCCATACTTGAGTAATACCAGTCTGTTACATATTATTTAAATTAAGGAATGTGAGGAAGGAATGTGTATTATGCATATGAGCTTTTAATGTAAAAAATTAAACCAAACGCATTGCCATAATTATTTTTGAATGCTTTTGACTCGTAAACAAAAAATAAGTAAGGATTTTTTGTTGCACTTTTAAATACATAACAAAGAAATACAATATAATGCATTTGCAAATTTTTGAAGATATAAGGTATGGCTGTAAGCGAGCCGTCATATTTTTATAAATTGAATAAAAGATGGTTGCTACTTGTGTACCTTAGACTAAAAACCAGCTTTGTTCATGTATTGGTTATATACAAGTTTCAACGCATCATACATATAAAGCTTATGACCAAGTCGATATGGCGAGAGGTCCTCGGATCGAAACCCAGTCGAGATATTTTATTTCGTACAAAATAAACAAGAAAAAATACACGCCTCTGCTTTCTCTATACTTTATGCCTTCTCGGCAGCATATTTTCAAACCCAAATCCGACCCAGCCAGGAATAGGGAAAATCGTAAGTAGAAAGTTACCAGCGTTGTCGCCATTGACTTGATATTGAAAATCAGCTGATCTACTCTTCACTGAGTCATTAAGAGACCCTAGCATTGATCTTAGTCTTATTAACGGCTGGAATTATCTGATTACGGTTAACGTAACATTTAAAAGCATTTTTATATTTCCCCGCCTCCTTTTTCCCTATACCTCCAACTTCATTTGCAGGAAGCGGCATTGCTGTGGCTGGTTCGGATTGGGGTTTGAAAATATGCTTCCCGGCAAGGTTCTTATACCCATATTCGATATTATGAAGTTTCAGTATCACGAGCTCGAATATCGGGAATAGCAAACCAAGCAGAGGAGTTGGGAACAGGAAAAGGGGCGAGGCTCTCAAGTTTTTGATTTTTGAAGAGACCCCCTTGATCCTGCAGTATTCCTTATGGATAAAAGCCCTGAAAACGCTTTTCCAGACTGAAAAGGAGCCGCGCCCCATTTTTGGCCGATCCACCAATAGGAGTGGCATTTTTCAGGAGACCGCACCTCTTTTGTGGCAGATTTTTTGAAAAATAATGCATTGAATTTTAGTACCCAGAAATCAAGTATAATATTAAAAAATCGATATTACTGCAATGTCTTGCCAAAGAATCAGTACTCACAGGTTTCAGTTTTATAGTAAAATTGTATTTCTTGCATTTAGTAGGGACCATCGTAGTAATTGCCTGAATTGTCTATTTTCAACTTTTTCAATATCGGTAAGAACGAGCATACTGCTGCGTAGGCATGTACTGCTGTTGCTGAGGTCTATAAGGCATCTGTTGGTAGCTTGGCTGGCTGTATTGCGGCATGGAATATTGTTGAGATTGATAGCTAGGCTGGCTGTAAGATTGTGGCCTGGAGTATTCTTGAGGTGTCTGGTATTGCTGATATTGGTAGGCTTGCATGGGCTGGTTGGGCTGAGGCTGGTAGCTCATCGGTCTGTTGTAGCTCGGTTGCTGTTGATACTGAGGATACCCACCAACGTATTGAGAGGCAATGGCAACAGTCAGAATCGACAAAACGAAAAATGCCATCATAGCGGATTTCATTCTGCCAATGTAAGAATAGAGGATTAAATTAGTTAGCTAAACATTTACTAATACAACTTACTTGAAAGTTTAATAGTGGTTTATCTTTGGTAAGGAGGTACTGGAGCTGGAAGCTGCAGAAGAAAACTGATACCTTCTAACCTGTTCGCTGCACTTTTTATACGAATTGAAGTTACATTGTTTAGTACTTCTTGTCCTTGAGCTTTAATACGGAAATGCATACCGAAAGGGGGATTAACCTTGTAATATCGAAGCTTTCCCCAGAATTAAACAGAAAATATTTGACACCAAGGCAAGGGTAAATCCTGAGGAACATAGGGAATATATAGCAGTTGAAAAATAATTAGAAACAACAAAGTAAGCAAAACTCTTCCTCATCAGTCCGCAGTCTGGAGCTGATAAATATTCGATCCTTTCTTTAACAAATACCCTTGTGTGTTCAGTGAGTCTATCAAATTCCCAAAGCGATCGGCTTGAAAACCACACCGGGACCATAAGTTCTTCATTTCTTGGACGGTGAACACGTTTCTACCTTCCGTTTCTGACAACTTTTGTAAAGCAGACACAAAATTCTTAGCTTGACCCCTTACACTCATCCCAGGTCCATTTTGGGTGCGTGAAAAATCGGTTACTCCGTTACTGTCCGCAAAACCATCAATCAATGACTGCTTCATCAGCTCTACTACATCTTGGGCATCTTCCGCAGTTACTTCTTCACGTAGTTCAATTTTAGCACGAGCCTAAAATTGTCGAAAAGAAAAATGTTAAGAAACGACGCTACTATTATCTCAGAATTAGTTAACTTACTTCCGAAAGTCTAATTAAAGACTCCAGTTGGCGTGTTGTAACAGGAGTACAGTCCGAGGTTTGATGCGCTTTCCGTAATTGTAAGTAGAAATCTTGCAAAACTTGTCGAGCTTCAACAGTAATTTTCGGTTTTACGTACTGCCGAGCATACGCAATATATTTGCGAAGTAATGGAGTTGGTAAAGGGTCAAACTCTTCGCTACGACGATATGTCAGGCGACTCCTACGCGTTATTGACAAATTTACGGTTAAGATATAACTCACCATAACCATACAATAATTTACCACAACTTATCATTCATAACAGTACAATTAATTAAGAAAAATAAGGGAAAGGTACCTCAAAGAGTTATCCACAACTAAACTATGGGACGATACATGGGAAGGTTTGGGGGAGATGGTAGACCTTGTACTTGCCGACCCGGCTCCCGTTGCCATAGCCATAACATGGGCCGAAAGTAAGCTGTCAAGCTCCTGAAATAACAAACAGTTCGGTAATGCATCCATGTATTCGTAAAGGAAATACAAATTACGCTATCGGGCTTATCGAGAAGTAGGAAAATGAGATCAAATCGAGAAAGCAAAGCCGAATTCAGCTTCAAGTTCTCCGCCAGGGTTTTCCCCCGATTATAGTGGCCTCCAGCAGGATTGGCAGCAGCCAAAATGCTTGTCCTTGCCGGTAAAGAACAGACTAAGCCAGCCTTCGCAAGACTGATGCTTTGCTGCTCCATTGCTTCTAATAAAGCCTGACAAGGAGTCGTACATACGATTCGTTTACCGAAAATTTTAATAGTACCTGATGCTGGTTGCTCATTTTGTCAAATTCATCAATGCAACATACTCCCTGATCGGCCAAAACTAACGCTCCAGCTTCTAATCCATAATCGTTACCCCCTTCTTTGGTTACGGTTACAGTCAATCCTGACTTGGTTGTAGTATTGCCACAAACATACACACCTTCAATATTTAGGAATATAATTAAGTATTGTTTTCGAATTTCTCTGTAGAAAATCTGTGTAGTACCCCTTGGGGCTACACCCACTGCAGCCTGAAGCATTTGTGATTTTCCTAAGCCAGGATCACCCACAATGAGTACATGGATATCAGGACGGACAGAAAGTGCGTCTCTGCAGGTTTCTCGCAACGTCCCTCCCATAAGAGCCAGCAATAGCCCAGCTTTGACTAACTGCTGTCCATAAATAGCTGGACAAAGCGATTGAACCAGGAAGCCGAATAATTGGGGCTCCTTGTGAATATTTCTTATTAAAGAATAATCTTTTTGCGTAAAAGAGTCCGCGAAAACCACTCCGACTTCTTCCGCACTACCCGCAACTCTCCTTTGTGCATTCTCAATGCCTACAGCTTCTAAATAAAGCGAAAAGAGCCCTTGGTCTTTGGACCGTTTACCAGAATCTTCCGTCGCAATGACCTAAGTATAAGAACAAATACAATTTTTCAATTTTACGAGTCAAATTAATAATAAAAAAAAAGTAAATTACTTTAACAATTCCAGTCAATAAGACTATATCACCAGGAAGACAGGTGTCGACCAAGTCTTCCGTCAATTCGCAATCAATTGTCCTTGGAATCCTTCCAACATCTAACTAGAAACAAGCCAATTAAATACAGGTAAATTTAGTTACAATCCCGAATTGAGTAGCTTACACAATCATCCGTTATGTATTCCTGTATCCGTGCCGTTTGCCAATCAACGGTTTCCGTGAAAGGCGAGTCTCGAAAAGGCGTAAATGTGGTGTTTCTACAGGGGTCCGGATTTGAGCAGAAACTTGGGGGCATATAGTTTCCTTGTGGCAATGAAACAACTTGCGTGAAGGCACAAAAGGCACACTGAAAAGCCAAACGTGTGCATAACGGTTTTATATAGCTGGTCCGTACAACTGTTCCGCGTATGGTTACAAGGCGTCCATATAATGTGGATTTAAGAGCCTTAAGAGGCAAGTATGGGCTTTGATTCACCAATCGAGCATTGATACGTGGTACCACTAAGCGATGCGCCGAGTTCGCGTTCTCCAATTCACCCAACCGCTCTTGAAACAAAAGCTAGAAACCGAAACATGATTTTACCTCTACAAAATGAGATTACCATTACTCTAATAGCTTACTTCATGCATGGCTAAGCCAAGACACGACAGAATTTCTAGAGGTGCTTTAAGAAGATCTTCTGATAAAGTTGGCCAAGTTTGCTTCAACTTTGCATTGTGGACTAAAGTTTCATAGTCTACAGTAAAGCTACGCTTTTCTTCCAGGTCCAGTCTGGATGGAAACAGCTCCCTATTATTTGCAATATATGTCTTCAACTTTAGGAAATTTTGGACAAGGGTACTGCTCGCTGAATAATCTTTGTTCAAGAAATAGAGAGCCCAGCCCTTCAACGGACAATCTTGCAGAGAACTGCTTTGACGAGCATTCAATCTTGGGGTGATTTCAGCTCTTGACGCAGCGGAATTACGATCCCATGAGTTGAAAGTATGACTGCTTGACGTACGACTGTTTCCAAACGAAGCTTCCGAACCAACAATTGAACTGGACGCCCTTGAGCTCGACTGGGAAGGTGAGGGTGGGGGTAAGAGTACAGCTGAATTGTTACCTCTCCCTAAAACCACACATATTTAATAGATATAGTCACAAATGGTTAGTGAAAAGGTTATCAATTAGCATGGTGGGGAATATCACCGCCTTTTGCACTTGATCTTGCTCTTGGACATGACAAGCACTACCGCGTACACTAATTAGATTATCATATTATTAAATTAGTCTCACCTCTATACCCTCCTCGTCCCCTCCATCTCCAATTACCTCTCCCCCTCCAGTTTCCACGGTTTCCCTGAGGGTTTCTGTTGCTTCCTCTATCGAAATTATTCATATCGGGCAGGGTAATTTAAATTGCACGCCGCCTTGTTTATCAATAACGCTACAACGCTATTGGTACTAGCTATGGCATCGTTCCGAGCGGTAGATATTCAATGGCGGCTTATTTAAATGGAATAAGCTTGGGTGAAAACCCCACCTTGATCCAATACTAGGATACAAAATATACACTACACCGATTTGTTCCGGACTCGACTGTCTTAATCACGTCTGGCTAGAGGATAAAAAGTTACTACGACTATGTACATAACATAAGCTTATTTGCTCCCGCTAGCCCACACATTTTTGCCTTTGCCTTTGACTTCGATTGCTTATGCCTTTGACACTGTTTGGCGCTGTAATGAATTTTAGGAATTTTAATTGCAGTCTTACAGGAATTTCACAAGAACAACTGCATAAATAGATAAACTAATAACTTTGTTTACTTTCTAACTATACCAATGATGCATAACATGCAAGAACAAAGCAACTTTCTTGGGTATTAGTCCAATATTGATGGCTACAAAATCCTTCCTCCCAACCATCATATAACAGCGTTCCCTACAGGGCATGTAAAAAATACAAAAACTAATCAAACATTTAGGCCTAAAGCTGCATCAGACCATAATACAATATTTAATTTTAGGTGAAACAAACACCGTTCTCAATTCATAGCTTGTGCCATCATAAAAAAATAATCCTCAGGTTCCGCATTATCACACACTAGCCATTCCTAATTCCCTGATCCTCTAAAATGTAGTTAAATTTTGCAGGTAATGTCTGACACCGGAGGTTGTTCGTTAAAACGACCCTAGAAAATCACCTTTGTCACTTGGGTGATGTTCATCGATACACTTGATGCGTTCATCAGATACACTCAATCTCTTAATTACAAAAATTAACAAAAAATCACTCAATAGCGAAGAGTCTCAACCTTCTTCATTCTCCCCCAGTGCAGGAGGAAGTTCCCCAGCAAAACTATCTTCAACAATAGTCACACCACCTTCAAATTCTGATCCCATAGTTTCCATACCTTCTTCGCCTTTTGCTATCAACATTTCCATATCATTCACTAAATCGTCTATCACAATGAGTCCATTTGTACTGTCGTCGCATAAATCATCAGTTATGTGCTCAGAGTTCAGCATCCAACTAAAGCACTTTTTATCATTCGTGTCATGGTCATTCTCCGTAACATCATCTACCTCTCCTACCGTTTCCAAATTCGCTTCCAACGTGTGACCCAATGTTTGGCTTTCCTTCTCCTCGCTTTTGATACAGTCGAACACCGTGTCCTCTTCCTCAAGCGAAGTTTTCTCCGTATTGAAACTATTGCCGTGCTTATCCACGGTTACATCGAAGCCCAAAGTTACTTTGGTGGGTGAGTTTCTTACTAATAGACTATCGCTGTCTTGCTGATTTACGGTAGTAGCAACTGGGACTACTGTAAATCGCGATCGGGGCGAGGGAGAAGGCAAGGGTAGCGGCAGAGGTCTGACTTGCAAAAAATTCCCAGATTCCTGAACCGGCGTAACGGAGAAACGATTCCGACACGGTGAGCTGGGCACTGGAGAGGGCAAGGGCGACGGGCAAGGCGATACTAAGGGTGAAGGCAAAGGTGAGTGGAATTTCCTTCGCGTGCCGGTCATTTCATGTTCTTCAGACGGGGGAGAGAGATGATGGATTTCCGTAAGCGGGGGTGGGGGAGGAGTTTCGCACGTAAGTGATATTTTCCGTGAGACGAGTTGGTCATTTTGTATACCTAAATGCGTGAGAGGTTCTGGGTGTAGCGCTTGGCTGGCAGTTTCATCCTTATGCTTGACACACAGGAATTCGATCTCGGAATACAATCTCGCATACTGATCCGCATTTTCCTTATCCTATTCCCAAGAGTAGTCCTGAATTTCAAGTTCGCTAAATAGAATGGTTCGGTAACTTACGTATATGCCAGGATTGGCAGGAAGGTCCACACAAGTGACATGTGGGCTCATTTTGAGCGCCAAGGTTAGGGCCATTAAACCTGCTAATTTGAGTTCGTTTGCTCTGAGATCTAGTCTTTGCAAAATGGGTCCGTCTGCCAAGCATTCTGCAAGGGCAATTAATCCCGGGCAAGACAGTCGTGTTGCTTGAAGTCCGAGGCGCAACAAAGAGCGGTTCTGCAAGAGCCCAGGCTTCATGAGCAAAATGCCTTCGCTGGTTAAAGCGTTCTGGCCTAAGTTTAATGTGTTCAAACTTTTGTTATTCGCCTATAGAGTAAAAAAAAGGAAATAACACATAAGTCTTTAATTCTTCGCTAGGAATTTTTACCAGAGCTTTTCCAACCGACGGACCGCATAAATACGTGAGCTTATTGTTCCAAAGTGTTAACGCGTGTAATACACAAGCATGGTCAGACAAGCTTTCGCATAAATGGAGCAATCCTGCATCTTGTAAGTAATTGTTCCTACGAAACGGAGAAGCATTAATTAAACCATAATTTAATTCAAGGTCTTCGCGCACCGTAGATCTAAAACTTGCAGGTTATTGTTCACTCTGAGAAGAATACTCAGCTGAATGGCGTCAGCTACACCTAATTGGTTATCAGCCAAGTGCAATTCTTTGAGTCGGCTATTGAGTTTTAAGGCTCCAACTACGAAAAGGAGGGGAAATCCAACTTCAATTAAACTACTCGAAAGATATAAGTTTGCTCAGAGATTACCCAAGGTAGCTAGGGGCCTGCCAGCTAAAGAGCAACCGTCCAAGTGCAAAACTTTTAAAGGAGCCTCTAGTCTTAAGGCTCGGCCTAAGAGTGCGGATGAATGTTCACTTAAACAAATTTGAGCAGCGTCCAACCATTCTAAACATTGAGTCTAAAGAAAATAAGTAAACGGCCATTTAGGATGCAATGTAACAAAACCATGGCGGTTATAGAACAATATTACTCGTTTTATCATCCGTGAGCAAGACTGCCATCCCCTGGGCCCCATTTTGGTGCTTAAGGCGATGCTTATATGCGAGGCAGCCTCGTAAAATTCTACCATATCAAATAAGGCGCCCAAACCCTAAAAAAGTCCAAGGATATAAAGTTAAGATCTTCTGGACTTATATAAAGAGTTTCAAAAATGCAACCTCATCATCCAAATGAGTGCCGCTTAAGTCCAAGAGCCGCAACTGAACTCGACGAAAGATTTCTTCCAAGGATTCACAGTTTGCAGCATCCAAATTGAGTCCTCTTAACGTTAAACTAGCGCTCCGATTGCTACTCAAATCCAAGGTCTGGGAACGAATGGAATGTTTGAACGCCCGAGTATTGATATGTACATGCAAATGAATTTACCTCAAGTTGTTGGAGGACTTTGTCTAGTGGTTTGGAGCCATGCTTTGCACAAGATTGCATGTAAGCTGTTAGAAGTTCTTGATTTGTAATTTGAGAACTTTGAATGGGATTAGCTGGTTCGAAATAACAGGAAACAAGTTTCGAGTCATCGTCAGGAAACGACACTCGCCTTCTGCTGCACTTGGTCAGCCCACTGGGCGAATCTGTCGAGGGAGTAGATGCTGAAGAAGACTGAGGTGAAATGAGTTTGTTCTCAGCGGTAGATTCTTCCAGTGTGATGCGTAAAGCTGCTGCTGGCGATTCCACAGTAACGTTCGAGGTAGATGAATGTTCTGGAGTAGGTTCACTAACTGTTACATGTGTAAGAGTATCACAGGGATCAACAAGCAGACAATCCGCCACTTCAAATGCTACTTCTACTACTTCAGGGTTGGCTATTATATCGCCATGTACTGTTTTGGCTTGCTGATTCTGATCGTCAGCTACAGCTTGTTGTTGTGGAGAAGTGTACGGGGCCATTCCTTCCATGCAAATAGGATGAGGTGAGATACACACAGACCAGTCTTGAAGCTTATCAGACCCAGGACTGCTTGCGGAGTTTGTGATGTAGCCAGCATCACCACAGAACGACCCCTGTACTGCTTTTCTTCGTGACACGCTCTAAATTCAACTTAATCAGATGTCTTTTACTTGCTGTGAAATTTGGAGCTGCAAGTAGAAATGCTCGCTTGCATTTCTAGCTACATAAATCAAACCGCTGCTTCGAGAAAGACGACATATACACAAAATCGGTGAATGGGATGGACTGTCAACAACACATGACGTCATCACTTTGAGGCCTTGGTGAGTTTTAATTCGTCCAGTCCAATGACCCCATATTAACGTTTTGGCATCCACTCTGCTCTAAAAATAATATCAAGATTATTACTCCTACAAATTTTAAATGAATACAAAGAAAGTCTTGTGAAGGGTTAAAACATTAAAAAGTTAGCGAAAAGTTGAAAAACAATGGTTCCGCCCGGGATCGAACCGGGGACCTACTGCGTGTAAAGCAGACGTGATAACCGCTACACCACGGAACCATACAGAAATACCTATTAAAGCTTATTTTGTTCACAGGCCATAGAAACGATAATAGGATTACCACTATCTCTGGAAACTAGAACTCAGAATATTCACAATAAAAGTGATATTATTTTATTTAAATAAAAAAAAAAATCCAAAACAAAATGGTTCCGCCCGGGATCGAACCGGGGACCTACTGCGTGTAAAGCAGACGTGATAACCGCTACACCACGGAACCTTGCTCCAAACTTCGGCTTGTATGTATAAGAAAAGTCGATCGAAATAAAATTTTGATCTTTTTTTAGGGAAGTTTTTTGTCCGTGCAAGCTACCGTTAAATTTTACATTACGTCACCATTAATGAAGTGTCATGTAAAATAAAGTTTTAGCCTCTAACAAACGTTTTGTTTAAATGTGCGTTAATTATTACCATATCGCGTATTCGCATTTGACTTGATAGGCACCAAGGTATTACACAACGAGGCAATATTATTACAGTATGTGAAACTCTTTTTACTTGCAGTTATAGTCCTTACTTTCAAAACACTTGAACATATTTTTCCGCACTTCAAAATCACAGTCAACCTATCACGTACAGGAACCTCTCTGCGGAAGAAATCTTGCTCGAACAGCGAGATCAGTAACGATAATATATAATAAGCCAACACCGCCCGTAAATTGGACAGACAATTTTGTTAAAAAAAAAGTTTCAGAACCTAATTCTCCTTCCAAGAAGTTATGCACATGACCTTTTCTAGAAACGTGGGATTGCGGGCATTCCGGATAACACGATAAGTATGCGCGGGTCCCCCCACATAGACGAGACTTGTTTTATTTTGTTCTTCCAAAGCTCGGATCCAACTTCTCACGCTTGACATGGACCAGCCCTTGACCGAAACTTCTAGCTGATCGAAATGCTTATCACGAATGCATTTCCCCACCAGCGCTGCTTCGTTCGGACTCAACTTCCAATGAACCAGTGATAGCGAGCTTAAATTACGCAAATGGGTAATGCACGTTTGGAGAAACAGACTGTCGCAATACGGCTGGTTTCCTAAAGAGTTGTCACCCACGCCGGAAGCTGGGCCACAACCGCTGCTATTACTTAAATTTGTAGACACAGTCACATGATCCAGATTCAGATGGCTGATGGCCAATGTCTTGAGTAATTTGGCAATGCTCTTCAGCGTCTTCTCAGACTTGGCCCACTGGAAGTTCCAGTTTTGCAAGTGCAAGCCACGTAGACCGTTGCAATTCAGTGCCAACGTCTGGAAGAAGGCAATGCTAGACTTGTCCCGCAAAGGTTCGACGCAATTTTGCGAGCCTCGATCCTGTCGGTCCAGGGCGAGATGCAGATCACTGAGTTTAGTCAAACCCGATAGTAACGGCAATAAATGCGGCCCTTTTAAGCTCAATTTCCCTTGCAAACTCAAAGTAACTTGATCTAATTTGAGAAACGCTAAGAACTCCGAGCGCAGTGGTTGATTCGCAGCTGATTTCCGTAATAATGCAATGAGCTCTTCGGGAACTACGGGGCCTAACAATGCCAAGGACAAAGGGCCGCTACCGGACTGCCCAGGAAGTTTAATATTTGCTCCAGTTAACGCCAATTCCCGCAGCTTGGTGCTCTGCATCAGGTCGCCAAGATACTTGAACGAATCTTCATCATCTAATACAAAGGTCCAACCCGCTAATCGCAAAGATCGTAAGTTTTGGTTTCGCATGAGGCCTCGACAAAAGAGCTGAAAGGCGGGATCAGTGAGAATGACATGGGCGGAGCTTACATCTAGCAGTTGCAATGTTGAATTCTCCGCCAACGCCAAAATCACTGGCAAAACCTCTCGCATACTCGACAATCCTTCTAACCGTAATGATACTAGACTTTTGTTCTTCCGTAAACTTTCGCCTAAACACACCGAGTCAGCCATCGTTAACGAGCACTTGCTCATGTTCAAGTGTCCAAGCTGACAAAGAGGGTTTCGTAGTGCCTCGAAAACGGTATGGAAGCCGTTGGCGCAATGAGATTGTCGATCGCAAACAGGCATGGGAAGTAATATCTTCTGAAAAAGCATCGAGTCGGACCTGCGTTTTTCATCTTGTCTTGACAGCAAAGTCATTCCGCGCGTCAAACTGCTATAGCCACGAGCATTACGCGGCCTACGGGGCAATGAGAGGAAGGGAGGATTACTCCCGTTTTGCGTTACCCGATTTGGGCCAGACGGTTGAGTCCCGTCGCTGTCTGGCGTGGTGAGCTTGCTGTCCGTCAAGCAATAACTGTTGCGAGTGCTCGCTACGCTGGAACCAGCGCCAGTACTTAAAGAAATGGCGGATACGCTGGCATTGAGCTTGGATCCACCGTTCGAGACACGCAAATGATTGTCGGCTGCAACACTGGGAAATTCGGTGACGGTGATCGCCACCGGATAAGGCACGTTAGTTTTAACAATCTTCGTCTGGCTCTTCATGGTTTCATAGCCTGATCCTGACGATGATTCTCGCGTACCCGTATTTGGATCTTTAGTGCTTGCAGTTGCGTTATTAACCGACGCCAAGGAGACGGTCGAATCGTCCATAATCGCATCCGCTTCCAAGGGAGATGCAGCCCAACTGCCGGACAAGTCCAAACTGGTTACGAAATTGCCTCCTATAGGTGTTTGTGGATACACGAGTCCCGCTATGGCCTGCAAACCAGGGGTTGCACAGCATAAATGCAAGAGATTGAGTGTCTGAATCTGAGGATTTCTGCGTACGGCTAGACATAATTGTTCAACCTGCTCCGCTGACAGATCCATATCCAACATGATTTTCCGTAAGGTGGAACCCTTCAAAACATGTCCATTACCATTCGGATCGTGTTCTTCGGTTTTGGAAGAATCTAAACTAAAGCAGACGGCGTCTATGACCGCCTGTAGAAACTCGTGGCTCACGTCTTCCACGCATGATATGGCTATATCTAAACTTTTTAATTGAGGCTTGCTCATCGCCTGGCACAGAAAATCCGCAAAGACTTGTATGTCGTGCTCGCTAACATCTTGGCTGACTACGAGTGTGATTTTGAGCGCTGACACGCTGTTGTTCTGATGCAGGGCCACAAACAAGTTTTCCAAGCTAGTAAAGTGCTTGTTGGCCACGCTGGGCTCATAAGACACTTGCAGCGAAGGTAAAGGACAAGCTGAGTGCTGTAAAACACAGCTCCAGCCTTCCAACTCGCCATTATGAGTTGTGTTTAGGGTCACGTGATGTGTTCCGTCAAGTAATTTGCATACTGCAGCCACATTCGGCTGCCAGTGCCCCGCGGTCTGAAGGAATTGCAGGAGCGTCTTGGGAGGGAACTGCTGATTGGGCAATAAGTTGAAGAGTAGGTACGCTTTCTTCCCCAGATGCGCTGCTAAACCTTGTAGAACGTGCAACAAACTACGGCATACCCCCGCGCTAGTACCAAAACACGGCTCCGTTTCCAGCTGAAAGTCCTCCAATTCTCTCTTGAGAATATTCGAATAGTGCGCTACTGAGCCCAGATACATAGCTGCCAGGTACTCGGCTAACGCTGGATGCAAAACGCTGTAATAGTCTCGTTTCTGGAGTTTGGAGAAAGACAAAGCCTTCACCAAAAGTCCCATTTGAGTAACTTGCGAGAATTGACAATGCTGTTTCAGTTCCAGATCGGTGTAAAAATATCGATTTTGCTTGATGCACAGCAGGGAGAGCTTGCCCAGGTCCAAGAGAAGCTTGCGGTGCAGCGTGGAAAGTTCGCCCGTTTGCTGCAAACTCCGTCGCACCAAGCAGTGAATTATGGCGGTAAATATCCCGGCCAAGTTGCCGGACCACCATAGGTCGCCTTGCTCCTCAAACGCCAGGCACATGCTAATGCACATCACAGGACTGGAGGCCAATTTGCCCCAGCGCTGTTGCGGATTCGACAGCCAGCGTAAGAATTTATCGACACGCTCCGAGGCGGCTGGCGTGGGGGAGTTTTGGAAATAACTTTTGACGAATACGTCCACTTGACTGAAATCAAGTCCCCGGAGCACGACGCGTTTATCAGCCCAACGCGTGGCGTGGCGCATCAAATGTGGAACGGGCCTCGACGTCACGACGACGGTGGATAAAGGATAATTTGTGCCGTCCAATAAATTCTGGATTTCAGCGGGCAAATCAGGGGCGAATTGGTCCCAGCCATCCACAATGAATAAGACTTGGGCTTCATTGGTTTGGATGATTTGGGCTGGATTGTCCAAGTCGGAAGGGTACGAGTCTTTGTTGCCGCAATAAAAGAGAGATTTGGTGAAGGCAAAATCACGCAACGGGATGAAAAAGACCCACTGATAATATGACAAGTAATTGCCGACCCATGGCCGCTCTTGATGAACCCAATCGTAAAGCAATCGAAGGCAGAAAGTCGTCTTCCCGTATCCGGACTCCCCTACCACCAACACGCGCTGGCCTTTGCTCCCGTGATGGGATCTCTGTGGTGTCAATAAAACATAAACAATTTCAAACCATGAGATAGGTTCCGAATTAAAAATAAATAAATAAACCAAAAAGATGAAATCAAAGATATATTACCCTTTCTTCAGCGAAAAGTCGGTGCAAGGGCAAAGGTTGCAAGGCCAAGGCTTGCAAGGCATTGGCTTGATATCGGGTACCTTCATCACGATTTCTACCTCGGGCCCAAGAAGTGTCAATGGCAAGCGACGTCACCAATTGACTCACGTGAAGTTTAAAATTCGGACACCATGCCAAATTTGGTATCGTCACTTCGCACAAATCTGCATAACTGGTCTTCAAATACGTTCGCAGGCGTTGGCAAGGATCTTTTTCACGCTCCCTGCAACAAAAAAGCAACGACAAGTAAATTTCCATGTTATTCGATCCATTTCCATTTGTATCTATAAACCAACAGACAAGCTCCCACCTTGCAAAAAAACAACAGGTTCTTTTCTTTGTGTCTGTCTCACTCGCTTTTCTTTCAAATTATGCGAACGATATTGATCAACATCATACACGAGCTCAATCACCGTCATATTCATATTTCGCTTCAAAATGAAAAGGCAGGTGTGGCTCGCATTACCTGTCCAACGTTTGACCTGTGCGCATGGAGGCTCGCAAAGACGAAATGTAGTGCGTAGGCGTGGCTAAACGGGAACCTACACTAGGGCTGGGCGAGGTGGGCGTGGCTAAGGAAGGCGTCCGAGACGACAAGGAAGACGGAGGTGATGATGGGTACAATGGCTCATACAAGGACTGCATTTGCTGCGAATCCTAAAAACGAAAATTTTAAAAATGAGAAAAAACATAAGAAATAAAACGCATTAAGAAATTATATTAAAAAAATAGAAATCCGAACGAAAACTATGAAACACTTTTGGACATTATATTAATTAATTTTAGACAATATTTAGACAATATTTTAGACAATATTTTTATTATATTTGTTTTTTGGATATTGTTTATTATATTTTTATGTTTTCTAGACAATATTTTAAGAAGTTTGTCAAACCGAAATCAACCATATCAGTAGTCGTCTGAAGTTACCCTGGAAGTCCCGGAAGTTACCCTGTTGCTTTGAGCTTGGGATGGTGTAGTTTCTCGCACAGATAACAAACGACAAGCGGATGAGCACCTTGAACAACACTCTGAGGACGATCTCCCTGATTGATACTCATTCGGAGCCTCTACCGTGTTCACAAGTCGACTGCACCCATTGCCGCTGTTTCGGTCTCCCCGCTTTCCATTGGGGTTGCCCGTAATCCACCAGGTCGGCCCCATGTTCCTCAAGTTCACCTAATGCACTCTTTTTTTATTCCCGCAGTTGCCACTTTCGCATTAGTAAATCACATTACGTAAATGAGGCTCATTTTTGCTACGCTTAAACGGTTTGGGCGTCAAGCTGTCTCAGTAAGCGCGTTCGCTTCGACCTGAGCTACGCCAGCGACAAGACCTGGGCGCTAGGAAAACCAAAAGACACCGAGCTTCGCAGACGCCAACGACGAATTTAACCCAGGACGGGAAACGGAGTCTCGACGTTCGCTCTTTGGCGGCAGTAATGGCTCTACCTTGCTCAATATAAGCTCCACCTACGTTTCCTCGTCGCGCCGCCCGCGTCCGTGCTTACTCTTTTTGACAAATTCCTTGTGAATTAAAAATAAGTTGCCCAGCAATGTTCCTATCCGGGATGCAATCTCAAGCTTTATTTTAACTTGAAGGAACAGCTTTTTTCTGCAATCAAACATACAAGTGTTTCCAAGTCGTACCAGACAAAAAGGATTGGAAAGATCAGCTATTTAAGAAGAAAAACCCCAAAGCCACCTGATGTAGACTTCGAGCAAATACATCGGCAAAAGCGGGTTAGCATGCAGTTTGATCAAAGTCGTTGATTTTTTGATCAAATGTTTTGACCAAAGTCGTTGAACAAAGAAAGTCGTATTATATAGAGCTCATAAAATCTCGAAGTTTCCAAGAAAGATTGTGCCAAGCCAATTGTGGTACACGCTTCCTCAGTTTTTCTTCATTAGAAGGGCCCACATTTTCCGTTCCCTGAAATGAAGTGTTAAGAATTCGTGTGTTGCCAAAGCAGCTGGCTAACTTACACTAGAACTCGGTAGTCAAATCGATAAGATAAAACTTCGCTTTTCCAGGCAAGCGAAAAACTTCTATAACTGCGCAGCAATCCATAAAGTTTCGCGAGTAATAACGAGTATATACACAGAGGCACAAGAAAACTATTAACTCCGGGACCTTTTAAAACGTTGCCAATCACACAGAAGCCAGATGAAAGCTACTTTAGGCCAGACCTTTATGAAAGTTCAAGTGGGCGAGCGCGCGTAATAACCAAAAGCAGCAACTCCATACATTAGCTTAGTTTTTGGCTTTCAGTTTCTCCTTTTTCTTGCTTAAACGAGTTTACGAGGAGTTGGGGCTTCTCTTGCCTCTAATCTTGGCATTACAAAAACCCATTGAGTTTCTTCCCGCCTCCCTCTTTTCGACTTAGAAAGTATTCCTGAAAATGCTAACTTTAGATAAGACAAACCCAAGTCAAGCAGGCGTGTCAGGATGTATAAAGCGATGCACAACTCGTGCTCCTCTAAGTATACAAGGCAGCGCGATAGCTGAGGGACAGACTACGGAATCTAATCAGCAAAAGGGCCAGCAGGCCTATCCAAACGAGTCAATAAACAGTAAGTTAAAAATATAAATGACTCTCAATTTAAAGTTGCTACCCCACCAATGACCAGCTTACAAGCTACAACCCCTCCACGCCCCTCACTAACTGTTTTTAAAGCTCTAAATGCCTGGCGACAACAAGTCCCACAAAGACTTTCAAACTAATGAAGTCAACCTTTTTCTTTATTTTTCGACAAAAAGGTGAACCGAGTAAAAAATAATCAGTGCTCTAGTATCCTTGCCACCAACTAAAAGCGCCCAATTGTGTCATGCTATATTTTTTCCCCTCCTCAGAGTTTCAAGAACCAGACAAAATACACCAAGATTTTTGTTTAAGGGTTTTGGGGCTACGATTTCACAAGCTGCTTTTTAAGAAGAGGCATAGGAGTACGTATTTGTCAGCATATGGTGTATATTTGTCGGTATATGCATGGCGTGAGCCGCTTGGTAACTTGTCAGTAAAACCAGAATTGCATCATCTTGCTATTGTTATTCTTTGCTACACAGCACGGCTCGTCGACTTTTCTCAAGTTCATTCTCACCACTATAGTATTCGTAGTTTGGCCTGGCAACGCGCCATGGAATATGACATGCTGCAAATTTCCTGGGGACGCCAAGAACGTAATTCCTGTGAAGGTAAGATCCCATTTCAAACGCACCTATTGAAAAGCCCTGTTTTCTTCTCTCAAGTGTAACTCAAACATGGTTCCAGCGCGGGCACAATAACGCTTGGCCAATGTCAAAGCACGTTTTGACTTTTAGTGTCTTATAAGGAAAAAATAACAAAATATAACTCGCTGTCACGATTCTTGCGAGTAAACTTTAGAATTTGAAAGTGATGTTGCAGCAGACAGAAAGCGAACTTTGAAGGGTTTTTGAAGAAATGTTTAAAATATAAGTTTAAAAAATAAGTATAAATGACACGAAGACATAGCCCGAGTCCATCTTAAATGGAGATGGCAATCAGGAGCAGAGAAACCGGTTTCGCCTGAAGAAAAACAGCTGAAAAAGACTTAGTGTTTTTCACCGGCGGCCCAGAACTTTCAAAGAAGAAAAACAAGAACAAAAAGGATCGTCATGATTTCATGTTTTAGCTCCATGATAGACTCAACGTCCCCCTGATAATCCTTGGTCTGAGCCTGCCACTTTGAGACAACTGAAACGGCAAGCCTGGAAAGAGCTTAGTTTTAAAACACAATATAGTGCGAGAAGTGACAAATGCTTAAGTAGGAAATGAGTCAATCACGGTGAAGATGGGACAAGAGGCACACGAGTTACTTACGTGTTGGCTCAGGGCGGCGTACGCTGCTTCGACAGCGGGCACCCAATTGTGCTGTCTGTCTTCTTGCCGGGTGCTTGCAGGAGACCACGTAGCAGGAGGTCTGGGAACATCTAAGCCTATTGTCTTGTTGTTTTTCAGAACACAAGGGTTTGCGTTTTCTTTGAGTGGGGGCGGTGCATCAAGTGTATCATTTCCCATGTTCTGTTCACATAATTCATCTTGTAGCACAGATTGGGGGCCTCTTATTCTCGGATGATGCAGCTCCTCGTATACAGGTTCTCTTTGTGGGTCGTCGTCGTCTTCCATATCGGGATGATGCGTATGGATCGTGAAGGCTACTGACACTGAATCTAATACGTTATTCAGGCTCTCCTCGTCGTATTCATGTCGCTCTGGCTCGTCTAATTCGAGCGGCTGGTTTTGCTGGTAGTATTGACGATAATGATGATGAAGACTGGTGCTCCGGCGAGGAGCTGGGCGTGAATAAGCGTCTTCTTCACTCGATGAAGCTCCAAGCAAACTGGCCGTGCCCAAACTGCTCACACTTCCGTCGCAGTCCGCGTCCATGAAAGGAATTTCTTCAGCCAAGCTACTCACTACAGCCATGCCTGTCACGGCAAAATGGAAAAAGTCAATTCAAATAATTACAATTTTTCTCATCTTCCTTTTTTACATAATATATGCACTACTCTAACGCAGGTTGAGCAAAAGGGTGTGGACTAAGGTTATTAAAAGTAACCAAGTGCACTTTTTTACTGTTGACTTTTCGTTTTCTAGCGGGTTATCACTTATAACATTGCATGCAGGTCAGGTGAAATACGCTGCATGAGGAATGGCGGGAGCGGAAATTGATAGCGTGACAATTACGGGGCTTTATACACAATCTCCAACGGACGGACACGGAAGTTTGCTTTCACGCTAGAATAATTTTTTGCTTCTTTTACAACAGGGAAAACAGACTGCACGACTTGGAGTTTCCGCAGAAAAAAAGGTGATTTTGTTTTGTCCTATGTTTATTAACCAGTTCAGATTTAAAAATACGGGTTGGGGGAGACCCTTATATGCATGCTGAGCAAAACTAGCTTTTATGGAAACTGGCTTTCAAAACTTACTACTTACGACCATGCCAAAAACGACAACACTTAAGAAAGACCAAAATACCTGGCACAAGGGACCTTCTATGGTCACAAACCGACGCTGTAAAGAAGATCCACAAGTCAATGGACGTGGAATAGGTGCAGGCTTTGATTTCTGACTTTTTTTTGAGCACTCGTGAATAGCAAAGAATCAAAACTGGACTTCATCAAAGCACTTTGCTGTTCTGTCGTATTTTTCTGCTTTTCACTTCACACGATTATTCCACGACCAGGGCTAAGAATGCCGTTTTGGCTTCGGTTTAATAAACGCGGTAACACAATTCTACTGTGTAGCTACCAAGGGAATGGAATGGAACTGAGAGGTGGATGGAAAGAGCAGGATCTACCTGCCCTGACAGGCTCAGGTGAGGTAAGAGAGCCCTAAAGGGAAATAGGGTGGGTTCAAAAGCTGAAAAAAAGGGCTTGTGCATGCATCCTTTTTTGGCTAGCTCCAGGAAAGATGCTAATAAGAAGCATCTTTTCGCTTTCCTGGTTATGTTGGGAAGAGAGACAGACCCAAATATTTAGAAGGCGAACAAAAGGGGTTCCTCTGGCCCTGGGAGGCCATAACCATGGAGCACGTAGAATTTGACAGATGGAAAACAACAATAAATTGGAGTAGTTCTTCGAAAATGAATTAAATATTTAATTTGCCAGGGTTCTACGTTGAAGACTTACTTGCATTGCAGAGCCTATTTTAGGGGCAGTATTAATCACTTTGAACGCGTTAATTACTTAGAAAAGATATACAGAACTGGAAATGAAGAACACACACAACCTAACAACGTATGGAAAACAAAACCAACAGTTGGTCTTATTTTAATCCAGTTGAAGGACGCTCCCACTAGATGACGCTGGATGTCGCGCCAAAATTACCTATAAAATGCTCAAATTGGAGTCCACCGAGATGGCAATCAGAAGCAGAAAAAAACGATTTCGCCTGAAGAAGAAGAGGAAAAACAAAAAGTCCGTCACGATTTGATTTCACCGTCATGATTTAGCTCCAAGATAGACTGAAATGTCCCCCTGATAATCCTTGGCCTAAACCTGCCACTTCGAGACAACTGAAACAGCAAGCCTAGAAAGAGCCGAGTTTTAATTATAATATAGTGCGAGAAGTGACAAATGCTGAGTAGGAATTGAAATAAAAAAATTCGTCACAATATTAGGTTACGTTAAGCGTACTGATGTTGGTGTCCAGAGTCCTTGTGACATATTTTTTTTTAATACAGCTTAAGCACTTCGTAATCTTGTTGGCGCTTAGCCAACGAGCAGATATTTTAAACTCGAAATTATATTCGTCCCTTAAAACATTATGGTCCTGGCGTCCTTCTGTTGGGTTCCGACGGCCTTGTGTTGGGTACACGTAGTCTTTTTGTCGAATCGTCCTTGTGTCTACTTCCCGTTGCTCTTATTTTAATCGAGTTCATAGACGTTCCCACTTGAGGACGATAGCTGGCAAGCGCCAAGATTAAATTCAAAATTCACCAAATGCGACCCAAACATATATATCTACTTTCTTTCCGTTCATAGCAAGTCTTGAGGTTACGAAACATTTCCAAGTTAGTTATTTTTAGCATGCTTAATTGCGCTGTACCTAAGATCCATCTCTAAGCCAAGCACATCATCGTCTGAATATTTTCGTTAAGCGACATCAAACGAAGGCAGAATAAGCACTCCATTCACCAGCAGTTCATTAGAACGAAGGTCCTGAACACAATTTAGTAACCAGCTCAACAAGTCTGCTCTTATCAAGCCTCTGTTGCCATCCTTCATCTTTTCATCCGCTAAACGGTTCCGATTGTCAACTCCGTGATGTACAAACTAAGTGGAAGGCGTAGGAACCAAGTGTCGTGTTAGCCACCATAACATTACCGGCTGTATGCCTTGAAATATACAGAAGTAGTAAGTACACTAAATAGCTCTAACTGATATGCTTACTTGCAATGAAGAGAAGTAAGTACGTTCTTCGCTTCGACCCAGGAGTGGCATGATGACCATATTGATTTGACTGAACATCAGGGAGCACTTGGAACTTCAAAGTCCGTAACTATCGAAAAGTAGTTAGATACTCCACAATGCATATAGTATTGGGAGCTTTACCAGGAAAAATGATAAAGAAACGCTGCAGTAGGCTAGGGCCAAATAGTATCCTGAACTGGATAATGCTAAAGACAATAACAGAATCGCTATCATCCTAGTACCCATAATAATAAATTAAGGCTAAGTTCGAGAAACTTTTGAAATACTTGTTTAATATTACCCAACATATTTATAGCCGGAAAAAGCTATGATATCCAAGGTTCGGAGGCTGCTCTGAATATTCATAACATATAAAGTAAGTAATATGGCAAGCACCTCCATGACCATCCAAACAAGTGCCGAACTGGCTTGTATACCCAACATTTCTGGACTAAATCTACAAAACCCGTTTTAAGTCACAGAAAAAAAAAAATTGTTTACCTCTTTTGGATGCCCAGACATACACCGGCTGTAAGAATATACGTTATAAAAGACATGGTCGGGATATACAGGTCGGGAGCATTTAATTCATAGCGAGGCTGAACGGGCTCTTCCGTATCGAATTTTATCGACCAATCCTAGCAATAAATAAAGGTAAGACTAGAAAAGTAAGTTAGCCTCATTACTTTTTGGGCAAAAGGGAACAAGAGCAGTCCAAGTTTGCGCCCGACATAGAAAGTATCCACCGAGAAGTAATATTTTACTCTGGACATGGACATATACTTCTTAATTTCCTTATCTACTACGTCTTTGCCCTGTCCTAGCAAACTCTGCCCATACTCCATTGCCATATTCGCCATTGCAGGGTTCTGGAGCAAATTAGAAGGAATATTGAATCCCATAGCCATTGGTTGGCCAGGAGCCTGGGCATAGTAATCTTGAGACGGAGCATACATTCCAGGATCGTAGCCTATAACAAATAATTTAAACTACTGTATTGTTATGTATACTTGTTCTATTACCAGTGTGATTTAGGTTTGGCCCAAGATAAGGGCCATTTTGTTGCTGTGTCATTGCCGGTTCTTCGTAATACTGTGGTCCCGGAACCGATGGCATTCCCCCATATTGTGAACCAAACGGCAGAGGGCTGTTTTCATTTTTCCGTGCTTTCCTCATGGTCTAAAAATAAAAAGATCTTAACTGTATAGCTATATTTTCTCTTATAAGCGAACAGCAACACACGGTTACGCTTACGGTAACACCCACCTTAGATTTTTTGTAGGCACAAAGTTTACCGTAATTACATGCAAATCAAGCACGCTAAGTTGTTTATGAATAATGAAAATTCACGAGAAATCTGAATCGTTAACAGTTTAAAATGAAACGATAACTACTTGCATAAATTGCAAAATACAAATGACGATTAGCGATCACAATAATCCACGTTGACGTGGTCAGTGCTTCAGGTCCGGCCGGCATTCAATGAGACGTTGGGCCCTTTTACGAATGTCTCAGTCGCCGCGAAGTACAAACCTGGTTAAAGCGCTGAGCTTTAAAAAGTACCTAATTTTGTATATATTTATGTCTGTTTATTTACTATTTGATTTTAAATAACATAAGTTTCAATTTTATTTATTAGAATCCCACTACCGTTGGCTAGTAGTTTGTGTACAATCGTTCAATCACTGATGAGTCCGGATGGTTTCCTTCACAAATGATTCCCAGTGGCTTTCCCATATAGCCATGGCAGCTTCTTTTTCGAAACTGGACATAGCACTATACCTGTACAACAAAGAGAATATAAGATATAATTATAAGTGTAATCCCAGTTTACTCGATCGAATTAATCGCAAGCTGCTTGAGAAGCCGCAAATCGGCTCTTCGACCAGCCAGAGCCTATTTTTTTTAAAAGTAAACGCAAGTTAGCACATAAGAAGACAAGGATCGGTACATTTTTACCATAAAAGCCATATACATGTCTGCACTAAGACCTTTATTGTCCCATGAACCGGGGTCATCGGAAGAAATTACCATTGGAAACCCTTCGCTAATTAAAGTTGATACCGGGTGATTTCGTAAGTCAGAAACGAGCATTAAAACCTGGAAACCACAAGACCAGAAATTTATATTGCCATAAATATGGACTATTACTTACATTGTTCGATATAGGACAGACTTCGATAGGAATATTCCTCTCTTTAGCCATTGATTTCAATAAAGGATGCTTGGCAATAGCATATCCGTGACCAATTCGTGTTGTGTTCAGCAAAATTGCATCCAAAATATTCTCATCAGTTTCAGTTCCTTGCCAGTCTGTTTCTCCAGCATGGAAGAAAAAATCCATGTCAGGATAAGCTGCCGAGCCGTTCATGATAACGTCAACAAAGTCGACTAAAGGATACCCTAAATCTTCTTGACCAACTAGGTCAAACCCGGCAACCAAGCTGGGATATTTTGACTTAATTCCAACGTAATTATTTAAAAATTACACGTGCCGGATTCCAATAAACATTTTACCTGAAAATAGGCATTCAGTTCAATATCTTGCGCAACTTCTGCTCCCGAAACTCGTCGAACGGGAGCAAAGATAATCTTCGCTCCCATAGAATCTGGGTAATCGTTCATGAAACGCTCGAAAGTTGTTTCGTACAGTCCCAAGACATCACTTTGACTCAGCCAAGTGCCGTCCAAAAGATACGCCTTATATTTAAAAAGTCTCCAACCCAATGTCTGGATACGCCATTAAATTATTTTTACCTGTGGGATTGTGCTGCGAATTTCCACATACATGACATTATCTTGATAAAATTCTAGTAATCCTTGATAAAAGAAATCAACGAAAGCTGGAGCGTATAGCACTATGCCCGATAACACGCCAAGGCGGTTTTCGAAAGCCCTCCAAACTTGGTCTATATTTTTATAATTTTCTGCCACGGAAAAGGGTAATTAGTCGAGCGGATCGCGCTGAGTTATCTACATTACCTGGTCGGTTAAGGACAAGCGTGCGTTTCAGTAAACTGTCGAAAGACGAAGTGTTTTCGGACGCCGATCTTCGCACTGATACCAATTCCCACTCACATTTCGGTAAAGCTACAGGCGTGGAATTAGCGAAAACGAACTGGACATCGTACAGTCGTTCTTCGCTGTAAGAAATATCGCCGCAGATGTACAATCCTTCGCGGTACGTCAAGTTCTTGACCACATAATCGGCAGAGGTTAAAGCCAACTCATGGATATGCAGATTTGCTCCTGTAGTTGTGATTTCGGAGTATAGAGCAATTTCTTTAAAAGTTCGTTCTTACCTTTGGGCATACGTTGAATTATTTTAAAAACTTCCGAATTTGTCAAAACTTCCTTGCCGTAGTAAAATTGCATGGCTGCTGTAAAATTCGTTGTTTCTAAGCCGTAATTGTATTCTGCATCTTTATAGCCCATCAAAATTGTGTTAAGAACCGCTTCGTCGGGATCCAGCGTCAGGTTTGAGCCCAGAGCCATTTTTTGCTCATTCTGGATAACATCCTCACGTACTTCTAAGTACATTTGAAGCACATTTCCATCACATCCGCAAACGAGTACATAAAAGCAAGCGTAATACAAAATTCGGAACATCTTTCTATTTTGTGCCTCATGGAAACTGTGCTAAGGCTGGGCTAAGCTCGCAAGTTTTATATCATCTTCCCAATCTCGAAAAGTCGACGTCTTCTTGAAACATTATCAGCGTGGACCGACCTCTGATAACATATGAAGTGAAATAAGCATCGTCTTTTTTTATAATCTTGGACTTGACATTCGCTTCCTGCTAAATAAATCGGTCACTTCTTTGTATGGCTCTTTCTTATAAATCTACAATAATAATCACAACAGTTTTCTTCCAAAAGCACAGTCCTAACATACACCAGAGAATCTAGTAATATGTTTCCTGACTCAACCATCCTTTGGGATTGCGACGGATAAGGAACTTCCTAGACTCCTCATAAACAAATAATAGACAAGTAAATGGTAATGCTGTAAACCACCAATTCCACCTATAAATTTCATAATTATGAGTTATTTATTTTTCTAGTAAAATGGCTTTACCTAATCGAAGCCATTTGAACAGCGGTGTTGAAAAAAGGCGTGTATATGCACAGTGCAGCTACGGCCGTTTCAAAGGCTAAAGCGAAGTTCAACATACCGTTCCTTTAAATAATTTAAAAAAATGAATTGAAATACGTCTATAACTTAGAACGTACTTCATTCCTTGCTCGAAAATTGATAGTCGACGGGTTTTGCAAGCAATTAGTGTGGCCCATTGTACCATAACAATTGATAAGAAAAAGCCGGCATAGCATGTTAACTCCAGACTTTTGCGGGCGTCGTAAGTCTGTAGAATTAATGAAAATGTAATTTCGGGAATTAATTTTTGGGTTAAATAAATTTCAATTGATCTTATACCCATTCTTGACCATATGAATCCTGCAAGTCATTAATTGCTCTGGATTCCCAATGGGCACGAATTCCAAACACATCTGAAGGTAAGAAGCCGTTCTCGGCAAGAATCACAAAATAGGTATAAAATGCGGCTAACGTTTCTAGTACTCCAATCTGCCAAAATGCTAGCCCAAGGAGTCTGAGAAATACGAAGAAAATCATCTGTACCTTGGGTAGGATTATAAATTAGCATCAACTTACTTCCCGCTGACTAGTTTTTCCGTAGAACGTCTAGGAGGTCTTGTCATGATATCAGATTCTGCACTTTCATGGGCTAATGAAATGGCTGGCATCTAAAATAATTTTTAAAAAATGAGAAACGCCTTTATATTCTTTTTTTAAGTACCTACCATATCTGTACCCAGATCGACAGCTAGAATAGTAATGGTTCCCAGAGCTAAAGGAATGCCAGCAAACATAAGTAAGATATAGGGAATCAGTTCTGGAATCTTGGACGTCATGGTGTAGCAAATGGTTTTTTTCAAATTATCAAAGATTAACCGCCCTTCTTCAACCCCAGTGACAATGGAAGCAAAGTTATCGTCGAGGAGAATGATATCGGCTGCTTGTTTAGAAACATCCGAGCCCGTGATCCCCATAGCAATTCCAATGTCTGCCTTCTTTAAGGCAGGCGAGTCGTTAACTCCATCACCAGTAACTGCTACGACATACTCCGCACGCTGGAATCCTTCCACGATCATGAGCTTTTGCTGAGGCGATGTTCGTGCAAACACAATCTCATTAAAGTTGGCAATAATCCCGTCCAGTTGCTCAGGCTTCATATCCCTCAACTCGCCCCCGTTGATCACTGCAGCGTTAGCTGATTTCATATTAACCTCAGCTACTGGAATATTGAGCCGCTCTGCAATATCTTCTACGGTCTCGCTGCCTTCCGAAATAATTCCGACAGATCTAGCAATGGCTCTAGCCGTAATTGGATGGTCACCCGTAACCATTACCACTTTAATGCCTGCAGAACGACACATGCTAACAGCATCGGGTACAGCAGCACGCGGAGGATCGATCATGGACAAAAGTCCTACAAATCGCAAGTCGTTTAAAGGGAAATTGACCTCGTCAGGATCGAAGTGAAAGCCAAGAGGAAACTCGTCCAAAGGCAACATAGTGTCACAAAAACCTGTCCAGAATCATGATTATGTTAGTTCCCACTTTAGGTCTTTCAAGGACAGACAAAAAAAGAAAGAAACTGAACCGAAGTGGGTCACATCTTACCCAAAACACGCTCTCCCATACTGCCCAAGGTTAGGTAGGCCTTGGTAAAGGCTGCAATTCTGGCGTCGTTTAAGGGCACCACTTGGCCTTTAATGAGAATGGTCGAACAGCGCTCTATTATTCTCTCTGGAGCACCTTTCATGACTAATAAATGCTGGGTCCCACTTGCTCCTTCTGTCAAGTGGATCGATACCTACACGTAGCAAGCAAAATCAAAACGGTTTGAACGGACTATGCATAAGGAACTAGTATAAAAGACGGTAATTGAAAATCGTTAACTTACTTGGTACTTGTTGCTAGAATTAAAAGGGATCTCGCAAACTTTCCGATGACTATGCCGGTAACCCATCACATCACCTTTGATCATTTCCATGCACTTAAGTATGGCGGCCTCGGAAGCATCACCGTTAACATCGCGCTTTCTAATCGGCAAATCTTGTTGGCCTGCTTTGAATTCCGCGCGACTGCACAGCGTAGCAACTCTCGATAGATTTTCAAAACCAGGAGCAGACTTATCGAAAGCTGCTCCAGAAGAGTCTTCAGTCGTATCAATATCCACGATGGCATCATCGAACCACATATGAGCTACTGTCATGCGATTCTGGGTTAAAGTACCCGTTTTGTCCGAGCAAATGACCGAAGTGGATCCCAGTGTTTCCACCGCTTCTAAATTTTTGACCAAGCAATTCTTACGGGCCATTCGCTTGGCTGTTAATGTCAGGCAGACCGTCACCGTAGCGAGTAAACCTTCGGGACAGTAGGCTACAATGATGGCAATCAAGAAAATGATGGCTGAAACCCAATCATAGCCCAATATCATGGCCGCTGCAAAGCAAATCCCACCGAAAGAGAAAGAAATGGCACTAATGATGTGTACGAAGTGTCCGATTTCTTGAGCGATCGGCGTAGGCCCTGCTTCCAAACCCGACGCGAGACCTGCAATTCTTCCCACGATCGTAGAATCGCCAACGTTGATCACTATACCCTGTGCCGTTCCTAAGAATAATTTTTTTCTTATTTTTTTTTTATTTTACAGCGAAAATTAAATATACGTGTTACCTTCTACAGCGTTACTCGAAAAGAAGGCCAAGTTCTTGGTTTCTAACGGATTATCGCTAGTGTATTCGGGGGATCGAGGTTGTGGCTCGGATTCTCCCGTTAAAGACGAGTTGTCGACTTTGAAGCTTTGAGAAGCGATGATTCGAATATCCGCAGGGACGCGATCGCCGAATTTGACTTCTACCAAGTCTCCAATTACAACTTCGCTAACTTTGATGTCCCTTTTCACTGAATCTCGAATCACTAGTGCACTCTATACAACATAGGTTAGTTTTAAAATCCAGATTAACCAAATTCGATACAGACGTACTTCTGGCACCATGTTTTTGAAAGAATCCATAATTTGAGAACTCTTCGCTTCTTGCATATATGTAAAGACACCCGTCACAAGAATTACCACGACAATGGCGATAGCCAAATACAACTAAATTTCAATATAAATATAGGCACCTCAAACACAAAAATGGTTATCCTTACGTTGTCGTAGACGACGAATTCCCCAATCGCAGCACCAGCACCGAAAGCAATAAAACACAAAATTGACCCAACCCAAAGGAGAATTTGGATTCCACCTAGCAAATTTCTCGCGAATTTTACCCATTCTGGAGTCACCGGTGGGGGGGTTAATTCATTGGGGCCGTATTTAAGTAAATGAGCCAAAGCTTGCGCCTGGCTTAGACCCTAGGGAAACCAAGAATTTGAACTTGATCTCTAATTTACCGAGAATTTAAAGAACATACACGCTCGGGGTGAGTTGAAAATTTAGAACAGAGCTCTTCTAAAGGTATTATATGATCTTCGGTGTCAGCCTCGGCTTTCAAGGCAGACAAATCCCTCTTTTGGAAGCAAGAAAAACACTAGACGAAGAGAAAAATCATTCAATAAAATCTGCTCAAATCTGCAAACTTACACTTGATCGCGGCGCGGTAACGAAGGGTTCCCCATGAGTTTCCTTGAAATAGCAGTTTGGATAAAAATTACTTCATATATTGGGTTCATATTATACTTAAATACCTGCGGAGGCATGGTTTTTCGCCGAAACTCTACGATATACGTGCAAAACACGTCGTCAAAGGTAATAGGTATAACGAAAAACCCGGAATCAAGTATATCTGAAGGTTCTAGAAGTCTGGACGGTTAACACTGGTCTCTAGAAACGTTTCTGACACTAAAGTGTCATTCTTACGCCGTTATGATGATTTTTCCCACGACTGGAAAAAACTAACGAGTTCATTATCAAGTCATAAAGTGTTCGGTTTCTTCCCAGCCATTATGCAATTCAGCGACATGAGGAAAGTACCACCATGATGACATCGTATATATTAACTCCCGTCTCGTTCTGTAAGCAAGCCACACGAATCAACAATGCTGTTGTGGACTGCCCCAGTCCAGAAACACGTGTTGTGTGTTACTACTAGTAATATGTCATTCGGTATTGCAATAGTGCTTTCCTGCTTCGGCCAAACGTCTTGAAAGCTAAGCTTCAGCGATTAACTTACTGATGGCGAGAGCACCCTTTGGAAGCAGAGAGATCATATTCGGAATGCATACAGGGAAAAACATTGAAATTCTTGAACGCGTTCAGCATAATCAAATGACCGTGGGATTTTACATCCCGTGAAACGACGAGAAGGGTTGTAAAAGGCGATTTGCAGTTATAGGAAAGGTTTTCTGCAGAGACAAAGTTGAGAAGATGGCAGAAGGTCAATAGAACAATAAACTATTAACTGATCGTTGCTTATAAGCTTTACTTTGTGGTCTTACAGTTGTCTGTAACATCAGTTGTCTTTGAGTATACTCTTCCACTGTCTTCTCGACAATTGTGTTTTTATGCTTATTTTATTCTCTGACTGCAATGTTTGACAGACGTTTTATGCACTTCCTTGCGACTAAGATTAAATAAAATTGAGCATGATTTACTTCTGTTGCAAAACTGGAGTGTTTGTATTGTGGCATAGGAAAACAACACTTCTTACACCTTATTACTAGGAATGGAAATTATTCATCGTCAAAAGCTCCCGCACAACAACTGACAAACAATTTAAGGGCTTAACACTACGCAGTGAACTGTATAATTGCTGCTAGAAATAGTACAAATATTTTGCTGCTTTAAGCGAAGTATTGGCGGTCACGATATTGGTGGTAAGGATGCCCGAAGTGTGTTCCGACAGAGGAATAAACTTTTTTGTTTTAAAATCTCAATAGGGCTATGCAAAAGACTGTTCGTACTAAACTCCAATATGGATTAATAGTAAGTTTCCATCTCTACCCAACCACCAGGATTCCGACGAATGATAAGCTTGCGAATTTCGTCATAAATGAAAATCAAGATTGAGAAAGGCAGTGCGGGTAGCCACCAATTGAACCTAGAAGTTAATTCGAGACAAGAGACCGATAGTGAATAATGCATCAGGATAAGACGAGTACAAATGCAAAATTTACTTGAGTGGGTACATACGAAGACCTTTGTCCATGCCTGGGCAATAAGATAAAAAGGCAGCTAGAGCAGTTTCAAAGCACAAACCGAAGTTCATAACATGGTTACTAGAATGAGTTGAGAAGAAATTATTAGATATTTCTCAAGATTGACGTGAATTTTTCTTACCGCATTCCTTGTTGGAAGAGCGAGTTACGACGAGTCTTACAAATAATCAAATCAGCCCACTGCACAATGACGATGGATACGAAATATGCTGTATGGCACGTATACTCGAGTTGTTTGCGAGCATCATAAGTCTAGAGCAATCGGGTTATAGCCAGAAGGTTCAACCACTGTACAAGTTCAAGGAAAGGTTTACCCATTCTTGACCGTAGTAATCGGTCAGATCGTTGATTGCTCGCGAATCCCAAGTTTTGCGGAGACCAAGCAAGTACGAAGGCCAGAATCCGTTTTCGGCCATGATAACAAAGTAAACAAAGAAACCGGCAGAGGCTTGGATCATACCGATTTGCCCATACGCTATGGAAATGAGCCTATCGTTGACTAACTTGTCATTGAGCGGATCACGCGGTTTTCGCTTCATGATATCGGACTCAGCTTCTTCATAAGCCAATGAAATAGCAGGAACCTGACAGGTTCAAACGTCTCAATTACACATCAACTTATTTTTAACAGGAGATGGTACACTTACCATGTCAGTACCCAAATCGATGCAAAGGATGGTAACGGTGCCGAGAGGTAGAGGAATGTCAGCAAGAATAAAAAGCAAGAAAGGAGAGATTTCAGGAATATTCGAAGTTAAAGTATAGGCAATAGATTTTTTCAAATTGTCGAAAATAAGACGGCCTTCTTCTACGCCTGTGACAATGGATGCGAAGTTGTCGTCGAGCAAAATCATGTCGGCAGCTTGCTTGGATACATCCGACCCGGCAATACCCATAGCAACACCTGCAATCCAAGGAAAAATATACACGAAGAACCATAAAATACGAGTGAAAATAAAAGAAAATATTTTCTTTTACCAATATCAGCTTTCTTCAAAGCGGGAGAGTCGTTTACACCATCACCAGTAACAGCAACAATAGCACCTTGACGCTGACAACCTTCAACAATAATGAGTTTTTGCTGAGGAGAAGTACGGGCAAAGACAATTTCTCGGTGATGCCTGTAAATTCACGAAGAATGGTTAGTCCCTTTCAGGAATGAAAAAGTGCTGACTTACTTCAAGAAATCGTCCAAATCTTCGGCACTCATGTCACGTAGTTGACCACCGTGAATAACCCCAGCTTTGGCTTCCCGTGGGTTAACTTCGGAAACGGGGATATTGAGTCGTTGAGCGATATCTTCCACGGTCTCGCTCCCTTCGGAGATAATACCAACCGATCGGGCGATAGCTTTAGCTGTGATGGGATGATCACCGGTAACCATGATGACTTTGATACCAGCCGAACGGCATTTAGCTACAGCATCGGGGACAGCAGCACGCGGAGGGTCAATCATGGACATGAGGCCAACGAAACGGAGACCAGTTAAGGGGAAGTTGGGGTCATCAGAGTTGAAGGGAAAGCCTTTGGGATATTGGTCCTCAGGTAGCATGAAATCGCAGAAACCCAAGACACGTTCGCCCAAACCGCCCAATTCCATGTACGCAGTGTTGAATGCTTCCTTCAATTCTTCATCGAGCACTTTTTCCTGGCCATTGATGTAAATGGTTGAACAGTGATCCAAGATACGTTCTGGAGCGCCTTTCATCATGAGCAGGTAGCGACCGTCTTTCTTATCTTCATTCTCATGAATTGACACCTTTTTTTTTGTTTGTTCGTTTGTTAAAAAAGGAAGAAAACAATACTCAGAATTTAATTTCGCCACGAAATTTTCCATCGATCTACGAACCTGGTATTTATTAGAGGAATTGAAAGGAACTTCGCAGACCTTCCTATTGCGCTGACGAATAGCGAGAGTTTCCCCGGTAGCCAATTCTGTATACTTGAGCAAGGCAGCTTCTGAGGCGTCACCATTAACCTCCCTACGTGACACATTTTAATGTAGACCTGCTCATGACAAGTTCGCAATCAATTATTTCTACCTCTTTAAAATGGGCAAACTTTCTTGATTAGGTTTGAATTCAGCCCGGCTACACAAAGCCACAACACGGCACAAAGCTTTCCATCCAGGACTGCTTTTGTCATGCTTGACACCTACACCCAGGATTAAACAAGGAATTAGGATTAGACTAGTTTCCCCGCATACGAGGTGTTCTTACTCGTTTGGTTTTCGCTAGTATCGATTTCCAAGATCTGGTTATCGAACCACATGTGCGCTACAGTCATACGATTTTGGGTCAAGGTGCCCGTCTTGTCCGAGCAAATTGTCGAAGTGGAGCCGAGAGTTTCCACGGCTTCCAAATTCTTAACCAAGCAATTCTTGGACGCCATTCGCTTAGCCGTTAAGGTGAGACAGACGGTGACGGTAGCAAGGAGACCTTCGGGTACGTTGGCGACGATGATACCAATGAGGAAGACGACAGCATCAAGCCATTGGTAACCCAAGCTTAAGGCAATAATGAAAAACGAAATCCCCAGAAAAACAGCGACGCCCGTAATGATGTGAATAAAGTGACCAATTTCCTTAGCGATGGGCGTTTCTCCTGATTCAAGACCCGAGGCCAGACCAGCGATACGACCCATGACCGTTTCGTCGCCAATCCGGACCACGATACCGCGCGCCGTACCTGTTTACATGGAACAGTTTTACATTAACCCCGCCAAAACAAAACTGACCAAAACAAAAGGTTAACAGAGTTCAACATCAAAATGACCATCACCAAAGTTCATTCACCTTCCACTGCATTAGTTGAGAAGAAAGCCAAATTTTTCGTCTCCAAGGGATTTTCCGCAGTATATTCCGCAGTGCGAGATTGGGGCTCTGATTCGCCCGTCAAGGAAGAGTTGTCGACTTTGAATCCTCGTGCTTCAATAACACGGATATCGGCCGGAATACGGTCACCGAATTTGACTTCGACGACATCTCCAATTGTGAGATTTTCGGCTTTAATTGTCTGCTTCACTCCATCTCGCATGGCAAGGGCATACTAAACAGTGACCAAACAATACCGTAATAGTGAATTATCATTCATTTCAGTCGTGCAACGCCTCATCAGCGTTGCTCCTTATTTCATTGCAGGCTTCCCAATTTTCCCTTTAGCATACCTGGGGAACCATGTTTTTGAAAGATTCCATAATGCGGGAACTCTTGCTTTCTTGGTAGTAGGAAAAGACGCCCGTGACGATGACGACCGTGGCCAACACAATACCCAGGTAAAGCTGCGAGACACATTCAAGGCTCATTTAGCATGCTCGCGACGTGAGTGTGAATTTAAATTTTTAATGTGAAACCAACTTACGTTATCGCCCAAGACATCCTCTGACGTGCTCACTTCAATAGAATACGCTATGAAGCACAAAATTGCACCAATCTACACACAATCGTAGTTTACTTTTCTCGTTTCGATTTTTTTTTTTTTTTTTTTTTTTTTTTACCCAAAGGAGTAAGGAAAACCCGCCGAAAAGGTTCTTGCAAAATTTGATCCACTCCGGCGTCGTTTTAGGCGGTGTTAAGGCATTGGGTCCGTACTTCTCAACGTTCACGTCTACCTGAGCTTGCGTAAGGCCCTATCGTAATATAACAGAAACAGCGAGAGAACAAAGACGTTAGCCGCTGATAAGCATAAGCACATTTCTCTTTTTCAGATGCATAGTCAGACATGCTCACATGACCATCCAAATTGAGGTCACATTATAGTCAAGGAAAAGGGAAAAGTAAATACACTACTGCTTACTCGCTCAGGATGCGTTCCTAAACGGCGGCATAATTCGTCTAAATTGATGCGATGCTCATCAAGGTCCGATTCTTGCTTTAGATTGTCCAATTTTCCATCTTTTTTACCCTTCTTGGTCTGTGAAAGGAACAAAGACATGGCATATAAGTTAAGAGCACCAAACGAAATCTGCTTATCAAAGTTAAATTCAAGATAAAAAGAAAGGAATTCCCCAGAACTGATTTCTTCATCGTCGTAGATAGCAAGCGGATGAAGAAACTACGCACAGTTTTAGCCCCTTAAATTCAGAAATTCGGGGGAGGGGGGGTTGAGCGTAATATTGATTGTTACCCGACAACGAAAAGGCGAAAGGTTGGAACAAAACAGACACTAGAAAGACAGCAAAACGGGGAAAAGCAAGGGGACTATAATAACTAGGGTTTGCATATTACATTGACTTTCCCGTCCGCTCTTCTACCGTCGTCCGGCACGCGAGAGGTGGTGGCAGTACGGTACGAATCCTCACGACCCTGTTTTAGATAGCACACAACAAAAGACAACCAAAAAATAAAATAAAATAAAACCAGCAGCCACGTTAGAAAAAGCCACACGCAAGATTTACATATATGCTGAATTACTCTTTTCATTTCAACACAATTATAAAAAGTTCCCGATGAATATAATCTAGATATAAATATTTGATGAATAAATCAACAAATTTAGGGAGCGTTTTCCGCTTTTGCTCTCATTTAAAAGCATACTACAAAACAGTTAAAAACTTCATGTTCCTTACCTTGGACATGATGATGGGCAGAGAATCGCACGAGTCAAGATAAACCAAGTTTTACTGGACGGAGTAGGCCAAGGACTGACCAAGAGAAGTAAAAAGCAGTCCGCGGAGGACTGAACGTTGCCGCGAACTGCCCGTGCTCGGCTTCGACCGGTCCCTGATATAACATTGCGTAGACGCTCCCGTCTCGCGGCACCCAGGTAAAACGAGCTCGAGCCGGGGGAAGGTAATTTAGTAGGGCACAGGATAGGGAAGAATGTACGGGGTGGTAAAAAGCCCCCGTTAATGTTAATATCCCCTGAGGCAGCCAGGCCAGGCGGGTATATGGAAAAACGCAAGGCGACCAAGTACCGGATTGGTCTTGTTTATGGTCCTGACGTACTTTTCCTTTACGTTACACTACTAGCAAGCTAAAACCGATCTGCTAAGCTAGGCTATTGTGATGCAAAACAGGCTAACACTGGACTGTCCTCTTGTTTTTCTGTAAGGTTACATTAAACCTGATGAAAGCAGTTTTTTCTCGAGAAAGCCAATGATAACCTTACAACTTTTGCAATCAAGCAGTGTCGCTGTATTATAGCCATGATCATGTAATCATACAAATCATGATCACACAATTTAGAATGATAACATATCGGTCAAGGTGTACCCATAAGTGTGATAAGTACTTTAGCCCAAATTCTGGCTTGCTATTTTATACCGGCGTTCCTTTTACACGGCAATCCCCCAGCCGAACACGAATCTAAGAATGATAATAAGATTTAGTTACTTCGTGTAAGCTAATAAATATTTAACTTAATTACCTAGCATCTGGATGCGGACCAACGGGCATAAGAAGGGCAAGGCCCCTGGAAGTTTCTTTGTATAGCGAAGCAGCTTTGCTGACGTACGAAATAACCGTGCGGCAGTTAGGGCCGGTTAGGAACCAAGTTTCTGAATTCAGCATTCAAGACTGTGTTTTACTGAGGTTTTTCTTCTCACGGTAAGAAACTCACCGACTTGGTTAGTGTTGTTGTAGCTGCTGCACAGTCCACGCTGAAAAGCATGCAAGCTCGCGACCAATACGTACCTACTCCCATCATACTCCACTAGTCCACCTTGGGAAATCCAAAAGCTTGGAGCTAAATGAGCAGGACTACAGAAAGTTTGTTCTTTGCCTGAATTGCGTGATGATATGGCCTTCCCAAGCAGTGCATGTGATGTTGGTGTGACCAAGCAGTTTACAGGTAGAGATCCTACTAACAATTGTACACGCGGGGTTTTCCAGCGCCTTTTTTTATATATTTAATGGGGTTTTATTTGCATTCCCTTTTGGTCTGCATCTCCCAACGCCTAAAATCGCTTCACTTGAAACTTGCAGTTTCCGAGAAGGAAATCTTTCTACTTAGCATGGAAACCTTAATTGCTAAAAGTTTGTATCTCTTTACTGTTTAATTCGACCTAGAGCTATAAACTTTTCCACTTTTCACTCACTAATATTATTTTCCGATTTCGTGTCATGGTTATATATCTTCACCCAAAACATTTTGTTTAAAATAGGGCAATTACCGAGTTTATAAATAGACCTCAATTCATTGAAAACACACTAAGGGTCTCAAACCCAGTCAATTATTTTGACGAATGAATTTTAGACAAAATATCTCATTCAACCAATGAATTTTAGACTTTTTATTGTCGACTCGAGGCGCTATGGCTTATATTATCATCTAACGAATCCAATATGGCTGGGAGGGAGGAAGGAGAATAGAATTAAACGGCGTGATGGAGCGGTTTGCGGGGCGGGGCCAATGTTTTTTATGCCAAGGTAATTCCTACTATGGAGTTATGGGGGTAAGGGAGTAAGAAACAAATGTTTCTAAGGAGATAAACAACAAAATATTGTAAACATACTTTTGTTTTAGTCATTAAGTGGAAGTTCTGTTCTCCCACCTACCGTCTCACGACCAAAACAAAATAATAAAAGTTTGTAAGAATTTTGTTCTGGACACGCTTACTAAGTTCGCTTATTGCGCAAATCGAATTGGGAGCGATAGGTTTTGAAAGGAGAACAGGGCTTCCTAGTTCTTTTCTGCTTTTTTTTCGTTTTTCTTTTTGCAACCTGGCACCTCCCAATGGTAAACGGATTTAAAACTCAACATCACCACTAACTTAACAGGTTAAAAATTTTCTTGGAGTGGGGTGGGAGAGACGGAGAGATGGACATTGACATGGAAAATTGCAAACAACCAGTAATATAATGAATGGGGCCCTAAAATGAACTCATTTTCGCTCCTAAAACATTCGCCACCCTTAAACAATAGAGAAAGTCCTACAATGTTTACTTCACTTGGCAAATACACACATTCATGCACGCAACCAGGATCTCTTTCACGTAGTCTGCCAACAGTCCTATCAAAAAGGTTGATTGGTGTAACATTTCGATGCGACCAAGTGCTAAGAGCGAGGAAAAACAGAAAACTGAGCACAAACAGGGAAGAAAACAAGCCCGAGATGTCAACGATTCCAAGTTTTCAAGCTTGAGGATGAATTTTTTCTTGGTAGAGAACTGAAAATACCGGGCGGGTTGTGGAATGTGTGGACAATACTACTACTCCCCCTGCGTTTGAGTTTGATCAGCTTTGAAAGGGATATTTCAGAAATCAAGAAGCTTTAAGAGCAGGGGAAATAAAAAGCAGTTTTTAAAAAAGGGCAGAAAAAGGGGGCAAGTGAAAGGGAATCCACAATCTTTTGCTCTTTTCGCAAATGCATAGTAGTCCTGACCATGTTACATTCACACTTGAAACCAGGGTACGTCGACATTTGCGCGGACCAGAAAGGTTGCCGATTTACTTCCCGTGAGAATCCCAGAAAAATTTTAAAATCTTCATTCACTCTAAAAACTTGTTTGTTTTTTTAAGTCGTACAGAAAACCTTCGATATGGGACAATTACACCCTCAGAAAAAAATCCAGGCAAGCGTACTTTCGAATAATTTCCCACAACTCTGTCCATGGGACGGGCCAAACATGGTTTAAAAATTAAGTAGAAAAAATTAAAATAAGCAGTTGAGCCCAAGACAACTCAACATATCAGAAGAGGTCTCGTTCACATACTTTTAATAAGGGAGGTCTTAAACTATCATGAAACGCGACAATTTTATGAAATTCACATGGCAGCAGGGCTATAACAAGGTTTTCGTGTTAAACCTAATGCATGTCAGAGATATTGAACGATAAATGCCCACACGAAGGAAGAAACGAGGATAGCTTTGAGGGGAGGGGCGATAAGGAGTAGTGGTTTTTAAGGTTTCCCGCAAAACAAAGAGAGAAATGTTCTGAAAGATGCTTGATTTGGGTTTGAAAAGAACAACAAACTTTCTATCATCTGATCGTGTCTGCGCTCAGGATCATTTAAGGATTCTTCACTACTTAACGCTACTAAATGCTCAGCCTATCTATTTTCATATAACAACTTTAAAACTACAATAGCTACGAAAAAAAGTCCTCTTTCGACATCAACGCAAGAATTTTAGCTTACAAAACTGCTACAGAAGTTTTAACGGTAACCCCTGGTTTTATCAACTCAAATGATTTGCTCTTTTTTACTTTGCGTGCACCGTTGAACCCATGTTGATACATAACTGCGTAATAAGGAGGCGTGTTTTGGTAAACTGAAGACTCAGCCCCCAAACCACGTCTTCAAAATTCGACTACGACTTGAACTCGTCCTGAATCCTTCCCCAAGCTCCCCCACAGAAACCATTTCAAACCTCAACTCGATTTAAGTTAATAACTAACGTAAAACAGGCCCCTCTTTCCAACAAGTCACATAAATAACTAACTGATGTACCTTACAAGTCAACTGCGCAGGTTGCATGTGTAGTATCCTCTTTTTTCCCTTATTATCTTAATTTTACTTTATTTTACCCAACCACTGTACTGTGCACGAGCTGTTGGGAGCGATAAAAAGGCCATGAGACGCAACAACTTTAATAGTAAGTCTCCATCTCTACCCAACCGCCGGGGTTTCGACGCAAAATAAATTTACGGCATTCGTCGTAAATGAAGATGATAATTGAGAAGGGTATCGCTGGTAACCACCATGTGAACCTACACGGGACAAAAAGGGAAAGAAAAAGGAACACAATCGTGAGAACACTGGATCCATCAATAAACTATACATAAATGTGTTGAACCATAAAACGAAATACGTACTTGAGTGGGTACATACGAAGACCTTTGTCCATACCGGGTGTGTAGGACAAGAAAGCAGCCAAAGCGGTCTCAAAGACGAGGCCGAAGTTCAATACATGGTTACTGTAAAAGAACAAGACAGTTTTCCGTTTAGGTTATCTCTTTACTTAGTGTATGTGTATCAACGTTAACGTCAGCCAGTTTAATAGATTTGGAATACTTTCTTTATCACATGGAAGACTACAAGATAAACAGTACTTACCGCATGCCCTGATGAACGATGGAATTACGACGGGTTTTGCAAATGATAATGTCAGCCCACTGCACAATGACGATGGAGATAAAGTATGCGGTGTGGCAAGTGTACTCCAATTGCTTCCTTGCGTCATAAGTCTAAGTAATAAGATTGATCTTTTAAGTAAGAAAGTTGAGCTCAAGAAGCGATTCGGGAAATTTACCCATTCTTGACCGTAGGAGTCGGTTAGATCGTTGACGGCTCGCGAGTCCCAATATTTACGCAAACCGAATAAGTAGGAAGGCAAGAATCCGTTTTCGGCCATGATAACGAAGTATACGAAAAAACCAGCCGCAGCTTGAATCATACCGACCTGACCGTAAGCCATGGAGATCAACCTGTCAACGACGGAATTCGTTTTATTGTGTCCACTGTAAGTAGCCCATTCGTTTAAAGCATAGTACTGAAACCAGGACGCTAGAATAATTCTCCCTTTAAACCAAAGACAAACTTGCTTTGAAGTCAGGCATTAAGTTGCTTTAAATACAAAAATAAATAAATATCTATCAGCAATACATGTTTGATATTGTTCTAGCGTCATTGGTAGCAACCCAAGAACCCCAAATAGTGTTTTGCGCACCATACGACATGGTGCACAACAGAAAAACATGCTAGCTAGTCCAAATTCAAGCGCCACACGCACACCAGATGAACACTTCTCAATCATATGATGGGACAGGCCAAAAATGGTTGAGTTGATTAAGGCCAATGCATTCCGGGAAAGGTTAATAGTAATAATAATAATGTTAAAAAGTTTACTTAAAAAAGGGAAAGAAAGGAAAACAAGTCCCGAAACCACCACACCCAAACCTGCCTCCTTCCAGATGAAATAGTGGCCACTGTAAAATAATTAAACCAAGGACCTTAAATTAACGTAAGATGCCTCCCCCTCCCTCATATAAACTTGTAAAAAAGGGCACATTTAGAAATTCAGGAAATAACCCCACATTTTAGCCCATTGACAACCCCGGCTAGCACAGAAAAAAAGAGAGAAGGCAAGCCCACCTGTAATTCACTAATTTGTCAGTGTAAGGGTTTCTAGGCTGACGTTTCATAATATCAGACTCGGCTGCCTCGTAGGCCAGTGAAATTGCAGGAACCTGTGCAAGAATAGCACGAAAAAAAATACCAAAGCAAATTAACATAACCCATCCGCAACCTCAAGCGAGAATCCCAAGACCTAAAGTTGTCGCCAAGTCTATATTCTATTTTAAAAAATATGTCCCCCTTTTTGAGTTCTTACAAAGTGCCGTCAGTAGAAAAACTTGGGAGAGGGAACTCCTATACGCCTTACCTTTCATTGGCATCAACCCTGTTCGAGTTAAAAGAACTTCACTGGATCCCATTCCAACACACCGAAATGGCATGTTACAAAAAACATACCAAACTACAAAGCCAGCGCAAGTCTACATTAAAGGCAGCAAGAGCACAGAAAAAAGCATCCCGAAGCATGCAATTTGCATATTTTAGAGGAGACCCAAGTCCGTGATGGGTTCTTCTTAATAAAGCTTTCGAGAAAAATGGAACTAGTTTGGAGCTGGCGCAACTGTGATTTAGGCCGAATAGAAAAGAACGATAAAAGGAAAGAGCGAAATGATCCGGCCTTGAATAATGGCCCCCAAAATTTACCTATCATTGACCAATTTGTCTTTGAAAGGATCACGAGGTCGTCGCTTCATAATATCGGACTCGGCTTCTTCATAAGCCAAAGAAATTGCAGGTACCTGACATAACGAGTTGACAAATGCGAAGAAAAAAATGAAACATTACTCCAAAAATAAAAAACAAGAGCTTCCAAAAGCAACTTTCACAAGTTTTGTTTCCTTCCAATTGACTTTTCGCCAATAAACAAAGGCGTCTGGCAATTCGAAACATGTCGCGGTTGGTTTAACTAGTTTCTGCGTTACTCCTCTGTTAATTAAGGACCCCAAACAACTAATTAGCTCCCTTGCTTAGCTTTAGACGTGACTACGGTAGCTTTCGTGTGCTTGTACCAGTACTCATGAGTTCATGGGTTCACAATAGCGCATTTGTGCGTTCATGCTCAAGCTAAAGATGGTGCGGTCACGCTCGAGCCGTGTGGGCGAGCGGCCGCGAGATTAATAAACATCGCAGCACCTCCTTCATTCGCACATGAATCAGCTTCGAGCTTACGCTTTTGTTTCGTCCGGAACCTCTACATGCAGAACTGGAGGTTAAGAAAATTCACCCCTCAGCAGCCATGCATAATACAAACGGCTAAAAGAAATCTGTTTTGTACCCAACGCCACGCGCCAACGGTTCAATAACAACCAAAAAGTATCAAACGAGAATGGAATGTGTAAAAACCTCAGTGATGAGCGTCAAGGAATTGACGGCTCCAGGAAACCGAACCGTGCTTTAAAATCCCTTCATGGGAAAACTAGCGGGTCTTTGACTTGTTTTTTCTGCTTGTCCTTTTAATTTTTTAAAACTGTGTTAGAGACACGATAATTTTTTTTTCGCATCTTTGGGTGCACTTTCCAAGCGTTATTGAAAGATGGAACAAGAAGTTGCAACCGCAAGAAAAAACGGAAGTTGAGGACGCGCGGCCCTTGAATGACTGTTACCTTTCATTAACAAGCTTATCAGAAAAAGGGTTGCGCGGAGGCCGTTTCATAATATCATTCTCAGCATCTTCATAGGCCAAAGAAATGGCTGGAACCTAAACATAAAAACGCGCCCCAATTCAAATTAAACCAAGATGGCTAACGACACGAATGACCGCCCGCAAAATTAAATCAAGAAGCAATAACAAGTAAAACGACATCAGAAACGGCCTAATAATAGTTCATAACAGCTGTTGGTCTTCCAATGGGTGGTACCAGATGCAGTCGTTGGTTATTGCCTTGCTAACATCTGGGGAGCTGTCTTCAAAAGCATTCATTTCTTTTTGGTGCGTTTTGTTTTTCCCTTCGTTTGTGATACGAGTCGCTATCACCAAACAGATGGGTTTTACATGGGAAGAAACACAGGATCACTTACCATGTCTGTGCCCAAGTCAATGCAAAGGATGGTAACGGTACCCAAAGGTAGAGGCACGTTAGCCAAAATGAAGATCAAGAAGGGAGAAATTTCGGGAATATTGGACGTCAATGTGTAGGCAATGGACTTTTTCAAGTTGTCAAAAATCAAACGGCCTTCTTCCACTCCGGTGACGATGGACGCAAAGTTGTCATCGAGCAGGATCATGTCAGCGGCTTGCTTGGATACATCCGAGCCGGCAATACCCATGGCCACACCTTTAATTCAAGAAAAAACTGCTGAATCAGCATTCCATTTCTTAAAATTTCTTTTCTTTTCTTTTTACCGATATCAGCTTTCTTCAAAGCAGGCGAATCGTTGACACCATCTCCAGTGACAGCTACAATAGCTCCGAGACGCTGACAGCCTTCAACAATAATCAATTTCTGCTGAGGCGAGGTACGAGCGAAGACGATTTCAGTATGGTTCCTTAGGACGTCGTCCAAGTCTTCGCCACTGAGTTCCCTCAATTCGCCTCCATGGACGACAGCGGCTTTGGCTTCGCGGGGGTTGACTTCAGAAACGGGAATGTTGAGGCGTTGCGCAATATCTTCGACAGTTTCGTTGCCCTCGGAGATGATACCGACGGATTTGGCAATAGCTTTGGCCGTGATGGGATGATCACCGGTAACCATAATTACTTTGATACCGGCAGACCGGCACTTGGCGACAGCGTCCGGTACGGCGGCACGAGGGGGATCAATCATTGACATGAGACCGGTAAATCGGAGTCCGGACAAGGGGAAGTTGGGATCGTCAGCATTGAAAGAGTAACCTTTGGGATACTGGTCCAATGGCAAGATGGAGTCGCAGAAGCCCAAGACACGTTCGCCCAAACCGCCCAATTCCATGTAGGCGGTATTAAAAGCTTCCTTCAGTTCTTCATCAAGCACCTTTTCTTCACCGTTGACGAAAATCGTGGAACAACGCTCCAAAATGCGCTCAGGAGCGCCTTTCATCATCAATAAATAACGACCGTCATTCTTATCTTCGTTCTCGTGAACAGAGACCTTTTCATAAAGACATGATACGTAGGATTAACGCTCTAAACTTGTCTTTTAAGTTCAGATATGCTCAAATATGCTTAAGTTCAGAAAGCTTATTGTTCTATACAAAAAAAGGCAGGCATTTTGTTTACAGTAGATGCCGCTTATTGTGATCCCTGGTTTTACAATCAGCCGCTTTATGGAATCAGATGTTAAAGGACTGATATTTTCGGATATTGGAATCAATTTCAAATGAATCTTCGCATGTAGCACAGTAACGAAACTACAGTAGTGATTGCTACGTGGACTGCATATTGACCAGTGACATTGCTTTTACGTCGCTTTGACCAATCCTGTCATTTCCAGCCTACTACTACGTTTAAGGGAAATGCCTTCTAAAGTCCCTAGTCAATTAAGTTAGCACGTTATTCAACTGAATGACTAGTTCCTTTAATTGAGTGGGAAAATTTGAAGCAATATAGTGTTGAGAACCCTAGTATTAGTTGCTCCGTGTTAGTTGTGTTTTAGACGTGTGGTTATACGAAAATGGCGACGAATAAGAAAAGATTCGATTTAAATTAAGATGGGTGGAGTGAATCTAAAAAAAGAAAACATGTGGGAAAGTGGGAAAAGTAGACGATGCTTTGTTTCTTTGGTTTAAACAAGCCACTTCGTTTCATGCGCCGATTAATCGTAGTATTCTGTTGCATATTTCCGATTTCGAATCTAGTTATGAGAATCTCCGCCTAATAGTATCAATATTCACTTGACAAACGTGACCACAATAAGCGTCATCTACTTTCTCTCCCTCTCTCTCTCTATATATATATATTAAAACAAAACAATAGAAAAATGCAAGCGTCCTGACCTGGTACTTGTTGGAGGAGTTGAAGGGAACTTCGCAAACTTTCTTGTTTCTCGAGCGGATGGCCATCGTTTCGCCTGTGGCTAATTCGGTGCATTTCAACAAGGCCGCTTCAGAAGCATCGCCGTTGACTTCGCGTTTCAAGATAGGGATACTGTCCTGGCTCATCTTGAATTCAGCACGCGAGCAAAGGATTGCAACCTTAGCCAAAGCATGCCATCCGGGGCTGTTTTTGTCGTACTGTACGCCTGCGCAATAGAAAATCCCCCCCAAAATCAATGACTGTGACATTTTTCTACAACTTTTTTTGCCGAATTCCTTTTCAAGACGGCTTACCAGATTGATCTTCAGAGGTGTCAGCCTCAATGATCTGGTTATCGAACCACATATGGGCTACAGTCATACGATTTTGGGTCAGAGTACCGGTCTTATCAGAGCAAATGGTGGAGGTGGAGCCTAAAGTTTCTACAGCTTCTAAATTCTTGACCAAACAGTTCTTGGACGCCATACGCTTGGCCGTTAATGTCAGACAGACGGTGACGGTAGCGAGGAGACCTTCGGGTACGTTGGCGACAATGATACCGATGAGGAAGACGACGGCGTCCAGCCACTGGTAACCCAAACTTAAGGCAATGACGAAGAAGGTGAGTCCCAAGAATACAGCCACGCCCGTGATAAGGTGAATAAAGTGAGCAATTTCCTTGGCAATGGGAGTAGAACCGGTATCGAGACCCGAAGCCAAGCCAGCAATCCTGCCCATAACGGTATTGTCACCGATCGCGATTACGACACCCCTAGCCGTGCCTAACATTGAGAACAAAAGAAAAAAAAATAAGGAAAATTTAGTTTTCTCCTTTCTTTGATTCACACAAAACAATCTAAGCTCCCCATAGCAACCGATGGGGGAATCAGGAACACAATGATACCTTCGACAGCATTGGTTGAGAAGAAAGCCAGGTTTTTGGTTTCCAATGGATTTTCGTTGGTGAATTCCGGGCTACGGGACTGGGGCTCGGATTCTCCAGTCAATGACGAGTTATCGACTTTGAAGCCTCGAGCTTCAATCACGCGGATATCGGCCGGAACTCGGTCACCAAACTTGACTTCCACAACGTCACCCACGCTCAATTCTTCTGCTTTGACCGTTTGCTTTTGTCCATCTCGAACGACGAGTGCATACTACCAGAAAAAAAACGAAAAAAAAAATAGAATGTAGACACAATCCACTTAAAAGCAAAAAAAACTTACCTGCGGCACCATGTTCTTGAAGGATTCCATAATTCGAGAGCTCTTACTTTCTTGGTAGTAGGAGAAAATGCCGGTAATGATCACGACAGCCGCTAGCACAATACCTAGGTACAACTGCAAGACGGAAATGTACGTTAGTACATTTTAACAATCCGATTTCGTACAACAGTTATCAAAAGAACACAAATACGAAAAAAAAGGAAATTCGACATACATTATCTCCGAGAACGTCTTCTTCTGTGCTGACTTCGATAGAATAGGCAATGAAGCAAAGGAGTGCACCGATCCAGAGAAGGAGCGAGAAACCTCCGAAAAGATTTTTGCAAAATTTGACCCATTCTGGCGTCGTCTTGGGCGGTGTGAGAGCATTAGGGCCATCTCGTTCGGTGTTCGCCTTGGCTTGGGCTGTTGTCAAACCCTGGATACCAAAAGACAAATTTGAATTAGTAACAGTCCAATTTATTTTTCTTATTTTCTGCAAAAATAAGTAAGAAAATATCCTAATAACGAAAGAAATTGCTCTTACGATTTCGGGATTGGTGCTTAATCGCTGGTAGAGTTCTTCCAAAGTGACCTTGTGGTCGTCGATGTCCAATTCTTGCTTCAAGTCATCCAAATCAGCTCCTTTCTTTTCCTTCGTCTCCTTCGGTGCCTTCCGTTTGGACTATAAACCAAGCATGAAACGACGCTAATTATTGCGCTATTCCTAAAACTTCAAAGTCTCATCATCTTCTTTATGCTGTTTTGCACTGAAATTACTTCGATAGTCCCAGAAAATAAAATATTTAATCGATAGCAAGGCAGGAATGAGTGAAAGACAACAACATACGTTACAAAAAAGAAGGCCAAGGCAAACGTCTTTTAACTACTTACCCAACGATCCATGTCCCCAATTATACAAGAGAAATGCATAAGCCTTCGCAAAATAAAAAAAAAAAATATTTCACTTAAAAACGTACCTTGGCTTTGCCATCGGCTCGCCTGTTATCATCAAGTATTGAAGGCGTGGTAGCAACTCGGTAAGAATCTGCCCGTCCATACTACAAGACATCAACATGCAAAGTCTAAGCACACTTTTCAAACGTCAGCACTATTTGCTGCGCAAAAACATGCCCCAAACGTAACCAAATTTAGACTAGGATTACAACAAGAGTCCTTTAATCTAATTTACTGACTCTATTTCTACTGGGGTTTAGCTCTAAAGCTACAACTTAATTCTTTGTTATCACAACTACAAAAATTAGCTTTTATAACGAATATCCCTTAAGCTGGCTTATATTTTACATGTAATCAGCTACACATTCAAATCCATCTCAACTCTCCAATTAAGCTTGCATAGAAAAACCCAAGTCTATTTCCATCTTTGAAAACCAAAGCTGCTACATGAAGCCCGACTTCGAAAGGAATGCCTCAACGGAAGCCAACGACTACATTCCAGCTAAAAACTGATGTTATCATACAGTTTCCTGGCAAGGCGCAAAATGTGATAGCTATTATATTCGTTTGCCTCACTGAAAGACGCAAATGCACCTTTTTCACGATTCCCGAAAGTTGTTTACGCTTCCTCTTGTAAAGCAGTCAGCTCGATTCCAGTTAATTGGCAGTGCCACACAAAAAGGCAAGACAAAAAAATGGGAAAATGAAAAACTAAAAGGAACAAGAAAACCCGTTATATGGCAATATCCTTAGCTGGGGTGTTGCCAAACCGCCGCTTCAAGCTTGACTAGACTTACTAAGTACTATAAGACTTCATACAAGCCTAACAGGTTTGGTACCAAATTAGGTCGTTCTTATTTTTCTTCATATTTTCCCAAAAAAGCTTCGAAAAAGTAATTATCCCCAAACTAACAAGACAACGATAACAGAGCAAAACGTTTCTACTAGGACTTGCTAGGACGCTCAATCATAGGAAAACCTAGGAGGCAGATACGGCGATCAATACTTCGCGCATGCAGCTTCGGTTTATCCGCAAGAAACATGAAAAAAAGAAGATTGTCCCGTTTCTGAACAGAAGCGACAGCATGACTTCGCTGTAGCATTAACAAAAACTTGATCAGAAAGCTATACAATAGTAGTATACAATGGTAATAGTTACCAACCTCAGGCATGGTGTGTGCCGTTTTTTCTAGTTCGATTTAAATCCCAACTCTTCCCACAACCAGTTTCAGTGTTCTTTTTTTTAAAAAAATTCCAAACTTGAATAAGCACTTGAAAGACCCAACGATCCTCGACTGCAACAATGAGGCACACAAGCAGAACTCCACGATTCGCTCAACGACCTGTAAGTTCGATACCAGTAGCTACGGGGGGGGGGGGGGGGGGGGGGGGCGTGGCCACGGCAACGTTCCGGCTTAAAATCGCTACCGAATCAATAAGTAACGAACAGCTTTTTGAGATAAAAAAAAAGAGGAAAAAGTGTGACGAGAATAAACCGCTAGAGAGACAGTTGCGCCCAGCACAAGACCACAGACGAAAATTCTTTAAGATGTGTGGGGGGAGGTGGGAGCAGAGAAGTGCGACAAGCTCGTCAATATGTATCCCGTTGGGTTCGGCGAAACTTAGGGCGTGGCTTGCCGAGTCTGCGAAATGGTTGTAAAAGGTTGACTCAACACTTGGCTAGCACATTCTATTACGTTGGACGGGTTTGGGTTTTATGTTTTTATTTTGAGTCTTATCGAATCGCTCTTTTTCACCGAAAATAACGACACAGGACTTTCGGACTCTTTCTTTTTTAAGTGACCCCCATTTAGTCTCGCTAGTTTCGCTAAACGGGGACAAAATTGGATTCTTTTTCCCGCGTGGGAAACTCTGGACTTGGACCTGGACTGTCAATGAACAAAATGTATGCTAAATCAAGCCAAGTTTGAAGTAATTTTAGTGACCGGCAAGAACGAAAGAAACTATCTCTGAACGAGTCCAGATCCCAGGCACAAATGACAATCAGGACCCGGCCCGAGATGGCACAGCTCGGGGCGCAGACGTGGAGGATGAGTTCTGTAAATACTGAGGCGCTCAATAAGTTTTGAGAAGCGCAGACGCTACCGACGTTCTCCTAGCCCCCCCCCCCCCCCCCTCCCCCTACCGAGAAACCGACGTCAAACGCCAAGTTGAAGCTAAAGGTCAAACCTAAATTCCCTTTTATCTTTCGTTCTTCCGTTCCTCATCTGCTCTCGTTTGGGCTTGGGAACACAGGCTTCTCATACAACACATAAAATGCAAGGCAAAGGCTCAAGGCTTTTCGACCATGACAGAATAGCGTAACGAGGAAAGGAGAGCTCCTGTATTGCTGCTTCCTCTTTTTTGTCCATTAAAAAAAATTGCGGCAGGTTAAAGGCTTGAGGACCATCCCCAGCAAGAATCTACATTTGGACGACACTTGCGCAAATGTCATCTCGAGCATCGTAGCTCCTTCCTATGCTTCTTTTTTGTTTCGGGGCCATTTCAAGTTCTATATCCTTTTCTACTTCTTTTGTCGTTACTGCTGCACACTCCAGCTTTAGAGCTACACATCAATCTTTAAATCTCCTGGATTTTCTTTTAGGGTTAATGCCGCTGGCTATCAGGACTTAAAATAAAACCACCCATCAACAAACGTGGATTAGAATTATAATAAAAAATCCTGGCGCCAGACGACAAGTAGACTGAATTGCTGTAAACTAATAGCTTCTTTCCATGTTCTGTTTTACAAATGACTGTACAGTTTTGAACTGGGTTGAAAAAGCAATACAAATTTTGTTTTATTTTTATGAAATTTATTATATGTATGAATATTTTTAAGGCTTATGTTCTTAAACCAATTGTATACAGAATGTAATGGGATGCTACAGATGACATTTCGAAGTCCATATGAGACTGTCTGTCGCACAGCGCGCAGACAAGGACGTTCGGCAATAAACGCATGCCACCTGATTCCATGACGCGGAGTGACAGGCAGTGACGTCGTCGACGTCCCACTTTTGATCTTTTTCTGCCTCTTTTGGCTTTTCTACTTCTCATAAACTCGAGACCGAAGGAAAGTTCTATAATCGGTGTTGTCAACCACGCTTTTAAATTTACACTATCTCCCCTAACCAGTTCTATAACTGCAGAACAAGTCTGCAAGTTTGGACCAAACTCAACTAACTAGAAAAAAATAAATAAAAAAAATCGTTTTAGCGTTAGCATATCTCCACCCTTGGCGACAACGAGAGCAGGATCCCAATGTATACCAGCTCAATCAATAAAAAGCAGGACCCATTTCCTCAGCATTCCTCTGACGCATTCCGCAAATTCACAGAAAATGATATCAGCTTCAGGAATAATCAGCCTCAACATAACTCTTGTTTTCTAAAGACCATTGTGGTTACGAAAAATTACTAAAAAACCGGAGTTCACCAAAAAAGACGTGAACAATTTTTCTTGGGAACGCAAAACCACAAGAATGTATTTACAAAAGTGACTGTTTGCCACGCCAACGCCGAGTGCCATACTTTCATAGAGCACACTTGGCTGCCTCTCTCTTTGGCGTTGCCAGTTTAGAACAAGAAAAGGTCCCTCTGCAAAAATAACTTGGGATCTGAACGGCAAGGTACCCCTTATGGAGATGAGCCAACTTGTATTGTACGGGAGTGCGTGGGCTGGATGGTCGGCGTTACTCTGATGCCTGCTTATTCACATAGAGCCCCAACTTGGCATCGAAAACAGCCTCTTGCAGCTATTGATGAAAAAAACCATACTTTAGCCTCCGAAATCCCGTAAAAACTCGCACTAGACTAGATCAACCCCGATTTAGCATCCCAAATCCATTATCTCACGGGAGGAAATTACCACGGAAACCTGGAAATTTGCACTAGAGAAGCCTTTGCCATTAATTTGGACCTAGCGGATTTCATCGAATCGTACTATCAACCCCCTCAAGATCCCATGTCATAAACAATCGACCAGAACAAAAACTTCAAAACCCTGCCTGCAGAAACAACGTGGGTATGAAGATTTACAACCTTGCGGGTGCTCGAGTTTTTGTTTGATTTATTTGGTTTTTGTGATCCTCTGACGTCAAAAGCAGATCCCCAAGCAAGTGCTTGCTCGGCCTCGCTTTTTTTTGCTCTTTGCATTGGTCTTTCCAAATCTAATCTGTCACACTGAGAGTATGTAATCAGACACCCTTTTCATGACCTAAAACACTACTGGGACCTTAACTTTGACGATGGCGTGATAGATAAGCCAAATACAAGCCACGAGGCCATTCATGCGAAAGCCAAAAAGTGGGAGGTACCGTGGCGTTGGTTGCTAGGTTTCGAAAATAGGAATTTACCATAAATAACCTCCGGAACAACTGCCAATCCATGGAAACGCTCAACACAGTTAACCTAGTTCACAGGGAACGGAATCAGGCAAGCTTCTGTTAAACGTACCCCTGCCGCAATGGAGACACAGCTAATTTGTCGTTAACCGTTAAATTATGCATCGGAAAACAGACCAGTGCATACTATGATCAAGTTAAGACAATTTAACATAGAGCAGTCATGGCTCTGACATAACATAATAGAAGCCTTGTAGAAATGCGCTCTGCTTTTCAAAGCCTCGCCCTTAATCAATACCATCGGGCCATGGCACACCAGAAAAGCAAGTTACTTGCTAGTTTGGCATGCTACACAGCACAACAATCCCTTTTACACATTGACATTCGTTACCAGATTCTCGAAACAGAACGGCAAAGCTCATAACAAGTATCCCAGTTACTCCAAGGAGACCCGCACAATTTCGTAGCTTGCTTCCTAGTGGACACACAGACAGAGCGAAATAAAAAATAATATAAACACGTTGTCTTGACAAAAGCATTTCAGGGGGGTTTTTCGCCCGAATCGGGAGAACCTTTTACAAGAGACGGAGGCTAGAGGCCGTAGTCGATCAATAAAACCGTCTTGCGTAGTTCGCCTTACTTGCGGGGACGTCCTCCAAAGCTGCCTTTCCTTCTTGACACCTTCCAATCAAAAATGACAGCCATGCCCTATATTTGATATTGTCCTAAACGTCTAATTTTGTCTTTTTGTATCAATTATTCCGGTTCATCAATAAAACAGCTTTCATGACGTAACCAATAAAAAGTTAATGGACTCAAATTGACATTCCATGCTTAGAATCTGCAATACTTCGTGACTTTTCTCCGCTAAAACTTAAAAAACGCAAAGTGTACTCGAAACGGAATGCAGATATCGAGTCACGCAGAAGTTTCGGCAGTGGTCTTTGACAATGGTATGTAGGGGAAAACCATGTTCGCACTTGAAAAAGCACGTTATAAAGCATCGGCCAAACTCAGTTGTTGCGAAAGTTCGAGAGGTCCCAAACAATCCAGTTTTCGTCCAGTACAACATGCAAAAGAGCCATTGAAATTTCCGACTTTATGGCGGACGAGATTCTACGAAGAGCTTTAATATAAAGAATGTATGACAAAATTCCTATATTCGCTCTTCTGTTTTTGTTTTTTAGTTTATAAAATTCAAAATTATACCAATTACGGAAAATAGAGCTATTTGGCAAGTTGGAACGGAATTTTTTTTGGAAATGTGACAAGCGTACACCACATAACAACTGGCAACTTATCTGCATGACTCTCTGGCATAAACATTTACTTTACGATCTTACGAATGGCATCAATGGAAGTCTTACTTATTGACTGGGGTTCCTTATTTATTTAATGTATCTTTTTCCCTAGGACCGAATTTTTTTTTGGTTTGGTCCGTGTTTTTAAGACCTTCAGAGTCCTATGAAGAGTTTAAGGGCCGTGACTAATGCGTAAATACCTTTGAGAAGCCAGACTAGTGCGTTTCCAGCTTACGCACTGATTCTTAAGTCGTGTGACGCTTGGCGTCTTTATAATGTTCCTTGATAATCACGTATCGTGTTCTTAGCTGCCACATTAAAGATTACATGCGTGACCTACGCTGCAAGTAAGGAAATGAAGTGTTGAAGCAGTCTCCCTTTCAAGCGGATGGAGATAATCACTTCTAATGAGATGTCTTCCGGCAGCAATTAAAGCGTTTTTTGGAAACGTGGTAGAAAGGCAGAACAGTACAGCTGCGAGACAAGGCATGAATAAGCAGTATAGAAACCTTTTCGCCATAGACTTTGAGCTTCTCAAGCACAAATCCCTAAAAAAGACACATCGGAAAAGCAGCAGCAGCGCAGAATAGACTATGCAAGGCGAAACTTAATCGATAGCAGCTAAAACTGTCTGGACCAGCGCCTACTTTCACTACCATGGAAAGAAAACGCATAGAAAAAAAGAAAACTGTAAAAGGAAAACTTTTCGGTCCCCCCCCCCCCAAAAAAAAAAAAAAAACAGGCTAACCTAGACAAGTTGGTTTCTCTCCATATCCCCACCTTAAGACCAATAAAAAAGGGCCCAAACGATGAATCGCATAAATGCAGATGACAATCTGACAAACTAGCCTTGCTTAACGATGCGAGATCACAGAACCCAGGACGAGAAAGGAAAAATAATCTTTCAAAAGACGATTAACCTACTCTGGAAATAAATCGAAGCGTACCATCCTTGACCAGCAACACGATACGCCTTTTTTCGTATAAAATGAACCAGCTCAGCTAAGAAAACAACCGCAAAGAAATTTGAAAAAATTGAAACAAGTAGAATGGCAAAAATAGGACACTTCTTAAAAACTGCCTTAGGTCCCTAACTTGACTACCTTGAACGTCAGTTCAGGTTTTAGCGCCCGTTAGTTCTTCGTATTGTGACTAGTGAAGTGAGTTTAAAAATAAACGCCCCAACTCAAGCTAAATCCGCCTTTTTTTTTACTAATTCCAAAAGGGTGCAGTTCCATGACGCTTCTCCGTATGCTGTTACGTAAGGTCATCTATTCCTGGCACCAAGGGTTTGCCTTCCATTAACCTCGCTAATTCTAAATCGTTGTTTTTCCTACACTTTGAGGTAATCAGCTCACAATCTGAGTAAACCCGCGTAAAAGCTAGAGAGCACGAGATTAATTCCCCAGACGGGGGTGGATTTGACCCTTCCGCTTTTGGTCCCAATCATGCAAGAAAGACATAACACGGAACCTAGTTACGTGAAGAATACAACGCTATTTCTACCGTGGTTACCTTCCTAGACTATTTTCTCTTTTCTGTTATAGTTTTCTATGGCCGAGCTTAGAGGTAAATAATGAAAGGCAAACAAAGACTCCCATTAACAGAGAAACAAATAAAAAGGGAAGAAAGGAGTATCGTTACTGGCAATAGCGGATCGGCTCCAAGGCCGCGCCCCCTTTCGACCTCTCCAACAGAAATCGGAATTGGGGCGCCTAGCTGCCGCGGTTCAGGCGACCGACCTAATCAATAAAGCGCAAGGGGTTTTGTTAGGGCTTCTGAGCTGTTTCACCAACAAAATCTCAAGCTTTGCAGCTTTTGCTTTAGACCTATTACAGCACGAAGAACGAAACACACAAACTACGGAAAAAAGGCTAGAAAAGATATCCTATTTCCTTTAAGCTTTCCAACCAATACTGACGAGACAAGCTCTTGAGACGCAACGAGAGCAAAAACTTACCCTTTAAGATGCAAGGAAAGAATAACCCGCATTTAGACCACAAGCCAACTTCCTTAATGGGACAAGACAAAAAAATCCTTGTTGAAACTTAAAGTACTGTTCAGTCTCCTAGTAATCACGAAGGAAACAAAAAGTTTCGAGAAAGGGTTAACGAAATTTGTCGCCAAAATTATAGGAAACAGGACGTATTGATTGGTCTGTTTTAATCCTGCTGACTATGCCAATGTGAAAAGTGCTACTGTCGACTGGGATGAAGAGGTGCAACTCTTTGGGGTTTCTGCTGTGTGTACGAAGACGCGAAGGCAGTCTACTGCCCACAGTCCAGAAAACCGTAAATGTGCGGCTGAAATTAAACTTGATCCTAACTTGAGCACACTTCTAAAATAAGCAAACTTTACAAGCCGTTGCCTAACAAAAGAGGTTTTCGCTGACGTCAACTTTTATTACCAGACCCAGGACAGCCGATGGCTTTAAATAATAAACAGTACTAAAGTTGCTGCAGTCTGTCAAATGATCTTTTACTTAAATGGCGCGCTGGAAAAGATTAATTATGGCCATAGAGACCGTCTCCCAAACTTCACTTCTGGTGTTCCATGACATACTCCAGATTGCGATAAGCAATTTACTTTCTCTACATTGTAAGAATATTAAAAGAGATACTAAAAAGACTATTAAGCAGGGTTGTGTTCTCGAGACCTGGTCTTGGTCTTAAGACCGGTCTCGAGGCCAGGTAGGTCTCGGTCTCGGTCTTGTCTCGATTTTTTCTTCTGATCTTGGTGTCGGTCTTGGTCTTAAAAAAATTACCCGGTCTTGGTCTTGGTGTCGATGTCTTGGTCTCGATTTTAAACGATGAGTGAAATTTTTATGTAAGCGGAACTCACTGTAATTTCAAAATAATTTAGTTCTGTTTTGCAAGGCCAAATTGGCCCTTTCTACCCTTCAAATCCTACGACTTAAAACGGGGTGTTCATTTTGAACGGATTTAGAGCTATGCCGTGAAAGCTATTTTCGCGGAATTCTGTGGAACTGACTTAAGGCCACGGTGAACTTTCACTACTATAAACAAATCATTCAACGCGTTGAGAAAGTTTAGTTTGAATTCAATGCCAATCGGAAATGGAGTGTAAGATTGTTCCAGCAAAAGTTCCCGCTGTCGTTGAGTTCGGTTTTAAAGACTTGCACTATTGTGGCACTTCACGGCAAAAGTGGGTGGCGACGTGCAAGTTTTGTGCAACTCAGAAAGATTTTCGAGATACTTCTGGCACGAAGCGGATTATTGATGAGACCAAACAGAGCTCAAATGTCTGACGAAACTTTATCAATGTTAATGATTGCATCGGTAAATAAGTAAAATAGTAATATTTGTGCTAATAAAACTCGTAGTAGTTAGTTAGGTAAAACTCAAAGTGAAAGTAGTTATCGTGGACGACACGAAATGTTGATAATGTTTTAATAATTACTAATATAATAACTTTACGGCTAAAAATCTGTTGTTTTTTCTTGTCCGAAACAAGTGCAAGACAGATTAGAATTTCGAGACCGGTCTTGGTCTCGAGACCGGTCTTTGGTCTCGACGGTTTTTGATCGGTATTGTCTTGGTCTTGGTCTCGAAACTTGCGGTCTTGGTATTGTCTCGGTCTCGGGAACTTTTTTCTGGTCTCGGTCTTGTCTCGGTCTCGAGAAAGTCGGGCTTGATAACATCCCTGCTATTAAGGAATTCTTTGCGACTCGTCTTAGTAACTTGTCTATACCTAACCATTTCTTTTTGCAAGAACTGGGGGGCAAAGACTTGGTTTCTTCAGCTCTAGCTGAGGTTCCATTTCCAGATACCAATAGCGCTACGTTTTTATCTGGGATCCTAACTACCAGAAACTTGGAAAGACATCAAAGCCGGTATATTAATTTGGTTAAACACAGAACACGTAAATACCTTTGTATGCAACCCATGTTGTCAGAGTCGAGAGTGACAACTACAATAATCAAGAAGGGGAAAAAAGTGTAAACCCCGATTTTCTCGAGCCATATATCCATTATGTCCAGCCCTTCGGCCATACAACATCCTCGCATGGGCGTGGGCAAGCCGCACACACTTTCACAACTTAGCGGCTAAAAACAAAGCTTATCTGATAAGATAAGAAATCCTGAGTACGGTTAAACGTGCAGCTAACTTACGCAATACAGTCTAACACAATTTAAGGCAAAAGTGAAGCAATCAAAGAAATAAATATAGTAGACTTACGTCTTCCATTCTGCCCTTGGAGGCCATTTTCCCACCAGCATGCACAACACAGCCCAGGATCAGCGCCCCCAATTCCACTTTTCGAAACGAAAAATAGCGGCAACTTTGGAAATCATTTGCTTTCTTTTGTTTAGTACATTAATAAAGACACATTTACAAAAGCTTGCATAAAACGTCATCGGCTGTAGCAAAGTTGCAACGTATTCAAAACGGAATCTTCTTTTCTTTACAAAGAAAAAAACAACAGCAATAAAACTGAAAGAAAGTCCTTATCATTGTGATATGCTCATATTGTATTTTTAGAAACAAGAAGCATATTGCCACAAGCGAAAGACTACGTGAACATTATCACGCACGTAACAAAGGAAAGTCTAGATGCACTGTTGTATAGAATATCTTCGCCTGCAGTCGAATACCATATTTATATTTTTTTTGAGTTCATCAAAACAGTGAACCGAACGTTACATTAATTTTCTTTGACTGATTTATCCATACAAGTAACGGAAGTTTCTCTTCACATGTAATATAATGGAACAGTAACCGCAACCTTTTCTTTTTTTGTCAGCTGATCGTCGGTGTCTCGACATGTTTCGCCGCTGGGCTTGTCAGGCTACATGTTTTGTCAGAAAGCCTCTAGAATTAACTAGAAAATATAGTGTTACGTTTTTAGCCGGACCGACTGGTAAAACTATCAACCATTCGTCTAGTAAACACGTGATATTTGCACGATTAGCCATGTCGACCTTGGCGTCCAAGCCCTTTTCATCTGACTTGTTATTTCGGCAGGTATATTATAGCTATACATTTTGATTGACTATATTTGTATTTCTCCTAAGGAATTAAATTCAGTTTCTTTCTTAGCTTTTCGACCGCGAAAGTTGTACGTATTCCTACTTGCTGGCTGACGTCACCACACGAGATGCAGTACTGATAGACCCCGTCATAGATTTGGCTGAGAGAGATGCTGGGCTTATAAAAGAACTGGACCTGAACTTGAAATATGCCAGTAATGTAGGCGAAGGTGGAAAATTTGGTACTTAATTTTTCTGTTCTTATACAGTGAACACACACATGCACGCAGACCACATTACAGGAACAGGTGCACTCAAAAAACTCCTGCCGGGTTGTCAAAGCCTCATTTCCAAGGCAAGTGGAGCACAGGCTGATGTCTATGTATCCCATGGAGATTATGTGCAATTTGGTAGACAAGTTTTGGAAGTCAGATCGACTCCAGGCCACACGAATGGTATTACTTTTTTAAAGCAATAAGCTGCTACATTTAAAGAACGCCCAAACTAATAACTATATTGCATTATTTGCAGGCTGCATCATTTATGTGAGTTTGGAACAAGAAATTGCCTTTACAGGGGATGCCCTGCTTATCCGTGGTTGCGGCCGAACTGATTTTCAAGAGGGCAATCCAGAGGTGCTCTATGATTCAGTACATACACATGTATTTTCTTTGCCGGAAAGTACGCGACTTTATCCGGCTCATGATTATAAAGGTTTGTTCGCATTAACAGTTCAAATAAACTTTAACCTAGCATTTTCTTTTTTAGGTTTGACCGTGACTACGGTTTGGGAAGAGAAAAAATACAACCCACGCTTGACGAAAACCAAGGAAGAATTTATTAAAATTATGCAAAACCTTAACTTGCCTTATCCGAAACAAATTGGTAAGTCTATATGAATACTTGATATTACATAATAAATTTAAAAAAATCTTTTATAGATCGTGCCCTGCCGGCTAACAAAGTTTGTGGCTTATATAATATTCCTGATGACATCAGATCAAAGCTTTCAGTTACAATGGACTAAGAAAACCATTTTCTGTGCTGATGTTTATTGTAGTCCTGGAACCTACATTAAGCGATTTCCCTATAATGCTAATCTATAGTGCTGACTGCTATTTTGTGTTATCTTCCATATGTTATCTCTTTCAAAGTTGTTTAATATAAGCCTTCTTAAAATAAAGTCTTTGGAATTATTTCATATTAGTGTTTTTGTCCGTAATTTTTACCCCAACAATATTTGAAAATACCCTGTTTTTTAAAAATTAATTAGCCGTCTCCGTTTCCGTTTTCGCCTTCTAAGGCCATCTATGAGTCAAAATGAGATTCAATTAATACTTCAGGGGCAGTTGCTGTGTAAATAGCAAAGTTAAGCGGAAATTGTCTAAAATTAAAAATGGCTCTTCGAGTTTTGGTTGGCTGCAAAAGAGTAATTGATTATGCCGTCAAAGTAAGTTTTGTTAGAAACTATTAGGTATTTTACCTTACTGTAAAGATCAAGTCCCACTAGACTGCAATCCTTGGTATCCATGATCCAAAATGTGAGTTAAAAAACACTATAAATAATCCTTGTTTTTGTAGATTCGCGTCAAACCAGACAAATCCGGAGTGGTTACGGAAGGGGTGAAACACTCTATGAATCCGTTTGATGAAATTGCTGTAGAAGAAGCGGTCCGGATGAAGGAAAAAAAAATGGCTGGCGAAATCATCGCTGTTTCTTGCGGACCTGCTTCTTGCCAAGTTTGATTAGCTTATTAGTAAATTTTTTCAGGAGCTGTAATCAAATTTCATGCAGGAAACCCTGAGAACAGCACTGGCTATGGGCGCTGATAGAGCAATTCACGTCGAAGTTAGTGGTGCTGATTACGAGACTCTCCAACCTATTCACGTTTCCAAAATTCTGGCCAAGCTTGCTCAAACAGAAAAAGTGGACGTTGTTCTCGTCGGAAAGCAAGTATTGTGCGGCCTTTTTCAACAATACCACCTAGCTAATGGGTTCAAAAATGTCCTTTATTTTTCACTCTTTTTTATTACACAAGGCTATCGATGACGATGCTAATCAAACGGCTCAGATGACGGCTGCGTTCCTGGATTGGCCCCAAGCAGTGTTCGCTTCGAAAGTAACACAGCATGTGCTTATGTACTTTTGCACCGCTTGTCAACTAATTAATATGAATTGACCCAGATTGACAAGACCAATGGCGAGCTAACAGTGATCCGGGAAGTTGACGGTGGTTTAGAAACGATTAAAGTCAAATTGCCTGCTGTCCTTAGCGCCGACTTGCGATTGAATGAGCCGCGCTATGCTACGTTGCCCAATATCATGGTACTGGAACGCTAGTTAACGGGAGGCGCAAATAAAGCACTTTCATTTCTAGAAAGCCAAGAAAAAACCACTCCAGAAATTATCACTGAAGGATTTGGGCGTCGAGGTCGCTCCAAGAATCCAGATTGTTCGCGTTGAAGACCCTCCTGTTCGCCAACCTGGAGCTAAAGTTGAGGACGTAGATACGCTCATTCAGAAACTGAAGGAGGCTGGTCGCGTTTGAACCTGCACGAGTAACTGGGTTGAACGAAGTTTAGTAAGCAGAAACAATCCAAAGGTGGACTTTCGATTAATACAGAGAATACACTATCAAGGGAAAAGCCGATTTATTTTATCCAAGAATTGTATTTGCCTCGGAATAAGAGGGGCCGAATAAACGTTTCAGCGTATTTTGTCAAAGTGTATAATTAAAACGCCAATTTCTTCAAGAGAAGGTAGATGTGCTGGTCCACTTCGAATCCGTGAAGATTGTTGGCATCTCCTTGTAAACGCATCAGTAAACCTCCATATGAAACGTATGCAGCCCTGCAAAGAAAAAAACAATTTTATGTACGAAATTCCGAAAAGCGCAAGCTTAAAACCATAACAAATAAACTCGCTAATTAGCAGTTTATCCCGAAGACAATTTGCTACAACCAAGGACGCAGTATGGATAGAGGCTGTGAAAACTTCCAACACAACCAGCTAACCACACTGCCACCTCAGAAGAGCACAACAAATCTTGGATCAAATAGGACCCACCAGAGCTCCAGTTTCGGCGACTCGAAAATTAAAAGCTGCCAAAACTAGACACAGACTAACAACTATGAATTTACCAGAAACGCTTAGAAGACTTGAAGGCTTCAACACAGTACAAAAACAAGTACCTCAAACTCACTACCTCAAACGAGCACTAGAACCTACTCCGTCTACTTAGGAGCTCAGGTCGCTGACTGATGCCTGAACTGGACTGGGTGAGGCCTTTTATTTGAAATCGCCAGCATCGCTGACCCTACGTGACCCTTGGGTTTCCTGATCGCCTAGTTTGACCGTGCCAACGTCCGATCGCGTCCGTACTTTACGGTTCAAACCAGCGACCCAGTGACCCTCCCCTTGCGTCGACTACATGACCCTTTCGGCTACAATAGAACTCCAACTACAATTCGAAGAAGAAGACCGGGCATGGGACCTCACGTTGCACCTTCCAGGAATAGCAAAAGGAAAAAAGGTGTGCGAACCAACCATCCTTCCGAAACTACCAACTCTCCGTATTCAACACTTTAAATGTATCCCCCGTCCTCCACACTTTGCCCTTTTTACTCCCGAGGCTTTTCTTCGGATACGGAGCCCTCTCCAGAATTCCAGCGAAAACCACCCTTTTCAACAAGCCTTTCGCGAGCTTGATACACAATTCTCGGTACTGCGCCCATATACTTGGGCATCCAGAACGTCGTTCATTGTTTCGCAAGAAAACGGCTTGACTACGAATGCTAGCTCAAAGTTCTCAAGTTTTCGTATTCTTACCAGGAAAAAAACGAAACGCTTCATAACGTTATTAAGCTAGAGAGCTCAAGAGTCAAATATTTTATTTTCTAATGCGGTCACACGTTTTTATTTCAGGCCATTACGAGGCAAGGACCTCTGTAACAAAGTCGAACGAAAAGGGTAGTACACCACAAATTGCCACAACCTCAACCCAAAAATTAGAAGTGTTTACATGCAAAGCCAGAAACGGATTTTTTTTTATAATTGAGACATTATTAAAACCAAAAAGAGCAAAAACAGCTAACGAGGGATGGAAGATGCGTGCATAGAGCAGGCGTACCCCAAAAGAAAGAAAAAAACACGATTTTCACGAAAACCACGGAAGGTGATGCTCTGTGCCAGAGTGACATACCAGAAAATGCATTTACATCTTTTACGAAACATAATGTAAACGCATTCCTTGTACGGACTCCCGCCAGAAGTGGGGGGAAAAAAGGGTATGGAGTGTAAAATTTCAGAAACTTGCCCCGAACAAATCTATAAACAACGAAAAAATAAAATAAAGAAAGATAAAAAAATGTTAAATAATAGGTAAGGCAAAATAACGTAAAATTTACGGTCGAACTGGAAGCTATTGCGTTAGACTAGGCCCCAAAGGTAATAATAACTGCTGACCAGGTACTCGGATCCAAGCTTGGCATCGTAATGAGCCAAAGCACCATCTCAAGATGGCCTTTTATACACGTATTGCATGTGAAGCAGCAGCAGCAGTTCAAAGTCCTTTTTGGATGGCGACTTGAGCTGATTTCCAATTTCCCTTAATGACAGCGACTAGCAGCAGCAATAGGTGCTGTGTTGAACCGGGGTAACCCAAGACGCATAAGCAAGGACAGGTAGAAGACGCTTCCCACCAAGATGAACTTACCGCCAAAAAAGTCCATACGAAAAGCAATAGAAAGCGAAACGGAAAACGAAGCGTATAGTACAATTAATAAGGAAATGGTAAGCGATCCAAAGGATCCTTCTTCTGTTGTTCTTTGTTTTTCTGCACAAAGAAAAAACAATATTAATAATAACCCCATCTGATGCTTAAATAGGATATCAGCCAAATACCAACAGGAAAAAGAACCAGAGATTATGCCAAATGAATACCTTTTCAAGTAAATTTTTTATTTGCTGCTTACGTAATATAATAGTAAGGCTACTCGAGATCCTCGGGACAGCTTTATCACGTCAAAGTCGTGGGCGTTGTCGGACCTGACTGAGGTCGGACAACACATTGACCTCGCATAAGGTAACTGGCGTGCTGGGTCACATGGCCCAACTTTAGAAATTCGAAAATGACTCAGCAGGAAAAACTGGAAGCATATCAGCAAGAAGAGCGACCGGGGTGCCAATGTACCGAACCTTGTTGTACTATACTTATTGCTTCATTGGGGATGACGCTTCCTATTGCAACATCGACCTCCAAAACTCGACCACCACGAAGCCCCGACTCTGAGAAAAATAATTCCCCTCTAGCTAATAATGTCGGAGGGGGGGGGGGGGGGGGAGGGGGCAAATGCTAAACGAGGCTCGTGAATCTGAAAAGTTGAGTCACGTGACGCTTACCACCTGTACTATTTTTTTTTCTTGAAAGCTAAGAACGAAAGGCGAGCACGTCAGAGATAAATGCACGAGATGCTCTCAGAATCGATTACCTTCAACCGAATCGTTCTGCAACCAAGAAAACCATCTTTGAGTACCCCCTTCCCCAGTCGGAAATCCCCAGATGTTCAAGCTTGATGAGATCCTGTACAATTTGGTTTGTTGTGCTCTGCAAGTCATGGCTGCTTGAAGGCAGCATTCACATAACCTTGTAAAGTGAAGCGGGCATCTTTTTCCTCTTCTTTTTATTTTCCACATTTAATAGCCTCTGCAAGTCCTTAAGTCACACACAATGTGTATACAACACTTGATATTATACTCCTAGATTTAAACTTAATCCTCTCACCAAATTGTGTTAACTCCCTGTCACTAACGGAAGAAAATCGGGGATAAATGCTAAATACAATATCAAATAATATTAGTCCAGCTTAAACAGGTAAAATATCCCATTTTGGTGTAATAAGGTTAACATTGAATAACGCCGATATAGTTCTGTCAAAGACTGAGATACCACCAGCTGTGTTCACTCTTTGAGTCCAAGTGAACTCAGGGTGGCTCCCGATCTTGGGCAGATGAATGTGAATACTTGAAAGCCACGCAATGCTAAACACCTTGCTACAGCCACATTCAAACATAATGACTTGATAACTGTATAGGTGTTAAAATATTGGCTACCTTGCGTTAAAGCCTTTCACGACGTTGTGCAAAAACTAACAATAACAAAGTAAACAAATCATGCCAGATTGGCGTACTGTAACGAAACAAATGTGAATTGAAGCATGACTTACAATCTACTGGAGGGTTCAGCCGTACTTTCATCACCTTCAATGCGATAAACCTTGCCAAACATTACGTACTCGAAAGAATCGGCACGAGAGGGCCCGGTATCCAGCGGATTCCACTCGCCAGAATCCGGATAGCCATCTTCTCGGAGAGTAGTGGCCAAGACCAGCCGAAATTTGTCACCTGCATTAACAGAAAACAAAAAAAGAGGAAAGAAAGGAAATAATTAGAGTTTAGTCTCATCCAACTCTTTCCTTAACAGTCATGCTGTATTTTTTTGCATCACGCTGGTAAGCACGTACGCAGTGGCAGTCACAAGGAGTTAAACCGCCTTATTCTGCGTTGCTTTTGGACTCATTAACATACCAACCAGAAACCAGCACACGCATATGCATAGTTACCCCTAACTTCGAACCTCGTGTTTAAAACAAAAGAACGAGAGAAGAGAACAAAAAGGTCACAGGAAAAATAACTACACAACATACATACAAAAGAAACAAAAAATTAAAAAATGAGGACAAGGTTGTGATTATGCAATGACGGTTTTCTAATTTAGGACAGGAAATTTTTTTCACGTTTTTATTTCCGTCGAAAATGGCGAATCACACGAACTGGAAGGAAATGCGCAGAAAAATCAGTATCTTATCTCGAGTTTGCCAAGATTGGAGAGCAGAAAACTCCTTCACTAATTCAGTCCCAGTAAAAAAAAATACACAAGTCAGGTTTAATGAGTGTTTGTAAAACAACAGTAACAATAAAAACAAAGCTTGTCGTTACATAATCAACGGATTTTCTATCACCACTTCGCTCCAAGCTCCAACTTGAGCATTTCTTGACTTACCCAAATCCATGGGGTAAATCCACGAATTGATGTCCAGAATTAGGTCCATCTTGAACGACTCGCTCTCGCAATGAAGTCGACTCACTAATTGGGAGAGGAAGAAGAAAGGAAAGAGAAAATGTAATATCATTAATCCCTTCAACCAAGCTAACATGAGTGTTCACAAAATCCTTTGGAAGTTAACGTGAATTTTGCATTGCTACTATGTCCTGTAAACAAAGTTTTAATTACTTAAAGATCTTGACACCTGGCATATCAAGCAGGCCAAATGCCATAGAAGGAGGCTGCTCAGATCCTTTGACGTCATAGCTAGGACGTGACCTGCCCTCCCACTTCACAACAAACATTCTTGTCGGTTGGTGGAAAACCACACCAAGTACTTTTTCTCAGCCATGGGCTATGTTAATTTTACACAAGGTCGCTTTGACGCATTCGCAGACCCCAACCCAAAACATGTTTCCTTCTAATCAATTCTTTGGCAAAGCAAAAAGCCTTCATCGCGCATTTATCACAGCGGACCCTGTGACCCCTGCAAATTATCCCTTTAATTTATCTCAATACACACACAACAGCAAAAGCATTGCACCATACTGGGGGGATGGAGCAATACCCCCGAAGAGGCGCAATACTGCAAAGACGTTTCAAGCAACTGAGATAGCATACGACGCAGTGCGCGATGTCCACGGCGCTTCTTCGCTCCGGCTCCATGACGTCGCAATACTCCAAACAACACCCACCCGTGCCTCCCGCCCGTTTCTGCTTCACCTGATGCCTACCCCTTACCTTTATCTTCGCCCACTCCCACCCCCTTCCTCACCTTACAGGAAAGGTGCTCTCCTCGTTGAAAAAGCTTGTTGCGACGTTAACCTGTATGACGTTTCCCCTTCGTATTGAATAACAAGACAGGTTAAAACTCACGCAACCGGTTGCTTTTGGGACAAAAAACGAAAGATTATCCATTAAAAACAATGATGCATTGGAACTCTACCCTATTGTTCTGTGGCTGGAGTAGGAAGGCATGATTTTTTTCTTTCCATTTTGGTGTTGGGACCGCCTCCAATTAGGCACAGCACGGAACACACAAGCCTGACTTTATAGTGTCAGGTGTTATGAAAAGCCACGTCCGATGGTCTGACGTCAATCGGCCCCCGCATTTATATTGGCGTCGTGTCCTTTTCTTTTTTCTCAACTAAACAACTCTCGGGATTCCGTGGGCGGGTTGTATTGGTCGCAAATTCAAGTTAAAAGGATCACCGGGTCCCATTTCCCTTCCCAAACCCAAACAAACCCAAAAAAAACAACAGTCTAAAGGTAACTGGAACTTCTGAGGGGCAGTGATGATTTGCTGTTGTAATAGTGTTAACGATGAGTGTTTTTAAAAATAAATTCTTGATAAACTGGGTCTTGGAACGCACGGTCTTTCAAAGGGAATCTATCGAGGAATGTCGTTCCATTCCTCGTTCGGTTCCTGATCCCCCGGACTTTATGGGAGAGCAAAGAAACAAGCGACTGCGTCATCACACCGCACCTTGAGAGAAAACGGAAAGGAAACTGCGCAATTGCGCCCCGGCAAATTGCACAGTCGTTCACGCGGTGCTGCTGCCAAGGAAAAACTCCCCGAATGGAGAGAAACGTTAACGTTTGCGTTGCACGATAGCGAGGAAAACAATACTAAAAAAAAGAACGAAGATGACGTAGCTTGCGTAAGGAAAATGTGTACCCCCTCTTCAGGATTACGTTGTCGAATGTTCTGCATACCACTCCATGTACTGTGGCGCACTCGCGTTGGGAAATTTTACCACTGATCCATTTCGGCTAGTCCGAAAGCCTGTATCTACACTGTGTGTACTCCTCTTATGGGGGTATATCATGTGCTGTTGACTGGTCTTACGTTACGATTCTTCTGAAACCGAATGGCTTGGTACCACACCGCTTGAGGTTGTTTTAAAGACTCTTGTGATGCCTGCCAGGTAACACGCTGTGGATTACGTAGTACGTTTTTCCATCTGGCGCGCTGTGCAGGCTTCAAACCCCGCCCCGTTGCTCGTTATTTCCTACTTCTGCGTGTTTCCTTATGTGAAAAACACAAGTAGGAAACGTGAGCAAAAGGGCCGGCTAATGACACCATTCAGTTGAGGCCAATCTCCGTAAATAAAAACTGAAATCGACAAGGTTGCCTCCAAAAAAATCTAAGCCCTAAAAACTCCCGTGCTCAAGGATATCCAAAATTTGTCGAAACGGTAGTAGAATCGGTATGCCGTGACAAACGGCTTTGAATTTTGAAGAACTACGTCTTTCCAAGAGACTCTCTTAGCTGCGGTGTGAGCCACAGGTTTCAAGGATTAACCGCAATAAATAATAAAATTCTCTTAAGAAAACGGAGATTCCGCAGCCGAGATAATTATAAGTCGAAAGTCGTTTCCGATTCCTGGCAGTGTCCTAAATGCTAGAGTATTTATCACGCTGTTTGTCAGCTTAGGGTTAGTGTCGTAAGTTCTCAGTCAGCTATAAGATGTAACTTTTTTGGGGGTTCATCAGTTCAAGTGAGCGTTGAGGCCTGCATTCACGAATCTCTACGGGTACCCTTCCCGAGGCTCTCCCTCTCGCTCTCTGCGTAGCAAGCTTGCACCGCACTCATTGCCAATGTCGAGTGTATCGTCCGAGTGAATGACCTATAACATTCCTACTCATAACTACATAACATCCGTAATATAACTACTTATATGCTAATCATCCGATCCTTGGGATCGTACTCAGCTCGCGAGGGAATTAGGAGATGATTGGGTTGTCCAAAATTATTGCGTTGGCGAAGTTTCCCTGACAGGCTGGCTCATGCTTTTAACCTTATATTTCTACTTTGGAGTGCGTTACACGGAACCCGGGTACGATGACGTAGAATTCGGGGTTGTATAACTTTATGAAAACACAGGACCATATCACCTTGGGAACTTCGTGATTCACTGACCGCTTTATGAGTCTCTAAACGCATTAGAATTCAAGTTTGTTACAAGACTACTTTGCTAATTGTTCGTTCTTCTATCATTCTGGATACCGGAGAGCTTCACACTACCCGTTAACGTTAGGTTAACTACCACATAGTTATTTTATTGTAGTCCTCATTAAGTTGTATGCGATCAAAAAAAGTTTCTTCAAGTGCCATCTGTTCCGCAATTCGGGGCTTCTTTTTTTGCGTGGCCTGGTTGCTTCGTGAACTGAGAGACATAAATTTCTGGAAACCGACAGAAAACGCTACTGACGACCCAAACGATGTGGCCAATGCAATGCGGATGTGCGACTCAGATTGTTGCGCCCATTGCAACTTTCCTCTACTCGATGACAATGCTCGAGTCACAGACATCGTAGATTGCTGACTTTTTGCAACGTTTTCATATGGTCTACTCAGGCTATCGATCCTTGTACTTAGTCACGGCTGCACGCTTTTTCAAGTAACGGAAATCATAGTTGCTCCAAATTCACCTGTTCTTCCTCTGCGTCAAGGAATCTGACGCAATAGCCAAGTTTACGGGGACTACCAACGTCCCGTAGAATCGCTTCTGCATTCAGTCTCCATGCCATAGTGAATTTGAATACTTGGTGCCTTTTTTCATAGACAAGGAATTATGCAAACAGAGGAAAGCGGTTTACAAAAAGGCGGATGCAGCATTGCACTTTCGGACCCCAAAGTATGACGTCAAAGTAACCGATCAATAGCGCCGTAAAGGTCAGGGTCAACATCACGTTGTTTGATTATGCTCCTTATCGGCTTCTCGTATACATATATACACAAACTGGGACAAAAACTTCACCCTGGAATGCAGTATGCAGAATACGCCTTTGTAACCTCTGGTTAAAGTTCGTAAGATCATCTCTGAAAATCAAATTCTGCGCCGTTAGCTAAGCACTAAAGAATAAACACAATAAGGCACAAAGAAAAAGGATTTCTTATGACGAAAAAGGTTGAAAACGCAGTCTGCAGATCCTTGACGATATTGAATAACCTTCAATGATCAATGAAACATTTGGGCAGCAGGACAATAAGGCAATGTGGGGGTCCCCCACATTGCCTTATCCCCCCCCCCCCACCCCCGTAGGCTAACGCCTTGATTATTACATAGTCATTCACTTGACTCCTGGCTTCAAGCACGGCGTGAGTATACATAACAGCAGTACAAGATTGGCCAAGGTTAATAATTTTCTCTATTCGTGGTCAAATATAACGTCTTTATAACACAGAAATACCATTATCTATTGCTTACTGTACCCCAACTGTGGTCTTGATTAGGGTGATTTTGAGCATATTTGCGCAACCGCTCGAAATAACCCAAAAATTCCCGTTCAATTATTCTTAGAATAGCTGAACAGGAAAAATGCCGCCGGAAGGTGGCTGATCTTGTTGACAAGAAAAAAACGTGTGCAAAAGGAATATATATTTGGCACTATGGCAAAAAAAATCCCCTGTTGCGACATCAACAAGGAAAAGATTACTTTAACCGCTCACAAACTATTTTCCCTATCTTACAGTTATAGGTAATATAGTTATGCGTATAGTTATACGTAACTGAAACTTTATTTCCATGTAACTTTCCAGAAAAATCAAGTGGCGCCAAAACAAGACTGCTGGAAGAACACGTGTTTGACTCATCCTGTCAATGTAATTTTTCACTGAATAAAAAAAAACGTTTGGCGATTCCGCAGTTACCTTTACTGTTTAGAAGAATAGGGTGAAGTTTAGCTTACCTCGGTCGAACTTCTTGCCTTCTGGATCAATGTCCTTCACATCAAAAATATCTTCAAACAAAACACCGGCCATGACGCTCTGCACTCTGGTTTACTAAACAACTTTCCTTTAACTACCTTAAGTAGTTAAGGGATGAAGTTTATTTTGCAAAATAAATTGAAAGTATATGTATCCTTAAATAATAATTTTATTTTATTCACTATATAAGGATGACATAGAAATATTTGGAAAACAACTTGGGTTTATAGGTCTTCTTTGACTTTCTAGTCCTGTTTATCAACACAAGAACATGATGGCTGCCCTGCCGCCTCGTAAAAACTCGACTCCTACTAAATTAGCTCGACAAAGCCTCACCCCTCTGCAGGTTTTACTGCAGATGGGATTTCCTAAACATCGAGCGTAAAATCCTGCTATAGCATATCATATATAGTTTTCGTTATTTGTTATGTTTGAAATTACAGGGAAAAAGCATTGGCGGCAACTGGGCATCGGGGAGTTCAGCTAGGTTCCGATTGGTTATTAGCCCATGTCAATGATCCAACTTTAGATGATCATCAGCCTCGAGAGTATATTCTCTATGCTTGTCCCACGGGTCCGCTTTTGGAGCATTTAGAGCAGTTTTGGTCCAAGTCAAAACAAGATTGTGCTTACAATGGAGCTCATACTTATATGCCACATGTTACGCTAGTGTCTTTCTTTAAAGTATATAAATCATTTCGGCAGGGGGGAAACATGATTTTTATTCTCTTTTCTTTTTAATAGGCACCTGATGAATCAGTAACCAGCTTGTCAACTTGTTTGCAGCAAGTAGTGGATCGAAATTTGGCTCATTGTCCTGATCGTATCGGATTGGAGCCCTACATATCACAGAATTTTATGGGTTTCTTTCTAGCTGGCGACCATGCCGACTTTTTCAAAAAAATTGCTTTCCAATTCGTCAAGGAAGTCTCCGATGCAAGTAAGATACGTTTGCTATATCTTATTTCTTCTCGTTCTCATTCCGACTTTGAATTTCAAAAATTCAATACGGGTAATTTCTCCTTTCTTGTCATGTTATGTTTTCCATTTTCATTGCTTCACTTTGGGCTTCAGTCGTGTCTGATGGCCAAGAATATTATGAAGGAGCTCTGGCTGCCTGTTTTCCATGGTGTTCTTATGTAAACGCCAAATTGTCTCTGCCGCGGAAACGGTGTAAGATTTTGCCTTTAGTATCATGCGTGCTTGGCGAAACGGATTGGCTCCATGCATTTATTGAAGCACTTACGATTGACCTTTGTTTACCGTTCATTTTGTCTCTCCCAGCCATTATCCCTGAAGCTCATAATCAAGAATTACACTTGACGCTAGCCTACCAATTCCCGACGAGTCAATTTGGTCCATTGGAATCTCTAGTCAAGCAGATTGACGTCGACGCGACTGCTCAATGGGAAGTCCGCTTATATTCTCGAGACGCTCGCATTGGAGGTCACGATGTAAATTTGCCCTTAAATTTATCTACCTTAGTTCCCATGATAAGATGTCTTTTCTAGGTGTTTAAAGTGCTTTTCCCCCATGTTTCACGAGAACAGGATGAACTTGAATTACTCATGGGGGATTATGTCTATATTGCTCCTGAGTCCATAAAGAGTTCAGTTGACGGCTGGGTACAGGCCACGTCATGGCTTACTGGCTGCACCGGATATATTCCTTGTAATTACGTGGAGCGAACGGCTGAGTCAGATGCTTGGACGCTGCACAAGTAAGCCAGCCCACGCACCAAAGAGCGATAAGACCCTTTTCCGTATCAACTTCTTAGGGGAATCGTCTTGTCTAGACCTCAACACCTAACCCCTGATTACATTGATAGTAAAACGGGAGCGAATTTGGATATGTCAGATGCAGCTCATTTAGAAAACCCAAAAGAGTGCAGCGAATTGCCCCCACCAGTACGACGATCGAATTTAGTCAAACCCGTAACACCCAAGGTACATATTCTGGTCCTTGTGCATACAGAATCGGGACTATTTAAATAGAATACGTTACGTTTTCTGAATTTCGGTTTAATTGATTTTTGTCTTTAGATGTTTTCTGCCCAACCAGCTTTCTTTCCAGATGTGACTTTACCTGGGCCAAGGCAGCTGTTTATTGTACGTCACGGAGAACGAGTAGATTTTACGTTTGGTTCTTGGATCCCTTACTGCTTTGACGAAACCGGTAGGATTTTGACTGAAAATCTTTTTCTTTTTTTAAGGTTTATTTATTTATTTGCATAGGGAAGTATCTTCGGAAGGATTTGAATATGCCATTGCAAGTGCCTCAACGGATCAATTCGCCAGATTCCTTCTTTAAAGACTGCCCTTTAACATGTATGGGAGAGTTGCAGGCGAGATTGACAGGCGAGGGGATGAAGCGTGCCAATTTAACCCTTCACCACGTCTACTGTTCACCGGCTTTGCGTTGTGTTCAAACTTGCCATAACATTCTTCTAGGTAAAGTTCTTTAGGGCATTCTTTCCACTTTTTTGTGTTTAATACGGGTGCCCTTAATCTTAGGTCTCGGGTTGGAGAAGCAAGTATCCATATGCATTGAGCCAGGGTTATTTGAATGGCTGGCCTGGTACCAGGATGTGATGCCACAATGGATGAGTTTGGAGGAATTACACCAAGCAGGGTTCAATATTTGTTTTGGTTACAAGCCTTTCATAGCCGTCACTGAACTGGACAATTCCCGGGAAAGTAGCGAACAGTATTACATGCGGTCCTTTTACATATCCCAATCGGTATTGAAAAGTACAGCCAGTTTAGGTATGCTTCGTTTGTCGTTTTTGTGAGAAAAAGGCCAATGCTAATGGATAGGGTTTTTTTTAAGGAGGAAATGTGCTTTTGGTGGGACATGCTTCGACGGTGGATGCTTGCAGCAGGCAGCTAGTGGGTGGAGGACCTCGCTCAGCCCACGATTTGTCCAGAATTGTTCATAAAGTTCCTTACTGCAGCATGGCCATGGTTCAGCAGTGCCAGAGCGTCGAGGAATGCCATGAAAGCAACGGGGAGGAAATGAAAAAAGACCCGTGGACTCAATGGAAGTTGATAGAACCTCCCTTTGCGCCGCTCACTCACACTGCCAACGCGCGATTTGAATGGCAGACGCTTTTAACTTGAATATCCTCTTTCGTTTTTTGTATGCAAAACTTCGGAAACATTCCAGACGAGGACCAGTCAATCACTTTTTCTGTTGTGAAAGACGGTGATACCGTATCGACAGGGTTTTCCGAGAACTATTTTGGCCCCAAAGTGTAGTTTAAAAGTGCAATTGTATATTTTCCTTTTAACAATTAGCCACTGTACTGTGGGATTCCCGTTGCTAACCAATAACCTCTATACGAGTTAGGTATACCAATACAACCGTATGATTTAACGCTGGCTGCTCTGTTCTGTCTAAAAAACCGTGTTTAGCATCTTTTCTTTCGTTTCTTTCTTCTTGTTGAAAACAAAGATAACTGAGTATCGATAACGAATTTAAACCATGAGATTGCAAAAAAAAAATAAAGCGAAAGCACCATCAAAAATGCAGGTACTGGGTGATCATACGCGTGACACTTTTACTGCTCTTTTGTTGAATGATTGGCCGTGTTGTGAGAGGATCCTTGTTCTTTCATGCGCTTGTCCAACTCGTCCTACAAAATAATTGCAAAAAGCTTCGGTTTCAAAATCGTTGCTCAATTACCTTCCAACCCAGTTTGGTTATCATCTGGACACACCCTTCATCACAATGGCCGAGTAAGGCTACGTCTCTGTAATTATCCGATGAATCAAAGTCAAGTCCACAGGTTAAACCCAAAACTAGCGTCAAAGGATCAATGCTGCCAGCTTTTTCTCGGTTAATAAGCAGCCGAGGGCAGGAATTGGGTACCCTGAAATAGAGTATTTTTTTAGTAAAAAGCGTATTTACTAGTTATACTAGTAAATTACCGGTCAACGAGGGAGGCGAAAGGTTGGACGACTAATGAAGTGCCCAAAATAATGAGCAAATCGCATTTAGGAAAATCCTCATGCATCAACCGGGAAAACCGAGATGGCAACTCTTCGCCAAAAAAAATAATATCGGGTTTTACCACTGTTTTGCAACGTGTACAGTATGGCGTTTTGTCGCTAAATATATGCTCTAAAAATTGAAAGATTTTTCATACAATTTTGTCTCTCTTTTTATAACCGAACTTTTTCAATGTACCTTTCATCCATTCCAAGTCGTACTCGGCATTACAGTTCTTGTTGAGGCAATGGGACGTGTGAAATGTGCCGTGGGCTTCTACAATCTTTTCTGGCGGCACTCCAGCCTTTCGCTCTAACATATCGATATTCTGTAGAAAGCAAAAAGGATATTTACGGGACTAAGTCAACTGACTTTGTGGACTCACTTGTGTGTAATGCCGCAAGAGAAGCCCCTTGTCGCAGAGTAACTTGATAAAATGGTGGGATAATGTGGGCTCGTAGGCTCCAGGGTACAGATCTTTAGCCAATGTAAAAAACGGCTCAGGGTTTTTGCGAAAAAAGTCAATTTCGAAAACAGCTTGGGGATAGGGGAGATTATAGTTTTCCAAATTATCATATAAGCCATGGCCAGGGGTCCTAAAATCGGGAATCCCTGCTGCTAAAAAGAGAACGATAAGTTAGAATCGTTAGTTTTATAGTTTTTGTAGGTTCAATTAAACAATTTACATGTGGATATTCCAGCTCCAGCCATTGTTATAACGTTCTTGCACTTGCTCTGCTTGATATAAGATACAATTCCATCCACAGAAACATCGTCCAGGACTTGATAAACCTTGAAAGGACAAAAATGTTTAATAAAGAATCAGGACTCAATGGTAGATTTAGACTTTCAATAAACCTTTTTGTTTGACATCCCAGACTTGTCGTTTTCATCCGAAATGCCCAGCTTTTGCGCAAAATACCGTTGTAGGATGTCTACTTCAGGAGCGTCAGCTCTACATGATTTGGGGGACTCTTTTAAGCTGTTTAACCCATCCTGTTGCTTATTTTCGCTGCCTTTACTTTCAAGATCCACTTGAGAGGCATCTGGAGTAAGAAAACATACAACAATATCAAAAGCCTTGTCGCGAATGACACACAAAACGCTTCTTACCTTTGGACATTTGAGCAGGGATTATTGTAGATCTTGGTGCAGGAGATTCCACAGTTTTATAAACCTTAACCAGATTATTTCTTGTTATGAAATGCTTAATTATCGTCAACCAGCGGAACATATCGACAACGTTGTTATATATCGTGATTTATAACAGGGCCCTGACGGTTGGGGACGTCGCTCTTTTGATATTGGCTGATTGCATTGGCGGGAAAATTTCAGTACCGGCTTTCATTGATATAATTATGAACTGTATTTGATGCAAAGAAACTCCATGATTTTATTTTTCAATATTTTTCGTCAATATTTCTCACTTAATTGCAAATGGATGCAGGAGTGAGATAAGCGCAATGCAAGAAAAATAGTAAAACTATACTAAAATGCCATTAATGGTTACAAGTACTCATAAAACACAAAAGAAAAATATTCAAAACATTGCTTAGTAATCAGTAATTACCCTAATCACTTAAAGAAAGTTAGTATATCCCATACGATCCTGTCCTGCTAAACAACAATTTCAAGGAATTGACTTGGGTCTATCCTAGATCCCGGAAGGGACCTAAATGGTTTTCTCCCAAAAGTAAATTTAGCATATTCATGGGCATTATATATACATGAAATTGGTCCGTAGTTCAGTCTTGCCTGCATATTCTCCGAGTTTTAAACTTACTTTACAAAAACTGTTCGTGCATGCGTGCTTATATGCTCATCTTCCGTGAGCTTATGACAGCGCCGGCACTTGTCACGTGGCGTGCTTAAACAAACAGTTGGCTTAAATATTATATCTCAGATCGAATTATATTAAAAGTATCCGATTAAAGCATCCGATTAAATTAAAAGTAATTAAAGAAAGTCGATATATATGGATAAAGTTACGAAAAATAGGTAACGTATGTAAATTAGAAACGGTCAGACTAATGAGAAACAATAGGCAAACTTGGGTAGGATAGTTAAAAAATAGGTACAGGAGGTAAACTTTGGTTAGATATTAATTCTTCAAAATATTGTACCCACAAGGCTTCTCACACCCATTCGTGGGCTTTCTTAATTTTCTTAAAAAAAAAATTCTTTTGCACTGTCACCCACTTCCGTAACAGATTTTAAACTGACCTTCGTATGATATAGCTAGTATTCAAAAGTAAATCTATACTATATTTTTACCTACTTAGTCAATCCCGATGACTTCCAAGAACGGAAACTTTTCTATATAAGGAAATTGTGATGAATGATGAGTTGAAAACAGGATATAACCTGGGGAAAGTCTTATCTGGAGTCCGCGCGTTTGCTGGAGTCCAACACTACGGCCAACTTTTAATGACTAGAATGAACACCCAACAAAAGCTCAGTCTGTTTAGGAAATATAAGCTTATTGTTATCAGTAAACGAAAACTAATTAAGGTTTAATTTTATTTTTAAATTTGACAGGTCTTCTACTCAAATAACCAAGACGCAAATACTCTTTAGTGTCTTTCTCCAATCGGGAGAGCTAGAATGGCAACTTTTTTTTTAGATGAATGACATTATTAAGTCAGTTTTAGCAGCCGCAGAGTTTATGTTCGCCGATCTAATTTACCATGTTCGAACTGGAGATAAGGGGTGTCGAGTTTTCAGTCGCGTGTCAGTCATTAGTGAATAGTGCAATGTGGTCTAAGCAACAGCTGCGTGGCTGTTTTTGCCTGCTGTTGCAGAGCGTGCTGCTATGAAGGAACACACTGAGGCGATGATGGCAGAGAACCACATGTGCAATAATTTAGCGGTTTCTTAGCTATGCGTTGTGAGTTTCCTCGCGAGGTGGGGATTAACTGGAGGAATAACCCTCCAAGTGGGATGAAATCTTTGAACGGAAGTCGAGATAACGGAAGGAAGCTGTTTTCCTCTCTCTCCTCTTGCTTACCACCGTGAGACGTGAATCTTGCAGACTGTGATCTCGTGTCCTCCCCCAAGCCAGTTCTGCACAGTTGCAAGAGTCAGACCGGAACCTGACGAAAATGGATCCCATGTGAGCCTTTATACCCAAAGGAGTTCACCCAGACAAGCAAGCAACACGTTGAGACATGGCCAAACGTTGATCACCTGCTCTTCATATAACAATTTCATAATCCTCTCTCGAACCCCGTCATTTCGTACTGTTGCCCAATTTAATATGATTTGAGAAAACAGGCAGGGATATACATGTTGACAGTTAACCTTGCCCACACGGTAAACGGTCCAAGCCTAGTGGCTTGGGCCCAGTTGCTGGTCTAGATCTTAGCTGGTGTGATTTTCCCCCTCTCGGTCCCTCCCACACCATATTTGAGTAGTTTCTTGCCTTGAGAAAACGCGAACAGAGAGGAGGAAATTCGTGGCGTGTGCCATCGACATGCACAAATTACCCCCACACGCGTATCTCCCAACTTAGGGACACACAGATGCGCATTACTGTAAGGGGCCTATACATAATACTTTTACTTGAAAGTCTCAGTTGGAGGGAGACTGGCTAAATTTAGGTTCCTTCGAAGATATTTCCTCCTGCGTTACTGTTCCGTAACCCGTTGCTCTTGCGTGGCTCCGCGACTTGGGATTTTTAGTCTGAAAACTAAGAAGGGGATCGTCATGAAGCAACAGCCAGCAGGCTGCAGCAATGCTGCAGGGGTCACCAGTCACCATTACATAGCTGAGTCAAGAATGCACAACATCCGGTGGCATCTGCTCTGGCCCTGCTATCCTGGGGTTTCATTAAGACAATGACGGGAATGTCCTACACACAACATCCTTTAGTCATTCGACCTCCAAGAAAAAGACAAATGTTGTTTCCTAAAATGTTGTATTTTATTCCAAATTTTACAAAAGTTCTTTGGCAGTATAAATAGCAGTAGTCCAATCTGACTTCTCTAGTCTAAAAAAGTATGGTACAAAAACAAGCATGCAACTACGATAATACATAGCACACTAGACAATCCCAATGTAAAAGTAACAAAGAGTTGTGTTTTTATGCCAAAAAGTAAGAGCTACCATGTAAGGGACTTTCTCAATCCAAGAATAAAAAAGGCACGTGATTCCTGGACATGATTGTCGACGTATACATGTTGGCACAGAAAGGGCTGGTTAAGGCACAGACAACTAGTTAGCAGACATAATTTGCGTCGCGCTAAAACATTTAAACTGGAGCACCTTGGTTCAGCTACCACTGTCAGTAATGAATAAGTACTGTCAGTTTCACACTGAGACAACATTGTTGAGGAGGGGAATGATGCCTAAATTGGAAGCAATATTTCTGCATAACAGGAAGATATAACAGCTAAACTAAACTTTCTTAGCCTGGGATTTTTGTTTCCTATAGAAGGCTGCATGGTCCCTAACTCAAAGTACCTATAGTGCCTACAACAAGCTTGTACTCATCTTTGGTGGCTAAAATAGCTGCATGGGCGACGTCGAAAGGGAGTTTTCGGTTCCGATGTGAAGTTGAAACATTTTTACATGTGAAAAGTGTGAAAATACCTAGCTTGAAAATGCACTGCACACATCAGTCCAATGAGGAATTTGGGGGGCCAAGGGAATACCAGTACAAGGGGAAAGGGCTATAGGCTAATGAAGTGTCGTGTATATGGCAACAACATTTCAGCACACATGACTAAGATAACTCATCTTTGGCTGTGAACCTCGCTCCATTCGGTAAACGAGATTGCTCTAATCGAACAATACAAAAAACAAAGAAGAATACAAAGGGTATTTTGCTTTTGACACACATGGCTTATTCTTTCATTCGATTGGCGCTATTCAGCGTCAGTGGCTTCGCTGTTTTGAGCACGAGCCAGGCGCATGCAAGATGACTCCTCGTGCTTGTACAAGTAGGATTTGAGAGCAAACGCTTTGCCACAACGTTGACAGGTAAACGGCTTGGCATTGGAATGCGTTTGCAGGTGAGCTCGCAAGTTGGACTTGTCTGCAAAAGCCTTGTCGCAAACGTGACAGCGAAAAGGTTTTTCACCTGTAAAAATGGTAACAAAAATTGTCTAAAGTCTTCAAATCTGGTGTAACCATCAACACTGTGTACTGTACCACTGTGACATACCTGTGTGGGTACGAATGTGACCTTGCAAGAGCCAAGGTCTGGAAAAGCCTTTGCCACAGAACGGACATTTACAGCCTTGGCTATGAGTACGTACATGCATGGAAAAAGCTGGAACGGACACGTAAACCTTGTCGCAATGAGGACATCTTCTTGCCTACCAAGACATTTTGTTTAGATAAACAAAACTAGCTTCCAATGTGACAAGAGCACATCAGATTCAAAGGAAATAGTCGTCAATTACCTTTTGATCCGCGGGGGAGCGGTGGATTTGACGATGGCGGGCCAAGTTGGACGAAGTGCTGTAGCTTTTGTTGCAGTCTGGGCAGATGTGATTGGGTTCCACTTTGATGCTACTACTGCCCCTGCTGCTGCTTGTAGACTTTATAGACAGATTGCAGGGCACTTCACTGGAATTTTCGTCAGACGACGTAATGCTCTCATAGGTTTGTTTTCTGGGGCTGGTGTTATTGTTGGAGCGGGTCCTGGGTGAAGGTGAGCACGCCGGTGAATGGGTAGGGGACGGTGATGCAGAAGGCGAAGGAGTTAGCATGGACGTGGTTTCTATCGCATCGTGCGTGCTGAGGTTTAAGGGAACATCCAGATGGCCGAATGAATCCGGTCTTTCGTGAAATGACTCCATCAAACTTCGACGTACTCCGACTCCCGTCGATCCTGGCACGAAAGCCGCGGCCGCTGCCAAGCTGATGTCCGCGAGTTGCCTCAGATTAAAAAGTTCGTCTTGCACTACTGGCGAGGATCTCGGAGCTGCGATGGCATTACTAATTACATGACGCATGGCTGTCATAGTTGGACGTTCTGGCGAGTGGTTTGGCACGGACGAAGCCAATACCGGCGACTGTTGGAGCAGCATTTGATTCAATGCTAATGTCTTTGCTCGTTTCTTGGGAGGCGTCCGTCTTAGCTTGTCTGTTAAGTTGAGTTCGTACAAAAAAGCTTCGCTTGGGACTTGCAGACTCCCTGACGTCGGCTCTGCAGAGTTTTGAAAAGAAACGTTATCAGAGAGTGCAATAGCATAGGCCAGAGATGAATGCCTCCCACACAGAACATCAGGGGTAGATATTGGGAGAGATTTCTCTTGTTTGGAATACTCTTCGGGTGGGGCCCCCCGCGCCATCGGGAATGAGCTAAACTTAGCTTATTTTGGCTGCTGGTCTTTCGGTTAAATTGACCTTTTTTCGTGTGTGCCAAAAAAGCCACCTGCGGAACGCTGGCACACGATCATGAAAAAAATAGACAGGTGGTTTTGGAGAGTAGCTAAGTTTTTTAGTAAACGTTATGAATCGTTGCCATGCTGAAACCTTAGACAAGTTTTAGTCTGCTAGGGGGGCCTTCAACCTAATCTAAAAATCTCCCGCGACGCCTCCGATTCACCGTTTATATCTAGAATTTTAATTCTGCAAAACCAATCTTAGGAAATGCTTTAGTTCTTCTTTTTATTTTTTAAAATAAAAGGATGCAAATAGAATTTTCGTGATGGAAAATGGATGTTAGAATATCTTTAAGTAAAGCATTGATTATGTTTGAATTAATGAGAGCGAGCTGTCTGGCTATGCGGAGACAGTGGAACGCGTGCTGGAAAGGGTGTGCGGGTGTATTTTAAGCCATCTGACTCACGTTTACTCTACTAAAACAGAGCTTAACGCAATCTTTTAAGTTGGGAGAAGTGACTGCTGGCTCGTGCTGGCAATTGCCCACAGGCCTGAATCACCGAGTTATCACCACCACGATGTCACTGTAGAAATGTGACCCTTTTCTTCGATCCGATGAGTCAAACCATCCCGAAACGCGCAAATTACATAATGCAATAGAGAACTTTACCTGTGACATTATCAGGATCGTATCTTCGGTGGGTAAATAAGAAGGATTTCGGCATTTTTCCTTAAGGCTCCTTCCTTTAAAGCGGAACGCGGAATACTTTGAAATAGTTACACTTAGAACACGAAGTTGCGAAAGAGAGGGGGACTGAGGTTGGTCAAACCATTGAGACTAGTTGGCGAGTCACAAATGTTGCTCTTTGGACTCGTGCGTCGCCGACGTCGACTTGCTGAGGACTGAACCGTCTTGAAGCCGTTGCTGGTGGTGGCAAACGTCGACCATTTACTAATTTTAAAAGCGGGGTTAGGAATAAGGGGAAGTGCGTGGCTTATGCCATGATGTCTTTCAGCCCCTTAAGGGTTCAGAAGCTGCACACTACCGTACAGTACCACTACCATACGCACAGAAGGGGCAAAATTGGAAGCACACACACATACATACACATGTGGTTTCCCTTGCACGGTGGTGGTACAAGAGGGGTGGGGGGTGGGAAAAAGGTTTATATTTGGCTTTAAAGTTGCTGGAGACTTTCTTGAGGAGGTGGGGGAGAGGAAGCAACGGGACGCTAGGGATGCCGCAGACGCGTGCGAAAGGAAGTCGCATTGAAAGGGTGGTTGCTTTTTCCGACATGGAGGGATGGTTGCGCTGGCAATGTTTCCGATGTTTCCTCGTGCTTGCTAGCAGATCTTCTTAAAGCAGCAGACGAAGACTGAATCGTTTGATTTGTTGGTTGTTTCAGAGGAAAAAATCCATGATCTCTCACCCAGAAGATCTAGGATGAGCTGCTCCTGCGGAGCGAAATATACAAGAACCCTTCAAAATCCCAGATGCAAAGCTATCGTTCCGTTATGTATTCTTGTCTCATGTGGAAGAAAAAATCTTTTGAGATAGAAAGTATATGATAACACGAATTGTACGCCCTTCGCTTTTAGTTAGTCTGGGCTTCAAATTTCGTATAGTGTAATATTTAGGAATATTTAAGGAAAGTAATTCATTTCGAAATAAAACAAAAATATTTTAAAGATCTACTACTTCACAACGAATATATTAGGGTTAGGGGTCGGAGAAGTCCAGCATCTGGTCTGAAATTTCTTCCGCTTTGTTGTCTCTATTATCGTGTCAGATCAAGTGACTGCTTGTCGCACCGATTTTGCATGGCTTCCTTTGACGTTCGAGTTCAAAATTCAATCTTTTCGTTATGCGTCCAAGTGTAACATACGTCAGGTCTTGGAAAGGTATGCCTTGCTTTTATAAGTCATTATACGTGCTTATCATAAGAAAGACAGATCTAATGGAACATGTACGCTAGTTGCGTCAATTAATGAGAGCAGGTCTGATAGGGCTGGCGTGACGCCGTTTATATGGTGGTCACCAGTTGTAGGTTGGTGTCTAATTACACCTCGATAGTCACGTATAAAGCCTTTGTGTGTGTATGTTTATATATCGTGTAGAAAGTTCCTTCTTGTAAGACAATTACGTTTACAACTTACTTTAATATGCGCGATATAATGTGCACAGTTTTGGTTTGAATATTGCATCACTCATTGAGCATCGCTTTCGTATTCTTTCGCGATGATTCGAATTCTGAACTTTCTGTTACCAACACAAAATATTGGTATTTAAGTTAATCTGTAGACAATGTCAATAGATTGGGTATTGTTATGATTGCTACAGAATGAAAGGCTAAAATAATTGCATTTAACAAAAATGTTTTTTTTTTTTAAACAGTGACCCGCCTAAATTGGCGGAAAACTTTTACATAAATATACATATACGTATATGTATATATACATATAGTTAACATAATAAATTCGGATTATAAAACTCAATGTGCCGAAGCTCTTCTAATCCCATTGATAAGAAGTTTTTTAGCCCCCCGGAAAGAATTATTACTTCTTATTACAAAAAGTATTTATCGAGGTTGCCAATTTTCGATACCCAAACCACGGTGTCCTGTTTCGGTGCTTCGACTCATTCGAAATTTCCGTTAATTAACTAAAAGTTGTATTGGCCAAGCTTCGTTTGTTTTACTGTTTGGATTAGACGACAATTAACAGATGTATGCTTATTATAATAAACATTTTTCTTGCGGATGGTTACAATTAGTAAATGACAACAAGACACGACAACGATCAACACGATTTAGTTTTTGGCCAAAATTGGAACGATAGTGACATTGGAGACAGAAGATTTGAAAAATGCCACTGGTCCACTACATTGTGATTTTTGGCTGTTCTTACAGTTATTGCAGTTGGAACTATCGTCGCATTCGCAGCATGGGCACTGTGTTTGAGTGTTATCGGTGCAATCCGAACAATCCACTGTCTTACATTTGCAGCAGGAATTTGACTCCGTGTTGACGTCTTCGTCACATAACACTTTATTAGCGCAGTTAGTACATTTTCCGTTGGCCTCACATTCACAGCAACGACATCGCTTCATACCCGCAAAAACGCCAGTCTTGCAATTGCTACATTGCCGATCGCTACACTTACAACAATCGGTAATTTCTCCTTCGCAAAGGTTCTTGTTGTTACAGTTATTGCAATCAGTTGAAGACGTACACTTACAACACTTGCAGCGTGGCTTGCTCTTTTGGGAGGTAATGTCGCAATTTTTGCAGGCGTCGTTTTCGCATAAGCAGCAAGCAGACTTGGTCTCTCCCTCGCAAAGATTTTTGTTTTTACAATTATTGCAATTAGTGCTAGTTGCACAGCGGCAGCAAGGACGACGAGCATCAGTTGATGGGCAATTTCCACAAGCTTCGTCTTCACAGTCACAGGCATCAAAAGACTCTTGTCCGACGCAAAGGGTCTTATCTTTGCAGTTAGCACACTGTTTATTTTCGCAAACGCAACAAGGGCAGAGCGGTTCGTCATACACATCATCGCAATTCTTGCAGTTGTTATTCCCTTGGCACGTACAACAAGAATCCGGTGGTTGACTACCGCTATCTTCGCATATAACTTCTCCCATGCAGTTTTTGCAGGCTGCGTCTTCACACGTACAGCAGTCGCATTTGGGTTTATTCTTGTTCATCCCTTCATTGCAGTTCGCGCAATCCTTTCCTCGGCACCTACAGCAATTGGCAGGATCTTGGCCGGTGCACACGTACTTATTTTTGCAGTTATTGCAATTTAAGCCTTCGCATTCACAGCAAGCGCATGTGGGAGAGGAATCGTCACAGTTCTTGCAATCAGCATCATTACATTTACAGCAGTTTGAAGGGTTTTCTCCATCGCAAACTAGTTTTCCGTTACAGTTTGAACAACTGCTATCTGTGCATTCACAGCAGTTGCAATGGGGCAGGTCATCCTTATCTTTGCAGTTATTGCAATCGTTTCCACGACATTGGCAGAAGTTGTCTGGTTGTGGGATGCTATCCTGGCATACAAGATCTCCATCGCAATTTTTGCAAGCTGTGCCTTCACACGTACAGCAGTCGCATTTGGGTTTATTCTTGTTCATCCCTTCATTGCAGTTTGCGCAATCCTTTCCTCGGCACCTACAGCAATTGGCAGGATCTTGGCCGGTGCACACGTACTTATTTTTGCAGTTATTGCAATTTAAGCCTTCGCATTCACAGCAAGCGCATGTGGGAGAGGAATCGTCACAGTTCTTGCAATCAGCATCATTACATTTACAGCAGTTTGAAGGGTTTTCTCCATCGCAAACTAGTTTTCCGTTACAGTTTGAACAACTGCTATCTGTGCATTCACAGCAGTTGCAATGGGGCAGGTCATCCTTATCTTTGCAGTTATTGCAATTGTTTCCACGACATTGGCAAAAGTTGTCTGGTTGTGGGATGCTATCCTGGCATACAAGATCTCCATCGCAATTTTTGCAAGCTGTGTCTTCACACGTACAGCAGTCGCATTTGGGTTTATTCTTGTTCATCCCTTCATTGCAGTTTGCGCAATCCTTTCCTCGGCACCTACAGCAATTGGCAGGATCTTGGCCGGTGCACACGTACTTATTTTTGCAGTTATTGCAATTTAAGCCTTCGCATTCACAGCAAGCGCATGTGGGAGAGGAATCGTCACAGTTCTTGCAATCAGCATCATTACATTTACAGCAGTTTGAAGGGTTTTCTCCATCGCAAACTAGTTTTCCGTTACAGTTTGAACAACTGCTATCTGTGCATTCACAGCAGTTGCAATGGGGCAGGTCATCCTTATCTTTGCAGTTATTGCAATCGTTTCCACGACATTGGCAGAAGTTGTCTGGTTGTGGGATGCTATCCTGGCATACAAGATCTCCATCGCAATTTTTGCAAGCTGTGCCTTCACACGTACAGCAGTCGCATTTGGGTTTATTCTTGTTCATCCCTTCATTGCAGTTTGCGCAATCCTTTCCTCGGCACCTACAGCAATTGGCAGGATCTTGGCCGGTGCACACGTACTTATTTTTGCAGTTATTGCAATTTAAGCCTTCGCATTCACAGCAAGCGCATGTGGGAGAGGAATCGTCACAGTTCTTGCAATCAGCATCATTACATTTACAGCAGTTTGAAGGGTTTTCTCCATCGCAAACTAGTTTTCCGTTACAGTTTGAACAACTGCTATCTGTGCATTCACAGCAGTTGCAATGGGGCAGGTCATCCTTATCTTTGCAGTTATTGCAATTGTTTCCACGACATTGGCAAAAGTTGTCTGGTTGTGGGATGCTATCCTGGCATACAAGATCTCCATCGCAATTTTTGCAAGCTGTGTCTTCACACGTACAGCAGTCGCATTTGGGTTTATTCTTGTTCATCCCTTCATTGCAGTTTGCGCAATCCTTTCCTCGGCACCTACAGCAATTGGCAGGATCTTGGCCGGTGCACACGTACTTATTTTTGCAGTTATTGCAATTTAAGCCTTCGCATTCACAGCAAGCGCATGTGGGAGAGGAATCGTCACAGTTCTTGCAATCAGCATCATTACATTTACAGCAGTTTGAAGGGTTTTCTCCATCGCAAACTAGTTTTCCGTTACAGTTTGAACAACTGCTATCTGTGCATTCACAGCAGTTGCAATGGGGCAGGTCATCCTTATCTTTGCAGTTATTGCAATCGTTTCCACGACATTGGCAGAAGTTGTCTGGTTGTGGGATGCTATCCTGGCATACAAGATCTCCATCGCAATTTTTGCAAGCTGTGCCTTCACACGTACAGCAGTCGCATTTGGGTTTATTCTTGTTCATCCCTTCATTGCAGTTTGCGCAATCCTTTCCTCGGCACCTACAGCAATTGGCAGGATCTTGGCCGGTGCACACGTACTTATTTTTGCAGTTATTGCAATTTAAGCCTTCGCATTCACAGCAAGCGCATGTGGGAGAGGAATCGTCACAGTTCTTGCAATCAGCATCATTACATTTACAGCAGTTTGAAGGGTTTTCTCCATCGCAAACTAGTTTTCCGTTACAGTTTGAACAACTGCTATCTGTGCATTCACAGCAGTTGCAATGGGGCAGGTCATCCTTATCTTTGCAGTTATTGCAATTGTTTCCACGACATTGGCAAAAGTTGTCTGGTTGTGGGATGCTATCCTGGCATACAAGATCTCCATCGCAATTTTTGCAAGCTGTGTCTTCACACGTACAGCAGTCGCATTTGGGTTTATTCTTGTTCATCCCTTCATTGCAGTTTGCGCAATCCTTTCCTCGGCACCTACAGCAATTGGCAGGATCTTGGCCGGTGCACACGTACTTATTTTTGCAGTTATTGCAATTTAAGCCTTCGCATTCACAGCAAGCGCATGTGGGAGAGGAATCGTCACAGTTCTTGCAATCAGCATCATTACATTTACAGCAGTTTGAAGGGTTTTCTCCATCGCAAACTAGTTTTCCGTTACAGTTTGAACAACTGCTATCTGTGCATTCACAGCAGTTGCAATGGGGCAGGTCATCCTTATCTTTGCAGTTATTGCAATCGTTTCCACGACATTGGCAGAAGTTGTCTGGTTGTGGGATGCTATCCTGGCATACAAGATCTCCATCGCAATTTTTGCAAGCTGTGCCTTCACACGTACAGCAGTCGCATTTGGGTTTATTCTTGTTCATCCCTTCATTGCAGTTTGCGCAATCCTTTCCTCGGCACCTACAGCAATTGGCAGGATCTTGGCCGGTGCACACGTACTTATTTTTGCAGTTATTGCAATTTAAGCCTTCGCATTCACAGCAAGCGCATGTGGGAGAGGAATCGTCACAGTTCTTGCAATCAGCATCATTACATTTACAGCAGTTTGAAGGGTTTTCTCCATCGCAAACTAGTTTTCCGTTACAGTTTGAACAACTGCTATCTGTGCATTCACAGCAGTTGCAATGGGGCAGGTCATCCTTATCTTTGCAGTTATTGCAATTGTTTCCACGACATTGGCAAAAGTTGTCTGGTTGTGGGATGCTATCCTGGCATACAAGATCTCCATCGCAATTTTTGCAAGCTGTGTCTTCACACGTACAGCAGTCGCATTTGGGTTTATTCTTGTTCATCCCTTCATTGCAGTTTGCGCAATCCTTTCCTCGGCACCTACAGCAATTGGCAGGATCTTGGCCGGTGCACACGTACTTATTTTTGCAGTTATTGCAATTTAAGCCTTCGCATTCACAGCAAGCGCATGTGGGAGAGGAATCGTCACAGTTCTTGCAATCAGCATCATTACATTTACAGCAGTTTGAAGGGTTTTCTCCATCGCAAACTAGTTTTCCGTTACAGTTTGAACAACTGCTATCTGTGCATTCACAGCAGTTGCAATGGGGCAGGTCATCCTTATCTTTGCAGTTATTGCAATCGTTTCCACGACATTGGCAGAAGTTGTCTGGTTGTGGGATGCTATCCTGGCATACAAGATCTCCATCGCAATTTTTGCAAGCTGTGCCTTCACACGTACAGCAGTCGCATTTGGGTTTATTCTTGTTCATCCCTTCATTGCAGTTTGCGCAATCCTTTCCTCGGCACCTACAGCAATTGGCAGGATCTTGGCCGGTGCACACGTACTTATTTTTGCAGTTATTGCAATTTAAGCCTTCGCATTCACAGCAAGCGCATGTGGGAGAGGAATCGTCACAGTTCTTGCAATCAGCATCATTACATTTACAGCAGTTTGAAGGGTTTTCTCCATCGCAAACTAGTTTTCCGTTACAGTTTGAACAACTGCTATCTGTGCATTCACAGCAGTTGCAATGGGGCAGGTCATCCTTATCTTTGCAGTTATTGCAATTGTTTCCACGACATTGGCAAAAGTTGTCTGGTTGTGGGATGCTATCCTGGCATACAAGATCTCCATCGCAATTTTTGCAAGCTGTGCCTTCACACGTACAGCAGTCGCATTTGGGTTTATTCTTGTTCATCCCTTCATTGCAGTTTGCGCAATCCTTTCCTCGGCACCTACAGCAATTGGCAGGATCTTGGCCGGTGCACACGTACTTATTTTTGCAGTTATTGCAATTTAAGCCTTCGCATTCACAGCAAGCGCATGTGGGAGAGGAATCGTCACAGTTCTTGCAATCAGCATCATTACATTTACAGCAGTTTGAAGGGTTTTCTCCATCGCAAACTAGTTTTCCGTTACAGTTTGAACAACTGCTATCTGTGCATTCACAGCAGTTGCAATGGGGCAGGTCATCCTTATCTTTGCAGTTATTGCAATTGTTTCCACGACATTGGCAAAAGTTGTCTGGTTGTGGGATGCTATCCTGGCATACAAGATCTCCATCGCAATTTTTGCAAGCTGTGTCTTCACACGTACAGCAGTCGCATTTGGGTTTATTCTTGTTCATCCCTTCATTGCAGTTTGCGCAATCCTTTCCTCGGCACCTACAGCAATTGGCAGGATCTTGGCCGGTGCACACGTACTTATTTTTGCAGTTATTGCAATTTAAGCCTTCGCATTCACAGCAAGCGCATGTGGGAGAGGAATCGTCACAGTTCTTGCAATCAGCATCATTACATTTACAGCAGTTTGAAGGGTTTTCTCCATCGCAAACTAGTTTTCCGTTACAGTTTGAACAACTGCTATCTGTGCATTCACAGCAGTTGCAATGGGGCAGGTCATCCTTATCTTTGCAGTTATTGCAATTGTTTCCACGACATTGGCAAAAGTTGTCTGGTTGTGGGATGCTATCCTGGCATACAAGATCTCCATCGCAATTTTTGCAAGCTGTGCCTTCACACGTACAGCAGTCGCATTTGGGTTTATTCTTGTTCATCCCTTCATTGCAGTTTGCGCAATCCTTTCCTCGGCACCTACAGCAATTGGCAGGACCTTGGCCGGTGCACACGTACTTATTTTTGCAGTTATTGCAATTTAAGCCTTCGCATTCACAGCAAGCGCATGTGGGAGAGGAATCGTCACAGTTCTTGCAATCAGCATCATTACATTTACAGCAGTTTGAAGGGTTTTCTCCATCGCAAACTAGTTTTCCGTTACAGTTTGAACAACTGCTATCTGTGCATTCACAGCAGTTGCAATGGGGCAGGTCATCCTTATCTTTGCAGTTATTGCAATCGTTTCCACGACATTGGCAGAAGTTGTCTGGTTGTGGGATGCTATCCTGGCATACAAGATCTCCATCGCAATTTTTGCAAGCTGTGCCTTCACACGTACAGCAGTCGCATTTGGGTTTATTCTTGTTCATCCCTTCATTGCAGTTTGCGCAATCCTTTCCTCGGCACCTACAGCAATTGGCAGGATCTTGGCCGGTGCACACGTACTTATTTTTGCAGTTATTGCAATTTAAGCCTTCGCATTCACAGCAAGCGCATGTGGGAGAGGAATCGTCACAGTTCTTGCAATCAGCATCATTACATTTACAGCAGTTTGAAGGGTTTTCTCCATCGCAAACTAGTTTTCCGTTACAGTTTGAACAACTGCTATCTGTGCATTCACAGCAGTTGCAATGGGGCAGGTCTTCCTTATCTTTGCAGTTATTGCAATCGTTTCCACGACATTGGCAGAAGTTGTCTGGTTGTGGGATGCTATCCTGGCATACAAGTTGTCCATCGCAGTTAGAACAGGTAATGTCGTTACAAGTACAGCAACGGCATTCCTGTTTATTTATATTTGACCTTTCATCGCAGTTTGTGCAGTTTGAATCGCGGCATTGACAACAGCCGGGAGGATTTTCGCCGCTGCACATGAATCTGTTTTTACAGTTATTGCATCTCGAGTTTTCGCATACGCAACAGGGACATTCTGGAGAATTGTTGTTACAATTTGTGCAGTCAGCGTCGTTACATTTACAACAGTTTGATGTGATTTCCCCTTCGCAGATTCGTTTTCCGTTACACTCTGCACAGTTTGTGCTATTTCCACACGAGCAGCAATGAATGTGTGGCAAATCGTCTTCATCTTTACAATTTCTACATCCTCTTCCTTGGCATTGGCAGAAATTGTCCGGCTGTGGGTTGCTATCTTCGCATATATAACTTCCGTCACAGTTGTCGCATTCTGTGTCATCGCACGTACAACAGGAACATCTAGGTCTATTTACATTTGATCCCTGTTTACAATTTGAACAGTCGTTTCCACGGCATTCGCAACAATTGGGAGCATCTTGTCCAAAGCACATGGTCTTACCTAGGAAAGAAACGCCCATTCGTATTCATTATTGAATAATCAACAGTGGTCTTGCAGGTTTTCATAATATTGCTGCATAACAGAAAATTTAGCTGCATAACAGAAAATAACAATCTTGCCGAAAACTTCTTAAAAGTGATATGACGCCTTCGTAAAAGATTAATCCTACCAAAATCTACGAACACGATCTGAGTTATATGTTCATGTAAAGGACTAGTTCAACTGCTCAATAGTTATGCTCAAAATAAGTATCTAACTATTTCATTATGAAAATACAATGGTAGAGGAGACTTGGGTCAAATAGAACGCGACACGAAAGTAACAAAAATCATAACTCTTTAACAAACGGTTTCTAGAGGCTGTAGAAAATCACGGTCATGCCACATACCACTAGGCAGCATTAAAGAAAGTTACATGTGAAACGAGTGAGAATTAATCGAGATATTGAATAATGTCTGGTTTCACTACCTTTCTTAACAAAAACGGGCGGAACTTTTTTAGCTCTTACGTTAACTACAGATAACCAAAAATTATAAAAAATAAATATTTTTTAAGCTCGCTAATGCTACAGAATAACATACTTAAAGTTCAGACATCATAGCTCTACAGTGACTTTACAGGAAATATAGACATCTCAACAAACCCTTTTAAACGATTGTAACATGAGATTTCTCGTCCATGGGATCTATATCGCGAAAAACGGCAACATTGCCTGACGTTTTTTGTTTTGAAGTTCAAAATGCCGGACGTAAGAAAACCCACCGCCAGCCCTTTACAACGTTGCATATTTCTGTTTTTTTTCTTTTTTTCTTATAATACACAACTTCTTGATAGAAACGGTCCTCAAATTTTAGTAAATGTGCCGACTGTAACTGTACATTTTCATTACAATATGTTATGTGTATGGCTAAAAATTTTATCGGCAAAGTTTCTTATGGGGCAACGTACGTTAAACATGATGTTATTTTTTACCCAACGGTTTATACGGTTGTAACAAAGGAGGAGCTCCTGGTTTGAAGGCTAGTTTGATCTTATTTTACGTTTTTATGCAGCATACAGTGGCTTAATGGAGTCCAGAGATATGCCTGCATCTATTGGTTTTACATTCCGATGATAGTTAGGTTCGTGTTACAAGGGAAAACTAAACAAAAGTCCGAAATGTTACTTTGACCCGAGTCTCCTCTAATCTTACAAACTTTACATGTAATTCTGTGCTTGTCTATTGTAACTTTTTTGCTTTAAAACGTTTACTAAGAATTTTTTGTAAACTTGGACAAGATGGGATTAAATGCAAACCACTTTCCATGTACTTTTACATAGAATACCACTTTTTAAAATTTATTTTTACGGCGTAGGCTTTGGCCTGTTGCCAATATCACATTATACAATTAGAAGTTGTCTAAAACTGTGTGTTTTAGTAATGCCCTTTAGTATTTTTATAAGTAATGTAACATTGATCATACGACAATTTTGCAGTTATAGAAATTAGGAATTAACGAACGTAATTGTACCGATAGTCGTACGTGCTTCTAAGATTTCTGCCAATAATATTGACTCAAATAACAGTAACTCTACAAACATTACAGAAGGATTTGATCTAATTAAGTTTATTCGTAACCGTCGTACAATACAAAAAGCTTATAATCGCATGTTACGTAAATGGATTGCAATTCCGTTTTTTAATTCTTAATTCCGCAAACGTGCGCGCAATCCAAAGCACTTGTACCTTAAAGCGAATTTCCCATAAAGAACAATGGAAACTTAGATATTTCCTTCCAAACCCTAAAATTTTCAATGTAATAATGATTAATACTCGCATAAAGTAATCGAATTTATGAACTATTGTGCGACTTTAGAACCTATCCAGTGACAGTTGCTTTAGCCTCCTTCTGATGATTTCGCGGAAATGTGACATTACATTGTCGTTAAACAGATTCATCGCTCGCACTGCTACAGCCTTATTCGGATGGTGCACTATATGAGTATTACAACGTATTCAGCATACTATACAGAGTGTACTGCTCGTATAACAAGTTATCGCTCGGACATTGTTGCGAAACACTCGTAAACCAAGTTACTCGCAAACCGAGGTTTAACTTGTCTATCAGTTATTTAGAGGAATAAGCTCGTCCCCTTTCCGACAAATTTAAAATTTTTCTATCCTTATAACATTCTGGGAAAGCTGGTCAAAAAGCTAGCGCCTTTGCCTATGAGCACATCGAAAATCTATCCCTGGACTCATAGGGACGGCAACACTATTTTTATTTGAATAATCAAGCAAGTCCGTAGGTACTTTGGTTTATTTAGAATCGATCATAATATAATGATTTCCTTCACGCCATCGCTTGCCGTCCTGCCGATCCGAGACCCGCGCTTGAGAGACTTTGGCCAAGTTTCGGTCTGGCTTAGCAACCACGAAGCATTTGCGGGTAAATTATTCAGGACCTTACAGACTAACCACACTACGATGACTGCGTATCACCCGCAATGTAATGGCTTAACTGAAAGGCTGAACCACACACTTTCGGACATGCTTTCCATGTAGGTAAGCAGTAATCACCGGGATTGGGACGTTAGTTTAGATGCCGTGACTTTCGCCTACAATACTTCAAGGCAGGAGTCTATCGGGTATTCTCCGTTCTTTCTTTTGTACGGGAGAGAACCAAAACTCCCGATTGATGCAGCACTGGGATCTATTCCTGATGTTCTGCAAGAAGATTCTGAGCCACCCAGCCCGGCAACTGAGGTCGCCAACCGGCTGAGAAAGACGTTCGAGATAGCAAGGGAAAAGATGGAGAAGGTGCAAGGCAAACAAAAGGAACGTTACGATGAAACTCGCGAGCACAAATAATTTTATGAAGGGTCTCTAGTTTGGGTTTATACCCCTGTCCGAAAAGTCGGACGTTCTGAGAAGGTTCTACACCGCTACTTTGGTCCGTACATGATACTTCGCAAGACATCACCGGTTGATTACGAAGTTCAGGGAAAAAAAAGAAAGCAATCGGTCATCATACATGTTTCCCGTCTCAAACCTTACGTAGAAAAAAGTTATAACTTAAACGGGTCATCGACAATTCCCCAAAAGGCGGATGAAATAGGTGACGTAGACCCTGATACGGAATGTATCACCCTTGGGAGTACCAATGACTCCGTCCCTACACAGAAGACCACTGAAGAAAACTGGTCGACGGGAAATGAACCCTGGGACAAACAATTACCACTAGCTTAGCAATCTGGCCTGAGGAGATCTGGCCGATTACGTAAAAAAAACTCAATTTTACGGCCTCAACGATGAATAACCGCCTAGACTGAGTTAAAAAAACCGGTTGTAAGGCGCTACCACTGTTGACAGGGTTCGTTCTGACAATCTACGTTGCGTCCTATAATTTTTATCCGTTACTAACACCGGCCAACTTTATCTTGTTTGTGTTATTTTGCATGCCCTTAGTTCAGTTTTTATAACCATTTGCATGAGTTACGGCTGACACTGACTTCCTTAAAAGACCCAGGTCCATAGTTGTAATTCGAACGGGGCGTTCGAAAGTGGGCCGGGAGTAATGTCATGTCAATTTTTGTTAGTCGTTTTCCTAGCGTAGTTTCCCTTTTTTGTTCCCCCCGTACCATTGGTTTCTGGGCTAGTGAATGTCACTTCCCCGAAACTAAGGGGACTACGTTGATTTCGTCTGTGTTTGGGTAGGTCATAAAAGGATGATAGAAAGGAAGGTGAAAAGAAGAGTGGCGACAGGGAAACTGGAAAGAAAAAGCTACAGAGCAGGTGGGGATTGTATGCCAGTAGAAAATACAGATTCTGTTAGCGACCTCAACCTTAATCTTCCTGTTCCTAGCAAGATCAGGGCCCCGTGAAAGACCACGTCATTGCAAAATCCAACCAGCTGTTAGTTAGTGACGTGACAATACTATTCGTAATCGCCGTCGTTAAGTCGTAAACCGCCTAAAAACTGTTCGGAAAATAATGGTAGCTGTGTTAGACTCTGTTACTCATTAAGATGTTTCACGAAGATTGAAGCGAACCATTTCTATACTATATTATATATAAACACATATATACTATAATATATACTATACTATATACAGACAAATGGTTCGAACCCAATGTCTTTATCACATTTGTTTGTGAGAGGTTTGTATAAGGAATTGTAATTTCAACATTGCAAGAGTGAATTTATGGAAAGGAAGGAACGCGCTTACGCTCAGAAACTTCTGGAGTCCGCTTTTAACTCGGAAGTTGTTTCATGCGTTTTTATGAGAAAGCGGAAAGAATATTAAAACTATTTGTTTCACACTTACCATAACAATTCGTGCAATCCCAGGCGCTTTGACATGAACAACACGGGCATCTCGTTGTGGTGGCGTCGCAGTTCCTGCAGTCTTTATCTTTGCAGGTACAGCATGTTGCGGGTTCCTCTGCCATACAAACTGTTCTACCGTTGCAGTTACTACAGCTTGCATCGTTGCATTTACAGCATACACAGATGGGTTTATCATCTGTGCATATTTTGCATTCGCATCCGTTCTCGCATTGATGACATTCAGCCGGTTGAGGACCGTCATCGCATACCTGCAAACCGTTGCAGTTTACGCAAGCCGCATCTGTACAGGTACAGCAAGAACATTGAGGCTTGTAGACGTTTAAGCCGGTAAGGCAGTTGGAGCAGTCTTTATCTCGGCAACGGCAGCAGTTAGGGGGAATTTCGTTTCGACACACTTTCCGGCCCTCACAACTGGAGCAGTTTACGTCGGTACAATGGCAACACGGACAGTGGGGTGTATTGACACCGCAGTTACTGCAGGTGTTATCTTCGCAGTAGCAACAATTGGGTGGATGCTCATCCTCACAGGTGATTCTGTCTCGGCAGTTTGCGCAATTAGTTCCAACGCAAGCACAACATCTGCATCGGGGCTTGTATCTTTCAGGTCCTACTTCGCAGTTTTCGCAGGACTGGTCTGTACATTGACAGCAAAGCTCAGGGTCGGCATGTTCATCGCAGAAATACCTGCTTCGGCAGTTCATGCAATCTTTGGGGCTACTGCATTGACAGCAAGAACAACGAGGAAGACCTGATCCAATGCAGTTGGAGCATACATGGTTAGTACATTCGCAGCAAGGTTCATTTTCGTCGTCGCAGAGGTGCTTGTTAATGCAATTACTGCATTCGGTCGGGGAGTGGCAGCGGCAGCAGTGGGTATCGTTGCAGGGTCGAGTTAAATCGGCTACCAACTTGGTCGACGTATAGAAAAAGGAGGTTGGAATGGTAACAAGATTCATTGATGTTTCAGTGCGAGTTAGGGTGGTGTGAGCGGTCATCTGGGTCAGATGTGTAGGCATTTCCCATGGAAGGGGATCGCGTACAGCGGTCTCTGTATGCGTTACAGTTAATTTCGCTTTCCCAAAGAATCTGTCCATCAAGTTCACCTTGTTGAATTCAACCCCGAAAACTTCGTGCTGGTCGAGGTCGTTGTTACTCTTTGAGTCGTAGCCGTGGCCAAAGTACATGGCCAAAGCAGCAACGGGTAGAAAAGCAGCACCTGCTACTTTTAGGGCAAGACCAATTGGAATGGCTGCCAAGGCGTGCTCCAAACCTAGCTTCTCTTCAGCAGGTTCATTTGTTTCTTTGGCAGATAAAGAACTTGCCGGTTTGGCGAACGGCTTTAATGCAAAGTCATCATGTTCAAAGTCATCGGAGTTGAAAGGCTCTCCGTAACCGTCAAATGAAGGATCAAATTCGACTTGCCTAGCATTACGCTGATCTGTAGTAGCTTCCTGCGTGGCCGAATAAATAGAAATGTAACTGTTGCCCGCCAGAGAAATACTTTCTCTTATTTGGATGTCGTCGTAGAGCGAATTTTCTAGGCTTTCCTCCGTTGAGCTGAAAGAGGGTTCAGGCTCGTACGTCGCAAAGGGTTGAAGCAAATCAGGCATACCCCAGCCCTGTACACTATTGAAACACACGGCGGCACTTATGATAAGAACCCATGGGAGATACCTAGTTTTAAACTTGAAAGCCATGATGCTAGGAATCACAGCAACACTGGTCGTGGGTACAGGAGAAGCCACTATTTATAGTCCCTGAACTAACATCCTCGAAGGTTAACCGAACGTCAAGCCCCGAAGCAGGTTTCCAGTTCGGTTGCGCTCTTTGTCGTAGGTTGAACTTAGGGTAGCAATTCTCAGTAAAAGATGCTAAAAAAAGGTTCCGGTTTCTGACTGGTTGCTCAGTTGCAGGTATAGGCAAGATTGTCCAACGACGCCTGCAAGATTGCTTCCAAGGCACTTGCTTTACAGGTTTAAAAATAGCTCCGTAACCTTCACCATGTCATGTAACCTTGGGTACTCGAATGCAATAGTTGCTTAGCTGGGAGTGTGGAAATTTTCTTTTTTGGGTATTGCGTATGACCTGTTACTATGTAGATATGTTTGTATCAGTACATAGGCAAAGGGAGCGTACAAGTACAAATATTACTTAGAGTTTCGAGTTGTACGTCCGATATGGTGGTCCAACATCTGTATTGCTCTGCTCGCAGAGGGTCGTAGGTAATGTTACCTTTGCTAGCATATAATGCTATCTATGTATTTAAAAATTCTTTTGTAAGCCGACTAAGGAACGACAGTACTACCTGTCACGTTGATTAAGTTAAACAAACACTACAAAATAATGACAGCTCCTTCAGGAAACGATTTAAGGGTTGAAGGCCGACAGGTAACTTTGTCTATATTGAACATATTCTCGGAAAAATGGGGAAAATAGGAACCTGAATTTGGCCCTACAAGCTACTTTCATCTAAGGGTACAAGGACGAAAGCACAAAAGCGCACTCCTTATCTGACCTACGGGTTTGAATTTAATTTGACATGGTACGTACTTCCTGCTCAGTTGGGCGTAATTAGATGGCATACTGCTAGGTTAGTTCGCAAATTCCGAGAAAGGGAAAAGAAGGTACACGCTGGGTACATAATAATACAGGAAAAAGCTATGGGTCCAGAGTTTATGCAATATGCTTAGCGACAAACCTATATAGGCTATATTTCTTGCGCGATGTGGGAGGGCTGCCCATGGGTTACAGGAGACGAGACGAGCGGAAACCGACCAAAAAGAGGAATATTAATCACTTCATCAGCAGAAGTTTTGAGATTGTTCTCTTCGTAAAAGCGTTCATTGCAATGTTCAGTTACACCTCAAGGAAATTTCTGTACGTATCACGTACAGTACAATGCAATTTATGTTACGCCCAGCCATCAAACCAGTTTTTCGAAGATTAATCCGTGTATCAGCTGAACAAAGTGTTCAGCTTGTAAGGTTTTCGCTTGCACCGTGCTCGTTATTTTAGTTCTAACATTGAGACTCGACACCATACCAACCAAATAAGGGTACCTTGGAGGTCAGGGTTGTGCGGACTTGCACTTGTGCAGGACGTAAGTCCGGATGAAGCCTAATTTTTTTTTAGCAAATCTAGGAGTTGATCAATTTCGGCAAGCCTTTTTTCTAGTGAGTTGAACTTGTGCTTGAATTGGAAGCAGCTGTTAGGGACGGAGTTGGAAGGGAGTTGGACTTCAACGCTTAGGGATTTGGGAGTTTGCAGAAAGGCGGAAATTTCTTTCTAGAGAATTTTCGTTGGGGGGAAGTAACAGTTTCACTAGAATCAAATTCTAGAAATTATGTTGCCACTGTGAGTATACTGTAGTAGCCTTTCACTTTAGAAAATGAGTAAAGGTAAGAGGTGCTCATAAAGAATAATAGAGAAAAAGAACCAATATTCAGCGTACATGGGCTGTTTTTCTTTTTTTAGGTTTACAAGAATAGTACCTGAAAAGCTCAACCAGCTTAATATGCAGTCAGTAAGATTTGTTCTAATCAGGCAGTCAAGCACAAGTCTGTTTGGAGGTGACGTTGGTTTGTGAATCTAATTACCTGTCCTTTTGTGTGCCACAACACAGAATGTTGTTACATTCTAAAATAGCCATAATACAAGTCCGACTTGTCCACTTTTGCCATGCATTTAAACCATAAATTTTTTTATTACAACGCAAGGGTTGTTGGCTGATCCGGTAATGTTAGGCAATTGAGCATAAACATGAAATCCTAATATTACTTTTGTATTGAGTTATTATAAAGTAATACTTCGTTAATCAACTAGATTAGCCGAGCAAAAATAAGTGATGAGTTTTCATCAAAGATTGTTTATTTCTTGGTAAATCAGCATATTAGCTACATAACCTAAGATTATGTATCAGTTATTGTATTAAACAGAGAAGTTAGAACAGGTGTTGATTGGGTAGTAGATCAAGTTTGAATTCTAAATCGAGTTGGATACCACTTTCTTCCAGCTGCTGTCTCCGTTTTCTCGTGTTAGGGACGGCAAAAGTGATACATTCCGTGACAGTGCAAGCGGTCACGGTTACAGAGTCGACCCTCCAGAGCCAGTCGCCCAAGAGATCAAATTTGAGATCATGCATTGACATATCAAATTCTACTGTGGGGCTGTCTTGGAATGCTACTTTGAAGCTTTCATAGTGGAAAGCTGCTATTCCTAGAACTATAATTGCTGTCCCCGCTTCCCCAATTATACTTTATAGGAAAAGACACCATGAGCAACCACTTCAGGAGCCCCATTAGTGGGAAGGACGTAGTAACGTTCCGGGTAGTTGTTATAAGCCACGGGATATTGTGCGTTGGCCACATTTTCTGTGTAATAAGTAACCACAGGATCCTTCTTGTTTACGGGATTGTTGACAATATTGTTTGTTTCTATCTGTTGCAGCCTTTCATTGAAGATAATATCTTTATTAATAGCAAAGATGTCACCGGACTTGTCTAAAACTAGGTAACTGTAGTCTGTCCCCCTTGCTTCAACTTGCAATGCAGTGGTAGCAGTGGAACTTTTAATGGTAGGTAGAGGTGAGGTTAGTTGCGGTAGCAATAGTGGTTGTGATTTTCCGTAGTCAGTCGCCCATTGGTTCTCTGTTTCCTGTGAAGGGGCTAGGAAGGGAATATGCTCCAAGAAACCTTTCTTCCAGGCGTGGGAGACGGAGGGGTTTTGAATCACAAGAATATCTAGCGCGATTAGTACACTTGAATCAAGTCAAGCTTAATCATTTCTCAGCAAAATTTAAAGCCACTAACTCATGAGTTCCTTAGCACTTATGCCTCTACTTAGGATTAGCAATAGTTTTATGCAGCGAACCCTGTTGGCCGGCGACGTTTATAGTCAAAGTAAAAAGCGATATTTTTTTTCTCGTTTTCCTCCTTTGTGAAGGTCCTAAAAGGGACCATGACCTCCGAGTCGTTCGAACAACTTTTTATCGCGATGGCTATTCTTAGCTACGGCACTTTTTTAAAACTGGTTTCTCTCCCATGATGCTGATGTTCGTTATATAAAACTTACGGAAACCTTGGGTATACGTCGACATTGCATTGCACTGTCGGTCGTTTACCTATGGATGGATATGCGTTGTTTTTCGAAATATAGCAAACGTGTTTAGCAATCTACATTCCATCACGTTCATGGCGTGTCGGACTGTAACCCTTACCGTCTTTCAGTTTGACTGTCAACTGGAGTCTGGAAGGCTATTTTATGGGTAGAGTCTTATAAAAATACCTGTCAATGATCTATACGTCAACATTTGGATCCGGTCAAATTTGTTTCCCATTTTGGTTATTTGGCCAGCAATCTACATTTCATCACTCTCGTTCGTGAACTGTCGGGCTGTAATCATTGCCGTCTTTCAGTGTAACTATCAAAAAGAGTGTGGAAGGCTACTTATGGGTTGACTCTTACAATAATTACCTGTCAATGCTCTACCTCAACTTTCTGATCATTCAAGTTCGTTCCCCTTATGGTCAGTTAGTGTAGCACTAATATTGCCCAATGTACGCCAGTAAAACTACTCGCGCAATAATAAAAAGACACATTGCATCTGCAATTCCCATTTACTTTATCACGTACGTGTGGGGATTTCTTATGACTAACACTGTATTGACAGTAACTTGTCACCGCTACGTTTCCAACTGAAACCGAACCCCCGACTCACAAAACACCAACCCCTTTTATATCACTGGATAATGAGCTAAGGTTAAGGTCAAGGTAATAGGGAATGAAGAAGCTAAGGTTAACGTTAGGGCAAAGGGGACAGGGTCAACAGCAAACAAGGTCTTCTTAGTAATATAAACAAGGTTGTTAAGGACATACTTCTAAGAATTACAACATCCTCCCCCCTTTTGTAATAACACTTACAAAACTACTAATGCAATTCAAGGGGATATAAACGGGATATAGGCCTTGTGAGAATTCCATTTTTAGTCTTTAATTGTACAGCCCGCGTCCGCCCATCTCGACCAGGATACAACTCCAAAACGCGTCCAAGCTTCCATAATTGACGTTTGACGTTATCTTCTTTAATAATGACAACATCTCCGATGCCCACAGATTTTACGGCTGAAGTTCGAGTCGTTGACCTCCAAAGTTCCGGTAAGTATTCCTTAGTCCCATCGGCTCCAAAAGTGATCCACCATACGATCGCGGTAACGCATGCGTTTCGATAATTCCATGGCAGAGACCGTAGTAGGTTTAGACGATGGTACGAGAGGAGGCAGGCAATTAAGACGTTTTCCAATGAGAAAGTGACTTGGCGTCAATGGCTCCAGGTCTTCAGGGTCATCGTATAGATGGGTCAAAGGTCGTGAATTGATAGATGCTTCGATTTCACTCAAAATGGTTTCCATTTCTTCATAGGTGAAGCTAGCCTTGCCTAAAATTTTCTTCAACGCAGTTTTAACGCTTCTTACCATTATTTCGTAAAAACCTCCCCACCATGGGGATCGTTCGGCAATGAACTTCCAGTGAATGCGAAAATTCGAAAGAAAATTCTGAGCGTCAGCAGAGTTAGCAATTTGGCGATGAAGTTGCTGGAGGTCTCGATTGGCGCGCTTGAATGTTAAGGCGTTGTCCGAATAAATCGTGTGCGGAAAACCACGTCTAGAAATGAATCGACGAAGGGCTAACAAGAAAGAAGAGGTGCTCAAATCAGGAACCAACTCTAGGTGCAAAGCGCGAGTAAAGGCGCAAAAAAGACAGATATAAGATTTAACAGAACCAGAAAGGGTTTTTACAAAAATGGGACCCGCAAAATCAATACCAGAAGTTTCAAAAGGTGGCGTAGGAGTGATGCGGTCAATAGCAAAGGAGCTTGAATCTCAGAACAGGGAAGAGAGTTGAACCTGTTGTAAACAGTACATTTACGCAATATAGATTTTACCAATTGTTTACCCCGCGGAATCCAATACTGAGACCGAATCGAGCTTAAACTGTCGCGAGCTCCTGCATGACAATTCTTCAAATGATGGTAACGCACTACCAACTTAGTGAACGAATGGTTAGTTGGAAGAATTATTGGGGAGGCGTTGAAATCAGCGAAATTGGCGAGCGTTAAATCGACCAGAAACAGTGAGAACTTCGGTTTTGGGGCATAAAACTGGACGCAAAGGTAAAAGAGCAGAATTTTTCGAAATTTGGGATTTGGCTTTTGAGAGACAAGTATTCGCTAGAAAAGGCTTCTTTCTGGACTAACCGTACGCATTGAAGCTCAGCCGCTTTAATTTCTTCAGCCTTTAAAAATCCTTTCCGACCATGGCCAGTATTTCTTAAATTGAAGGGAAATCTCAAAATCCAAGCGACTACTCGAAGAAGACACGAAGCGAACTAAACTGTTTAAAGGGAATCAAATGCTCCTGATTAGGGACAACAATGGATATGGTAACGGAATCAGCTTTCAATTAAGAGAAAACACGGACAGAATTTTCTGAAGACATCTGACGAGAAATAGGCCAGGAGGTTTCCGATTTTTTCAACCATTCAGGACCAGACCACCAGAGATCGTTCTTGATGAGTTTACTGGCCAACTCCCCCCGAGACGCCACATCTGCAGGATTTTCTTTCCCAGGACAGAAACGCCATTGATCAGGAGAAATGCTGGTCTGAATTTCTTCAACACGGTTAGCGATGAAATTTTTCCATTGATAAGCTGGTTTCTGGATCCAATTTAAGACGACTTGAGAATCGGTCCAAAAGGTAAATTGAACATTAGATCCGAAAACAGAAAGTAATGAAGTCCTAAGATACTGGCTTAGGCGTGCCGACAGTAATGCACAAAGGAGTTCTAACCGAGGAATCGAAATTCGCTTCAACGGGGAAACTCTAGTTTTGCTGGTCAGGAGATGGACTTCACTAGTCGCGGCATTGGTGTTACGAACGTACGCAACAGTAGCATAGCCTCTCTCACTGGCATCACTGAAGAGATGGATTTGAACGCTTTCTGACGAGGTGTGGATAAATCGAGGGATCAAATGGTTCTTCAAACTGGAAAGGTCTAACGCCCAAATACGTAGTTCCTCGCCAAGCTCTATCGGAAGCGGACTGTCCCAAGCAAGCCCTCGAAGCCATAATCTTTGAAGAAAGGATTTTGCAAGAAACACTACAGGACTGACCCAGGACCCAGCACTACAGGACTGACTGACTGGCCAAGAGGGTCGTACAATCGAGATTTTAAAGAAGAACAATTTTTAAAGAAGCACGTTTAGAATAAGGCAAGCAAAAGTTTGACAGATAATCAAGTAACGAGGAAGCTTCAAAATAGAAACCATCGTTCTGGAGGTTCCAGTGTAGACCAAGGACCTTTCCTGATGTCGCTGGGGTCAAATCCTTGACGACAGTTGGGAGTTCTGAAGCAGTTGATCCGGAAGCCAGGGTGTTCTGTATCATGGGGTGAGGACTTGTAATTTTTCGCAAATTAATACCCACTTCTTGAAAGATCTTCCTAGCTTCAATGGCAGTTTGTAGAGCTGCTTCTTCAGTATCGCCTCCCAGGAAAGCGTCATCAACGAACGTGTTCATCCGAAGTAAGGAGACAGTGGTAGGATACTGAGACTCCATGTGCGTGAAGTGATGCTGCAGTGTAACGGCTAGAAGAACATGGCTACACGTTAATCCAAATGGAACACGTTGCCATCGGTAATGAAGAAGCTCCTTAGAGGACGAAGGTATAGCAGGCCACAGGAACCGGAGTACATCGCGATGAACTGGTGTATTTTGAGCTGAGGAAACGCTTCCTGGACATCGCCAACTACTGGATACTTAACGAAACGAAATCGAAGCAGGATATAAAGAAGTTCAGGAGTTAGATTGGGGCCTTGAAGCAGACAATCGTTTAGAGAGGGTTGCCCCGGTATCTTAGCTGAACCATCAAAAACTATGCGAACTTTGGTAGTGACTTTGTCCTTGCGTATAACAGGATGATGTGGTAAATAGTGTACCAGAGATGACGGAACATCATCCTGGGGGTTAACCGGTTCAATATACCCCTTCTTGAGATAATCCTTAAGAATACCGTCGTACTGTAACAGCAAATCAGGGTTAGTAGTGAGACGTGATAATGTACCGTTCAGACGTTTCTTTTCTAGCTCGAGGTTTGAAGGTAGTGTAGGATGGTTGTCCTTCCACGGTAACCCTAGAGAGTATCTTCCATCGAATACTCAAGGATAATCTGGTGGGACGGGTCGGTTCGCGTAAGACTTGCTTCATCAGGATTGATACCCATACCTTCAAGTTCCCACAAACTAGGAAGTTGTTGATCGTAGATTTGTTCGCTGTGGACAAACAGGCTGAAGGAAGTGTCAGGGTTCAACGTCGGGACGCTAGGAACGGGACCATGTAGTAACCAACCGATTTTACTGCTTACTGCTACGGGTCCGTTGGGATTCTCTTAATCTGGTCTGTAATAATGCTCCAATAATGATCAGCCCCAATGAGTAAATCGAATGGCTTTACAACCGCCGAGTCCAAGGTGTCTGCCAAAGGAAAGCAATTCTTGGGTATGGCTGAAGCCCAGCTTCCAACTGGTACGGCAGGTAAGGACGCATAGATCTATGGAACTTCAGTGGCCTTATAAAATCATGAGTAGGATGTAAACCGGACATTTGGAACGAAACTTGCCGACGAGTTTGTTCGGAGGATTTCCGCGAGCCGAACGTGTTGAGCTGGAACTTGGCTTTAGAAAGAACTGGAAGCCCAAGACGATGAGAAAGCGATTCAGTGATGTACGTGCGCTGACTTCCCCCATCCAATATGCAGCGAACATTCTCCTTACGACATGGACCTCGCACAATGATAGTGTCGGTCTGCAAAACAATATCGCTTGAGGTGGTAACGTTGGAGAGTGCAGCCGTTTCTTGCGGAGTGGAGACTTCCTCAGGGTTTGAGCTGGTGGCTTCGTCTTGCGGATCTGGGTGGCGTTTGCAAATAGCAGTATGATGAGACCCCTTACAAGAGTGGCACCGATGGTGAGCGATGGGGCATTTAGCGCTCATATGACCTTTGCGTAGGCAGTTAAAACAACGATGGTACCTTTTCAAAGACGCACGTCTTTCGTCTAAGGACAGGGAACAATTGATTGCTGAATGAGACGTTGCCTGGCAAAAGGGACATTTACGCTCGGATGAAGAGCTTGGGGAGTCGGTTGTAGATAAGGCGCTCAACGAAGGTATTTTGTGGGTATTGTTGGGTTTACGTTGTTCTTCCGGCTTTTTTTTGTCACGCCATAGATGAAGGACTTCCTGACATTCTAACTCGATTTTTAAAAACTCCAGAAGAGTCGACAATTCTAAAGGGCCCTGATTCTTTCGTCTGTACTCTAACACTAAACTTTCTGGTAATTTAGACAGAATAGCAGTTGGTAGAAAGGTGTTATATCGGCTAGGCGCCACATGAAAGGCATCCAAAGAATGAAGGTGGCCCTGACAAGTGTCATACAACTTGCGTAGTTCTGAAACATCTTTAAAAGCACGAATTGAAGGAAGTTTCAGCAGCCCTTTCATGTGTGCGGCAATGATATCAGTTCGTCCATAGCGGGTGTTCAAAAGGTCAATGGCATGCGTGTAATTCTGCTCCGTAAGAGCCAAAGATTTCAGAATAGGAAATGCATCACCTTTCAAAAAGGATCGTAGATACGAGAACTTCTCAACGTTAGACAAGCTAGAATTATCATGGATAGAGACTTTGAAAGAATCCCAAAATCTTTGCCAATCGAACATGTTTCCAAAGAAAGGGCGAATTTCAAGCTTAGGAAGTTTGACATTAGAGAAGGTAGAAGTACTAATAGGCGGCGTAATAGATGCAGGATTGTTAACTGGTGTTGCCACCGGAGAACGAGAAACGGAATCAATTAAGGTTTTAGCTGTTTGTTGTAAAATTCCAAAATCTATACTGTCCCTATTGAATTGATCTAACTGAGCTTTGTAATCGGCTAAACTTGTCTCATCGTCCATGTTTTTGAGCACGTTAGCATGGGCTTTCTCAAAGGAAGTTATGGTTTTACTGAACATGGGCAGAATGCTAGTGACGCTATCAACCTTGCAATCATTAACAAAAGAATTGAGTTGGGAAGAAAGCCTGATTAACTGATCGCGAAAGCTATCTCTAAAAAGAATAGCCCTTTGAAGCGAAATGGACAGGTTAGATGGCGACGACTCAGCCATGACGGAAGTGGAGAGTATAAACTGCAACGAAAAGGGAAGATACTTATCGGTAATGCTGATCGAAGTTGTTAACTTGGGCAACCAAACAGGGAGGAGAGGGACGCAATCGTCGCAGAAATTGCAAAGCGAATTAACCGTGTAGGGTGCAGAACCGAATCGAGGATGGTAGACCGTGCGAGAACAGGTCGTTGACAACGGATCCAAGCTGGGATTGTAGATGCAAAAGGTCGAGGATCCGGTCCGGAGGACCAAAAAATGTGGGGATTTCTTATGACTAACACTGTATTGACAGTAACTTGTCACCGCTACGTTTCCAACTGAAACCGAACCCCCGACTTACAAAACACCAACCCCTTTTATATCACTGGATATAATGAGCTAAGGTTAAGGTCAAGGTAATAGGGAATGAGGAAGCTAAGGTTAACGTTAGGGCAAAGGGGACAGGGTCAACAGCAAACAAGGTCTTCTTAGTAATATAAACAAGGTTGTTAAGGACATACTTTCTAAGAATTACAACAGTACGTGTTTCTTGCAAATTAATCATGCCATTTTCCTCTATGTTTTTCAACTGTAATAAAACTTATTCGAAAATGCTTAGTGATATGCTGTTGATGCACAGCTAACAACAACTCAATCATATTATTTGCGTCATTGTCGCTGTTTGGATTCCTACCCATAAGTGATGTGATGTCACTACGGTCAAGCAGCCCGAGAGTTCCGCTGTGTCGCCAAGATCAAAATCATCTTGCGGCGGTCAGGAGTAGCTTGCGCAGTGACGCTAGAAAGAAACTGGTTATGATAAAATCAGAGATGATGGACAATGTAAAACTTAGGACCAAGAACGAACTGAAAGTTGATTATAGTCACACACGCCTAACTTTCGATACTTGCAATAGCTGTTAATTTTTTCTTTTTTCCCTTCGTTAGAACAAGATAAACGCCAAAAGCACAGTGTAAAGGTTTCCACAGTATGATAAATGGGGGTATCTTCCAATGTAAAGGGATTAAGTAGACTTTCTCGGTCTCAAGAGGATGTGGGGGTAACAAGGAACATTGGAGGGATGGAATCACAGACTTGCCCATCCTACCCAGAAGTAGGCTTTCCAAATCTACTACAAAAGGGTTCGAAAAGAGAACAAAAAATTCACAAAACGGTGACCTTTCTCGCTACGGAGTTTGGGGCTAACGTAAGATTCGACTAGTATTGCGCAAATTTGACATTTTTTTATCACAGAAATGATTATGCTGGATCTTGGTATTAAAAGTCTTTGGTAATCTCTTTCACATTCACATTGTTGCTAATCCGTAAAGAAAAGCAAGCACTTGCTACGTTTTGTATTTCATATAAATAGCGTCGTCTCATCAGCAATTCCTATTGCGCTTCCGTGGAGTTTGTGGCAAATTTCACAGAGCTCACTCGCAATTTCTGTCAAAGCTGATTTTTTACCGTTTGCTTAACACGACTCTGTAATTTGTATTTTTCAAGACGAATCATATATAGACATGAATAGTCATAACACATATATAGACATTAATATACGTAGGTATTTTGTAGTATACGGGGTTGAACCTGTATATTATAATACACCTGTGTTACGGATCAAATTAATGTCCTTAACAAGTAGCTTCAGGCAAAAGGTGACACTATCAAGTCAACTGGCTTTAGTGGAAAGATGATGTATCGATGCTCTTTGTGGGACTGACTTGATGTTCGTTTTGGACTCTCTTAAACTGTCTTAAACATGGGATATATATAGTCGAAAAGTTCAGTCGTATAGCTAACGTCAGAAGTGATGATTCTCCGAAAGGCCAGCTAATGTCTTAGTCTCATGGTTACTGATGACAAGAAGGAATGCAAAGGTGAAGTCACAGTGTAGGTCTTGTCAGTTAACCGTATACAGAGTCATGGGTCAAGGTTCATACAAAAGTCTTCTGTCCTTCCGGGGCAATACGGAACACTATGTATGGGTTGCAAAATAGACTGCCTCCTCGTGGTGCAACTTGGGTAACGCGAAGTTGTCTATAATGTCTATATGTCTTGTGTTTTGATCTAGTAAATGAACTTTCCTTTAAGGTAAAATCTTATAAAGCAATAGATTTAAATTACGCGCTTCGTAAACCGTCGTGGACTTTTTTGAACTGCATTGAGAGGTTTGCGAATGTACCCTTCAATATTCTAGTCTATTACCTCAATTTACTCTGGGGACCGAGAGAACCGTCTTAATCCCTTTACAATGGAAGATACCCCAGTCACCATACTGTGAAAACCACAGTATAGAGGTTTACACAGTATGGTAACAGGGGTATCCTTCCAATGTTAAGGTTTTCTGACAAATCTCGCGGTCCCAAGAGGATGTGGGGGGTAACAAGGAACATAGGAGGGATGGATTCACAGACTTGCCCATCCTACTCCAGAAGTAGCCATTCCAAATCTACTACAAAAAGGGTTCGAAAAGAGAACAAAACATTCACAAAACGGGGGACTGGTGACCTTTCTCTCGGGCACTCTAGGGAGTTTTTGGCTGACGTAGGGTCCTACCGGCAACGCGCGCATTTGAAAGTGTTTTTGGAAAAATGCCTATGCTATTTTTTGGTAATAAGTCTTACACTAATCCCTTTCAAGTTCACATTGCTTGCTAACCCCTAAAGAAATACAAGTACTTCCTACTTCCGTGTTTTTGAATGTCATATAAATAGCGTCGTCCCATCAACTCCTACCAATTGTTATTGCACTTCCGTGCAGTTTGTTGCAAATTTCACATAGCTCACTTTCAATTTATTTTAAAGAAAATTTTCATCGTTTTCTTATCTGTAGTTTGTCTTTTTCAAGACGAAGTACAGTAAACAATTTTCATTAAGTCCTTCAAAAATGTACATTAATCCAGCAGTGTAATATAAGTGTAATATAAGTGAGTTTTTAGCAAAGCGAGATTTAGTGTCATATAATGTCTATATAGGTCTATAATATGTATACGTGTTGTGCTTTGACCTAGTTAATTCATCTTTTATTTTAAGCTCACATAGTTCAAAGCAATAGATTTAAATTACGCGCTTTGTAAACCGTCGTGACCTTTTTTGAACTGCACTGGGAGGTTTGCGAATGTACCCTTTCATTTTCTGGCCTTTTACCTGAAAATTACTCTGGGGACCGAGAAGGTCGTCAGAAAACCTTAACATTGGAAGATAGCCCTTTTAGCATACTGTGAAAACCTCTATACTGTGGTGAAAACTACTCTACACTGTGTGAAAACCACTTATATTACACTGCTGGATTAATGTACATACTGTGGTGAAAACCCTGGCTCACAAAAGGATTCCTGATAAGTTTCCTGAAAAACGGACTCACTTTGTGAACGTGAAAAACGGACTCACACAATGTGAACGTGAAAGAGATTACCGTAAGACTTTAATACCAAGATCCATCATAATCATTTCTGGGAGAAAAACTTTCGAATTCGCGCAATGCTAGTCGAATCGTACGTCAGCCCCAAACTCCCTAGAGAGAAAGGTCACCAATCCCCGTTTTGTGAATGTTTTGTTCTCTTTTCGAACCCTTTTTGTAGTAGATTTGGAATGCCTACTTCTGGGGTAGGATGGGCAAGTCTGTGAATCCATCCCTCCTATGTTCCTTGTTACCCCCACATCCTCTTGAGACCGAGAAAGTCGTCTTAATCCCTTTACATTGGAAGATACCCCCAGTTACCACACTGTGAAAACCTTTATACTGTGGTGAAAACCTTTATACGGTGGTCAAAAGCTTGATGTAAAGATAATTCCAGCGGGATAATTTAACCAACATGTGATACTGGAAATTCGTAAAAATATTATCCGAGCTAATATGTAGTCTTTTTTGAAATAATACAAGTAAAATATGTAATACTACTTCCACTTGTAAGGTGTTGGTACTCATTTGATTTGTGGGTGTACGTTATTTAACAGCAATACAAGGATGCTTTCTAGATGTGTTTCAGTTATCTTGTAGCCGGCTATTTTCTAGAGCATATTCCCCGAGGGTGACCCTTCTTTGCCGGATCACTTGGAATTTCCTTTGACACGAAGGTCACAATAAGCTGAATTGATTTTCCGTGATGCGTTGTGATGCGCGTTCATAGCTACAACCTCTTAATGAATTGGATCTGAACTGATACAGAGAACCAAATAATTTGATCACGAGACATTGAGTCTCACGACTAATCAATGAGACCGACGACGAAGAGCGAGGGCTCCCCTTTCAGGTAGCGAGATGTGTATTGTGAGGAAGCTACGCCGAAGCAAGGGATATCTCAACACTAAGTCAGAAGAGGGTCCGAAGGTAAACTCTTCCATTGCTCTCAGTATTCTAGGCCAGGCAGGTGAGAGCTGCGAAGCACTAGATATATATTTAAGTTGGATAATACTTACTTTCATAATGGGTGTGAAGATCAGTAAATCCAAGACGGTACAGAAGTTGAACTGCGTGCATCCTTCATCAGCTTCAAATCGGACTAACATTATTGTTACCTCCGCGGAGTTTGACACGGACGTGGATAGCTATGTCTCTCCTGAGAAACAACGAAACCTCAAGTCAGCCTTATCAAAAAGAAAGCATGGAGTCATTTCAGCCAGCCCATCATATATGAAGCCCAACAATGAAATTTGTTGCCCTCCTTGCAATTGCTTCCACGACGTTACGCATTGCCCTATCCACGTTAAAGAAGCCTTGATACCGGTATTCTTACATACGAAGGTTGCCTCAGAAATTTCAACAAGAAGCCGACCTGGCTCTCCCATTGTGATGGCACTAGCGCCTGATACAACGGTTGTTGATTACCACCACCAAGCGGCAGCAGCGTCTCCACTAACTCGGAGCAATTCTTCAATGTCCATGAGCTTTCAGTGGGAAGCTGATCACGAAGACGAATCGGACGAAGAGAGGTTCCAGGGACACGAAACAGTTTACCCAAACAATACCACTGTTTTACAAGACGGAAAAAGTATCCTACCTCTTATATCAAGTCGGCAAATCTCACCCTCGCCAGCAGCCAGAGACGAGGAATTCATTGGTGGGAATCATCTGGACGACCAGACAGAAAATTTAAGGTTGTCCGAAGAGATGGCTGCACTGGCAGGTAACCACGCTCGCTTTGTACACGAGGTAACGCAGATACAAGACGCTGACGTCTTAAGCCCCCTAGTGCATGTAAAACCCTGGACAAGCCCCGATAGAGCGCTTTTTCAAATTCCCAGTCGGATTACTATGTTGCCCGGGTATCCGCCAAGAGAAGCAGCCCGATCGCTCCCCACAACACCTTTTGGAAACAAACATCTGAAAGTGACTCAGACACAAGAAGGGTTCCCATTCAACAGGAAAAAGCAAAACACCGTCCGGTTACAAGTTAAACCCATGACACCAACAACCGACAATCCTCAAAGAGACTCTAAGCATGCCCCATCCGCACCTATGGTTTCTTCTTTGCCGCCGGTAGAGGTCAGTCCGATCGGCGCTGTCGGGTACTTTATCGGGACCAAAGAATTCGCCCATGATAATAGCTTAGTTCCTTCTGACTCAGAGGCGAATATGTCGTCGTTACATCGTTACCAATCTGCTACTCCTTACGAGTTAATGTCAGCCACAGGATTTACCAATCGTTTCAAGCCTACAATCTTTGTTACCTCAGAACAAGGTATCCGAACCGCTTCGAAGCAGCACGAACATGCACCAGTTTCTTTCTCCAAGCGTCTAATGCATAGTGCGTCACGAGCACCCCCTGCACTTACCGCCAGCTTGAGAGCAGGTACACTATAAAAAACCATATACTACCAAAATTAGCGGTAAATTGCTGTGGCTAAATGACGTCATTCTTGCGTGCGTCTCCAATGTTTTACGGCAGTAGCTAATAGCATTGTTTGCAATTTAGCTGTAATTACACTACACCACACGAAAGGTTGAGGATAATTCCAAATAAACAGAATAGGTTTGTATACTTAATTGTGAACCTTTTAATAAGATTGCACGAGTCTCAGGGAAAAAGGGATCCCCGCTCTTTGTGTTTGTTGATAGGCAACGTCACCGTAGCAACAATACTTTGTTTTGGTTTGACGGGGCAATCAGTGCCCCAAAGATTGAACTCTAATAGAGGTGCTTGGCATTGTGTGCTCCTCGTCACCAAAATGCTACCCTGCTTGTAATGTTTGAGCAACGCTAACCAGAGGTCATAAGTTATGTTTCTGTAGGAAACTGTTTTGCTCTAACTGAGATTGTTTTGTTCGGTTGGGAGGAGGTTGTGGATTTGTGTTTTTGGCAGAACTGTAAAATCCCACAAGTTTATTAAAACTATTCGTCGGTTAAATTGGTCAGTAATTCACATCAGCGTCTAATGAAGACTGGATGGGCAGATTCGACTAATTATGCTAACAAGAGAACGCGTATGCGACTTAAGGGCCAAGGCCCCGAAAAAGAAGAAAATGAGCGTTTATATACATGTTGGATCGGAAGTTGCTGAATGGGCTAAACAGTAGATGAAAGGAAATGATCTGCATGAAAGATAAGAGAAGTCGGCAGTCCGATCTGATACTTGGCATCCTAGAAATGAGCTAAGAATTATGTTTCAAGATTGTTCTTGACATTTCCCTGTAATCTATACTTGCAGACTTGGAAACATGATTATTGACCTATTACACATTGCCTCTTCATTTGGTCTTCTTCCCCTTCGTCAAAAGACCTGCGTAACGTAAATGTGGAAAGCTTGTGTGGCAAAGCCAAAAAAAAAAAAGAGGACTAGATGCGTTTTTTGCGTGATGAAGACGGGGTTAATGACGTAGTCTGGTTCAGGCTAAGAGGTCAAGGAGGGAAATGGGAATTGTACCTTGGGATGATGACGGTATATGCATTATATGTTTTTCAGAGCTTTACTAGCAAATGGCCTTTAAAGAGGAAAGCGTAATGATTACCATGGAAACTCGACTCAGTCCTACGTTTTAACTGTTATGTCCTGCGCCGTTTGCCCGAGGTAGGGGAATGTATGTTCGTGTCACATGGGTTCTTTGGGTGTAAGTGTCCATGCGGTATGTAGCTCTTGAGCTTTAGCAAGTTCGCTGCCCTGCTAATACGCGTAAGACTACTTGTGTATGTGCTGTTTGAAAAGCATGGACTACCCCTTTTAGTCCTTCTTCTCATACTTCCCTGTCGAGGTAGCTGTTTTTCCCTCCTGACGTGTGCACGTATACAACTAGCAAGGGATTTTGTGGATGCGCAAATCAGGGCAGTAGGAGTGACAGGTCCCGTGTGCTGCACACATGTATAAGCCATGATATACCACTTGATTCTCAGCTAAGGGATGGTCACGTTGATAGCTACGCTTCCTGAATCTTTCGGCAAGTGTGATAGTAAAAGGGAACCCCTTAGATCTTGTCATTCATATAAACTAACGTTCAATGGAGATTTAAAGCTTCGCTTAATTATGCGACTCATTGAGTAAGAACCGCAGTTGAATGAACGCTAAGTTTCTTAGGGTAGAGTGAGATCAGTGAACAAGGATATAAGAACTTGTTGTGCCCATGATTTGATTAAGTTTTTGTTACCCAAAAAAAGCGAGAAAACTCCAGATTTCTTTGACTGATATCAAGTTATGTTGCCATCTAGACCCTCAATTGCCACTGGAATGGTATTCATATTTCTTCTCAACCAAGAGTACTCTGGCCATGGCACAACGTATGAAATTCTTTAAAAAATGCAAGAGCGCTACTTTCCATTTGGACGGCGCCACCTATACTATAGGTAAGTCTTGTCCTCTCGTATACCATTCCTGTAGGTAACGCGTGCAGTTCTAAGCCTGAGGCTTTTAAGTCTGTGCTCGGAAATGCTTTGCAGCAATATCGATATAACTCGTCGCAACTTCCCCTTTCTCTCCTTACTTGCTGGTAGTTGAGCTGCTTTCAACGTCACTTTCTTGGGGAAAAGAGGCTGAGGCTAATATTCACTCTGTCCAAGACTGGATATAACGAGATTCCTTTACCTTTAATTTGGCTGTGATGCAAAGCATGGGGGGACAAGCAAAAATTTACTTTTCTTTTGTCAATGCACATTTTATCCCCCAGACTGTTAATAGTCTGTTATTGCTCATAGTTGCAGCTTGCACTCGTTGAAGAATAAATAAGTGACGTCCGTGTCGTCATGGAGACAGCGAAGAAGACCTAAACATCATTATAAAGCAAAAAAAAAAACGTGCAGCCTGCGGAGTTTAGGGTCTATGGAGAGGTATATCTAAGCATATTGCTAGTGTGCTGCCTTGAGAGTGCTTTTCTTTGCTATGGGAGCGAAACCAAGGCTACCAAAAATAGATGGGTTACCATCCCGAACTCTAACTAAACTGCTAGAAATATTCTCCCTTAAAAACCTGATTTTCTTTTCTTCTTCACCACAATTTGAAACGAGGATTTGACGCTGTTATCGATTTGTTTCCCGAAAGATACGCTTCCCGCATTTTCTGGTGCTCTGGTAATGAAGGCCAAGGTATTACGGTGTCGGCATGCACGCTAGTGAAACCTACTGAGGGAACCCGGGGAGAGTTTTATCATTTTTCTACAATGAGTAACAGAAACCGAAATATAGTGCTCGATGGAATTAAAGTTCTTCGTCAGATAAAGATGATACATGTGACTTGGGTGGCAATTGCAACCACCAAATTGGTTTGCCAAGGTATACAAGAGGTTGTCATGACAAAGCAATATAATGTTTGATTTCTACTACAATATAAAGCCACCTGGCTTGTTAATCGTTACGTGCCTTCAAATGAGGGTGGCTGAATCCAATGAAGCTTTTAACTAAACTTATTTTCAGAAAAATAAATTTTCCGTTAGGAAACGTCATATTAGCCTGTGAACGGCAATGATGGAGGTGAAGGTGACTATAGGTTCAAGTCCTTAGATGTTTTGTAAGTTCCCTTTTTCAAGGCGTTCTACCTTTAAAAACCATTAATCTCGTGGACTGACCTGGTTCCCAGACTGGGAATTTAGAATATGCTGTCACTTCACCGTAATTGTAATACTGGACTGGTCTTACATTTTGCTCCATAATGTTTCAAAAGGATCTTTCAATCATAGTAATCAAGAATACTTATGGGTTATCGTCCTTCTTAAACCATTTTTTTGGCTGCTAACAATAAGCCCGGCACTCTGATTCTTTGTCGTTATCTACGCAATTTCCAATTTCCCTTAGTTTTCACATCATTAGGCCTTTCTTACCGTTCATCAAATGAGCTGCTCGGAATCTCAAATCTCATATGCATATTTACGATAGCGAGGGTTAATTTTTTTAGGTACAAAATATCTAGAATTCAATGGAAAAGCAGTTCGAAAGAAGACACTCATTAACGGAACGACTTCCGAAGCCTTATATGTACTTATCTATTGAGTGCATGGGTGCTAATTAACTAATATTAGCTGTCCGCATTGTCTAACAAGTTTTTATTAAAAGTGAAAAGAAAAAAAAAATGCACCACCCTAACCTTTCACTATCAAATTGGGCCGAGATTGTGAATGAGTAGTAGGCAGGTCTATCTTTCCACCAACTCGGGATTGATTAAGGGTATTTGGATCTCATTTATCCCCCTCATCGCCAGACGACTAATTACCATACATTATCGCGTATCTCACTTCTATGGTGTGATGCCTGTCATAAATAAACCTTCCCCTCCCTCCTCTTCTTCGTCTACTCGGCTGTAACAGCAACGCGTGGCGAGGCTCAGCATGTCCGTTGGAAAGCAACTGTAACGTATGCGCTAGATGTCTTACTCTTGACTTTTCCCTTCGGATCCTTTCATAGTTCTTGGCGCCTGCAAGAGCCCACAAGCTATGGTCCAGCAGTACAGGAAAGACAACCGGACTAGAAGCACCTTTTTGCCGGTTTCAAAACTTTCTACCTGTGCTTGTTTGCCATCATGCGTAATGAACAAGCTTGTTTACGTCTTGTGACTCTTATCTGACAAAACGCAGCGCACATGGGAATTGCTATGTTTTTCAGAAATCGGCAATCGCAGCTCAACTTTGTGAGTCAAAACAAGCATGGTAACATCTGTTCAGGAAATGTGACTTGGGACCCTTCAAAGATGATCATGCAAGATTGAAAGCTTTTAATGTTTTCCGGAAAGCCAAAACGTGTCAGTGTTCTTATCCGAATTGATGTGAAGCGTGCGACGTCGTGCTGTTCGTTCGGCGCTTGTCCTGATCAACACGGTTTTCCTGCCAAGCATCAAAAGGAATCCTTCAGTCGGGATATGCTCTGATACCGTTACGTTTTTTTTTTTCTTCGGGGGCATGATCGCTCTTGACGGTCGATACCAACGTTCAATCTTGCCCTATTCAGAGCTCCTGCCTTTCTTGTAACTTCAATACCCATAGTTTAGATAAACAAGCTCTTCCGGATAGTAACGTCAGAAAATGATGGCCAAGGAGGTTTTACGAAAATGTCCCAGCGATCCACCCTGCCAAGTCCAGTCCTCGATCTTCACCAGTCCGTCACCAGTATCCAAATGTCTTTTAACGCTAGATGGCTACTCCTATGTTATAGGTAATTTGTTTTCCTTTGAGGTTGTTTTCCTTTGGGTATCAACGCATGCCAAGAAAGTCTTATTTGTGGTAGTTGTAGTCATACTCAAACGAAATTGGGAACTTGAAGTGAGAACGGTTCCTCTACACGTAGTAAATGTCCAAATTCCGCTGCTGAAAACCTTACCCGTTTCGACTGCTTTATGTTTGCTGATTCAGCTGGGTAAGATTAGCGTGAACGTGAAGACGCGGGCGGTTACTTCTTATCTTGATCTTCGCTGGCGAGAGGAGAGAACTGCAGCCTCATGGATGAGGTTCATGTTAACAATGTCATGGTCAGGATACGGGAATTGAGCACGACTTCTAATTAATTGGTACCTGCCCTGTGTGATAAAAACTAAGCCGCCTATAGAAAAGATCCAAGCGAACACCAAAACGAGCATCAAAGTCACCTTCAATTTTAGTAACACCGGAGAATGCATCGAAGTGCTTTGAAAAATCCATCCTGACTACAAACAAACTCTGGTTACATTGTCCCTAAAAGAGAAATCTTTAAGAAGAGCAGTTGAGACAAGTCAAACAAGTTGTCGAGAAATTTTCAAGGCAACCAGACCAAGCTATTTTTGTATAAACAATATATACAATACAAAGAAAGCTATATGGGCCCAGTTTTTAAAATTATTGACAATGTACAGAAGGCTTATTTAATAAAGCTTGAGGCAATAGGCGCGAGCCTACGCCTGTTAAATTAAAAAAAAAAAAAAAGCTATATATATATATATATATATATATATATATATATATATATATATATATATATATATATATATATATATATATATATATATATATATATATATATATATATATATATATATATATATATATATATATATATATATATATATATATATATATATATATATATATATATATATATATATATATATATATTTTTTTTTTATTTTTTTTTTTGAATTTTTAGATTTCTTCTAGAAAGTTTGTTTGAAAAATTAGTTCGCGTGTTGTCTCTAGGGGCTTTGTCGGATAAATAAGAACGGGCCAAGAAAGCTATACTCGAACTCGAAGCCTATAATATAAAGGAAAGTTTAAGAAGGGAAAGAGCCTTTCAAGTCATCGAACAAGAACTCTAATTAGCTCGTTACTATACGCTCCACTGCATCTCGAACCCGGGGAAAGTCCATGAACAGCTGCATTCACCTTTTTTCATAGTAGTATACAATTATTGTTTAGAGATCTTGAGATTGGCCCTTAAGAATTGCTGTCTTGTTACATGATAACGTGCCATTCGTTATTAACAATCAGCGCTCATTCTGTAGAGCGCGGGGAACAACAAGCAACAACAACTTGGAGAAATAACTAGCGGTGACTGACTTTGCGATCCTATACTTGATTAACGGACAGAATGTCAGACTTTCGAGAAGTATTATTCTAGACGTCGAAGGTTTTATGGGTCCTTTGCGGGCAATATGGTAACTCTTGTTACGATCTGGATGTTATAAGTCGGTAAAAAAGCAAAGAACGTGCTTTGTTTCTGTTTGTGATCAGGTCATGAGTCGCATCTTAACATTGGGTTGAAAGATTATCCGTACAGCTTAACAGTAGTATTGTCTTTTGCGCTCCACTTCTTTTTTCTCCCAAGACTTGATCCCAAACGGAAGAAAAATATTTCCTGTGATGCGGAAGAAGAGCCGACTTGATCCCAAACGTCTTGATTTTTTTGTTTTCTTTCTCTTGGACGCAGTCCAGGAGAAACTAGATCCATTACTTAATGAATCTATTATGTCTCCATTGGGACACATCACAGCAAAATCTTTCCCTCCCCATCTACGTGCAAGGGAAACCAAAAGTATCTTGTTCCCAAGTAGCACAAGTTGGTCGATAAATGGTTGAAATGACGTCACCGACGTCTGAAATTGACGTCACTTTGTGACGTTAAGACGGACTGCAAATTGTATGTCACCTTTACGTTGTATAATCGTCAAATTTAGACGTCCAAGGTATCGTCCGTTTTAGGTCGAAACAACGTTGCTCAGAGTCAAGTATATAGTCCTACGGGGATTTTTCTTTCCCCAACGATTAAAAGATTACCAAAGATTGCAAATTGTATGTCTTTGCAACGTTGAAATAACGTCACTTTTTGACGTTAAAGGTCAGAAACAGACGTTCCTTCGACCAACTTGTGCTACTTGGGTTGTCACGCCTATGTGAGATTCATGTCTGTAGTGTATCGCAAGCAAAGAAAGATGTCCATCTTAGAAAATTTTACCGCAGATTCTCCTCATGATAAGTCGGGGATCACGCACAAGATTAAACAAACTTTTTTTGTCGATACTTTTTATACCTTCTGGGATCATGCGAAGCTTGGCTATCAAGACAACCATGTTGTGACATGCAGGAAACCACGCTAGAAATTAATGTACACTTTTTTGTGTGGTCCCAATGCAATTACAAAAGGTCGCTGGCGATCTGCGTGATTATTGTTAAGGATGCAAAATACCTTCTGTGTTTGGAAGGGGGGGTTTACCAAAGGTGGGAGATTCAATGTAAGAAGGAGTTAGTTGCTATAGTCACCACTGCGGACGTAATTTCGCGATAGTGATCAAGGCGACGGACGACGGTGTCAACCATGCTTTGGATCAGATCTTTACTAGATTGCTGTGACTTCCAAACGCTTTTGTTGTTTCCGTAAATTCGTGAGTGTAGAGGACTGTCTGTTCGAAGTATTACTTAAGGTGGTAAGATATGTATATACTTCTTTTAGGGTATTTGAGTCCCATCCATCGAGTCCATTTAGACGTCCAGCACCATAAGCTGAGCAATATGTCATATAATTTGGGTAGAGGACTAGGCTACATGCTTTGTATATTTAGGGGTTTCTTTATAGTCACTTTCTAACTTGGCAATCCACTATGAGTTTATCTAAATTTGATTTGTTGCTAGGTGCTTTTTCTAGCCAGTGATCAACATCCCTTGAATAGTTTGTGAGGCTGAAATGGGACCAGATGCAAGTGTATGCGCCAAGAAAAAAAAAGAAGAAAAGAGAAAATGACTGTTTCCCCTCGGTTTGTCCCATATGCAAAATTGCAGACAAGGGAAAGAATAAATTTTGCTTTTCTACTATGGGATTCAAACCGTTGACGTGGTAATTCTAGTGGATATAGGGAAAGGTCAGGAAGACTGCAGTGATAAAACCCTGGCTTCCTTGTGGAAGTGAGCAGCATAGCAAGCAGGTCAATGCGGTTTATTAGTACGTAAGGAAATAAAAAGGATAATTCGCTTTCGGTAGATTTATGGTGTTTTATTTAAACGGACTATATCGTTAGATAAAGTAACGTATTGATGTCCTGCATATGTAGTATGGTTACTAATTTGTAAACTTTTTAACGAATTTTAATTTATTCTTTACCTTCTAGTGGCTGGTGGCGGGACTTCAAAGGACGATAGCACCTTTAGCAGTTCTTCTGGAAACGGCGATTTGGCCAGTATGTTCGTTTGCTTTGATTGGCATTACAGTTCACTGTCTTTGTCAGTGATTGTCTTTTCAAGCCTAATTGCTAGAACGTTTTTTGGTTAATACATTTAGAATCGATACTTGGCTTTCGACCTCAGCTGAGGGCAGCAGAAAAAAAATCCCTAGAAAGTGAAATTAGAGGTGGTAAAGAAAGGCGGTCAGGTAGTCGAGTTCTTAGCTATATGCAAATTGCAGAAATTTGGTTTTCAGATTATCGTAAGAGCAGACTTGTGATGAGATTAGCAAATTATAGCTGAAAATTGGATTTTGAATGGAGGTTAATAACGTCGTAAACGCGCTGGAAGATTCTTAGCCCAGCTATTATGCCTTTTCCCCATTTATCTTACTGGGGTATGCGCGTTTCGGCCAGTTAATGGAAATGAGATTCGAATTGAAAGAAAAAGTTGGCTTCTGCATGGAAATAGCAAGAGCTGCGTTCAAAGACCCCTCTAGGGTACATAAATCAATTCTAAAAGGCTACGTTAAGCTCTTATTTATTGAAATTTTATTATCTTCCAATATTTGTGTTTAAATTTCTGTTTCAGAACCCGAAACTTTGACCATAGTACGACGCTCCGGGAAGAAAAATATTACGACAACTCGCAATCCCACCATGCTGGAAGACTTGGATGACATTACGCTTGAATCCTTGGAACTAGACATCGAAAATACTCCTGTAGATACAGCTGAAGCCTGCGACAAATCAGCATTCCGGTATGTACTGCATGCCGTTCTTATTCTTGCCTTGAATAATGGCGAAGCCTTAACGACACTGTAATGTCTCTAATCAAGTTCGGGTGATTTACGAGTGTAACAAAACTTCAAGGGAAACTGAGCTTCAGAATGTTATCTCGACTTGATATAGCTGTTACTCATAGAGAAAGCGTGTGGTAAATTTGTTTCTCAGAATTAACAAGTGAAATACAGTGTGTTTAGTACCATGTTTAATGCCGTCTGCCTGATTGGTCGTAAATAAGACCGGCGTCCCATCGAGGTGTTTTGTGGCTCAGCTTTTATTCTATTGAAACTGGAATGACCGGTCTAAGGGTATTTATTGTTCTGCCTGAAGGGATACTAAAGTCTTGCTAAAAAACTTTCGACTCATAAAACTATTCGTACGTTTTTTTCTTGTAGTTTAAAATGTTTGCTGCGATTACTGCAAACGAAAGGGCAAATCCCGGTGGAAACGTTGCAAAAGAACCTCGAGTTCGCGTCCCGTGTCTTGGACGCCGTTTATTTGGATGACTCCAGGTATGTATGTTAAACAATGTACATCTGTTCCTGTGTCTGCTCTACTCTTATTTACTACAGCATTATTCTGCCTGCTTTCATTGAATAAAAGCACCAAAATTTAACTACCAGTGGCATGTGATTGATCGTTATGGAAGCTACTTTTTTCATTTGCCTGTCAATCTTAATGTCCATGTTCTTAACCGTTACATGTTTTCCCAATTTTCTCCTCTTTTATTTTACATCTTGGACCGCATACACTTCTTGCTGCTTCCGCACTCTGCTGCTCCATGTCCGTACTTTCCGTACTTAAGGACTGATGTACCGGATCCCACCGTTGCTCTGCCTCTAAGCCTGCTGGATTCTTCTTTCACCAGCAAGACTACTCCCAGTGCCACCTTGCCTTGCTCACATCGTCCGCCTGAGTTCCCCGGGTCTACTAAAAGACAGAAGAATCCGGCATTGTTGACCAGGTCTTCTTCTTTTTCCTTTACTTTCTTCTAAGTGTTCTCTCTCTCTCTCCCTCCCTCTCCCTCTCTCCCTCTCTCCCTCTCTCCCTCTCTCCCTCTCTCCCTCTCTCCGTCTATCTCTAGCACATTGCTTACTTATTGCTCCGCCAATAAGACTAACGCTATTAAGCTTTAAAACATAACAGTAAATGTTGTTATCTTGAGTAGGAGGTTCGCGGAAGATGAAGACGAACTCTCTGAAGTTCAACCAGATGCAGTCCCTCCAGAAGTTCGAGCTTGGTTAGCGTCTACCTTTACACGGCACTCCGTAGGCCCTAGTCGACGTCCAGGTGACGATAAGCCGAAATTTCGATCAGTGGCTCAAGCCATTCGAGCTGGTATTTTCGTGGAGCGGATTTATCGTCGCATGTCCTCCTCGTCCCTTTTGCAATTTCCCCCTGAAGTCGCTCGCAATCTCAAAGTAATGGCAACTTTAGTTTTCTGAAGCAGTTTTTATTATGACCATTTTTTATCATTTGTTGTCTCTCTTTCGATGACCTTTGCAGATGATTGATGAATGGTCTTTCGACGTCTTTTCTTTGAGCGAAGCCTCTGGCGGGTCTCCATTGCGCTACTTGGGCATTGATCTCCTCAACCGTTATGGCATCCTTCATAAATTCAAAGTAAGCACATAAGTAAGCACGTGTATTATGCAACGTTTTGGGCTCAAAAGTAGGTTATCAGACCGTGTGTAAAACGATACTTTTTGCCCAGTCCGACTGAAAAGGACTGTTGGAATATGTCGTTTCAGACGTTAACAAAAAAGGGTAGTAACTTATACTTTTGTGGGGGTAATGGTAGTTTCCCAAAGCGAATGGAATGGTTTCCCGTTTCTTTAGAACGTTTTCGTGCGGTATTTAATAGGAGGAGGGGGGATGGAAAGAAAAGATGGGTTATATAATGAGTGCACGCGATGAAAACAAGAACCTTTCGTAGAATCACAGCCGGACGCAACATGCGTAAAAGGGAAAAAGCGTAATTTTCAGGGTTTCGTAGCGAGACCGCACACCAAAGAGAAAGCGTGAAAAGCACAATCCTTCACGGTTTAGTTTCGATTTTTTTTTCTCTATTCATTTAAAGGTATTAGACCTTGTGAATATGCTGATGCGACGCTCCTTGTATATTTCTGTTTTTCTTTTCCCAATGCAAATAACTGGGTCAGCTAGGGTTGAATCAGAGACTTGTACACGATCTGGTTTTGGTCCATCAAAAATCTCATCATATTTCCTAAAAAAAAGTGGCTTGTTTTTTCTGCTTCTCGATGTTGTGCTTGTTTGGCGGCTGGCATAGTGCCTAATTTGCATGGTTTCACTCGGAGAGCAGATTAAAAATATTGCTTTTATTGGTTCCAGATCCCAACGAACACGTTGGAGAACTTTCTTACTCAGGTAGAAGCGGGTTATACGAAATACCGAAACTTGTACCATAACAGGTATGCATTCTATATAACCATTGTTTAGTTGTAACCAGTTTGGTAATTGAAATCTTTTCCGATTCTCTAGCGTTCATGCTGCAGATGTATGCCAAACTGTTTCCTACATTCTGTGTCAAACCGGATTGATGGTTGGGATTTGCTAATATTTTATAAGGAGAAAAACTAACGCTCTTTGTTGGATTTGCGCTTTAGAACTGGTTAACTGATCTAGAAATCTTTGCTGCCATCATTTCGGCTATTATACATGACTATGAACATACGGGGCAAACCAATTCCTTTCACATCATGTCCGGATCGGACACCGCACTTCTCTACAATGATCGAGCTGTTCTAGAGAACCATCACGTTTGCGCCGCATTCAAGTGATATTCATCTTGCCGTTCAATTTATCTCCTAATAATTCGTCTTTTCTTAGGCTAATGAAAGAAGAAGATTGTAATATCCTGGTTAACCTCTCCCGCGAAGATTTCCGAGAATTTCGCTCTTTGGTCATAGATATGGTCCTCGCAACTGATATGTCTGGTCATTTCCAACAAATAAAGTCCGCGAAGGCGTTATTAACTATGCCTGATGTCAGGTAACTTACACTTAAAAATCTACCCTTTTAGCTTCCTAACGAGCTGTATGTTCTCAATTTCAGTATTGATAAATCCAAAGCCCTGTCCCTTGTATTACATTGCTGCGATGTGGCCCATCCCGGGAAACCCTGGTGCTTACATCAGAGATGGACTGATTTGCTGCTAGAAGAGTTTTTCCGCCAAGGGGATTTGGAAAAAGAAATGGGTTTGCCTTACAGCCCATTGTGCGATCGTAATACAACTTTAGTGGCGGAATCCCAGATTGGTAAAGCTGATTAACTCATCCAATCATATCAACCACGGTGGCGAATTTCTTTCACCTCTTTAGGCTTTATTGATTTCATTGTGGAGCCCAGTTTAACTGTAATGGGAGATTTGCTGGAGCGCATTTTAATGCCTCGATCGCCTCTACCAGGCAAAAATGGTCGAGAGTCAATATCCGAAGAAAATGCTGACAATGACAGTACGTGATGTTTTGGACTTTTCCTTTTTTTATAACAGTCCGTCTAAATTCCCGGCTCTCAAGACCATTGTAAAACAGTCGTTTGATTTAATGGAAATGTCGGTTTTAGGCAGCAAGAAAGAACCAAGTGACAAAGGAAAAGCAATGCAGCCGGTTAACACGGAAGTTACCGAGACGGAGTCTGTGGCAACTACAATCTTCCGACCCTGGAAGGAACATTTAGCTGAAAACAAAGCCAAGTGGAAAGAGCTCAGCACCAGAGGTAGTCATCATAGGCATTGCTTTATTCTTCTTTCAAAAGATAGAACAACACTTATGCGGTTTTCTTTTCTCTTTCTACATTTTACTTGCTGTTCTCCTCCTATGAAAATGATTCCATTCGAACTTTTCCAGAAAGTCAGACTAATGCCGAAGCAAATTAATACAACTAGAACCACCGAAGACCGAATTCTGTGAAGAAGAACTATGTGATAAATCGAAAGAATAGCCGGATATGTGACCTTCACGGGGTGGGGGAACGGAAGGAGTGTCTGTCTCTGAAAACTTGTGCATCGTTCTTCGACTAGGTTGTTTTGCTCTGACGAATTCTACGTATACAGTTTAGCGTTATATTGTATTTATGGGTTGAAAAGTTGGAGTTTCAACCAGATAATAGTGGTCAATAAAGCGTGAAAGTCAAGACTGCTTTTAGATTAGGTTTTCAAACCGCCTGTTCGTGGTCCACAGTTTGTGGCGCGTTTCACGAATAATGCAATATGAGCTAAAGAGAGCACGAAGTGCATGCGTAGACTAGTCGTAAGTTTTCTCGAAGTAACAGGAATCAATGAGTTTCCATAGAAACGCCGAAGTGACGGACCCACAACAGAAAACACGTGCGCATCACGTATGGGTCGGAGACTAGGATACCAGCACTTGTGTTGTTCTTCAAAGTTGTAATCTGTTCGGCATTTGAAGCCCAACTTGAACGTGTAGGCGAGAAAAGTGTGTATTATGGCAGCCGGCACTAAGTGGAAGATGAAACCTTTCGACGACATTGATCTTATGTTGGATACGTTGCTGATGGAAGTGGAAGAGAAGTTTCTAGTTCCACAGAAACCTCATATGAAACCTACGCAGCAAAGCAGCAAGCCCCAGAACGGTTTGTCAGTGGAAAAACGGGCCAGCAATTCCGCTCCTAATTTGCAAATAGCACACGATCGTGCCCACGTTCAAAAACATAACAAATCAGAGTAAGTGTTTTTATATGTATATTTATTTATTTCGTTGGCGCTCTCCATGGAAATCTTAATTGCTTTATTTCTTGTATTTCTTTCGAAAGTAGGGAGAAAAGTCATAATTCAACAGCCCCGGAAACCAGCCCCGAGCATAAAATGCCAGCGGCTCAGAAACTGGCGCCAAGGTATGTTTTTTTTTTGTAGCTTCCTGAAATCACGGAGTACATTGGAAAACGTTTTTGTTAAAGGCGGGATGTTAGTCAAGAAGATGATTTAGCAGATATTTTTGACGATGAGCCCACACCCAAGAGTGCCAGATTTAAACGAAGTCTTACAGATAGCCAGTTAACTAATCCGCAACGTATGGAAGCGCGGAGTGGCGGTCTGGTGAAATGTTTTCCGGTGTTGCTGAGTGGCGCTAATGGGAGTTACAACCCTGTATCTGGACCAAGGTAAAACATAATGAAATCCTTAACTTTCTGCCCACGAATGATGTTTATGAACAGAATCTGCGATAGCGTGCGTTGTACGAGCTGCGACTTCAAAGTGTCTCGGTTTGAAAATTTCAAGTGGAGACCTGGCACGGATTATTTATTCCTCCGGAATAACATTCCCGAATTCGATCGCGTGCGAGTCAAACTTGCATCATCGAAGGGTTCTAGAGCGTATGGTTGCCAATGTCGGTTCGTGACAGTGAAAAACATCTCGCAGCTGGGAACGGATTTCTCCAAATGGGTCTGCGGAGGGCATAGCAACTAGATCTCCTCTAACACTTAGTTACAAACTAAGTAGCCCTGCGCAACAAAAAGCTCCCCTAACCCAAAACCTGACCTTTGTTTGGACCCGGATATCCTCGCTCCGGACTTCTGGACGAATTACTTGCACAAGGACCAACAAAACCGAAAGATAAAAAAGGAATTTCTAAAAAGTGGTTTCCGTGAGCGGGAATGTCTGATAAGATAAATGTATAGGATATCCTTTGCGGTTCTCTGTACATGGACTTTGTCGAGCCTATAGCTAATAACCTGTCACTGTATTACCCAAGGAAAAAGCAACATGGTTGTGTAGATTTTGCACGCGCTTGACTATTAGATTTATTAGAGGCAAAGTCGAGTTTGACAAAGCAAAGCATATATATTGTTTTAACATAGATTGTTTAATATGGAAGAATAAGAGACAATCATTGGCTGTGTTTTCTTTTCGAAAGATTTAACCGAGCTGGAAAACTCGAATGTAGTCGACTTTCATGGCGGGTTGCTCAGTAGCCGCATTCCAGGTCGAAAGCCAGCAGTCGCGTTGCTCCCAAAACCGTTTCATGGCATCGGGATCCGAAGATGCCCATGGCTTGCCGCAAGGAGTATTTATCATGCCGTCTTGAAAATAATTGCCCCCGGTTGCTACGTTTAGTACAAAATGGAACTAAGAGACAAATTGGGTTACAAGTTATGTTTGATTAACTTTATAGTGTTTACTCGTCGGTCGAAGGGCGCCATACGCCCGCCGTTAGCCCAAATGTTATCAATGCCTAGACTTGAAAACTGGCCTAGTTCCCAGAAGCCGCCTCCGGGAGGTGTGACATTGCCAATTTGCTCACCGTCGACGAAAAATGTCATGTCATTCTCCGTCCATACGAAGGAGAAGATGTGATAGTCATTTGCGAAATTGGTACCAATCAGCTCCCTTAATTTCGCAGATAAGTACTCATTTTTTCTGTAGTCTCTGAAGCATTACTTTTCCCAGTGGGTGCGTGCAAATCCGTTGTTGTTTCCATCAGGTCCCCAGTGGAGCGTACTGCCCATACGTTGAATCCCTTGATTGGCTCCCCATCCTTGCAGGTTGAGATTACCGCGAGTTTCGATCAAGTCGATCTCGCCTGACCGAGGCCAACCTCCATACGTATCGTCAGTAGGCAACAACCAAATAGCTGGACGTAGATGAAAAGAAACAAATTTAAAAGCCTGGGAAAGCAAGACTATTACTAACCAGGCCATATCCAATCGCCTTGGGGCATCTGAGCACGGACTTCGACAATGCCGTACGTGAATTCGAAATGATCGCGGGTCACCATACGAGCTGACTGGATGGGATTAATAATGTCAGTACCGTAATTCATACAACAATCGTTGCCGTCAACGTTAAGATTACACCCATCCAAGCAGATCTGGCCTGAACCGCCATACAATGCAGCTTCTCCGTAAGTATCTGCTGTTAAGGTGGGCTTAACATACAGTACGCCGTCTCTCACATAACTTGGGGATACAAAAGTTACTGATTTTGTACAAATCTACGCAAGTTTTAGTTACCTGTTTTCTTGGTGATTGGTGTAGTATTGAAACTCGTTATTGCCACCACGCCATGCAGTTATAAGGTGGGTCCAAACATTCGTATTAAGGTAGTCGAATTCGTCCTGCCATACTATCGGTCCCTTCACGAAAGGAATTTCTTTCGCATACGTAACTACCACGAAGGTAAAATACAGCAACTTGCGCCACATATTAGACACGTATTCAGCTCAAACTGGTTGTTTACGGAGACTTTTATACCCGTGATATATACGACAGATGATTGTATTCCCTGCACTCCGAAGATAGGACTGACTAAACTTAACTATCGGGGTAAACAAACGTGAGAAAACCACCGGACCCCACCTTAGTTGCTTGACGATTTGTTAACTACAGGACTTAGAAAAATAGCTACTAACGTGACTACAAGAAAACTTTTGTTTGGGTTTTCTTCTTTCTTTTTCGCAATCAAAGATTCCCGAAAACTCTAATGTGACGAGGTTACTCGAGAAAGCTCGTTTCGGGCAGGATACGAGTATAACCTTTTGGCAACATTCCAGTGCATCTGCAGATAAATAGTCTTGAGCAGAATTATGTGCGAGCATCCTGGCTTTATGCTGTATCATGTGAAATGTAGGAGCATTCAACTAAAATTCCCCAATTAAGAGGCGGGGCTTAAATCTCATAATAATAAGCTCTGGGTAGAGGGCCCTGTCCCGTGTTTATGTTCACGTTTAGGTAGACGTGTGTTTTGTAAGGTGCATTCTGTTTTATGTATAATCAACACAAATGTCTAGAAAAGAGGAAGAGTTGAGTGATATTATCGCGCAACAGAAAGAACAGCTTACAAGGTACAAGCGTAAACTCCAAGGTAAACTTCAGTTCAACACAAACTTCAAGTTTTTCTCTCTATATGAAGCAGAAAGAATTGTATATCCTTTTGTGTTTAGATTTGGTTCAAGCGTACAAGAGTCTACAGAAGGAAAAAGAAGCTATCAAGTCTAGTTTCGATGCTGTAACTACCGTAGTAGCGTCAGGAAATAAAACCGACACACCTGTCTCAAATGGCACAGCTGCAAACCAGCAGGACAGCGATGTGGAGAGCAATGCATCCCAATCTCAAGTAAATTTTCTGATAATTTGCTTGTTTGCTGTACTTTTACATTATAATAGGATCCTTTACCTGACATGATTGAAGAAGAGTCCCTAGAAACTTTAAAAGCCAAGATAAGAACTCTTTCAACGTCCCTATCGATCATTAGCAAAGAAAAATCCCGTATAGAATCTGCTTTTCAGAATGACAGGAAGCAGCTTTTGCACGAGAAAGATGAGGTAATTAGTTTTATCTGATATTTTTTATTTGTTTCAAACTATTTTATCACAGCTACAGAAGTCATTGGCCGCTGCTTGTCAACAAGCAGATGCTTCTAACCAACAAAACACCGCCCAGATTCAGTCTTTGAAATCGCAGCTTGCGGACGAGAGAGCTAGTCATGAAAGGGAACTTGAAGGCCAACAAATTACTATTAAGGAGGTTCAACGAAGTTACAATGAAGAACGACACAAATGCCAAGATTTGGAACGGAAGAACCTCGATTTGTCCACTGTTTTAGAAACAGCGCTAATCAAGTTGGAAAAGGCGTCCAAGCCAGATCCTTTAGTTTCACAACTCCAGTCAGAACTAGATGAGCTTAAGTCACAACATAGTTTAGCCTTTCAGAAGGAGACAGACAGAGTTTCCACGGTGGAACGCCAAACGAAAGAACAAATTGCAACCCATGAAACTCAAGTAGCTTTGTTGGAATCTAAACTCGCAGAACTGTCGTCAAACTTGGGAGAGTATGAGCGATTAAGACAGCAGGACATGAAACAGATTTTAGCTCTAAAAGAGCAACTGTCGACAGCTACAACTATAGGGCTGGAGTCTAGCCCCAATAAAGATCAAATGAAAATTGAAGAAAACTGTATGGACTTCCGATCAGAAGTTCAGAACACCATCACGAAAATGCTTCAGCTCAAAGGAATGCTAGGCAAAAAGAATGAATGCCTGAAAGACCCAATTGATCTTGAAAGTGCGTTTTTTTACATACCTCGTGTTTAAACCATTTAACACACTCACTCGATGTTGTAGGCTTGTTTCTGGAAAAGGGCTTAGCTCCTGGGCCGCCTCCTAATCACGCTGTATGCCTAATGGATTTTGAACGGTTGAAGCATGAGTTAGATTGCCTCCGTAAAGAGAAGTAAGTTTATTTCAGTTGTTTGTTTCTAAGTTAACACTTAGAAAAACTTTGTGTAGTGATTGCCCTGAGAGTGAGCTGACAAACGGTAAGGATGTTCGTGAAGTGCAGAGACTTTCTACCAAAGCAAAGAGCCTGGAAGTTCAGTTGGCAGAAGCGTACCAGGCTCACCAGGAATCTATGCAGAAAACTCGAGAGGTGGGTGATCTTCGATGTTTATCTTTATTGAGGTTACGAAGAGCATAATTTCAAGGCATGGATGGTGGAGCGAGAGTCCTTTAAAGAAGAAATGAAAGCTATGGAACGGGAAAGCAGGAGGCGGAGGGTAGACCTGGAATATCAGTTGGAAAAGCAGCGCGAACGAACCTTGGCCTTGTTGGAGGATAAAGACAAAGAAATTGGGAATCTGAAAACAATTTTAAGTGGTCCTTCCTTGACCGGAAAGAATACCCCTGACAGTGTCGTCGTTTTGCCCACACAAGCTTGTCCGCCCTTGGACGTGGCTTTGGAGTTGACCGGAGGCGCCTCGGCCAGTGGGGGTCAAATCTTACATTACGTCGAAGATTTGTCGAGAAAAGAAGTCGAATTAAGCAACCTGAGAAGAATACGGAGGCAACTGGAAAACGCTCTACGGGAGTTGCAGCTGATTAGTGTTTCTAAAGAAGACAAAGCGAGGGAAGAAATCGAGAAATTGAAGGAACATATGTTGCGGTAACAAGATCTTCTTCAAGCTAAGCCGTTTTAAGCCTTGCTTCTTTTATCTTTTCAGTCTTGATAGAAATCAATCCAGAGAAACTGCTAATATGGAGTATTTAAAAAACGTAGTCTTGGGGTTTTTAACGCAGCCAGACTCCAGAGCCCAAGCCCCAATGTTAAATGCAATATCTACAATTCTAGAATTTTCTCCTAAAGAAGCTAATACTGTACAGAAGTTTTATCCAGCATGGAAATACTGAATAAAGCTACATTCCAATTACAGTACCTACCATTTTGCTACGTTGCTATGTAATACAGAAGTTTAAAATGCCGTCATCTGGTTGTTATTCTTGTTAACATGGATTCCAGCTTTGAATCTGGCGCCCGTTTTGTATGACGTCAAAGGCCGTAGCGTCATGGCGGCGTTGGAGGATGTTCGTATTGTTTGTCTGGTGAAAGTGAAAACTGGGACGTTTCGCCCCGTGAGAGTTTTGTTTTCTACTTAAATGAAATAATCCAACATTTGACATGTTTCTCATCGTTCTCTGGTAAATATAGCTCTGCAGTCCGGTCCGCATTTGGACACATTAAAACCAGTTTGTTTGTTTTCTTCAACTTTTGGCTTAGCTAAAAACTTGTGGGCTGAAAATGTGAATGTGAATGAAAGCAAGAGTTTTTCGTGGGTAGAGCTGTCTGGGTTTTCCTTATGCCGTATTTGGAACTTATTTATTCTTCAATATTACTGTCGTCCTGTATTCTAATCTTACTGTCCATTCTTTGCTTATTCGGAAACTAGGCTATGGGAACGATATTCACCTACTTTTGGACTCGTTTAAAGGGTAGGGATAATGAATGAATTACCTTGACTTGCTATTGAAACTGAAGGACGGCCATATATATTAAAAATGCTGTAGCATGGCGTAGCTGGCCTTGTCAGATTTACTTTCACCCCCTGTGAGTCAGGGTGAGTTGAGCTTGTCTAACGTAACGCTTCCTGGGCTTAAGAATCTTCTATAGCTCTCAAACACTTTCGTTTTTACTGGAATGGGGCCTCCCTTTGGGCCACGCCAGCCCTTTACAAAAGATTAAAGGTTACTTAATGAGAAATTTGTCGTTGTCCGCTCTTTAGGTTTTGTGTCCTGAAACGCTTGCATTGTCGCGTTCTAGATCTCGGTCGTACTAGTAGCCCTACGAAAGATTAAGGAATCAGCGAGTTTATTTTGCTTTTAATATCGTAAAGATACCTGTATAGACTAAGGAGATACAAGTTGCCGGAAAGATAAGTGATCTGTTTGAATAATTCCCTCCGTTCCATTAGGCCGGCATTGAGGCGAGGGTCAAGCGAGGTCATCCAGAGAATTTGCGTGGTCGAGGTCAAGGAAAATGAAACATTTCTCAGTAGTGCACCCTCTTAATACTTCAAGGCAAATCAATGCAAAACCGCCCCCTCTATAGTTGTGTATAATTTTACGGGAGGTCGAAGGTTATAAATATATTCAGGCGTCAATTAGGCAGGTGCAGTCTTCATGCTTGTCTTGTCGTCAGTTTAGCTTGCACACTCGGGAAGGTGTGCCATGTCTTGGTGAAACAGGCTCTCACTTTCGCTTCTTTTTGGGATTGGGTTCGCAATTTGTAGCAATACATGCATGTAGTGTTGTGTTCACTACTCCGTGGGCTTCTATTGATTACAACACAGTGTCAGCCGTGTACCAGGTAACGACTTAATTCTCAGTGTGCCATATGTCCCACGCGTTGTTGTATACGAACGTGTTGAAAAATCCCTTATTTATATTTTTGATTTGTTCTCTGACCATATCTTTCACGTTTACTGCACTACATTCGCACTATCCTACATTTGGCTTTAAGTGTTTTTGTAACCCAGAAAACGTGACTCACATCAGGTTTGCTTTCATTTTTCTCTTTTTGTGGCCTCTGTTTCTGTGGCGTTTGATCAGGAAGTAGGTAAGTTTACGGGGTAGAAAAATAAGCAGGGGTCATAAGGAGCCTGGAAACTACTTGTACTATGCATATAACCTAAGGGCTGCTGCAAGATGCGATGCGGAGCGCTGCAGCAGCATCCACGTCCATCCGGCCAAACTTATACGATCGTTGTTATTTTGGTCCGCCTCTTGTGCTCGGATCGCACGTGCTAGTTCTGCCCTTGGAATGCTAGGCAGGACTTGAATTTATGGACCCTTGATACTTTTAACATGGACAGGTTGATAACTCTCGTTCTTTTGGCCCCCGTCTCCGTAAATTGGGAAAATGTACGTCGATTAGCGTCGTTGACGGGCGACAGTCGTGAGTGCGTTCCGTTTCGTATTGTCAAAGGTACTAAAAGAGGGCGAAGAATGTTCAGAAGCAAACGTTTGGACACTACGACTGTTTTCAAGGTTGGGCTTTTGTTTTTATGTTGATCTAACGTTCAAATCTCGGTCTTAGTGTTACGCATTTTGTCCCTATTGCAGTGGGAGGTCTTGAGTTCATACTAAGTCCACATCCAAGGGATGGCTAACGGTTTATTAATAGGAGCGATGACGTTAGGAATACATTGTTGCATTAGGAAGAGCTTTAGTCCTTTAAAAAAAATGGACTCTATTATAAACAAAGAACCTGGTCAGCGTCTTTTACGACAGGTTTCAACTTTCCCTTTTTTCTTCATGTGGAGGTCATTTGTGGAGTTTGTGCCTCCAGAAACGAAAGCAGTTGAATTATCACTGCTATTTAGGCATGACTAATTTTCGTTTTTGTCTTTCTTCGTGGTGTCTTGGCACAGAACGGGATTACGGCTCTATTATGCGGTCTCCAGGGTGCTGCGGTCCATGTCTGGAAGGCCAAGAACTGTATCCCAGCGATGGCGGAGCCCAACAAGTTCTGTTACTCCAGAAACTACTGCAGCAACTTCACCCCATACCCAAAACGTTTTTTCTCACCTGGATAGAGCAACACCACAAACAACAATGCCCACACCTTCATAGCGCCCAACTTCAAGCCAACGATCCAAGTAAATCTACGCAACTTTTCTTTGATTTATTAGTACGTTCCACTCGAGTAACTATAATTAACAATAGTTAAACTATAGTTAACTTGTTATTTGAGAGGTTTGAGGCTAGTAGTAGTTACTTGAGGCTTCCATTCCAAGGTTTAATTTTAAACGTGATGAGACTAGTGCGTTTTTGGGCTGATAGTGAAAGTTACCTGGAACCACTCGTTAAACTTCCTATTGCAGCTTAATACGGGGGGAAAGTAGAATTATGAGTGGAGCCTGTGTTTCAAGCTTCAATTTGATTGGAGAGAGCTTGTTCCTAGGTTCTGAAGTGAAGTGAAAGGACTCCAGCAAGGAGATCTTGTTTTTGTGCGAACAGAATATGCAGACTGACAAGTTGGAGGGGGCAGGGTTTGAGATAGCGCATTCATTGTTAACGGACTATGCTCTGGAAGTCCGTTTTAGTTGTGGATGTTTGAGAAAGGGAGCAAAAACTAGTTTATGTAGCAAGGCCGTAGAAAGCTGCTCGATATCAAGCATTTTTCAACTTCACACGCAATGCTGGCTGGACTAGTACTAGGTTGCCGTGGAAGTAAAACGCCCATCTGGTCCTTGGCTACGCGCGCTATGAATTACTACGCTCTAATCTCGATAGTTTCGCAAGCCAAAAAGAATGAATGCCGCGAATTGCATAACTTAGAATGTTACCGGGCGTCATGTCGTTTTTATTTAGTTCTTATATTTTTTAGCCAAATAAAGTTTTTATGAGTAACGCACCAGGATTCAAATGAATAGTGAAAGGATTCGTAAGCAACTCTGGCGGGAGGAAACGAGAGAGTTTATTGCGTCGTGTTGACACGATTTTGTTATGACACAGTTTTGAAGTCAACTTTTTGCTTGACTTTTGTGCGCATTGCGACAACAAGAGTGGTTTCCGGGGTCTTACTTGCCTAATGCGCAATCTAGTAGACGTGGTTGCGTAATTAATGTTCGTGCCATATACGTCAAAACTATTCAAATAATCCAGGTATGGCGGTATGCATGTGTGAGACGAGTCACTTTTGGTAACGAGGTCTCCCGTAGTAACAGACACTTTCGCTTTCAGAGCCAGGGGGTCCCCCTTCATGAAAAACCTTTTCGTTTTCAAGCCGAGTGAGAGTTAGGCTATAGGAAAGGATTAAAAAGATGTGTGTATAAAAATAAGGGGTAGTTAAAAGGAACCTTACCTTTCCTTCCTCTTACTGTTTGCGCCGCTGATGCAAATGAGAGTTCATGCAAATATGGACTTCCCATTCCTATCTTGAAACGTGAACGTGGTAGGAGGATACAAACAGGTGATACCGTACCGCTATACCTACCCAGTCTTCCATTCCGAGCTTTTCTGTCCCGATTTGGTCTCTTCAGCATCTTGCAGCTCCAACACTTGAAGGCCATTATGTTTTTAAAAATGGGAAAAGAAATGGTCAAGCTACCTTGGCTGTCCTTGCTTATTGGATACCAACCAATCCGTTTTTGTTATTTGTTTTTTCAAAATTCCACTATTCGAGGGTGTGGTACTCGAATTCGCAGTAGCTTTGTCCTGTCTGGGTGGAAATTACTTTACGTTGAACGAAAAACCCTGTCTCCCATGAAATTCAAGTCTTGCCATATTGTTTGCGACATGTGATGGAAATCTTCGATTAATGGAGAAAGTCTATCTCGTAGAAAGAATAGTTACGTGAATTACCACGACTCCCATCTAAATTAGCACAGGGAAGGTAGTTTAGGGCAAATTGCGGATTGCCCGTCGTAAAATTAGGCAGAGATAGACCAAAATGAGTGCTCGGAAATGTAGAGTTTGGCTTGGGTAGTTAAATATCGCGCGTTTCCTGGCCGGAATGAAGTGCCGACGTAGGTTCCACAATCTCTTTTAGGTGTTGATCGCTTTCTCTTTCTCTGGTTTAATTGTCATTCCCGAGCCCCTATGCAGTGTATGGAAAACAGCTTTAACAAGTTCCTTTCTTATTATTACTAGCGACCAGCCTTTTTTATTGCATGTTGGGGGTATACCTGTCGACCTACATTTGCTGGTTCTGGTTCGAAGCGAGTCCCGCAGACGTCGAAGGGGAACGCACAATCACTTACCGGTATGATTTCCAAAGTAGCCCTCAATATTGGTTCACTAAGTTAGATTTTTAGTAGTCGTTTGTGGAATTAATTCGATCGAAAGTTATATCCGATGGTCCCGCAGGAGCGTTTTTTTTTTGTTTGTGTTTTTCTATGTAGGGCACACTAGTGAGTTTTCTTGGTGATTTGGTGGGTTGTGAGGTCATGTTGAGTAGGTAATTGTTTAGTCACACATGGGAAGAGAAAGGCATGAGAGAAAGGGAAAGGCTTTGGCAGTTTGGGAAGTCTAGTCAGTTGTAGTTTAGAGCTATGTCTGTACAGGTAGGGATAGTTCAGCTCAGCCGAAAAAGGTGTTTAGCGTAAAAAGGCGTGGTTCTCTCTAGGCTCTCTTAGTGAAGCTACGGCACAACGCTAAAGGACGGTGTGTGCGAAATTGTCCTTTTTAATCGCGTGCCCGAATTCATAGCTGCCGACAAATTCAGGGCTGCCGTCTTCGGCGCAACAGTATCACTCGCGCCTGGAGTAGTCGATTTTTAAGAGTGGTTCAATTATCCCGGTGCGGTGTGTGTAACAGCTTGTGTGGAAACCTGTGAAGATTTGCGAAGCCAAAAATTTTCCAAAGGAAGGATCTTGCCCTTTGAATTTCTAATTTCTAGTGGGATCATCTATATATTTAAAAAAATGCTTCCGGTTCTCTGGATAAATCTGGCCTAGTGACGAATCTTTATTGGATTTTTTTTATCATGCCGGGTAGGTGTACCCATTGAAAATCTCGTTAAACTGTTCTAGGCAATGTCTGATATGAAAAGCAATCTTTTTCCTTTCTAATTCGGTTTCAAGGAAAGGAGAGAAGGAACAGGATGGTGTTCGAAATTAGAAATGCGTCAGTGCATTTCGTTCGGGAGAGAAAGTGCGGTGGTTGTTATCCACGTCATGCATGGTGTTGGAGAAAACATATTCATATAGTTTCGGGATAAAACTGACGACTTTCGTAAAGAAATGTGAGGAAAATAGTACTTTAAAAGAGTTATGAACTCGCGGGTGTGGGGAGCGAAAGAGTAAGAAGAAAGTGTTACAAGATAACTGACCCGCGCAACGAAGGCTTGTGATTGGCTAATGGGCACGAGGCCGCATGGAAGTGTCAGTTACCTTGAAACACTTGTATTTCGGTTTCTTCCCCGTTTTGCTCGCAGACCTTGCGCGGTTCATGCTTACCGTGTGCGTTGAATACTAAATTATGGGCATTGCCAGCCCGTCGTTTTGTTTTCTAAGAAGAGTTAAAGCAAGTGTGCTAATGTTCTGGTTTTTCGTATGTTTTCCTCAGCTTTTGTCAAAGGACTAATGAATGAACCACGAGACGTTGCAGTGAAGCACTTGCTGCAGCATTTGCCCCTGTTGCAGCCTCAAGCGGGCGTGCCTACTGGGGATTGCAGTGCCAGCAATACGTACCTCCACGTGCTTCCTAGGATCGTGGAAGCTGTGGTGGAGCACGAAGGTGGCCAAGGGCCTGGGATGTGGGAAGACGTGCAGCAGTTGCTTACCTACGCTTTTCTCCATCCAGCCTTTTCTGTCGACGAAAAACGGTAACTCATTTTACCTAATCTTGTTGGATAAAGAATAAAAGGAAAAAGAAAAGAAAAATCATTAGCGGAAATATGGACCAAAATGGTCGTGTGCCAGGCGTTAATTAGTTTATCTTTTTCTCAAGGACTTTGGCGCAATGGGTTCAGCAATTGGACGAACGTGTACGCCAACATGGGTGCAGTATGGACAGAAAGCAGTCGCTTTGCCCTCCTGATATGTACAGCAACTACACCACACCTCAACATACTTGGGATGCGTGGCCTTATTGTAAACAAGGTTAGTTGCTTGGTCCTTTGGTGTAAAATTTAAACCCGTGGCTAATTTCATTATCGTGGCTTTTGCAGATAGTTTGAATGTAAATTCGCATAACCGCGTTCGACGCAGCAACAGCTTGACGCCGCCGTCCGAAGTCTGGCAAACGTGCGAAGACAGCGGAGCTCGAATTAAACCTCGTTCCCATTCGCTTTCATCCGATCCGTCCACGGCTCCGCAAACCTCGTTGTCGTTGGCCTCTTCGGGTAGGGGTTCAGAATGCCACTTGAATGGCGGTGAATCTCCCCAATTGCGCTCGTCATCTTTGCCGTCGTTCCAGGTGGACGGGAGTGGAATGAAAGACGTGCCGAGTTGGCTGAAAAGTTTAAGATTGCACAAGTACGCTGGACTCTTTGCGCAAATGGGGTACGAAACAATGCTAAATCTGACGGAAGAACAATTGGAAAGCCAAGGTGTCACTAAAGGCGCCCGACACAAGATTGCCTTAAGCATTCACCGCTTGCGCGAACGTCCGCAACTGCTTCTCAAGCTTGAGAAGGAAGTGATGGAGACGGGGAATATTCAAAATGCGTTGATTGAGCTGAAAACTTTGCTCGCGTCGCCCATTAAGCCTCATAGTCCACCGGACCCGGGCTTTTCCTCGTTTTTAGATCTGGATTCGGCTCTGGAGGAAACCAGCCGCACTTCCTTAAGCAGTGAAGACGTCTCCAAAGATGCAAGTGACATTGTAGTGACCGGGAACCTTATCTCGCCGCCGACAGTGATAGTTTCTGCCGCCCCGGATTCCGATTCCGGCCATGAAGGGAGCGAGACTTCGGATCCTGAGCACGAAGAAGCCGAATTGGCTAGAAAAGCGGTAGGAGAGGGGCGGGACAGGGAAAGTGTCGTGGAGAAGGAAGATCTGCCTGGACAGATTGCGCGACTGTTGGGAAAAAGTAAGCTTATCGACTTTCACTTTCTCAGGTTAAACTATTCTTCTCACCCGTATTAATGTGTGGTCTTATTTGTCTAGTATGTACGCAGCTTTTGGTTTCTGAGGCACCCAGCGAGGATAACGTGTCCCAATTCTTGGCCCTACTGGAGCGTTGTTTGGGACACGAAGCTTTCGCTTTACATCAGAAGAAGCGGTTGGCTTCGTGGAAGGAACAAGCACATCGCTTATGGCGCAATATGCCAGTCAGGAAACTTCAAGATTCCAGGTTTAATAGAAGGTCCGTTGAGCATAATTTTTTTAGACTATTCTTTTTCTTTTACGAACATTTCGTTTGGCTTGTAATTTTATTTATGATTTATTATAATTTTCATTTCAGGTATTTCTTTCTCATTTGAGTTCTTAAATTTCATTTTAACTGCTATATTTGAATTTATTAATAATTTTCATTTATTATAATTTTCATTTGATTTCAGATGGAGCAACGTAGCCCACTATCCTGGATTCTATGCCGATCTGCTCTCAACGAATCAATCGTACAATGCTAGGGCAGCAACGCTAGCGTCTAAATATGGTCGCAATCCTGGGTTCAACAATGTGGTGAACCAGAGTTCGCTAGCTCCACCCAAGGCTCGTCCCTTGGCAGCTACTCAGTCGTTTCCATTATCGAACGTAAGTTATTTACATAATAAATGCTGTCTCATGGATATTAATCGGGCTGGGTTGGCTTTTTGAAGAATTTACCTGGATTAAATCCTTCATTGCAGCACCGGAACAGTTTTTGTGTAAGCACTCTAGGTACCTTGAACACGGGTGTGAACCAGGGATTAGGGCTCACCTCTTTGGGAGGAGAAGAGCTTTTGTATCGACACAGAGCAAGCTTGGAGGACTCCTTAACTGAAGTAGCGTATTAAAAAATGTTTGCTTTATATTTTAAATGTATATTTTATATTTAATATATTTATTTTATTAGATTTTATTTTATATATTTAAAAAGTGTTATTATACTAATCGTTTTAATTTTTTTATTTTACGTATTAGTCTGCGTATTCTCGATTGGCACTGCAACGAGCAAGGTCTGCGCCGATGTCTTGTGAATCAAGTACTTTGCCGACTCAGCATAGCAATAGTTCGACGTTGTTTGGACCTTTTCCCGTGTCACGCATGGATAAGGATTACACTGTGGATTCAGATATTAATCACCGATTAGAATCGTTGTGCTTGTCGATGACCGAGCATGCTTTGGGAGGCGCCAATGATTCCTAGGGCAGCACTTTGGGTTTACAAACTTTGGATGGTTTTTGGCGAAAGCATTTTTTACGAGGTGGGGAAGAAGTCTCCGGTTCACCTTGTGTACATGTCCTCTTTTTTGCAGAGTTGAATTCTCTTTTCCTGGAATCTTCGTTTTATAGCAGTGATTCTTCTACTTATATTGTACAAAGTTTAGCCCGTTTCTTTACATAGCTGTTTATGCATTGTCAAAACAACGCAGAGGCTAAGCAGAATCGAGGTTGCTCAGATTTTTGGGGAAGGCAGACGATGGCGTGTGGTATTGATTCCCGTTAAGGATTTATAGTTTTTTGGTTGTTTTTTTCTGAAGGGTTGTGGGAGGAATTATATTGTTGTGCGGTGCTTGGTGAGGAGATGCAGTTAGTCGCCTTCCGCTCAATTTCGTAGGGTCCTGCCTTGCAGTGCAATGGCATAGACCTCTGTCAAGTCTAGTTCAGTAACAAGACCCCTTTCCCACGGAAATTATTTAGAAGGATACACGCCAATCATCGTATAAGGAATACAGATTTTATGCGAATACGTGGGTAACTCGAGTCTCCGTTTTACATTTCCGTTTTTCCAATCTTCAAAATGTATAAAATCTTCAAAAAGTACACTTTCTGAAGATTTTATTGCCACAATCGTGGCAGTAAAAGTTTGATGTCTCATTTAAAGGCGGAGTAAGGTTTCAAAATGAAAAAAAAATATATGTTATAGAAGAGACCAAATGAAGTGTTATTGCTGAAAAACCCCTGTGTCAATTGTGCTTATTAACCAAGTAATGAATTATTTAGCTGATCGCGCGATCGCAGTTACTTGCCGTCCTGCCGGGCCGAGAACCGCGCCTGAAGCCTTTCGGTAAGTTTCGGGTCGGCTTCGCAGTCGAGAGCCCATCCCCTGGCAATGGGACCGCACGAGGCGGCTCCCACTATGAGGGTAATGCTGGCTACATGTCGTACAGCGGAGCCCGCAAGTCGCGGCACGAAGAAAAAGTCCGTTTTTTGTCATCGAGCTTGTAAATTAACCCAAGCCCTTACAGATGTGTTTAGCCTTCTAAAGAAAAGTAATTGTGCCGCCCTATGAATCGAAGGGCCGATTTTGAATGCGCTAATAGATAAAGGCGCTAGCTCTCCGACCAACTGTCCCCCAATTCTATAAGGATAGGAAAATTTGAATTTTGGAAGAAAGGGGCGGAGCTTAAACCGCTAAATAATTAATTACTCGGTTAATATGCATAATTGACATAGGAGTTCTTCAGTCAGAACATGTAGTCTGGTCTCTTCTATAACACATATTTTTTTTAAATTTTAAACCTTACTCCCCTTAACATTGAGGACAGCGCTTTTGCCTATGAGCGGACTGAAAATCGATCCCTGGTCTAATAGGGTCGACACCAATATCTTTCTTTTGAATGCCCAAACAAGTCTGTAACGGTTTTGGTTGATGTACACGCTCAATTTCAAAAGACTTACTTTTTCTTCGCGCAGTGACTTGCGGGCTCCGCTGTACGCCAAGCAAGCGTAACCATATAGTTGGAACCGCCTCGTGCGGTCCCATTGCCAGGGTATGTGACTCGGTTGTGAAGCCGATCCAAAGAACGCTAATACAATTACAAAGAATATTGTAGTCTATAGGATTTATTGATAAATCGTATGACATGGCTATTACTGGAGAAAAAATTTCGGTTTGGAATTTTTTGTTGTGCTGAACGAAAGTACTGATCTTAGAACTATCCGTTTTGAGTTGACTAACTTACAGATTCAAGATTAAGGCTATACCACACCAGTCCAATGTTCGCCAGCGAGATGTGGGTTTTCAGTTATGGAAAGGGCAGTCAAGTGCTTCAAGTTCTGAAAGCCTTCCACGTAACGCAGTTGATTTCTGTCTAACCAAAGTTCTTCGCAATTCACAAACATTGACACGTTGAGCCTTTCAAGACAATTTCCCCGTAAATCGATCTTTCGGAAGGTTGCCAGGAAAGCTTCATAATGAACACAGCTAAGATCCAAATTGCTAAGTTCAATTGATGAGCCATGATTGCTTTTCAGCCGATTCTCCACCAAAACCTTTGAACCTAGGCCAACGCTCATTACTCACGAACCTGAAAGTCCGATAAACTTACGTAAATCCAAATAGTACCCTTTGCGCAAAGGATCGATGGCTTTTAGTTCCTCGATAGACGACAGTATGTCTTTTTCGTACAACTGACTATCCAAAGTATGTAATATATGAAGTACAGTGAGGAGAACCCCTATTGCAAGATTCAAGTTAAGTAATGTTTAGCTAGTAGAGCCACTTACATTTATTTTCGGGTTCTAAAGCTTGCAGTTGTCGACAAGAATCGAGTTCATCTTCCAAAGCTTTTACGCGTGATTTGCTGAAGAGGTAGTCCGCATGGCTGTCGCTAAATGAAGTAGTTACTGCAAAATCATCGTTAAGAACCAGACTAGAAATATTGCCACATGCATAACGCAATTCCAATTCAGAACCAATTTCCAAATGTATGTACGCGAACTATATAACAGGATAGGTAATGTATGTATTAAAAAAAAATATATATATATTTTCAAACCCATAAGGCCGATGACTCGCAATTTTCTGGCGATTTCCAGTTTAATAGAACCTCGGCGCCGTCTCGCATTAAGCTGAGCTTAAGTTGCAATAAATGCGAAGGTACTGCAAACTTCACAATCACAGAATGATGCTTCACATCTGCCATAAAGTAGTGAAGCTTTTGAGTCGGTTTTTCAACTCCGAAAAGCCAACGCTGATAGAACCAGGCACTCTGATCATTAGGATCCGTAAATACAGCATTCTGGATGAGTTTGCGTTCTACGTTCGAAGAGGAATGAATCTCAAATTGGACATAGAGACTAAACTTAAACAGGATAACTGGCCTGACCGTGCGCAAGTTGCAATGTAGTAGTAACATTTTCTTCTTCCGGGTGAACAAGCAGAAGTAAAATACTGCGATAATGCCATGAAGAATAATTGGAAAAGTTGGCCTCGATTCTTTGACTTGTAAAGCATAGCTCTTTTTCCGGAGTTACTTGACTTTTGGCTATGATAAGCCTTCGGTAATCCCAACAGTGAACTAGAGCCATCATAAGCTGTAATATTTTTAACCAAACTGAGGATATAAAGCTTACAATTGCGGTCATCTAGGGATAAGCAATCACTACACAATGATAACTCGTGTTCCCAACTTGGCATTTCCATATAGCAAATAACCCAATACCTATGATGCCAAGCACCATAAGATTTCGGTCTTGCTCTAAGACATCGTTCAGTAAGGTCCAGCTCTTGACTTAAAATGCTCTGGAAACCCACACTTTCATACAAAATCGCCTTAGTTTTAAAATGCCATATTTGGAAAGTCTTACTTCTGCTCCTCCTGGAACTTGACTACGGTTTCTTTTCGTACATTCCATAGTGTGTAAATATCAGCATTGGCCAACAACAACTGGGCTGAGATGTCAAGTATTTCACTATCGAATTTCCCAGCTTTCCTCTGCAAATAAATTAAGGTTTTAGCTAATTTAGCTTCAAGAAAGTATCAAAGAAAATACCTTGCTAAACACAGTATCAATTCCCAAACGGTAAAGTGACAACTTTTTCTGCCTTTCTTTTTCCTTCGCTTCCTGTTGTTCAGCTGTAGTACTGACTTTTAGTCGCCCGTGCTAAAGATTAAAGCTACATGAATAAAGAAGAAGGATTTTCTTTTTATATACCATTTTGCTGGTATGTATATATAACAGCCCAAATTCAAAACTTCCTAGAAACCTGCAAGGTAATCAAAACAATATGCCAGTGAACTGCCGATAGAGCTATGCAAGCTTGCGGAGTGTAAGCGCTGTAAAGTGGCTGTAGAGATTTTCATAGATGGCACTAATACAAATTTAAGAAACAGTGTGCACAGTATTTCCAGGTTTGTCGATTTCCCGCCAAATTTGGCGACTAGGAAACATGAATTTTATGGCATTTGCCGGTGAAGAATCGTTTGGCGAGTTCATTGCCTCTTTGCCTTTTTTTTTTTTTTTAAATATTTCGGAGGAGAATGTGTTTTTCGGATGTGTTTGTGGGCCTTTACAATTATTTGTAAGTTTTTAAACGTTTTGCTAATGGATTGATTTCTTGCGTACTGATATTTTTACCTTTTCTTCTAGTTTTCGATGGCTAGATGAAGGTTGAGAGGAGCACGCAATCTTGTGCCAAGAAGTCAACATAAGTTAAGAAACTGTCTAGTAAACTACCTTAAAGATACTAAACTGATAGAAGTGGTTTAATTTTTTTCCCATTTTTCTACTAATAATAAGAACAATAGAACGTTTGTTTCAGAATAATAATAACCTTTTTTCAAAAAGATAACAAAAACAAACAAACAAAAATATATATAATAATAAAATAAATAAAGGCGAATTTTAGGTGGGATGTAAGTACGACATACAGACATACTTTGTGATAAAATAGTTTTAGGACGGACCAAAGAAGAGGAAGTATCGAAGAATACTGTCAACCGGTGGTGGTAGGCAGAATATGGAGGACGCAACAAGGGAAGAAACGAGGAATTGAGTAAAAGGATACAATCTTTTACCAAACATCAGAAGTACTAAATGATCAGAAATAGTCGATAATGTGCCGTTAGATGGCACAATTTTGACTAAAAACAGACCAACAACAACAACACCTGTTCCCTGCTAAAGCTGGGGCGCTGTTGTTATCGTCCTGAAACAATTCCATAAATTAAATTTATCCTCACTTCTTAGTAAAAAAGGGGTCTAATATAAAGAGATTATTATGACGGGAAAAGTTTTAGCGCTGCTTCAAACTATTTCTCAAGCGTCGTAAGTTTAATTTTATTTAAAAAGAAAAACGCATCAGCGCCCGTATTAATTTGTCTTCATATCGAGGTGTCGGTGTCCTAGCCATGCTACAAGCACTGGATTGCGGTACCCATCATATTTAGCCAGTACACGTCATGATACGATAAATGCCAATCTTTCGTCTACTTCCGAGTACGCTTTTGAGGTTAAGCAGTATTCTTATACTACGCAAGCATTTCTCTGATTTTATCCCTTTTAGATGGCATGCTCTAATATAAGATTTGGTCCAGGAGTCACCCACGAAGTGGGCATGGATTTAAAAAATCTAGGAGCTAAGAATGTGTGTCTTATGACTGACCCTAATTTAAGAACCTTGCCTCCATTCCATTCAGCCATAGAGTCCTTGAGGTGCCAAGGGATAAACTTTGAGCTATACGACCAGGTCCGGGTGGAACCTAACAATCATAGGTGATAATTGTATTAAACACAAATCAATATACAAGTACTGTACCTCCCTTTAGCTTTGAAGCTGCCGCTAACTTTGCCAAGCACGGTAGATTTGATGCATATGTGGCAGTGGGCGGCGGGTCGGTTATCGATACATGCAAGGCAGCAAACTTGTATGCTTCAGACCCCATAGCCGACTTTCTGGATTACGTAAATCCACCTATTGGAAAAGGAAAGCCGATTACAAAAAAACTCGCTCCCTTAATTGCTAGTATTAAATGACACATCGCTTTCAGCTGTACTATTAAAAGTACAAAACTCCCTTTAGTACCCACTACCGCCGGGACAGGAAGTGAAACGACTGGCGTGGCCATATTTGACTACGAGCCTTTGAAAACCAAAACAGGGATTGCGCATCGTGCATTAAAGCCCTTGCTGGGATTAGTCGATCCTTTGCACACAGAATATATGCCTGAGCGTGTTGTTATCAACAGCGGGTAACACCTGTTTTACTCGATACGCCTTCAAGTTAACCTTAAACCGCTTCAGGTTTGACGTTCTTTGCCATGCCTTGGAATCCTACACTGCTTTGCTTTACTCCGCTCGCATTCCTCGCCCTACTAATCCCATTGAGCGACCTGCTTATCAAGGCTCCAACCCGATATCAGATGTCTGGTCACTCCATGCTTTACGTATTGTCGCAAAACATTTCCGAAATGCAGTGCACGCGTCAGATCCCAAGATCAAGCTTCATGCGCGCTCCCAAATGTTGATGGCGAGTACGTTTGCCGGAATTGGCTTTGGAAACGCCGGAGTTCATTTATGTCACGGCATGTCTTATGCGATCGCCGGCAATGTAAAGAATTACCGAGAGCCAGGTTACTTCCAGAAGCATAGCTTAATTCCCCACGGACTCTCAGTCGTCATGACGGCCCCGGCTGTTTTTGTGTTCACGGCTCCGGCTTGTCCGGAACGACATTTGGAAGTAGCCAATATACTTGATGGACGAGATACGCAAGCTAATGGTAGTACTATCTGTTTTTATTTTGGTTTGGCCTGATTGAAATCTAAATATTTTTCAGGGAATGCCAAGAGCAAAGCAGACGCCGGACGCTGGTTAGCGGATAGTTTACGCGGGATTATGCTCGCAATGCATGTGCCAGACGGCTTAAGTGCGTTAGGTTACAACGAGGCTGACATTCCTAACCTGGTGCAAGGGACTTTGCCTCAGCATCGTGTCACCAAGTTAGCCCCAAAGTCTCAAACCGAAGACGACTTAGCCATTCTTTTTCAAAATTCCTTGAAAGTGTACTAGACTATTCTTTCCTTTTTCCTAAAAAAAAAAAAAGCTGAGCCAATTAAAATTAGTTATTTTGAGAACCTAAATATGTCACCCCGGTGAGTTGAAAAAGCGAAGGAAACAATCAAAAGAAAGTAAAACGTGCCCAATATTTCCCACACTTTGTAGTTTCTTGATTAGGTTAAGCGTAATCTTTTGTTAAACTTCAATGAAGCAAACTATGTCTACAAGACGTGGGGAAAAAATACGAATTCATTAATAGTTTAGACTCGTCTATACTAGTAGTAAGTCAAGCTGCAGACAGAGTTGCCTCCCCACACCTTGAAATGCGCCCCTCACCACGCCCATTCAATTTTTCCTCGTCACCGACAAACGCGCATCCTTTGAGCCAAATGACATAAAGAGATTACTGTACCTAAGCTGGTCGCGCTGGCAGTTCCCAACGTGCCCAAGAAAACGAGATACTGGTGGGTCAGCAGTCATCCATGTCAATGGCGCATATTCTAATGAATTTTGTAATTCCACGGGGAATGGCGGCAGAGCTCGTCTACTTGTCGCTCGATCCAGACTCAGACTTTTGAGCAAAACCGTTGGCTCCACGACGCAACAAAAAGATGGACGACAATCCATCATCTACGATGTGTCTGGGGCCCACCTAATTGCAACATCATACAACAACATACATTCAAACTGATACGCTAGCTAAAACGCTTACTTGCACAAAAGAGAAAGAAAGAAAATCGTATGAATACATTATCAGTATCATGTAGTAGGTATACCTCTCGGCATCGGCATACACGGCTTGTGTTTCTCGCATTTAACCATATTATAAATATGCTTGTTTACCTACTGCCGACTCGTTAATTAATAATTCAACGTTGCGTCATCATTTCCTTTTACCTCAGACACAATCCGTTTCTGCGGTCAGCGATTCCTATGCGGGAGAGGGAAGGGCTTATCTCGGAATGCCAGGTTCTGCAGCCTTCTATGCTAACAATTTCGTCGTGCTGCGGACCCAGGACCGGGGCGTCCTTGGGTATATATGTGCTGCCTCGTGGATCGTGCATCTCATCAGTTTCCTCTGCTCTTTTTTTCTTTTCAGTCTTTCTCAACCTCTTTCCTCTCTCTCTCTCTCTTGTCCGTCTTTTTGCTTCCATACACAGCATCACATACACTCACTCACGCTCTCGGTTATACATCTAAGATCCCGCAGGGTTTTACGGCAAAACGCATGCATTATGAGCAAGTCCTCGCCACTAGTTTAGCATCAAGAAAGTCTTCCGCTAAGTTTAGTATCGCATAAGACTGGACCGCGTGTACAAGGCTTTAGCGTTGAGTCGAGTCGGATCCCGCAGAATCTCAAGAACAAGGGAGAAGAAGTAGAAGAGGAGGAACAAACCCTTTTGCGGTGGGGCTGGCTGATTAACGGGCTTTCGGTGACTTCAATTGCGATTGCCCCGAACCCAACTCGCCGTCTCTCTTCTCGCATACCGTGTGCCAAAAGGGAAGAAAGCACAGAATCTATACTACCTTTGGCGCTACACTTTGAATATACAGTGCTTCAGCAGCCCGGCACCTTTTCAGTCGGGTCGGAACGTTCGGGCAAGCTAGGTGGGCATCAACGAGTTCGAAAACAGTTGCTCTTCAAAGTAGCAAAAGAGTCGTACCTTGTTGGAGCAACTGCAAAAAGCCCTTGTGCTTGCAAGAGATTCATGATTTCAGAGTGACTTAGCATGAGTGAGTAATCTAAGACTATGCCGACAAAGGCGTGCGTCAGCTTAAAACATAGTGATTCACACCTTCGAGCGTGACACGCGCTGTATGATTGTGTTGCGCTGCCAGAAAGCAAGGCTAGGGCTTCCGTTGATCCGAGGCGCGACCGCGGAAAACAGCAATATACATATATATATACACACACACACTAGGAACCATCCTATACCAAATGTCCGTGTGATTTTCCTGCCGCAAAACTAACCAAACGGACGCAGCAATACCTCATAACGATACAGCACGCTTGTGTTGTGGTAGTTTTGTGATTCCCCTATGCGTAAAACTTTTTGTGGTCCGAAAACGGCATAAAAGCCAAGTGGTCGTGCGTGATAAGGACGTGTTTTTCAAACCCGAGGTCTCCGCGCCTAAAAGAACTGTTTTCTCTGCAAAAAGCTTTCACATTTGCAAGTTGGAACTTTCGCTTCATTTCAGATCCAAGTCCACTCCAAAAGGTATAAATAACAACCAACAAGATTTTTTTTTTGTTTAACAGAAAGCCGTGTCTCCAACTAAAGAGCTGTAACTTTCTCACTGGGTGCGGAGTTCGAAATGTGCCACTCCAAAAAGTAGACTTGTTAAATAAATGTGCAAAGTAGACAAAAAAGGGATCATTACCCAAGCTGTAAAACAGGGATTGTGTTCGAACTTGCCTTTCGTATACACTTACAGCAAGAGAATCACATGGGGCACAAGTATTATTGCAGACAACATCACGCCTTTTCTTAAAAAGTCGTCTTCAGATCTTCTTTCGGTTTATTTTATTTTTCATTTATTTTTTTTATTTTTCTGCTCTTGGGTATGACACCATATAGTGACACCATGATCCCACTTGGCAATCAATATTGAATTGGCAGCCCGAGACGTTAAACAGTATCCTAACATGTTTCAGAGGCTAGTACAGAACAGTATAGTTGGTCCATGCTCGACTTTGGTTGTCAATTGATAATATGCGCCAGTATCAGGCCATCCCAAACCTAAGTGCCGGCCAAACACTTAGCGACAGAACGTCCGTACTCGGATGCCGGGGCAAGTCAATGAGACAATCTCGTCATTTGCTAGTGCTATGTTGGCTTGCCCGCTAGTTCGTTTTTGCACTCCAGGTGAACCCACCGAACTGCAAGGGAATCAAATAAATAAATAAAAAACGAACCAAATCCGACAAAGTAATTTAAATATTAGCAAAAAGACAAGGGCTAAAGCTTACAGCCATATGTGGTCTGCAGAAAAGGGAAAAGAAAATGGTGTCAGAGCCTTTTTTTGACATTAGACAAGCCAGCCATGATGAATCGCTGACGATCTTCTTATCCGTGTTAGATGAGACTTCCAGAACACGTCAGCGTCTTGTCTCTAATAGCTTCATAGCTTTTATCTGCGTAGAGAAAGCCTGAAACAGCCTGAACTCGAAATGTTCTCTTTCTTTTTGCTTCTACCTCGTATGCAACCTTAGGAAATGTTTTTATTTGGTTTATTTTTTTGTCGTTGGAGGAAATACAAATAAAACCTTCGCGGTTTCGCGGCGGGAGTTGCGAGTTTGACATAGTGTGATTCGATCGCTAACTCGATTTTGAATGCGTTGTGACATCTTTTGACTTGACTGACGCTACATGATCCCGACAGTGTCCTTGTTGTAATGGTGACAAGTTGTCACATAAGTCCGGCAGCTCACAGCAATCACACCGACAATATACCGTCTATCCCACGAACAAAAGAACCTTACCAATAAACCGAAATGACTAATGAGCCCCGTCTTCGTTTCATACTAATGAGTCCTTGCCTTCGCAGCTTATCCCCTTTCCTTATAGTTGCACTGTGGCTGCCAAGCCCCTTTTCCGTTCCCGAAAAACTCGAAAACAGAAAAGGAGAGCTGTTTTAAGTCCAGAAGTTTGCGTAATGCATTAGAATGTGGGCAGTTTTTTCTTACGCGAAGGAAATACTAAAAAGGAACAAGAAGTTCCCCGCAATTGAAGGCAATTGGAGCCCGAACATGTCCAAAAGAGGTGCTGGCTACTCTCTGCGAGGGCAACCTACCTTGTTTAGGATGCTGAGACATATATGCAGGCCATTAATTTTTTTTCTTTTTTTTCTTCTTCTATTCTGTTTGAGTCTAGTGTTGTCTACAGGTGACAAAGAAAGGCGGGATACAAGCCGGAATCAAGTCCTATTTCGAGACAGTGAGACACTCGGCGATTGATATGGAAGCTACGACCACTGCAAGACACTTTTCTTCCACTTCTTCTTCCCTGGTTATCTTGCTGACGACAGCGTGGACGTCCAGCAGAAGCCTATGGATTTCAGTTCCCTTTCTAGTATTCCTCTTGGTCCTGAACGACGTCCAAGTCTGTGCAGGTGCACTTCTTCCAGGTAAGTCGGATATCATAAACCGTCTGAAATTTCGTGACGTTGCTTCCAACAATTTTACTACTTGTTTTGAGTCGAAGCATACTTGAGTAATTTCCTCACACGTTTGAAATCCTTCTTCGTCGTTACTCAGATTTTGGACTGGGGAGCATTAGAACTGTTCAAAAATAAGTAACCCGTCATTAAACTAACGCCATCATATATTAACGCCGCAAAAAAAAAAAATCAGTCAGCCAAGAAAAAACAAAACCTTGTGGCATTTTAGATAGACTTAACTTTCCCAAGCCAGACGAAAGCAGCTAGCTTGCTAGAGCAAACGCAATCCGGTTTTGTGTCACAGTTCGTCAGCAGTCAGTACACGAGATGATAAGGGCATTTTTGACCCGTCAGGTTGTGCAAAATTGGCTAGGTTGATTTTCTTTCCATTGTGGTACAGAAATTTAAAGTCAAGGGTCAGCCAAAATCTTCCTAATATTGCGCAACGTTCTATGATTGGCGAAAGGACAAAACAAGTTTGCATGTGTCATACATACTTTTGACCGCCCCAAATCGGGAAATTCGCCTTCCATCCCACCAAACTCCATACTCTAGCTCTTGTTGAGCTAACTACATTTATTCCTGGAAGTCAATTGCCCATTAGGATTAACAACTTTTTTAAGCAATACATACTTTTTCGTGCCCTCCTCGGCGATCAAAAACTGTAAAAAGCTCCCAAGTGGCCATAGTAACTGAGGATGAGCTGCCCCAGAAAAGCCAGCCAAGATTTGGTAATGATAACATCCGTATTACCGGATCGTATACGCGTTATGCAATCAGTCGTCAGGTGCGAAATTCGAGCTCCTCCTACCCGGATGTTTATATCCCAGGCTCCTAGATCCTGCATCTTGGTCACGAAACAAACCCAAACCGACCATTAACCATACGATTTACGTTAAGCGTCATCAGTAAGCGATTTCGTCGGTATACTTTCTTTCTCTTTGTTTCTTTCTATCAAAAGTTGTTGTCTTTTTTATCAACATAACGTCCCAGAAAGCGCCAACAACCAAATACGAAGGTGCCAACAGGCCATCCATCATAAATAGCAAGAAAAGCAAGAGGCTGGCGTCAAACATAAACGATCTTTTTGCAAATGGCTCTTCTATATCTTAGCTTGATGGGCGGACAACAATGCAGCAAACGCCAACATACTTTTTCTAACCCATCCCAACATTTTCTTGCCCTGGGAATATTTATGGCCCTTATGCTGGTGGCAGGCAAAGTTGTGGTGTGGTGTCCACCTTTCTTTCTTTCCTTGTATGCAAATTCTATTGCCATTGGACGTGGAACAGAAAGTATACATAGAACGTATAGAAACTACTGCGAACAACAAGTAGGAACTTGTGCAAGAACTTTCGATGCCCTGTGCCGTATGAACTTGTCTGTGCTGACAACAATCCTTAAATTTCTTATGTCAACGTCCTTGCAAGACTTTAAACAATTTTTACCTAATTCTTTAGTGTGTTAAAAATAAAATAATACTGAAAATCTTGCACTCTCTTGAAACATGGTTCGAACATGACGGCCTTGAGCAAGGACGGCTTGAGTGCTGCTGGACATACGTCGACCACTTTGCTCACGCGAACCTATCTCAGGTTAGTTTGGCACCTTGTGCAATTCCTGGACGCTGTATCCCATCCAGATTTCTCTCAACATACGACAGCAACAGAACTGAGATTAAAGGCAAGGTTTATGGAGTGATAGCTACTCGCTAGAACTTCCCAGCAGCAACAGCAAGATTTAAGGGGGAAAAACAAAAACTCTCCAACTTAGGTCTTAATTTTCGCTCAGACCATGCAAAGTCAGGCATCAACACTTCCCATAAAGCAGCACTAGAAAAACTAGCCACAAAAAAAAGTAAAAGGTTAGTTTAAGGAGCCCGGAAAGTTCCTGGGAGTTGACGTCACGTATTTACTGGTAAAAGTATGCAAAGGTGATGGGTGAAGATGATCAATAAGGATTTGAAGGAGGATCTTTCTATGCGATGCGCCTTTCCTTTTCCCTCGGATAGAACACTCTTCAACTTTTAGGAGCAAATGCTTGGGAGAATCGTTTCCGTAAAAGCTTGCGCCACTCAGTCACAGCAGCGCGGACATGAACGGCAATTGATGAGAGCAGAGGTCGATCGGTCGAGCCAAATATGCACCGAAATCCGCGTTACTCTTAAAGATGCAACACGTTTTGGCTTAAATTATTCCTGAAAAATATAAAGAAAAAAGACGCGCCTCGAAAGCGTCTAATCTCCATACTTGTTTCCAGCAAATTGAAAAACGTTCTTTCCAAGTTTCTATGCTGTTGGCAAGTTTTCCTCTTGCTTTTTACAAGGTTTTTACAAACGAAATACGCGTCTAGAACGATGTGGGCAGGTGTCAAGGATCTCTTGCGCGTCGCATCATTAACGTTCACCCTGAATTGCTGACAGCCCATCGTCTGTCATCGTCGGCAAGTCCCCATATGTTTCTAAAATAGAGTAATATAAGAGTCTTACGCATTAGTGGAATAACTACTGCAATAATTTTAAATTCGTTCTGCTTTCGGTATCAACGCTGTGCTCAGTAGTTGACTCGCTTAGTCCAAAAAAGAAAAAGGAGTGTAGGATGGAGTATACACCGGGGACGTCGACACTAACACCACTTCACTTGGCAAGTTGAAAAACCTGATTTCTGTTTGCTAGCTTTTGGATGCGGTTAAGACGCCTTTCTTGAACAAGAAAGAGCACAATCTTCATCCTCGCTCTTCTTCCTTCTCTTCGTCTTCCAGGCTTTTAGCTAAAGCGCGCTAAAGTCCCAGTCTTCCAAAGTCAGAAGTTGTTTTCGGAATGAGGACCGAGCATTTCAACAGTGAATTTCTTTGGAATTAATAAAAAAGTATTCCAGATATCCGGGACTCGTAAGTTGTTATTTAAACACTTTGTCCATAGATTCCTAGCGGGAGAAAGGGGGAAAAAAGTGAAACGGGTGAGACCGGTCAAGTCAGTTGATCGTGTGACAAGAAACAGAGATGACATGTTGATGGCAGTTTCAACCACCCGTAGGAGCCAGGTGCAAAAGCTTATCATTACTTGGCTTTGTAAGCTTGAAGGTGTTAAACAGTTGAATTAAAGACAGTATAAAAATGCTTCGGAGAAAGGTACACACAAATGGAGACTGTTGGTGTACAAAAAAATGCTTGGGCTGTGAGGCCAGCTGTCGTCTCTCTTCTATGGCACTTCTACAGCAACAGCACAAGGGTTGTAAACAACAATTAACAAACGCCCACGTTCAAAAAGCAAGAGAAGAATTTTTTTATTTTTTTTTAGCTTTCTGATATCCGGGTCAAGCATGACCCCTTGTATTCCTTTTTATAGTTCTCTTAGAAAATCTTAGAAAAACGTTCTATATGCACAAGCCGTAGCAAGAACTGATAAGCAAAGGGATTTTTTCTTTTATAAAGTGAATTGAGAAATGAAGTAAAGGCTGGCGCGAGTCCAGCTTGGTTTTGGCTGGGTCCATCCGTGCGAGCGAAGAGACTAAACAAGCTCAAAACGATCATATACACGCGAGTATGTGCAAGTCTAGAAGCCAACAGGTAACATCGCCAAGAAAGCTTTCTTTCGCGAAAGAAACGCAACAAAAACGCCTTATTATCGTTTAATGCGATGCAATTGTCAAGAAGAAAAACATGCGCGTAGTTATGACGTTCTAATCTCGAGCGAAGAAAAAAACGAAGCTCTATAATTATTGCTCATTAAAGCAGCCCAACTTCCGTTACTGTTCCTGCTCGCAAAATTGCTGAAAATTTTTTGGGGACGTTTCCCTCTGCATGTAGCAAGGTAAAAAATAAACAGGCATTCTATAGACACCATGCTCAAGTGGATACTGGCTTCCTCGCCCATTTCTCTACGGACTGACAGAGTGCCATCCCAGTGATGTTGCTAACACCTGTGCTTAGTGGAGCTGGACGAGATATACGTGAAAGATAGAAAGGTTTACTTACCTGTTTCCTTCCCAGGAGTGGATGGAAGATCCTTTTCAAGCATCCTTTCTTGCCTTTTCTTTTTTTTTCTCTTTTGGTCCCCTTATAACCCCATGCCACAGACGAGGTTTAGCTCAAATGGCTCAGGTGCTGTAAACTTTTCATCACACACGCGCACACCTGTGATCCTATAGTGTTGTTATAGTTGGTCCGGGGCAGGGTTAAGATAATGCTGTTTTGGTGCTGTACCTGCGTGCAAGGCAGCTCTGGGCGCGGATCAGACAAGATGCATAATTTATCAGTAACAGTAAGTGCATTTTTCATCAGGCAAAGAGAGAGAGAGAGCTCAAACGTCTGCCCAGAAATGAGAGACGATATTGCCCTGGACTCTAGGAATCTGAACTGCAACGATAAATCAAAGGGAATCCACGCATTAATTCCTGGAAATTATATCCTTGATAAGCTTCACAACTCAAACTACCGTCTAGCCTTTTTTTCTATTTTTATCTTATTTTATTTGCTATTTATTTTGTTGTATTTTCTTATTTTCATCCTTTCTATCCATTTTGTATACATATAAAAAATGGACAGAACCATTTAATCTTCTCTCGCGGTCGCATCTCAATACCCCTCATGGGCACACGCCGTTCCACTTAGATTGACACGCTTTGCAATTCTGGCTTGGTTGGTCCCGGACTTGTCATTGTTCCATAGATGAAAGCCATTGCTAGTCCAAGAAGCAACAATTCCTGGAGCAAAAACGGGCTCCATGGACTGAATATCCATTCTAACGGTTTGGATTATAATTGGTTTTCCTTAGCAAGAAAAAGGATTCGATGTACTCAAGAATAGCAAATAAGACCAACAATAAATAAATAAAAAAGAGCAAGCTTACAACACGCCGTATAATCTGGGACCATAGAGCCATTCATCACCCAAGTCGGTTGCCAAGTGCCAAGCTCAAAACTGCGAAAGTCGCGTTCTTGGGGAAACAATTGCGCTGCTTTGGTTGCACTTTTCGTTCCTTTATTTTCCTTTATTATGCCCATGTCAGAAAACGAGGCTACAGCGGCTATTCTCGGGACTCGTGATTCCCCTGTTCTCTCTCGCATAGCACAGGACTTTTCGGTACGGGTTTCGAGACCATTGCCAACGTTATATATTTTTTTCTTTTTTTTTCTTGTGGCACGCAGTCTCTATACTTAAGATCTTGCAGCTGCGGTTGCCGAGCAAGCAAGAAAGAAAGAGCAGCAAAAACATGGTGGGCTGGGACTTTTCACGCAGACGCTGACCTCTTTGTGGGGCTTGCGGGCTGAACGCCATATTATATGGACTCATGCCGCATAATATACACACATATATATTACGCACACATGGATGTGTGTAGCAAAGCCACACCTTAAATCATAAAGGCCCTCGTCTTACAAAGTATCGTTTGAGAAACCGATGTCTTCATAAGAAAAACAATATAAAAGGATCAGGAATTACTAAAAAGGAAAATAGTAATAAATCATAAATAATCAATTTAAAAAAAAGGAAATTTGGTCAAAGATACCATATTTTGGTTGGCTGTGACGTTTTTCCCAGCAGGGGTTTAACCCAAACCGTAGTGCCTGGAGGAGTCTCCCGAATAAAGCAATTCTGTTTTTCCTAAGGAAATATCATTACATAAGAGCCTAGCCAAGAAATAAGCACGATTCTTGGAATCGAATCCAATGAATCAAACCCACTAACCCCGTGCGCTGCGTTTGAAAGTGCCGCCAGATGTGAAAAAAACGGGTACAAAGATGTGCCGCTTCACTTTGCAAAATCTGTTCTAGTCTGACAAATTATAATTGTTTATATAAAAAAGTCTGCTGGTTTTATTACCCTTGTACCAACCGGAGAATGAACTAATGAAATAGGGAGGTAGAAAGACTTATCAAAGATAAGGGAAGGGGAAGGTAATAAAAAATAATTGCGAAAAAGAAATACAAAAACAAATAAATGCTACGGTGCCACAGCACGGCCCTACGGAGGACGTGATCTCTCTTAAGATACTGTTGTCACTTTGAGCTTCCGTTATGGCTATAAATTAGATTCCCACGAGTGCGGCGTACAGCTCTATGACAAGGGTGGAGAAAAACTGGCCACGGGCAATATTTTCAATCTAAAGCCTCGTAGTCCAGAAATATAGTGCTTTTAACATCTTTCTCCCTGCTGCTCCAACCTGTTGTTTTAACAACTCGGAAATATCCCTACCAAAGTTATCAACAGTCCTGAGACACTTACTGCTTGCTGGCAATTCGAACATAAATTTTGAAAACGATCTAGTTTCTAGTTATACTTGTCTCTTCATAAAACGTAAAAAAGCTAAGCTATTGAATAAATAAATTTAATCTTAAAACAAGATCACGTAGCTTTTGATGTCACAGACGTATCACTTTCGGTTGTATTTAAAAGCTTCGTTTACCGTGTCAGAACTAAAGTAAATAGTAACCATGGTAACAGCGACATAATCCCGCCTGTATCCACGTCTACCTCAATTCTCTGACAAATCCTCTAGGGGCGTAGATACAAGGAAGAATCGACAGTAAGACTACGGTGTACCCGACTTAAGGACTATAAACCCCTAACCTAACCTAGTCCTTAAGTCGGGTACTGTTCGAGTATTGTTCGGGTATTGTTCTAAAACATTTTTTTTATAAGCAGCTGTTCACGAGTGTACCCGACTTAAGGACTATAAACCCCTAACCTAACCTAGTCCTTAAGTCGGGTACACTCGTGAACAGCTGCTTATAAAAAAAATGTTTTAGAACAATGTAGATTACAAGCATCCATCATAATCTCATGCTGTGAATTTGGTGGCTAGTGTCCTTTAAGGAAGACACCTATGAGATCTGTTAGCACGCAAATGTGTTAGTTTTTTAAAGCCTCTACCTAAATAACTGACTAAACCTGCTAGCTTACTTGCTATTTGCCAGCAGCAGTCCCTATTGGCCTAGACGAAGGTAAAAGCTAAATATGGTAGACATAAGATCATTTTCCTCGCCTTCCTTAAATCCATCGCAAACCGGAGCCTAAACCAACGAAACTCGATCGCGGTTGTCTGCCAGCCAAAGATTGCTCAAGCTTCTTTGCAGCTGATGTGTTGTGTACGTGTGCGTAGGACGGGAGGGAGCGAACAGGGAGGGTGGGTGGTGGGTAGATATGTCTTACAGTGCATACACGTAGCAGCTACAAATCTGCCCCAACACATTTACGGATTTAGGTAGAAACGTAGGCCTCGTGCCAGGAACTCCCATGCATCGAGTCGTCTGACTTGGGGTCCATCGGTCCTGCTTTCAAAGGGGCAAAAAATAGACAACACGGAAGGTAGACTGGTACTATTAGCCAACAGATATATACACCCAAGATAATTTATTATAAGTGTACGTCTCTTTTTGTGTTTTTAATTTGGTGGGGAGCAATATTTTGGATAATACAGTCATCCAATCAAATGCTGAATTACACGTAATAAGTTGAAAGAGTTTGACGTATGGGAGAGATAACAAAAATAATTTATGCTAGTTAGGGTCGGACCGAAACGATCCGAGTTTACCGATATATCTGTTGAGTGTATAAGGAGGAAAATGTCCTGAGCCATTTCCAGTTAGAATCTCGAATGAGTGATGAGCAGGCAGGTGGCGCGAAGAATGCGGCGAGTCACGTGGGAAGAGCCCCTTTTGGCGTGCCAGCTTTTTAAGGAATCCATATAGACAGATAAGGTTTTTTCTTTTTTACTCTTTTCTTTAACGTCAGTTTTCAAAGCTTTGGAGCTGCCAAACCCCACAATATTCTATAAGCGCTCTTGATTCACGTTGGCCAATACTACTAGAGCCCACCTTGCAGCCAAATCCATCTTTACTTTCTTGGTCGCGACGATGACGAAGCACTAGCGGAGAAATAGATTTAACTGCTTCATTGTTCCCTAGGAAACTGTTGTGATAGGATGCAAACCTAGGAGTCGGATCAAGAGCTCTAAAAAAGCACTCGGAATGTACATAAAAGACAAGACTGATGGATATGGGCAAATGCGTGTAAAAAGGACGCATTTGGGGTCTCGGTATGGGACCTTGGAGAGAAATTGATGGCCTGGTAGAGCTGTCTTTGATCAACATATTTCATTGGCCCCAAAAGGGACAGATTGTATGAATGACCCTCCCAACCCAAACAAGTAGGTGAGTTGTGTGCTTTGTGAAAAGCACACCGCCACTTTGTGGACTTGAAGGAAACCGTTTCCAGTTTCCAAGAGTACGCGGATTCGGCGTGAGTTTCATTTTATTTTTCCATTCAGGGGGGTCGGACGAGTTGAAGTGAGGTGAAGGCATACCGCGGGATTTGCTTGTTTCTTTTTGTTTCCGTCACGAAGTGGCCCTCTCTGACCTCTAACGATCCTGACCGGGTGGTCCCACAAATCAGCAGCCGCGCTGAAGAAGACAGGAATGGAGGTATTCCCCAAGATCATTTCATACTTGCAGGACAGGCATGGAGCACACAAAGTGTTCCTTCTCTTTTGCTCGGAACGGTCTTGAACCCAACTTGTTATCTGTATCAGCGATACGTAGAGAAGAAAGATCCCATAAGAAGCACCACGTTTTTTCTGAAGGCATGAAAGGGTTAATTTGCCTTACGCTATTTGCCTTTTCGACTGTTGTGTTGAGGGGGAAAGGTGAGACTTGAGATATCATGTAAGATGGAATCCGGGTGGTGTGACTGCATCTGCTTCGAAAAGTCCATGTTAACGGGACAAACCCAACACCCTTTTGCCCTCTTTGCCTTGGATCCGTTTCAAGGTGTATTAAGCTTGAACAGTTTCTCGCAGAAGTTGCTTTGGGAAGTTGCAAGCCAGATTCTGAGTTCCCATTAACGCTACACTGCATCAGCTTCCATGAATTTCCAGATTGTTCTCAAAGTCTATTAAAAGCCAAAGTCAAAGGATTCCGCTTTTGAGGTTTGCTTGGCTTATTCTCTGATAATGAAGGGCGTTACGCTTCCGTCAACCAACTGATTTCTATCAAGTGTTCAATGAAGTTATTTTCAAGGAATAATAAACAATCTGGAACTTGTATATCGTATTGGCGTACTGCTGCACAACGTTGAGAGTATCAAATGTGAGCAACGTAATTGATGGACCTTTATAGCGGTACACACCGCTCCCTGATGTGAATGCAAATTCAATGACGCGTGAGAAAAGATCCCGTGCAAAGATGAGCGCTTCCCGCCCAAGATGATGACGTAGGCTTTCAGGGTGAAGGCTTTGACGTACGCATAATAGATCTTCTGTTTCCTTTACAACGTCTTGCCTTGCATAAATAAAAACACTTTACGTTCCCTAGAGTGTTGGGCAAGTACAGAACGGTAGGCTAGAGAAATCGTGCCGCTATAAACAACATACTATACTTACAGTATTATTGCAGTATTTTCGCGCTATAAACAGATTGTAGCGTCAGGTTAAAAGGGCCAATAATCACTCATTAAATTATGAATCCAAATATATCCGTCAAATATACAAAATAAATTTAACCCTGTTTTTCTTGTTTGTTCTGCTGTATAGGTGGCGGTGGAGCTTCGCTAATTTCTACGCTACAAAACTGCACAAATGAGGGACAACAAGTCTTCGTGCCTTTCATCGCCAACAATTCATGCATTTCCTACTGCATGTGTAAGGTAAGCCATGCCACCCTTTTCCAAACGTCTATCTTTACTAACCGTTCACATAAACTCGTGTCGTGTCCATTTGAAAAAGGCGAGCGAGCTAAAAAATGACATTCTGCGAAAATAACTGCACAGCTGACGGTTTATTTGCTGTTCGTTGCCCGCAGTAACTTCACAAAGGAAAGAAGAAGCCCAGCGTCTGTTTGCATTCTGTCTTCAACTTTGTCTCTCTTTGATCGCCTGAACAGATTCCAGGTAGCAAAGCCCTTTTCCCCAGATGCCTGTGAGAAGGGGGCATACGTTTCTAACTTGTTTTTCCCGCAAATAGAGCAATTCCATTACTCGGTTTGGAGCAGGTTGTCTGAATACCCCTAGCGACAAGACAAAAGTCCCTTTACCGTAAGTCCCGAACCAATCGAAAAGGGATGTTCCTGGTCTTTCACATCAACTAAATAATAGGTCCTGCGATAAGATCGCAGTCTTTCTGTCGACAGTAGCTATTAGCAGAAGGACATATGCATTTAGTTGTAAACTCGGGGTGCAATGCGGTGAATTGCAAGCACGGGAAAGTTCCAATTCCTTCTTTCAGTTGTTTCCTTTTTTCACAATTCTTTCCTCTTTGAATTGTACCCTGCTTTTCACATGGGACATTGTACTGTGTCCTACTTTGATTCGGTAAGAAGATAACAATATGCCACACACCACACGTATGCATCACTTGCTTCCTGCAATTTACAAACCTACCGTTCCTGGCTTGTCATCCAGGAGTATTCAGACAGTTTCCCCGGTAGGAGGGGCAAACAAACCGACGGGACATCTCTCGTTTGTAGATTTTAGTGTACTTTTTGCGTTTCACCCCCAAGACAATCAGCTGGAAAGGATATGCAAAATTTGGAACTCGTACCCCGGGAACTTTTGCGGCGTACTTCAGGGGCTTGGCGATGTGCAGAAATGACGCGCCTGCTCCTTTGGTCGTCTATCTATCTTCATCTGATAAGAATCAGCCTTTTCACTTGGGCTTCAAACTGTCAGCGCGACGAGTATAAGACGTGAATTACCTTTTGGCCAATTTGGCCCCGACAATAAGGGCAGTAAGAAAGCCACCATACAGAGCAAAAGTCATTCCGACAATGCGAAAGGTTAGGTAGGTACCTTACCATCTTTTACTCTTGAAGCGAGTAAGGGCAATGTTATATAGCCACATTGGAAAAGCCCCAGCACCCTGCAATCTTCTCCCAGGAAAGAAATGTTATCAGTCCTGTCATCTGTGGTTTACAAAAACACAAATCTTGTCCATTTGCGGGGTTTGACGTCCAAAGTTATTGCTCTTCCAGGAGGAAAAAAGAGATGCGTGGCTTTTTCGGTATTTTAAGAGCTAAGTTATTTCGTAATATTTGTTTCATACCTCCTTAACAGGTTTTTGACTTCGAGTAGACAGAAAAGAGAATCATTTGAGATGTGTGTGTGTGTGTGTGTGTGTGTGTGTGTGTATATATATATGGCTATACCTGGAAAAGCGTTTCCGGCTCCAAAAGCTCCAAACGTGCTTCTGCTCTCCATTGCCATCACCCTCCATTTGCATTCCTCGACCAGAACCCCTGGCCACTTACCACCCCGGCCTGGCAAGGCAATGATAAAGACTTTGCTGCCAGCCTATATGGTATCTACTGCCTAGCCCCAACCCAAACTTAAGAACCCCCTCCCATTCATTTTCTCGGGCAAATTGTTAGTATTGTAAGAAAAACCAACTACCTTCCGACTCATTTACCGCGGCCCCTAAACAGAAACCAGCGTTTAACTCCTGGGTTGGCTCCGACAACAGGAAAAGAGCGCCGAAGCTCATGTTCTTGTCATTCTCGCAAGTTGTTTCAGGTCGGGGCAAGCAAACCAGCTGGCTTGCTTGTCCCGATCAGTGCTTACCCCCCGGAATCTCGGTTGAGGAACTGTTCGTGTGAGATTGAAGACTGCAAAAATGAGACTTACGGCTGAGAGTACAGGCCAAAGTGGTTTTTGACTGGTCAAGCAAAAAGGAAGTACAATAGGCTTTGTATTACTCGCTTTCTCATGCTTCCCTTATGTCTCACCGACCGTCTTTAAGCTCCGTTCGCAAAACAGCCAATAAGAGGGTTGCTTTTTAACCATTAACTAGCGGGAAACAAGCCGCCGCTTTGTGACAGGAAAGGAAAAAAGAGCTGTATCATAATGCGCAACTCTTTTGTCTGTCAATACAACAGAGCTCTTGATGAGACGGTCGAATGAAAGGCCTGACCCTGTCATTCAAAAAGCTTATTTGAAACCACGCGCCTGTCCCGCTTTCTTCAGTTTAGGTACACGCGAGTCAAACCAGTCAAGTACGCACTTGAAATTTTAACATGTATGCGGGAAGACGGGAATGGGAATCTATTGAAGCCCAACTATACTTTCCAAAACCGACCAGTCCGAACAGCAAAGAAAAATAAGTAAATAATAAAAAAACGAGAAGCTCACGCTTTAAGTATCTTCAAATACTTGTCAGTTATGCTAATCAGGCTTAATGTCTAGGATCTAGGCCTAGAGAAAGAGTAGCAGGAGATTTAAACACAATACACACACCGAGCTTATTGGGTAGAGCAGACAGGACCCAACAGGCGCATTTGTCATCCGGAGCTGGTGCAGGAAGAACGCACCATATGCGGCCTATAACGAACGCGCATTAAAAACCAGCACAGCTGCATACGCTTCACTTTTTTTTCCTTAGAAAAACGTATTAACCCTTCCTTCCTGTGGTTATATGACCAAACCTGTCTACCTACCCTATGTGAAATTGATAAGGGTTCTGAGACAGGTTCGATTTTTTTTTATTTTTTGCTGTTGTGTGTTGTTGCTTCATCCGCACCCGTTTCAGCCACAGCAGAGAAGCCCTGCACCAAACTAGCACATCATGCGGAATTTGAAAAGGGCAATTTTTTTTTTTTTAGAAAAGACTGGCTTGGTTTTAAAACGAGGCACACCCCCTACTGATGACTTCTTGTTCGGCGGGCAAACATACTTGGTTCAACTAAAGGAGTTCTTCGTAGGGAGTCGCCAGGATAACCTGACATTTCCCTTTGTCAAGAAAACGCCGTTGCTCCCAAGTAGATATACCTGCCGCGCGGATTTCCGACAGGATCTTGGTTTACTTTTGGGCTTGCTTTTTGGGGAAGAATGTTTCAGCACGGAGTTTGTGGGGGGCTATTAGACCTCCCAACAGGCTCCCCCGTCGTACTGATTGCAATAGAAACTCAATCACAGTAAAAAGCGATAGAAAAGAAAAATCAAACCCATTAATCTTTTACCTTTTAACTAGCCTGTTTTGCCAATGGACGTTTTTATGCTTGTTACACGCTATAGCGTAGCTGGAGATCCCAAATAGGCTTATTGCTCACAAACAATCAGATTGACAAGCGCGGTTACTCTTGAAACTTTTCATTCTTGTGGAGAAGAGAAAAAGACCGATTTGAGCCAGCCTCTAAACCTTCTTTTTTTGTTTCCCCGAGCCAGTTTTATAATTGGAGGTGTGGTACTTAACAAAAGAATGCGAAGCATGGGATGGGGAAAAGAGAGCGGTCTTGGTTCGGATTTGTTCCGCTGCTCTACTAAAGGACACAAACCAAATAGGCGAGAGGGTCATAACACGCCCTTGTGCAATTAGGAAGACAAGAAGAAGCTTTTAGATCCTTTCCAGATCTTGTGTAATGTCTTGCAGGGTCTCCTTGTACCAAGCCTCTCTTTTTCCCTTCCAGAAACTGATAAGACATTCAAATGACCCTAAAGAAGCTTAGATATGTCAAAGAGAAGCAAAGGGGACAGCAACGGCGCACACGCGGGGCTGTCAACAAGCTCAACCGTGCGAACCACACACCGACAAAAATTGGTGCCTCCTCTAAACCAACTGTTCGCTGTGTAGCCTCCCTCTCCTTCGCATGAAATACCTTAAATTGACCCAAAATTGCTTCCAAGATAAGGAATTTATAAGGTCTGTCTTGTGTCTTGTATTAACTACGCTAGCCAGTTATGGTGGTTTGAAAAAAAGAGTATCAGGTTTCAATTTTTTTTTCGTTGGGGGTGGGATTCCACCAAATCAAACTTTTTCGGTGCTATGGACAACATAAAAGAGCACCACTATTGCTGAGCAGCTTATCGCTCGGCCATATTAAGCTCCTCAAAGTGTCCATGTTCGCCTCTCTGCTTGTTCCAAAGCCCAAGAAAGAAGCCTTCCCCAGACTTACTTATGGTTGTCATGTTCGGTGCACAGGTGAGCTATCCTTGAGAAGATTTGCTATTCCGGGAAGAAAGGCGTAACTTGAGCTTTGACCATACAGTGCACCCCACGCCACCAAAGTTTTCATACGACATCGTATGTGTTCCCAGCTTCCCCAGGTTGAATTTCTCCCTTATAAACCCTCTTTTCTGACTTGGGGCAAAATTGGCCGACATCTCCTGCCTTGTCAGCTAAAAGCGACTTTGACAGTCATCTCTAGTAAAAAGCACTGCAACCCTAACTCACAGACAGATGCATTTCAGGCATTTTTTTTTCTTTTACAAAAATTTGACTTTTTTCCTGTTTTAAAAAAATTTAGCCTTCAGAAACAAATAAATATTAAAAATATGCTTTTGTAGTGTAATGTTTTGGAAAAACAGAGTTTGATTGCCTTTCATTACGCAGATTCATTATGATATTTTTTTGGCTGCCTCGTTTTTCAAGACACAAAATGCTTATTATAATCAGAGACTGAAATACCCGAGTCTTGAAGAGCCAGGTGTGCAGCATTAATAGCAGCATCTATGGAGTCGCCTTGTATTTAACAAGGAATGCTTTTATCATAGCAACGTGGTCCTATTATAAATTTTGCCCGTTTTTTTTTTTTTTGCTTTTTATATGTTTGTGTTTTATTTTCCGAAAGCAGAGTTTGTCCTGCTAGTCCTTTTAAGACTACAGATTTGCGTGAATGAGGTCCGCCTTGATGGTCAAAGCAATAACAAGCAGCATCAAATGGATCAAATGGAGAACAGATGGTCTGCCTGTTTACTTTCCTCCAAATCAGCGACACGCTAACGAATGTTAGTTGACAAAAGCCAGACAGGTTATCGCACAAGTTATGATATGATGTGTTTTTCATTCGGACACATGCGACCGTAAAATATGACTGTGACATGACGTCATCATACAACTTCTTACGTGCTGGTCACCTTTTCATAAAGGAAACACGCCAGAAAAAGAATAGGGAGGAACAAAAGTCTTCATATAACCCACGTGTCAAATTAGGAATGCCCATAAACAACGCGGCCTTTTTTTTTCTTTTAGCTCCTTTAGTGCTATGAATTCTCCTAAACACACAGGAATATATAGTTAAATTATCCAGACAAGAACGACCCCACTTTTACTCACAGATGTCTTGTAATCTACCCTGGCCTTTCGGTTAAACTTCTTCAAGGGTTAGCCGCGGATGTACGAATAGATCTTTTCGTCTCTCTGGCTTTTTTTAAGTCTTCTCTCTTTCCGGGGTAAATTACACCGCTTTTTTGGCTCCTATTATGCCTGTCGGCCGTGGGAGCGCAAAAAAAAAAATAATAATAATAATAAAAATGCATGTGTGCGGTAGGGCATTTTTTTACTGCTGCCTGCCTTAGCTAATTACCTTTTGTTGAATCAACGTGTAAAAGTGGTTTGGCTTCGTTTCTCTCCCGTCTCATCAGAGGACATGCCCAACAGCTGAAAAAAATCACATAAAGCCCCGAATTAGCCCAAGTGTTTCCTTAACGAAATACCTAAACATTCTTTGTCTTTTTTGTAGAAAAAGGAAGAAAGCCTAGTTATTATCTTATCAGAAAGAAACCTTTCCTCTTTAAATAATTGATTTTCTAACGATTTTTCTAATAATTTTTCTAATGGTTTTTCTAATATTTGTCTAATTATTTTTCTAATAATTTTCTAATGATTTTTCTAATAATTTTCTTTTTCCCAGAATGGATACGTGCAGTGCGAAAAACAGTCTTGCCCGAGTAATCATGGCTGTCACATGTTTTTGCCAGACAAATCCGAAAACTGTTGCAACGTTTGCAGAGGTAAGTTCCACCTTCTATTAACTTTACACTTTAGAGAGAGAGAGCTGCAAGCATTGACGGTACCCAAAATGCCCCAAAGTCATTAAGACAAAAATCCTTGGCTGGCACCATAGGAAGCTTCTTGATAGTGCTTATCATGTTGGCAGGGAATTTGCTTAATGGAGGGCCCCGAACAACAAAACCGGCAGGAAACCGGGGAGGAGGAAAGCTTAAATGTCGACTAATGTTTGGTGTCCATGACTGTAGACACATGAAAACAATGGCGTTTCTTAAAACACAAGCGATCCAGAAGGGAAAAGCTTCATTAAGCGTTTTCCTTCCCTGTCCCATAACATATTAACGGCTTTTTACAAATGTGTGTGAGGGCTCCAAACTTTAAATGCCTAACACTCCTTTTCTTATGGCCGAGCTGGCAGCATTACTCCATAAAATAGCACAAAACTATTTGGTAGGTTTAAAAAAAAAGGTTTGAGGCAACGTCAAAAACCAACATTTCTACACGCAACCATCGCGCCAGATTATAGTAGTCATTTCTTAGCCTGTTTTTAACGTTTTATTTCTTTCCTCCAAGTCTTAAACACGAGGCCCGAGACGGTGACAAGCCCCCCCCCCCCCCCCCCCCAGGACTTGTAGAGGTATAGAGCACACAAAAGGAAAGGGAGAATAGTATCCTATTAGCAACTACAGACTCAGGAGCAAAGCTGAGGAGGAGTTCACAAGTCTATAATGATCGGCCTACGCGCGGACACGGCAAATGGCTCTTTTTCCCCCCAGTTACTTACTCAGGGTTCGAGTTCGAGTCCTAATGACTGAGTTGTCTGTGTCTTATATCTCGGCGAAACCAGAACCGGCTGACAGACATGGCTCTAATAGATGTTCCTTAATGATAGGTTGGCCTGAACTTTGTCTTTTGTTTAGCACAAAGTGAACATGCCAAATACCCCGCTCTTTGCTCTGTTAATAGAAAACCACTTCCGCTGCAGTTTGACTAATCGCGAACTCGGAAATTCTCAAGCTCATCGGTTTGTGGTTATAGGTTGCGAACATAACGGGGTCCACTATCCCAGTGCAGCCGAATGGGCTGATGCTGGAGACGCTTGCCGTGTTATGACCTGCCAAAGTGGAGTCGTGACCGTCTCCAGATTGACCTGTCATGTACCTTGCGATCATCCCTTACCCCCGCGACCTGGCGAGTGCTGCCCAAGATGCCCAGGTAATTAAACCTTTCTTTATAATAAAATAAATAAATACATTGTATTTAGTAGAAGGCAACTTCTTTATTTCGAAGAGAAATATATCATTTAATACTTTCGTCAATAGTTTACATGTTTAACTACAGGCTTTTTGTATTTTTACTTAAGTTTTTAAATGAGGAAATTACTATAAAAGGACGTCTAAATTATATATAAATTTCGTATAAATACGTATATATTATCTAAATTACGTATAAATGAGTATAAAATTGCTATAAATATACGCACATCAATGAAGACCTATATATGTGATTTATTCTAACGAGAGAAAAAAACTAATAATGTTCGAAAGAACGTAAATAAAGAATCCGACAACAGGTTCAAGCCTATACGTCGGTTAAATTTTAAAAAAAATAACACTAATATTTCTAATGAAAACCATGGGTAATCCGCAGATTGCACCTTCCAAGGAAAACAATATCAAGAAGGAGAAGACGCAGTTCGTAAGGAAGATCCTTGCTTGAAGTGTCGTTGCTACAAAGGGGGGATGTTATGTTCACGGCGAGCTTGTCCCGTTCTAAACTGCCCTTCTATGATGGCCGTTCAACCAGTTGGCGCTTGTTGTCCCGAATGCAAAAGTAAAGAAAATATTGGAAAATTGGTCAGGAAACTGAACTGGACTTGTTTAACTTTCCTAAAGGTTTTCGCAAACTACTTGAGCTACGCGGAAGATGCTTACTGGGCGATAAAGTACACGTAACAGGGTCGGGGTTTCACCCAGACGCTTGTACCAACTGTACTTGCCAAGACACAACCAGTGTGTGCGAGCGACACACCTGTCCTACACCGGAGTGTCCGCGTGAAAGATTACAACGTGAACCAGGCGTCTGCTGTCCGACTTGTCAACCAATATTAGACCGCAACGATCGCACACTTGCCAAGAACGAAAAACTGGTCACCAGCAAAGTTCAAACAACGGACTTGCCCGTCGTAACAGAACCGGCTATTGTCATGGGATGGCCCACAAAACCGAGACTAGCCCTTAATTCTCTACCTGTCACCAAACCTCATTCCTGTTCCTTCAAAAATATAGTCTACAAGGTAAATGCTTATTGTGTACACACACAAAAACTCCAATCTTCAAAGCAAGTCAAAGCTGGGAACGTATATATTGAGATTGCATGCTGGCTAAAAACGTTCTGGCAATTATACATTGTGAAACTAACATGCACGGTTCATTTAAGAAGTTAAAATAAACCGGAACAAGCTTGCCCACGGCAGGCAACATAACATAGTGCACTTACAGAGCAGCATCATTGCCAAAACCTAGTCAAACAGTTAATCGGGACGTAGGCACAAGAACGACTCGACGAAAGGACTTACGAATCCCCACTTAAGGAATGCCAACCCCTAACCTAACCTAGTCCTTCAGTAGGGTTCGTAGGTCCTTAAAGCGGAGTTTGTCGTCCTTAAGTCAGGTGCACCGTAGTCCTTTTGTCGAATCGTGCTTGTGTCGCGTTGCCAGTTAACCGTCTACTAAGTCAAGGATCATAGTAGTGTTTTTTTAATTAAATCTGTCATGTTGTTTAACAACCAACGAATTAATTTCACAAATTTTCTTAATAAGAACCACTCTTGTAAACGCACGAAATGACTAGTTTGAAGAAGAAGAAATGAGTACCGGACTGACCTGTTAGGTTTTGTTGTTGTTCTAGGATGGATCCACGTGGTCGATGGACGCATGCACGTCTTGTACTTGTAACAAAGGCGAAGTTCGGTGCACCGTGAAGCAATGTCCGGGTCCGAGGCAGTGGCCTCCGCGAAGCGCGGACGGAAAACTTAAACAATTCAACACAGCACTGAGTGATGCTAACCAACCCTCGTGTCAGCCCGGTTTCCATAGCGTATTAGAACCTGGGCAGTGTTGCTCCAAATGCGTAGAAGGTAAGTCTGTCTGAAATTATTAACAACATCGAAGGGTACACGAGTATTTTTCACGACCTGAGAACACGTACTCGCTTCACTTCCAACTGGTTTGTTTGACTCTCCTGACTCATCAATGGATATATTTTCTTTTCTATTTTACGTCATAGATGACGCAGTCTGTACCGTCTTTGGGGACCCCCACTACCGCACGTTTGACGGAAGAGTGTTTAATTTCCAAGGGGCTTGTAAATACTTGCTCACTTCGGATTGCAAAAACCAGTCCTTTTCCATTCGCGTCACTAATGATGCTCGTTCCAGTCAAACGTTTTCATGGACCAAGTCAGTTACTTTGCAGGTAGGCAATTCCTTTCCTTTCCAGTAAAACAAAAGAAAAAGTTCAGGTCGAACACCTGAATGGTTACTCATAACAATATAACACAGATTATGGACCTTAAGTTGACATTGGGGCAGAAGATGAAGGTAAAAGTTAACCATAAGCGAATTACGCTGCCGTTCGTCAGCTTGGGAGTGTTGTCAGTCTTGCAAGAAGGCTACAGCGTGATTGTTCGAACCAATCTAGGTAAAATAATGCCAAATATAGCTTGAAATATTTCACAACTAACGAACGAATCTTAAAAAAAATCAAAGGTGTCAAAATGGTGTGGGATGGAGACAGCTTCTTGGAGGTAACCGTGCCAGTTTCGTTTAAGAATAAGCTGTGCGGATTATGCGGGAACTACAATGGACGTAAACAAGACGATTTCAAGCTCCGTACTGGCAAACCCGCCAAAAGTATTATCGAGTTTGGAAACTCGTGGCGAATTGGCGGTCTTAAGACATGTTCCCGACCAGACCCTGTTCCTGGCTCTGTAAGTCATAAAATCTTTTCTTTAGTTTTAAATATGCGATTGCACAACTAATGTTCGTTTTTTATTTATAAAGATTACGAGCTCAAATGCTAACGACACTAAAACTGCACGAGTGCCACTCTGTCAACGTCAATGGGAAGTCCGCATTCGCGCTGTTCGAGAATGCAGTGCTCTGAAATCAGCTACATTCAAGCCGTGCCATAAACGGGTTAGTCCTGTACACTTTTTCAAGTAAGTTAATCAGTGTTCAACATCCATAAGATTTCATACTTAATGCTTTGCATATCCTTTGGATAGGTCATGTTTGCTGGACATGTGCGAGTGTCCTACTGGCAAAAAATGTTACTGCGAAGCTTTAACTGCGTACATCCACGAATGCAGTCGGGCAGGTGTTGAGATCAAGCCTTCATGGCGGTCTGAAACTTCTTGTACGGGGCACAAATCTCCGATTGCTTAAATTATTGCATTTTATGATAAAAAGGAAAATCAAAGAAAAAGCGGCAAGTAAAACAGAATCCCGAGTGTAAACCCACTGTAAATATGTTATTGTACTTTCGAATTGCCAGTTGACAAAACATTTCCTGTCTTTGGTTTTTCCGAACTTTTACATGTGCATTTCTGCAATTGCACCCGTTTGACACGCTGTGGAGTGGTAAAATATCCCTGCGACCGGGACGTATACTTAAAACCCTCGCAGAAGCTCTCTTCATTTTCCCCAAAGTTGGAGAAGAAAAATTACTGCGATCTCACAAGTCAGCAGCAGATTGAAGATCGTTGCAAAAAATAAAAGAAATATAAATGGGAAATTGGAAAAGGCGAGTTAAAAAAAAGTAAACAAACCTTGCAAAGTTTGGTGAAACTTGCCATACGAGCCAAGTCAAAGGACCTGTCCGTGTTCCAGGAACAAATGCCTGACTAGAAGGAAATCTTCATTCGTGGAACAAAATTGATACTTGTAAGATGTGTAGCAGGAAAAAGTGAAGGGGATTGCGGGAAATGTGCTATGCAAAAAAAAATCGTGACAAGTTGTCCTGTGATATCATTTGAAACAATGTCTTGAAAAGATTGTGAGATCTGAGTTTGTACGCGTCGGACATTTCAGTATGTTTAACACCATTGCTAATTTTATAGAACGATTCAGACGAAATTAAGGGGCAAGTTTTCTGTACCATTGATCCTATCTGCTGGCTTCCTTTGACAAACATAAAAGTCCCAAGACTGATCAACATCTATTGACCAATACAAGCACTAAAAAACGAAGGCATTTTTTGCGTACATGACAATTAAACACAATTTGGCGCTTTACTAAATCAATTCAAGAACCACTGGAGTCAATTCGTGACCGAATTTATTATAATTACTCCACTTCCATTACTGAACACCAAAGAATCAAGTTAAAACATTACTGATGCACGACCCGAATGGTAGAACGGCTGGTTACCATAACTACACCTTCGTCTTGCAAGTCTTTCAAAGCATCTTCAAACATCTCTCTCGTAATCAACTAATTATAAAAAAAGGTAGCATTGTATACTCCTAGAAAAGCAAGTAAATGTAGTGCTTACTAATGAAGAATCTCCTTTAAACTCGGCGAAAAGCTTCTGGAAGTTTAAAGTACGGGCTTGGGTTTTGGTTTCAATAAGCTTCCTGAGAGCTTGAGCGATCTCAACGCGGCGTTTGCGAGAAGCGCTGCTCAAGCCTGTGGTCAAGATTGACACGTCAATTTTGCCTGACAACGGGTCTGTTGCGGATTGCTTCAACGCTTCTCGGTGGAGCCTGTAAGGTAAAATAAATACTAATAAAAACATAGTAAAAATTAATAAATATTATCATAAAAATTAATAAATATAATAATATAAAGAAATAAATATGATTTATAACAGAATGTTAGTTTGCGTCTATACCTGTTAGCTTCCTCTACGTCAGCTACTTCCACTACTTCGGAGAAACGCACTTTAGCGTGCGCTTCCGCTAAGCGAATCAAGGATTCCAGCTGTCTGGGATAAGCCGACACTTGGCCACGCCCACTACCCACACGTCTCATGTCTACGTAGGCTTCTACAAGACGTTCAGAAGCTGCTTCGCTTAGCAAAGGATGAACGTGTTCTTTGGCGTAAGCCACGTAGTCACGGAAGAAATCCATGTCCTAATCCACAACAAAAACAAATTAAACATAAGAAATTGGAATCCATCAGAAAAATAATGTACAATATCCTGCTCCTCTTCATCTTCTTGAGATTTGTAGTAAAGGGACACAAGATGTCTAGCTAAGCGGCGATCGTAAACTTCATCTTGGGGATCCAGCATTAGAAAAATAAGGTCAAATCTGGATAACAACGTATGCGGTAGTTGGATATTCTCGATAATGGTCTTGTTTTTGTTCCACTGAGATTCCACTGGATTCGCACCCGCTAACACTGATGTACGGGCGTTCAGCTGACAGATGATGCCAGCTTTCGCAATACTCAGTGTCTGCTGCTCCATAACCTAAGCGTTATTCAGAATTGTTTCATAACTTCATTTTATTATTATTTTATTTTCAGTCATTTTAATGGAACTTACTTCGTGGAGAATACTGCGAGTAGAATCATTCATCTTATCGAACTCGTCAATGCAACATACACCATTGTCAGCCAGAACCAAAGCTCCCCTAATATAAAAAGAAAAATATCATTACCATTATCAGTTGCATTTAGAGACGATTACGTCTGAAGAACTAATTGGCGAGTCTCAGGGTCCTTAGTAATATACGCAGTAAGACCGACAGCAGACGATCCTTTTCCTGACGTATACTGCGAGCGCGGCATCAAGTTGTAAACGTACTGCAAGAGCTGAGATTTACTAGTACCAGGATCACCACACAACAGAATGTTGACTTCTGCCCTAAAAGCGCCACGTCCCGTATGCAAGAAATCCTTTTTGGTCCCACCAAAGAGTTGCAATAAAATTCCTTTCTTAATGTCCATATTTTCGTAAATGGAAGGAGCCACTGCGTGGGCTAAACGTTCATAGACATCTTCTTTCTGGGATAACTCCGTTAGTAACGCAACCCGCTCTGGAGCAAACCGTGTCGCTTTGCTAACATATGGAAAAACCCAGATTACTAAGTTAACAAAGATAAAATGCATGAAAATGGAGATTACCCTTCATGTTCTTCTCGAAGGCGATGCGAGTCCACTTTCCGGAAATGCACCACATCAATATGAGTCTTGTACACCGAACGTACGTTCTGCATGCGAGGATTCACTCGCAGCGGCACTGCGCGATAAATTCCTGTTACCGTAACACGATCTCCGGCTTGTACTGCATCCACTAGGTCATTGTGAGCGTAAAGACTGACATTGTAGGGTGTCTGACCAGCCGGCATATCCCCTATAACCACACAAAGCTCAGTTATAAGATTTCTCTCTTTACACAAGCTAGTCAATTAATAGTAACAACAATAATAATAGATAATAATAATAATATGTAGAAATATATGTAATTTTAAAAATGTACGTTTTAATAATACACTTTGGCAACAGGCTTAAGCCTATACACCAATCTTAATAAAAATAATAATTTTAATATAATAACATTAATTTAATATTAATTACCTGGAGCTTCTTGCAGTTTTATTTGCTGCTTATCAGTGAATTGCGAGCGGTTATGCGTTAAGGAAAAGGAATGATTGGTGTTACAGTTCATACACAATGTCGGCTCAGTTATCCGTCCACGATCGATTTCAACCGTTACAGTAAACGAGCAAACATTGCATCGGAAAAATGCCTCACGCATCTCAGGAATGATGTTGGAAGTGCGAATAACCATGCCACTAATGCTAATCAGTTGATCAATGTCTGAAAACAGAATTAATATGACGAAAAATTGTTCTTAACAAACTATCAAAAGTATCGAACCTTCGGGGTTTAACGTTCGCATGTTCTTGGTCTTATCGGCGTTATATGGGCGCACTTGAATCTGATGGGCTAGAACCACATCAGGGTACTTGTCGAAAAACATTTCATTGACGGCCATATCCAAAGTAGGAATGACTTCTTGAGGGTAGCAAATGAGCTGACGATACAACTCTGCATCAAAGGCACGTAGATGAGCGCAGTTTACATTGAGAAATGGCATTTCTAACGTAACGATCTCTTCTAGCTTTCGAAGATACAAAGGACGAGTAGAATCCAAGTTCTCGGTCTGCTCGTCCTCTTCTGTGCGTGGTTCAATGAAGTCGAGGATGAACTTCTTGATCTTTCCCTTGCATTCGCTAACAACCACATCTGTGCCCCAAATCACTAATTGCGGACCAGTAGGTTCCAGGTGGCCGTCCATGTCCATGGGCTCATTCTCGGCGACCGGTTCCAAGTTAACTTGCCTCATAAAGCGATCGGACCTAATATCAGGTCTTTGACGAATGGGTGTACCTCGGGTGCTAGAACGCGGAGTACGAAGTGAAGACAAGGAACTTGGAGTACCATAGTTCAAAGGAGAGCTCAAATCCATATCATTGATAACTGAATGGAAAAGGTGGATAATAAAGTCATAAGTGCGTGCTTTCTCTCAAATAATAATGATGAAAGTTTACCCATTCCGGGACCAGGGCTTCTGGCTGGATTTCTTCTGGGAGTAGATGGTCCAGTCGGAGTTGGTGGTAAAGGTTCCAGATCAGAAAATTCTGATGGAGCATCCGACATTCTCCGGCTTCGAGATCCATTGATACTTCCATGAGCAGGAGACGCACCACCTCTGCTGGGAGTATTCCTAGACGATCTGCGAGTGGGCGTTCCAGCTCTAGAAGTTGCTGAAGCTTTGCTAAGAGTATCGTTATTAGCAGCTGATTGCCGGCTGCTACTCCTTCGACTGCGTGCTGGGGACGACATTCTGAACAAGCTGTTGCAAAAAAAAATGGCGTTCAATTGAGAGATCAACAATAGGTCATCTAAACAGTCCAAAATACTGGTTTTTGGAAGTGGTTTATATTGATGAGAAGTCGAACCTGAATACTAAGCTTCAAAATAAAATCACTAAGTGTTAATAAATTCAACTTACAATTTGAAACGGAAGCGAAACGCTAAGGAAAAAACACCAAACAACAAACACGAAACAAAGCGCAGCGTGGAACAACAGGAACTTCTAGAAAAGAGCGCGAACCACCATTATAAAGAAGGCGTAGCTTGGAACAAGGTTGCCTAGAAGGCCCCTCCTCTTATCACCGAAGTATGGACTTTCTTTTCCTTCGTAATCCGTTTCCTTGCATTTCTTTGCATGCATCACTATGTGAAGGAAAACTAAATAAAGAGTGCCACGCGATAAAGTAACAAGGGAGTTAAAATCTTCTTTACAGTTTTAGTTTTTTTATCCCGAAAAGACGTTGTGTAGTGCGAAACAACCGTCTTCCGTATAGAAGTTTTAATTTTCTCATCTCGTGTTTTCTTGGACTTTATCGCTTTTTATCTCGATCCGTATCCATTAAGGGTTGTCGGTCTAGAATTTGACCTTATGGTTTTAATGGTGCTTTATTCAGCGTTAGCCAGATCTCGTGCGTCATCACGAATCGATAGCAGAACATTCTACGATTTTTTTCTCTGCCTCATTTTCATATACAGCCTCCTCGTTGATTCTTCTCAGGACGAAAAGAAGAAACAGCATGCGACCCTTGTATCTTAGTTTTGCTGCACTTACATTAGTCGGTCTGGAGAGTTTGCAAACCAGCGCCGATTTGAAAGAATTCGAGGTGCGCGAAAAGAAAGAGTTCGTGTCATCGACGTCGGATTTGTGTGAACCTGTTGGCGATGGGGTTGAAAACGACACCATTTCTTCTGGAGGAACGTAAGTCATGAATAGGGATATTTTAACACCTTACTATAAAAAACAGAGTGACAAACTTTAAAAGTAGCTACTCCTCCAAGGTTGGTTTTTTTTTTGCGTTGTCATGCCGACTGCGCAGGCTGCTCAACACGTGACGCCCTTTAGGAAACAACCTTGAGTGGATGCTCGTGAGTGCAGTACTATGATGACAAGGCAGAATTTGATCAAAGAAAGGGAAAAATCACTAACTAGCACCAGTATTTTCAGTGGTGAAAACGAACAGAGTAGTGGAGGTTTTAATTTGGCTTCTGCCACAGTTTAAAGCCAAAAAAGAAAAATCACCAGAATTTGTTTCGTAGTATCTACTCGTCTATCTAGGTAGGCGAAATCACTTATGTAATTATGGGACTTCGTGAAGAAACGGATCTCGCCCTTCAAGTGCAAGATAGGTTTGTAATCTAACAAGAATTTCATTCAAGGAAATCTGTACATGTTCCTTGATATTAGTGTATGTTATTAACAGCAGCTTAATTAATTGTAAAACGGTCATTTGAATTCCTTAGTTGGTTTGGTAGCTGGCTTCGGTGGTGCCCAACTTCCATGTCTCTCTTACGAGCAGCGGAGAAGAGACTTTTTTCTTGTAAGTTAACTTGACGGTTGTGAAAAAAATGACAAACTTTGAAATTTCGTTGATCTGGTTTCTTTTTAGATTTAAAGACGCCGTTTACTGGCAAGTATGTGGAGATTGGGCCCGTTGTTGGTGGTCAAGACAACAAGATATGGACCATTACCGTGAATGAGAATTCTACAAAGACCCCTTTGGTGCTACTCCATGGATTTGCTTCCGGAGTGGGTTTGTGGGTTTTGAATTTAAAGGCTTTTGCTTCTCAACGGCCAGTTTACGCCATAGATCTCTTAGGTAAAATTGAAAAATTAAATTCTGTATTTATTTCCCGATTGCTTTACTCGTTATGTGTAGGATTTGGTAGGAGCTCTCGCCCCAATTTCAGTCGCGATGGCCTCACGGCTGAAGATGAGTTAGTGCAGTCAATAGAGGCTTGGCGACAAAAAACGGGCCTGAAAAAGTTCATTCTGTTAGGACACAGTATGGGAGGTTTTCTGGCCTCATCTTACGCTCTGAAGCATCCGGAAAGGTACATTATGGGATGAAGTCTATACTATTCTGTAACTTGATTCGAATTTTGCGACTTTTATTAGAATTTCTCACCTAATTCTGGCTGATCCATGGGGTTTTCCGGAACGGCCGGTTGACTTGGCCAGTCGTTATCAGATCCCATTTTGGGTCAAAGGGATTGCATTTCTTATTCAGCCTTTCAATCCGTTATGGATCCTTCGAGTTGCTGGTCCATGGGGTAAAGTTATGCCGTATTTAAAAGAATGAAAGTTGGACTCAAATTGATAATGCTCGAAATTAAGGCCCGGGTTTGGTTCAGAGAGCGAGACCTGACATCATAAAGAAGTTTTCGGAAGTAATAGATGACGCTCATGAAGTTATTCCTACTTATATTTATCATTGCAACGCTCAAACACCATCGTAAGTTCGGTTAATCACCAAGTTATTTTTTGTTCAGTAGTTTCATAATCTGCTATAGGGGGGAATCTGCGTTTCATGCTATGATGTCAAATTTCGGATGGGCCAAATTCCCTATGGTACATCGTATTGAAAACTTGAAACCAAATGTGCCTATTACTTTTCTGTACGGTGGTCGATCCTGGATTGAGAGAACCCCAGGAGAGCAAATCCAAAAAATTCGAAAGCAAAATGGGTCATTTGTTGATGTTCACGTACGGAATTCCTATACTTCTTAGTCTTGTCGAGTTACATATTTGAAAATCTAGGTAATCGCCCAAGCTGGTCATCATGTCTATGCGGATCGCTACGACGTTTTCAACCATTTGGTTTGCAGTGCCTGCGATATCGCTGACCAAGCTGGAATGCCTGTTCCAGAAGGAACCAAAGTAGACCCTTTCGATGAGAAATCTGTTTTTGAAACAGAAGAAGCCGAAAAGAAGGCTGAGACGCATACGGTGTTAGGTCAAGCAGTATTAGGGAAGTTGGAAGCGATGGAAGCAGTACCATAGGCTACATTTATTCCATTCATTTAAGAATATGTGTACTACTAAAAGACTGTCCTCGGTATTGCTGTGTAAATATGTGTAATACAAGTGGAAATTTACAAAAATTTCTGGCTGCCACCAGCAAAACGCCCGTCTAATTTTTTGGAACGCTGCAAGAAAGCTTTTCGTTTAGCATCATCCAACTGGTTTGTTTGTAAATCTTTCTCGCGATCGAATGGCATTCTCTCTTTGACAACCACTCCTTCTTTCTACGTTACAAAGCTATCAGTTAATAAAAGTTGACTAAGTATGATATACCAGTTACCAGCTTTCGTTTCCTTTCTTTATCGTGAATTTCCATGAGTGTCTTCTTCCTACGCTTGGAGTCGTGATCTTTTATAACAGCTTCAAGTTCTGTGTTACGTTTTTGTTCTTGAGCTTTCCGTAGCAAATCAGCCTCAGTTGTAACTTGCTTCTTATCTTTCGGTTTTGGGGGCTTAAAAGACAATAACATATTGGCAACGTTTTCAGTCATGCAAGTTTAGAATTGTTACCTCGGAATTCGGAGTGTCAGTCCATTCTTCACGACCGACAATCTCAGGTTTAGTCACCCTGTTGAAAGTACGCGGCCCCAATCCAAAAGCGGCAGATCTTACTTCCGGCAATTCTAACATCCAAGTTTCTCGCTTAGGCTCTTCCACTTCATCCTTTATTCAAAAACTTGTAACTTAAGATTTGACATCAGAAAAAAAGAAAAAGAAACGTACAGTTTTGGTCAACTTATTTTTCATCTTTTTCGCTCGTTGTTCAATTTCATCCGCTGCAGAATAACTAGAAGGTTGGGCTGCAGGTGGTAGAGGCCCTACTATGCCTTCATCTTCGGACTCGGAATCTGTTTCTGGGTCTAGAATTGCCTTGTCTAAGTTAGTAAAACGAAAATTGTTGGACAATAGCTTGACCATTGCTTCTGGAAATCTGGAAGCCAGGAGGAAGAGCAGGACCCACTATTTTCTTGGAAACGCAAGCCTCTTCACCGGCCATTTTATTCTCGGCTGGTCTGTTATTTCGCAATAAATGTTCTGGTAGAGCAGGGCCATACGTTTCTTCGTCTTCATCGTCTAATTTGTCTTTTACTTCTTCGGCCTTTCCTTCATCATTAGTCACTGGATTTTTCTGAAGATGTGGCGGTAGAGCTGGTCCAATGAAGGACATGACTGTACCGACTGTAATTTAGCCTTATAGGCGATTTTTTAAACAGAAACGAGAATGAGAATAGGAAAAATGTTACTACCTTGCTATAGCGTATGAGTGCAAGATAAGGTATGGTTATATCTATACGATCAGATCAGTGGAACCAAATTGTGTTTCTGCCGTTTATGTTCCTCCGTCCTTGATAAGATAGTATGTGCTAAGTTAAAGTAACAACACTAACACCATGTGTGAAGAGTCCTAACTGAACTTCCACTACGGCTTGTGGTGCATGCGCCTATTATTTCTATCAGAAATTCCACACTAGGCTGTGTTACCGTAGTCGTTCTCACGTCTGTGCAACGTAGTTCGTAGTTCACCCAGGAGATCACATCCGGTATTCCAAAAGTCTAGGTTCCTTGTTTGCTGATCATCTTTGCTTTGCTATGGCGTCCACATTAATTCTCCGGACTGTCCGAGGAATTTCAAGTACTTATCCAACTGTTTCTGGTAAGCAAGAGTGATTTTCATCGGCAAGGAGATTTCACCTAACTTTAAAGTCAATTTGTATGCCTGTAGTTCTAATGTATAGTAGGTGCAGTAAAAGTTCTCCTTCTCCCTATTCCTCCTGTGCTTTCCTGTGTTTTTGAGTAAAAAGCAAAAGGGCGAGATTCTAGTTCCGGTTTAATTTAATTCCTTCTTAATAACTAGTTCGCGTAAACATGACGTTTTGATAAGACCACGTTTCTTTTCTGTACTTTGGACCGTATGACCGGTTCATAGTTCTCTTGCCCTGTTGATTAGTTTCGTAGTTTAGCGGACTCTGTCTATGTCTTTTGACCTCTCTTTATCTAAGCACACATTACTGTTACTGGTTCGGTAAATAATTCGTCTAATCGAGAATAAGTCATATCTTACTGAATGCGTCATTATTCATTCGTATACAAATGTAATATAATCCGTTCCAGATGCTTTTCTGTTGCGCCGGCTGCTGTCAACCTCGACTTTCCTCAGCCGAATGCATACCGAGTATGAAGTCAAAAATAATGTGGCCGTTATTCGGTTTAATTCGCCAAATTCCAAGGTAATATGATACACCCATGAAATTTGACCAGCAATCCTAATCATCTCTGGTCAATAGGTGAACACATTAAGTCGCGAAGTAATGGCAGAGTTGGAAGAACTCATGAAACAAGTCCAGAATGATTCCAACGTCAAGGCTGGCGTTCTTATATCCAGAAAGCCGGGCTGCTTCATCGCTGGCGCAGACATCACAATGATGGAGAAAGCGAACAGCGCTGAAGAAGTCACGAAATTATCGAAAGACGCTCAAGAAGCCCTGTTTAAACTGGAACAAAGCTCCAAACCCTTTGTAGCTGCTATAATGGGTTCTTGCTTGGGTGGCGGTTTGGAAGTAGCCCTGGCTTGTCAGTACCGGGTCGGTGTGCAAGACAAAAAAACGGGGTTAGCTTTGCCGGAAGTTATGTTGGGGCTATTACCAGGAGGTATTTTACGAAAACGTCAGTCTTGCCAGGGCTTTCTCCTAATTCGCTTTTATTTTCTGGTACAGGTGGTGGTACCCAGCGTTTGCCTCAATTGACATCAGTGCCAACAGCGTTGGATATGATGTTGACTGGCAAAAATATTCGAGCCGACAGAGCGAAAAGAATGGGTATCTTAGACGCAACAGTTCAACCTTTGGGGCCGGGCCTAAACACTCCAGAACAACGGTTTGTGATGATTTCAATGGTTTAACTTGCCAAATAATGAGAGCATGTTATCTGTTTTTCAATGCTCTAGAACGTTGGAGTATTTAGAAGAAGTTGCTGTAAAGACGGCCGCAAATTTGGCCTCTGGAGATCTGAAAATTGCGAGGAAGAAGTCGCTTATGGATAATGTAATGGCCACAGCTCTGAAGTATAACTTTGTCAAGGACTACGTTTTCAACAAAGCTAAGGCCCAAGTTATGAAACAAACCAATGGGCTGTACCCTGCCCCACTGAAGGTACGATTCGGAAATCGAAGAGTTATTTTAAGAAAAATTTAAGAGCATGCGGTTTGTAATCGAATACTGTAGATCCTCGAAGTCGTTCGTACTTCTTTGGACAAAGGATCTAAAGCAGGCTATGAGGCTGAAGCCAAAGCCTTCGGTGAACTGGCAATGACAAATGAATCTCGTGGTTTGATTGGCCTGTTCCATGGTCAGACTGAATGCAAGAAGAACCGATTTGGCAAGCCAGCTCGCGAAGTCAAGTAAACTTAATACCTGCGAAACTGTTGTAGTTGTTTTATATAGTGCGCTTATGCTGTATTAAAGGACATTGGCTGTTTTGGGTGCCGGCCTGATGGGAGCTGGTGTAGCCCAGGTTTCCATTGAAAGGGGAATAGAAGTGATCTTGAAAGACACCAATGTGCAGGGATTAGCCAGAGGACAGAACCAAATTCGACAAGCTCTGAACAAGCAAGTGAAACGCAAGAAGATTACGAGGTATAACTCGCAATTTACTAACACAGTTAGCTAATTGCGCCTTTATTTCTAGCTTTGAGAGTGATCAAATCTACTCGAAGTTGGATGGTACTTTAAATTACGACCGATTTAAGCACACCGACATGGTCATCGAAGCTGTGTTTGAAGACCTGGGAGTTAAACACCGCGTTGTCAAAGAAGTTGAAGCTGTGCTTCCAGACCATTGCATTTTTGCTTCCAATACCAGTGCAATTCCCATCACCAAGATTGCGGAGGCCAGCAAGCGACCAGATAAGGTAAACAAACCGTTTATTTCAGAAGGAAAGTAAAAAAAAAAAATGCTTGTTAAATTTCCTTTCTTTTCTTTATAGTTCATTGGAATGCATTACTTCTCGCCAGTAGACAAGATGCAGCTTCTGGAAATCATTACGACTGAGAAAACCTCCAAAGATACCATCGCCTCTGCAGTAGATGTTGGTTTACGCCAAGGAAAAGTGGTCATTATTGTCAAGGACTGTCCTGGCTTCTACACTACACGCTTGGTTGCCACCCTCATGTCAGAGGCACTTGGTTTATTGCAGGCAAGTCAAAATCGCAGCTGTTGTTTTTCATACCAACCAAGCGATGTTTCTGGATCTTTCAAAAAGGTTCCGATCAGGTACGATAATTTGGATCGGCTCGGCGTTTCACCATAAAGTGGCAGAGATCGGATCGATTTTTTTAAAATGTATCGATCAAATCAGGCCATCTTATGGTCACAGTTCGTTTTATACTTTATTCCTTCTCTTTTTACTCGAAGTTAATTTTTATTATTGTTTTCCACAAAATGGTCGAATCGTCGATCGGATCTAGATTTTTTTTGTAAGTTTTACGATATTTGATCGAATCGGACCAACAGAAATTGACGAATAATCGAAATGACCCAAGATCTGACGTAAAAAAAAAAAAGATCCGGAAAACTGCAACCAAGCCGTCAACCGGTTCTCATATCCCAAATTAGGTTCAGTTATAATACCTTTACGTTAACGAGATTTGCATGCGTGAAACATTCTATTTTGGGAACGCAAGGTGTACAAACTTGGTTATAACTAACAAAGTTCTTGAACCTCGTTTTCCTTTTAACACTTCGCGTTCCCGGTAGTAATAATATTTTTTTCGTGTCAAATTACCAGGGTTTGGGAGCTGAAAGAGCCTCGCTTTTTGTTAATTAGTAGCGGCAGCGGGCTATGTAAATTTTGGTAGGTTTCGAACCCATCCCTGACTTACAAACTGGTTTTAAATTTTTTCCGGGTAAGAAGAAAAGCTGCCCTGCCACTTGCGGGGCTATTTTTCGTCAGCACTTACTTTCGTTCGGAATTTGTGATCCTTAATATATAATTTTGAGCTAAGCCTCGATAACGAGGAGTTGTCCATTTTACAAAATTACTGACGCAATCGTGTTTCGGGTAGGAGGGTGTGGATCCTAAGAAACTAGACAAGCTGTCCAGAGCTGCTGGGTTCCCTGTGGGAGCTGTCACCCTCAATGACGAAGTCGGTATTGACGTTGGAATGCACGTAGGTGAGACTATGATGGCTGCTTATGGAGATCGCGTGTTTGGCGTTGATTTCAGTTTTGTGAAGGAAATGGTGTCCAGAGGTTTTTTGGGTAAGCTTGCCACTTTCTAAACTTTTTTCCTCGGATCTTATTCTTCTGACTAAAAATATATATATATATATATATATATATATATATATATATATATATATATATATATATATATATATATATATATATATATATATATATATATATATATATATATATATATATATATATATATATATATATATATATATATATATATATATATATATATATATATATATATATATATATATATATATATATATATATATATATATATATATATATATATATATATATATATATATATATATATATATATATATATATATATATTTTATATATTTTTTGCGACCTTGCAGGTCGCAAGTCCGGCAAAGGCTGGTACGTGTATTCAGGCAATTCCAAGGATAGACCCGTCAATGAAGAAGCTTTAGCTATCCTGAAGAAATACCATGTGACACCGAAAGGCTTCCAAGGAGAAGAGGACATAAAACTCCGTTTATTATCTCGCTTTACCAACGAGGCTCTTCTTTGCTTGCAAGAAGGCATCTTAGCCAGTCCCGTAAGTATCTCCGGCAATAAATGCGACTGACGTGTGCTCAAAGGTGTCGTTTTTTTCTAATGCTTCTAGGTTGAAGGGGACGTAGGAGCCGTGTTTGGCCTGGGATTCCCACCTTTTACCGGCGGACCTTTCCGTTTCACAGACGCATTTGGTGCTGACAAGCTTGTCGCCAAGATGCAACAGTACCAAACCGCCTATGGAGTTTGTTTCCAGCCTTGCGACCTGCTATTGGAACATGCTAAAACCAACAAGAAATTCTACCCGCGATCCTAAAAGGGAAACTTGAAATAAAAAACTGAATGTGTCGTGTAAAAGGGAAATGTCAAGTCGAGATTCCTTTGCAATATCAGTTCTTGCCATGTAACTGAGTTTCGTGACATACCAGGTAAAGTTAGATTCTAAATTCAAGCGTCCCAATGGTAGCTTGGTTCATCAATGCAATTACTGATAGCAAGGTATATGGTGTCTAGCACCATGATAGCTTGTTCTCAATACATGAAAAATTAGAGAAAATAACGAGTTTTAATCACAAGAAGAAAAATAAGGAGGAGCTTTATTTTCCATAACTGCAATCTTACAAGTCATGCTGGCGTTTTGGAGGTACCATCGATTATCGTACAAGCGCGCCAATACGACAAGCAGGCGAGAAACAGTCACATTTATATTCCGACCTGGCCAGCGAATTATAGCGCATTATCTTCGCTATAGTACATGACGAGAGACCGGGACATTCTGGCTGGTAGCAATGTTTTAAGTTACTGTTTAAATTTTTTCTGGACACTTTTCGAATAAGAGAAGGGGAAACTGGTACATGTTGTGTCCAGTGATGTATACATAAAAGTATTTGCCAGCTTCAACTGAAAGAAAGGTCGTTGTGTCCCGAGTCCCTTCTCGCTTTCACTACTTGAATGTTCTGCATGTGAGGTGGATTAGTGAAGGGCACTCCCATGACAGGTATGTTACGTTTCCCTTGTTTTTCATGAGAAAAAAAAAACAAAATAATAAAAAATACTATTATGAAAAACTGAGCCAGACGCTACCTTTTCGGTCAGTTCATGATAAGCGAAAGAGGCTGACATAGAAGGGCAAAAGCGACCCAGTAGAGCCACCACAAGATGAAAGCGTTACGCAAGAACTTAAAAAAGAAAGAAACACTTTTTAAGGAAGAAGCTCATCTACAGAGTTGATGAATCCGTTCCGCTTAAGAATTGCTGGATCCAGTTTCGGACAACATCGCGGGTGTAGGCCCATGTTTTCTAATTCTTTTCTAAATTGTGATGACTTGCATCAACTTGAGCTGAAAGGAAGAATGAAAATTAAGTAGCAAATTCCAGCATATGAAAATAACGAATCTGATGATCCAGTATCGGAATTAGAGCTGCCATCTCGAATTATGTCCAGCTGTAGACTACCTTACATTTCTCTTCACGTGCGTGACGCATCTGCATAAAAAGTTTCGGTCGTCGGCAACAAGTCCTATTTGAATATGGACAAGCAAGATCGTTTCGTCGCGATTAGACTGGCAGGTTTTTACCATGTGTTTTCGGAAGAGTAGCTCATTAGCAACTAGAACAACCAATTTCATACCCAGGCAGGTAGAAATTTATAGGGACGTACTGTGAAAAGCTCACCAAAAGGCTGACAGCAGAATCGGACAGTATACGAAGAGGCTTGGAAGAAATATAAACCAGTGAACGTTTGTTCGGAGAATTTAGTCTGCGTAAGGGTGACAATTGAAGCACGATGCTCTAATATGAATTACAAGAAAAGAAAAAAGGCTCTAAGCCGCTCTGCTATTAATACAGGAAGACAAAAACTCGCTACAGTTAGAAATACGTTATTGCTACTATTCCAGGAAGAGAAACGTGCGATCGGCGTACGTAATTAGGTGCAACACAGAAATCTTGAAAAAAGGGGCCTGTTACATCCTCCAAATTTACTTAAAAGGGCATCTCGAACACCTGCTCACACGTGTTATGGAAAGTTATCGGCGTTCATTTGAAAGGGTTAACGACTGCGTTGAAAACCGGAGAACGGGCAATTCTGTCCTCGTGTTATGGGATACGGATAGATGCGCTCCTACGATTTTAGGACAATTCCTTAACATAGATCAGCGGTTCTTAAACTATGCGCCGCGGCGCCCTAGTGCGCAGTGGTAAACTTGCAGGTGCGCTGCGAGAAATTCCTATAATTGCATAGATGCAGAAATTATATAGGCCTATTTTCTAAGGGGCGCCGCTTGAGCTGGGGATATGTTCCGAGGGGCGCCGTGGCGAATTGGGAATACTGTTAGTGAGCCGCGAATGAAAAAGTTTGAAAACCCCTATGATAGATGTATACTCATAAAATACACATTTGGAGTTGAACTTGTCTGAAATCTAATTTGACGTAAGGAGTGACTGGTATTTATGGCCCTTGAAACAAACAAGAAAACAGAAACTTGAAAGGATAGCGAAAGACGTAGATGATGCATTTCTCATTTCATGCTGTTTGTCTTCCAAACCAGCTCAACTCAAATCAATTAATTGTTTAACAAATACTGAAAAGAGCTATATTGGTAATGAATCACTGCCGCGTTTTGAACCTTCATGCTGGACAATCTGACTAAATTTTGGTTGTCACCCAAATTTCACGGAATTTTCCATGCCACATTTCCCGAAGTTTTCAAGGATGCTGGCTTGTCATGGACTTAATAGTAATGACAGGATTTCGCTAGAAATGCATGTTGACCATTATTGGAGACACAAGCTTCATCAAGGCTAGTTCTCTAAACTGGTGAGCTCCAGCTGAACTTGGCTTTGTTTCCTACAGCGTTTTTTTTATATTATTATTAAGCTTTCTACGATGGTTTTTGACGTCCAAGAAAATTATCACCAAACTACGAAAGGCCAACGCCAGAAAGGGAGTTCAAATGAAGGGACGCTAAGGAACTTTTTTTCACATTGCAATACGTCTATGAAGCCTCTATATCAAGCGTGAAATGCTGATGCAGGGGCAATGAACAGGAATGCTTTAGCCATCCATTATGTAGTTGTATCTCTACTGGGCCTATCCCAGAGCTAAGTTCATCGGGTACGTTGTTTGGATTCACGCGGCTATGCTTTTTCAAGCTAATCATTATAAAAACGTCAAGTCCACCGAGTTTTTAAACGGCAATTTCCAAATCAAGCAATTTGTGGCCGACCCGCCAGCAAGGATATACTGGTTTTCACAGAAAAAGAAACCAAAACTATAAATAGCACCGCGAGGTCAAGTCTCACGGGAATGTTATTTTTATACTTGTTCACTTATTACGTCATAGTCCCACAGCAAACATGTAAAGTAGGTAAAATTTAAGGCTCAAAGGTGAGAAGTTTGTAAAAGTCTTTCGAGATTCAATTCCGCGTTAAATTCCGGCGGCCCATATCTTTAACCCCACATCTTTATTAGACGCCCGTAAGAATGAATGCAGTTAACCCTTTGTTTAAGGTTCACTTTATTTACGGTCATCGTTAACATTTCTGCTAATAAGAACTAGAATGAAATGGAAGGTTCTGAAACACGGTTTTCTCATTCTCATTCCGGCAAACTGACACAAAAAGACCTAAGTATTTTGTTTTTATTTCTTCCTAAACAAGGAAAGCTCAAAAATTTCAACTTGGCCTGAAGATCTTATACACGTAGGTATATAGCCAACAGTTATTTTCTTCCCCAATCGGTTTGCACTCTTCCAGACCTTTACTCTTCCGTGACTTTGAAACGTTTACGACTTGATTGCAGCATTTTCTGTCCTTGCTGTCCCCGGACTCGGCAATATCCAGAAGTAACATCCAAAAAAAGGGGGAAAAAAAGGCTCATAAAACTTTGCATATCAAGCAAAAATGCACACCCTTTCTTTCCTTTGATTTTACTGTCGCCCACCATGATACTTTCCCCCCGCTTTCCATCGCAAGAAGAACTTGTAGATATTAATGGAAGTCTTATTTGCATGCCATTACAAAAGCCTTTTATTTTCCGATTTCGGATTTAAGTGCTGCATTCCGGATACCGTCATCATCTTAGATATTAGGTCTCAAGACGACATGTCACGAAATATCCCTACGATTTTCATTGATAACGGAAGCCGGAAGTGTGGTTCATTCTAAAGTAGAACCGTATTCAATACGCTTCTACTTTAGAAAGTAGTTTAACCCTCAAAGAGTCTTTAAGACCTGAAAGAAATCTTATTGTTCTTTAAACGTCACATGGCCACTCTCCAATGTCAATTTAAACTTGCAAACGGACTTCATATAAATGGAATTCTGTCGTTTTCTTTCGTTTCGTGTATCAGCATTTGGTCATGGGCAATGTTTGTTTGCTGTTTTTCGCACTATTTTGCTCCTTATTTGTAACTTTTTCGCTTTTTGGCTGCTTACTGTGCTGCGCACTTTCATTTTGCATCACCCCATTTCAGATACATTATTCATGAGCGATTGGACTTCAATTAAGGACTTGTAGAAGTGAGACAGAATCAAATCCTTCATCTCTACTTCGCGAAAAAAGTAGCTCACCGTTATTTTGAAGCTTTGGGATAAAAAAAGAGCGGGAAAAGACATGACTATCCAAACCTGAAACAGCATCAACCAATCGCAACCCACGGATACATTGCCAATAAAGTAGCCTGACATTATTTAAAGAATAGACTAAAAACTGACTGATGATTCAAGCTTTTTGTTCAAAGACATTGAATTTACTGTGCTTCTTATAGCGTGTCCGCCTGCTAGAAAAAGAACCGACAATCCTAAAATAAGGGAAGGGTCACAGGGTATGTGTACATTGAGCTATTCTAAAATGGAGTAGTCGTGAAGGTAGCTGTCCAACTGGTCGAGCAGTCACCGATATCGTTCGAAAGCTAATTTAATTTGCATACTTAAATTAATAAAAAGGAAGACAACTGCCGCTGGATAACCTATGGTATCTTGCACTGGTTACTGAAGAATATTACTATTTGACTGCTCTTGAGGACAACGTTCACATTACAAGTCAAATCGTAAACGAAAGACATACCTTTTCTTATTATTAATTGCTCTATTCTTAGAAACTTGGCAAGTTTTGGGGCTCTATATGCATGTCATGAAGATGAACAATTAAAAACCGATATGCAGAAAGGAAAGAGTACCTCCAGAATATTTCTTTCGAGCAGCGTTCCGAGTCGACGACCTGTCTTCGATTGCATTCCTTTAGCTTATAAACACACGCATACATACATATTACCCTGAAAACGATCATAGCATTCCTTAAGTGCACTTTTATCCGCGTACAACTGATCTAGCAATACTTTTGAAGTGACCGTTTATGTCCTGGCGTAAAACATAGAATACCTTTTATGCGGCAATAGAATCTCATCCACAACAAATGACAGACATTTAGAAAAATCATTAAATATATGAAAAAAGGATCCTTTCAGCAGGCCTACAGAAAATAATACAAGTGCGGAACCGCTTAATGGCTTCCAAATGAGTTTTTCTGCTTTCCAGTAAGTACTAACGAAGGTGCAGTTACAGTCTCTATAGCTGTACACAGCACAACTGGCTAGTCCTTATCTGCATGTGTTCAGTTGTTTGTTCATGTGGCCTCTTGGTCCCTTTTGGTTTTCCTTTTTTTATTTTTAATCCAGGATCACATGTTTGATAAGCCATCACATCACTATGAAGGTACTATGCAAATGAGCCCTTTTCCCAAACATGGACAAGCAAGAAAGTCTTCTACCAGCCTGCACCATCAGCAGCAAAACATACGATGTAGCAGGGTTGGTTTCCCTGAAGCTCTCCACATATCCTCCCCGGCCTTATAACTGGCCCGCCTCGTTCTGATCGCTGCATGGCTGAACTGGGCGACAATGACATACATGCATTCTTAATGAAGAGCCAAAAGCCTCTCACAATGTGATGTACTCTCGTAGATAATGTCACGCATCGCTTCCTATAACGATGCCAGCATACTTCACTTGCCTAAAATAAACTGTCTATCAAGCACATGGTATTCTTCACTCGAGGTATTCTTCAAATAAGGGATAGTTGGTTATATAACCAATTAATTGGTTCCGATGAAAGATCGAAGATAGAACATATCTTCAACTTCATTTTCACCCAAACCAATTAAACTAAGTGCTAAACAGTTGTAACGTATGGATGTTGACGTATTATACCGGCATAATATGAACCAATTTTTGATCGTAACTCATAACTTTACAGGAAACTAGTGTTAGAACGTACGTTTCAGCCAAACCGGTCTGGCAGTTGACAATCCTGTTTCCATTTTCCCTTAATTTAGTACAATAAAAAAGCCCGCCAGCTTAGGTCATTTTTCTTGGAAATGAGCTATAAAAACTAATCGACTTTTTAGTAAGGTAAAAAAAAAAAAAAAAAAAAAAGTTCGTTTGAGATGGCAAAAACGCTGTCATCCTGACGAATGCACGCTCGATCCCAACATGTATAATACGCCCTTTTCTATTAAAAAGAAGTGAGCACTATAAAGCTAAGCCAAACGTCGCTAGCTAATGGTAGCGCCATACAGATTAAACATTCGATTCTATCCCTCCAACATCACATATTGCAAGAAGCAACTTGCGTGCAGAATTGAACCTTCTATACGTGAAACGTCTTTAAGGGATAAATATCGGAGTGCCAATGACCATGCCGGACAAAAATGGGTTTACCTTACGTCCAGTATACGACCATTCAGGATGTTGAAATCTTTTAACGCTAAAAACTCCGTAGTTCCATGAAACACATCCCAGGCCATTATCATAACTGTAAAATACACACATGGCCTAAATTTAGATTCAACTACACCCGGCAAATGGCATAAACGAATGAAACAAACAGGTCATTGACTGGCGCCTGTTAAGAGGAAACAGCAGGTGGAGAGAACTTCATCCGACACAGCGAAAAATTCAAGTCAAATGAAGTTGTAGCCAATTTGGACTACAACGCCTATATCCTTCATCACTTGCTCAAAATAGATTTTACACTTTTCCTGACTACACGAATGATATAACCTCTCATGTTCGTTTAAGATACACAGAATAAAAAACGAAAATTCCACCTAGTCACAATTAATTCCTGTTAATTAAAGTCAAACAACGGTTTGCAACAGTTACTGCACATCAACTAAATTGATCTTATCAAGCTTATTGAAGCAGATTTTATGCTTATCCGGACTATAAGAATGGCCTAGTAACTCTCCTAATCGTTTAAGAAGATACACAGAATAAACCCACGAAAATTCGACCCACCTAATTACAATTAATTCCTGTTAATTAAATTCAAAGAATGGTTTGTAACAGTTAGTCGACTGTTCACATCAACCAAATCGATCATATCCAGCTTGCTCGAACAAATTTTACGCTTATCCCGACTTTAAGAATGACCTAGGAACTCTCGTGTTCGTTGAAGAAGATATACCGAAAAACCCACGAAAATTCCACGCACCTAATCATAACTAATTCATGTTAATTAAAGTTAAACAATGGTTTGCAACGGTTAATCAATTGTTCACATCAACTAAATTCATCATATCAAGCTTGCTCAAATAGATTTTTGACGTATCTCGACTATAAGAATGGCGTAGTAACAACTAAACTGACCATATCAAGCTTGTACCATCAACATAGTCAATGCGCAATAACAAAAAATTCCAACAAAAGCTTACGTAGAAGAAGAGTGGGAAAGATTTAAGGAGATCGTAATCCAGTACTTGGATGCACGCTGGTTCGCTAGTATGCCCTTGCGGCTTTAGGGCTCACATCCACCATAATATGACGTGTTAATCAAGGAGGTGTCGTAGTTTTTTTGCGGCCATGATTGACGCCTCATCCCATCTCCCATTTCCATTTCTCTGAGTGCAACACTTTTTACATGAAACGGCAGACGGGCATATACATGGCGAACCCTTGGAGATCTCTTTTTAGAAAATATTCTCTTTCTGGCACAGCACAAATTACATTACCTGGTTTAATGGAAATTAAACTTCCAACTCTACACTATAACTGCGTGAATACCTCTTAATCATATCTCTTTTCTAATCGTGCCGCTGGGAGAATTCCTCATATCAAAGAGTCCGATTTCTATTATGGAAAAACTATGGACCTATTAATTTTAGAAACAGAAATACCTGCATAAAGGACTTGGCTAAACGGCGGCTTGTAAAAAGTCAACATCTTTCTCGTAGACCTTCATAGAGCCTTTTTGTTTCCACATCAAGTTTCTTTTCGAAGATTAAGACTTTATAATAGCCGAAAATGGGCGGTAGAAACGCTAAAAGAATTCAAACTCGCGCAATTAAACACTCACGAGATTTTAAAAATAGGGACAAAGCTCGGAGAGCTTCCTATCCATATTTCGAAATTGTGAGACACCCCTATATAGCGGGCCTACGTGCTCCCTAGTTGCTCATCCATCACCAAAGATTTGGACGTCATGACTATAAGACGGTTCATTTTTAAAGCTTTTATTACAAACGCTTGAAAGCTCAGGTCAGGCGAAAATAAAGTGCTATTTCCGAGAATTACGGTACACGAAGGAAGCCAAAAAATCTTCATATATCTCTATAAGCTATTTTCATGAGAAACTTGCACGTCATGTCAGACATTTATGATAACCATGATCTAATTATGCAAATGAGGGATCCTTCTCTTGCACTTCATGGCTTGAGGAAACATGAAATTCCATCCTGTTTAAGAATTATTGTTGCGAATCAGTTGGTGTTATTTCTTGCGAATTCACTAACCTAAAAGGTGTTCCAACATGTGCACGTACGCAACTATTACGTACAGTTAAACCCGCTTAACAAGAAATCGAAGGTACGGAAATATTTTTTCGTGTTAAAAGGAATTCGCGCTAAGAGATGTATGCAAAAAACCTAGTTAATAAAAAAAAAACTTTCGTGATAACAGAGTTAATATTCAAATTTATACTCGTACATTGACATTCTATACATTTTAAAGCATTTTAACAGACTATAAACAAAAATGAAATATTTTGACTGCCCACAGACTGTTGGTGCGAGAAAGACAAAACTTTTAACTTAAGTCAGGGATGTTGCTAAGGCTCTCCAACCCTTCCCATTGGCAGAGGGAGAGGGTAGGTAAGAAGACAAAAGTGTTTTGACGTCCAGAAATATTTTGTCCCAACAAAACTATCTTTTGTCGTTCCTCCAAGGCGCGAAAAGTTTTCGCGTTAAGTGGTTTTTGTTTCGTGTTAAAAAGAAAACAAATGTATGGAATTACATAGCGTTATGTCGGGACCAGAATGCAATTTTGTTTGAACAGGTTTTTCGTGCTAAGCGGTTTCGTGTTAAACGGGTTTCACTGTACCATATTTAAGCCTCTACGTGGCTTCAGACCTTACACATTTTGACACAACTCTAGATGATAACCATCTTTAGAGACAATGTTTCTCGACATGGGCGATGTACATTGACTTGAAAGACTAAGTCGCTTGAGTACTAAACTGACATTTATTCGAGGCTTTGGCGAGTTAGGGGTTTAAGTTTAAAGGGGATTTTCTCTTTTCTTTGTGAGTATACACGTTCTACCATGATCATTTCTACAGTTCTGGAAAGGCATGCAAGTCAAAGTTCAGGCAAATCAAGTTTAAACTGGGTATTTTGCCCAGCACTGCTAATGAGAAATAGAGAAGACCAAGGGACGGGAAAAGATTTGCTCTACTGGGGATAACTTATCTTGGCATTTTATCTAAGAACAGGGGACTAGCATCGTTGACCGTGAAAGGTTCCTTCATCGTATATTCTGTCCATCATACCTGAGCCGAGTGAAACTCGAATTTCAACAGACCTTATACCAAAGCCCATTTTTTTAAGTCAAGGCTATTCGAATTTCAAGACCGTCAACTTTTGCTGGGGTAGACCTAGAAGAATAACTAGGAAGTGTGGTCGCATAGCCCCGCTCAAAGCCAAATCGGATTATAAGTAGAAAGCTAGACATTTCCAATGTGTTAGTAACAGTAATTACTGTAAATATGTACACGTCAGACGTCAAAGACTTACTTTTGGATGCCCCAAAGCAAATTCGGATTACGCTGCTCAGCAATCTGTGCCCAATACAATACAATTCGATGTGTGGGAAGTATGAAGATATTATAAGAAATATTGAAATGTTGTGAATGTAGTGAAGGTACGGTACAGTACTCAAACAATTGATCGCAATACGGACTTTGCAAATTGACCAATGACATTGCTTTTCTGTCGTTTCGAAAAATCCTGTAATTTCCAGGCTACTACTACGCTTACATACGGTGTCAACACGATAACCCTGCTCAACTCCACAGTCAATTAAAGAAGCAGGTCATTCAATTAAGTTTCCTTTAGTAGTGACGCTACATCAATACTGTATTTACTGGCAAAATGGATAAAACAATAAATTGCTTGGGTATACAAGCTATTGATAAGTATAATAAGTTCTTGATTAATTGAACTTGAATTGAATTTGAGATAAGTTCTTGATTCATGGTCGCCAAGCACTTTCCTGGTTCTGTCCTTTTGCCAGTAATTGAACGATATGATATTTATTTGAATGACGTACTCCTTTAATTCATTGGGAATTTTAGAATGGCTAGTGTGTTGAGAACCCTACATAAGCGTAGTTGTTGTCTGGAAATGACAGAATTGGTCGAAAAGACTGAATAACAATGTCATTGGTCAAATTGCAAAGTCCGTATAGCAATAAATAGTTTAAGTACAATAAAAGTATGCAATAGACCAAGAAGTACAGAAAGAGTTGAAGATATTGAAAGAACAAAACGAAAAACACCATCGTTTCGTACTTCATACCACTGCATCGTGCCCAAACATAGCTTACTAGCCAAAAATATCCGAAGGTTTCATTACTTACTGGTACTAGACAATTCGTTCAGTCTATGGCATGCTAATTTAGCACTGAGTCTCTATCAAGTCATGGGAAATTCCCGCAATATTCAATCCCGTCATCGCGGCAAGGTAAAGAACGTATACTATTGCCGAGTTTCTAGGATGTTACCGTCTAAGTATCTCAAGCGGGAGTACGTACGTGGGTTCTCGAAAGCCTTCATGCTCCTATAGCCTGCGGTTCGCGGTGCCTAGCTTTGAGACAGTTCTGGATCTGTTTCTCAACCAACGATCATTAAAAACTTGCGTTTGCAGGATATACCTCTACCGTTTCTGACTGAAAATTTGTATCTGGCGTTTGTAGTCTCGCTTAGCCTGTTCGGGCTGTTTCGCGCGAAAACTTCACCGACAGCTTTGGTATCACGAATTTTATGAGTGTACCTGTAAAACCTGTTGCACACGCGAGAATGAGGAAGAAGAGGAAAACTTGATCCGCAAGATCGTATAGGCCAACTTCAAGTATCAGGAATTACTACTATAGAATAGAAGCAAGAAACAAGGACCATACCGTAATCTCCCCAGACAAAATATGAATCGTGGCATCCAAACCGGAACGGTTAGGAGTCCTTGCGTGCGGCGTACCGTAGTAAGCCATTTCATTCTCAATATTTTTTTACTACACTTACCCCTGTAGTCGCCGCACAATTGCTCTGTGAGAACAGAAGGACAGCCGCTCTGTTCCCGTATCTATTTACAAATCTATTTTTTTCCCTAAAGTGAAACATTACTTATTAGAGCACAAATACAGCGTGCAGGTTGGAGGTTTTTAATCGACAAAAATGGACAAGCAACTACACATCGTTAAGTGCTTTCAAACATACTGAATGTATTACGGGAAAAACAAAGTAGTAGCTGCCTTCATTGCAATTCCAAACTTGTTCAAACTTTGGCAGCTAGACGAATCGCTTTCCAATGTCTCACCTGACTGCCCAAAGACCTACTTCATCGACCTTCCTCGCGTCTTCGACAGAGATCTAATCAAAGCACAAAGCAGCAGCCTGGAGTAGCTGAAAACGAATAAAAACAGAAGCTTGGCCCTTGCAGTCCGCCATGATTTAGATTGACGATGGACGATTTAGATCGGGCCCAAAATGACGATTTAGTACACTTGACGATTTAGATTCTCTGGGGCCCAAAATGACTAACTGGTTGAAAATCTAAGGGAAAACTCTCCGCCATCTGCATGCTTTTGTGCAATGTGCATAGATTGTGTAGTTCAGAGATGCAATCTTGCCAGGAACCTCACTTCCCGGCCAGAAGCTCAAGATTTGCGGGTATTTCTCGCTGGGCGTACGAGACGAGCTGCCAGAAGCGCTGCCATAACGCTATGAAAACCTCAATCCATCTCGTCCCTTAGCTATGGCGTATCTACCTGAGCTTGCGGAGTGGAGCCGTGCCCATGATTTTCTGGGGGGGCAAACGTGGCATCAACCAAGGTTGCTAGGTGGTGTTTCCAAATGGAATCCTGTTCTCTCTCCCTCTCTCTCTCTCTCGGTCCATTCCTTTTCTGCCCTTTTTCCTTCTCTTCTTATTTTCATCAGAAATGTGCCTATCTTAACTTTCCTTTCCGCGTTTCCTTAGGTCTCTTTTACTACCATCTTCTTCGTACAGCTTCTTTTTGAACTATCCATAAAAACCCAAGAGGGGCTGTAGTGAGTAATAAGAAGAGAGTGCCGTGAGCGGACAGATAAGCAGTACAGAAGAAAGGAGTTCGACTTGGAAGAGTGGTACCGGAGAGAAAGAGAGGGTAGAGTTTGTCTAGAAGGCCAGCAGCACTAGGTTGCCATTCCCCGTGTGGTAAGTGCCAAGAGTTTGGATTTCCTGGACAAGCCAAAAATGTCAGAACGTCAGCCATACTGACCCTTGAATACCAAACCACGTGTTGACGTTTATCCCCAAGAAAAGAAACGACTGTCAAGAGTATAATTCCAGTTCTCGGAATTCGAAAAAAACATTTCTTCACTGGCTCATAAGTGATACAGTTTATTGCGAGAAGTGGTTATATGTGATGCCAAAATTGAAGGTTGTGTAGTCCTGCTTGCAAACGTCCTTTTCTATGCCCTACGGAGTAATAGCCAGTCAATGTTGCATGGATGGGAACACCCACGCATTTGCATAATCAAAAGAGGTTTGGACGCATCTTTTGAATGTTGTGTGTGTCTTAAGATAGCCCGCAGCGCAGAACGTTACCAGACTGGTTGTGGAGCGGTAAAGCTCTGTTGTTCGTTTCAGGAATTGAACGACAAACACGAAAACGTTCGCGGTTAAGGAAAACGAACCACGTGTTTTAACAGTGTTGGGGGGATAAACTTGTTATTATCATGGAAACCACCGGACGTTTACGCAGGTCTTTGGTTCCTCCTCCCCCGACAGGTTTTTCTGGTTACTACCATGGAAATACGGCGTCATTGTCGCCTCCTGGTCTCGTGAAACAGGATTCTCCTCCAGGAGCGACAGAACTGGATCTCGACAATTCCCAACATACTCTAAGCAGTCAGGGAGAAGATGCCAATGCCGTAGAACCGGCAGACTCAATAACCACTTTGCTGCCTGTTCCGCCCGAGGATGTTGAAGCTGAAGAGTTACCCATTTCTCCAACGCACGGGTGAGTTAACCGCAATCTCTGGTGACGTTTTTTCTCCCGCGAATTGATTTTTGCAGCATCGACTGAACTTTCACATGTGAAGGCATTCTGGGAGCGATTTTTGAGTCCTACATAACACACGTTTTACATTGGAGCAAAAGTTTCCGCCCTGAGTATGCAGTCTGAAATGTGTGCCTCGCCCTTTACCCTATAGGGACTATCTGACATCTTGCAAGCACAGCAACAGCTCATGCGCTCCTTTTTGCGTTTTCTCTCGTGCGTCCGACTGCGATACGCGCCCTCGTTTGACTGGCTCATTTCCTTGGCACGAGAAAACCCGCGAGGAGAGAAGACAAAACACAACATGGCGAATGTTTTAGCAATGTAAAAAGCTATTAGATCCGTGCCTGGATCCCTTTCTTCTACAACAGATATGTATTCGTTAAGTGAAGAATAGTCAACTTGGCGCTATACTAGGTCAGACTTTTTTTGTCGCCTTTCGTATGGAAAGGTAGCCAGCACACAGCCTCCGCTCGCTGTGCTGCTTGTAAGCGTGCCAGCCAATGAAGCACAAAGCGAACAAGAGCCGTCTTAGTTGCCGTGGGGATACAATTATTACACTAGGGCGATACAGACAATTACTCAGAGGGAGACACACTGCGAAGTAACATGATTGTCTAACTCCTGAGACGTTAAGATTAGACGCATCTCAAGGGAACAGTGTTGCTGTCAAGTACTGGAAACTTAACCGCGTGAACAAACGACAAGCCAGAGACTTGGCATACCTATCAAATAAGATTTTTTTCTTCTTTTGTCTCCTATTTTGGTCAGGACCATAACTTACACAAGGTAAGTTCCTTTACTTCTAAGCTACATGTGGCATCCCAAGCCATTCCCGGTTATCTAACCCGTTGGTACAACAATCACTGTTCCTCGACAGTGCTGGTTTCTGGCTTATTGTTCACTGTTGGCCAGAAATGTAAACCTCAACAGGTAAGCCTATCGGGAATTCAAAAGATCGTTAGGAACCTTTATTGTGCTCAAAGGAAAGTTTTGACCGCGTAATTACGACCGTGTTAAGTTTAGGTTAAGGGGCAAACAGAACTCGAAAATCGTAAATTGGCTTGAGGTTATTTGTGAATAAATTAAAGGAGAGAGAAAGGATAGTGAATGCATACTTTTGTATTTGGTTTAGTTTTGCCTAATCGCGCAGAATGCCAGGTTATTCGTAAACTTCGACGCAAAATGTCCGGTCTGACCTCGATATTTATCTAATTTACTCGTCTCTTGCGAGAACGCCGTCTGCATATGCAATTCGTTTCTCTCTCTCTCTCACTGTCCCGTTTTAAAATCAACTTCTGTCCAGCAAATGGAAAATGATGGGACTCCAGAAAGTAGACAGGGTTGGTTAAATGAGTTATTATGTGTCTGCAGTAGCAAATTTCCAGTCGCGCTAATTGCAAACATTCTAGCTACGTTGACTACCCGCTTGCTGAACATAATTTGAACTACAGCTTGCATTTAAAACGGAAGAAACATTGAGCTGGATCCATAATATTCCTGCAAAGATCTATCAAATTATTTTTCTTATTTATTATGGTCGTAGAATTACCGTGGGTGATTTTGCAAGTGACAGCATGCCACAAGTACAGTACATACGTTTTGCACAGGTTTTGTGGTTTGGGTCATTGGGTCACCTTGAACCGCCCTAAGTCGGTTATGGGCAAATGTTGGGGTCCTTGCTTGGTCGTTCGAAAATGACCTAGTGACTGTCGCCCATTGAATTAGCTTGGGAACCGTACTATTTTGGATACCTCCTTTTTTTGCTCAACATCAGGGCAAGTAAACCTACCTTTTACACCCTGACCTCTGCATGGAGTGTACCACTAAGCTAAGAAAAGAGTCAAGGGGGTAAGGAGGCATCCATTAAAGCGATAAACTGGAAAAGCCTCGTAAAACTGTCCCTTTTCCCCTTTGCCAATTTATGTACGGTCCAGTATTCTTCCTGTGCAAAAGGGGCCCTCTATGGAGTTACCAAACCCCGCTCGTTTGTGAAGCTTCCCAAGTAAAGGTCAAACCAAAGGCATGTTCTTTCCCCTTAAAAATATCTTGCTGAAATCTAGGGGGTTTCTGCAATGTATTCGTTCCCATGGAGCTTATTCCCTAGAATATCGGATCCAGGTAGAATTAATATTGACGACAGGGGAAGTATTGCGCATTTGGCTAATTAGGAAAGTTTGCGCAACTTCTTAGCCCTCGCTACAAAGGACACCTTAATTTCGGAGTGGTTGCTCAAGTAGCCACCATGGAAATGGAAACCAAAACAGGTTACTATCTTCAACCTTGCGTCTCTCCCAGGAACAGTACCCTTACAAGGCAAGTCCTCAGAGAGCATCAGGGAACGTATCACGCCTTGCATCCTTCTGTTCTGACATGGGAGAAACAAGGCAGAGCACAATGGGTGCCTTCTTTTCGGTATTTAGAGTTCCTTCAACTTTTAGACTACGCTGCCACAGTAGTAATTTTGCGCCCAAAAACTTTCGAAGAATGCCACAAGGAGGTTGGGGTATGCAGTTACCGTCCATTTTAGTCAACATACAACGTACCTACTACCCCGGTTTATGACTGTATGAATATATAGTAGACGAGAAAATAATCTTAGTGAAAATGTCAAGAAGTCGAGCAACCCTATATTTTCTTGATACATAACGCCCAACTGTAGAATTGCAAGCGTTTTTTCATAAAGATATGTTTAATGCTATAGTTATGTACACGAATTGTAAAAAAAAATCATCTTTAGCAGCGTACTGATGCTTCAATTATGCGTTGAGTGATTAAGCACTTTATATGCGTTATAGCCCGTGAATTGCTTCTTTACTTTCAAGAAAATTAACACCTTGTTTTGGTGGTTCTTTGAAACAACGCGGCTTGAATTTACTGTCATTTTTCAGCATTGTAATAAAGTCATTTACTGAGAATAAGAGCTCATAAAACGGTTTCATATGAGACAATCGAGGTAGTCTCGGTAATGTAGGCCGTGTGTGAAATAGCTGAAGCGTGATAGTTCAACCACACACAGCTTTGTATTGTCTGGCTTTAGGAGCTTGTGCTAGATTTTAATAGAAAAGAAATACAGGGCTATTCTCAAACAAAATCCATGCATACCGAAGTTGTATTCATCTACATACTAGGATCGTTGACTTAATTAACTGTTGTTTGCTTATGTATACATTGCAGTAAAATAATAAGGAATTCCAATGTTCCACCCACGAAAGCGTGGGGTGGAAAATCCCAAATAAGTAGTTGCGAACTTTTTTGGCATGGCGCATCTGCATACAGAGAGCCTTGCTTACTAGTCACGATCACATGCCATGGCGAAAAGTCAAACGCTAACATTGCCCAAGTGTTTAATGCGTCAAGGTAGTTTGAGCACGCAACTTTCACCAGTTGACTTGGTCTGTATGATACAGCGCAAGACGCTTTCCTAGATTCGGAGGTAAAAGGGACTTCGGGAGCTTCCTTACGACAACCGTATGACGTTCTTCTAGTTCCCACGTCGAAGCTTAAGGGCGATTGCCACAATTTCTAGGTAACTCTAGCAGGACTTCCCCTAAAACCTGTAATTTGCCAGTGTCTTAATCGAAATCGACTAGTTCAGTTCTTGCGTTTCCCATGAGTCAGATGAACGATGGTTGACGTCACAAGAGCGAAGGATGTGCTAGACATATCTCCACGTCGAACAGAATGAAAGTAACTTTTGTTTCTTAAAAAAAAATCGCATTCTTTCTTTCAAAAAGAGAAGGGACGGAAGTTCCAATGTTTTGTTTTCTTATTTTTTTTGCTATAAGGGAAGGGATCTTGGCAGGTTATTCTTTTCCACCTTATCTGGATGAGACTCGGCACAATGGGCGACAATGATTCAAGTAATGGTGCAAGAGCTTATCTAATATACTCTCAGGTTGCTCCTTTTTCAACAAAATGATGATTAGAGTGTGCTAATTCCGGATGCACATTATAGTTCTAGCTTTCTAATTCAGTCATTGGTCTTTTGGGGCAAATTATGTACTTGTAATGCAATACAGGTGTCAACGTCAACCTTTCTACCGTATATGTTATCACTTTTTTATTGCCTCATTTGAATTGGTCAACAATGCCAGGGAGCTCTTTTTATGTTTCTCTAAAACCTAAGCGTTTTGTAACTGCCTACGGTGTTGTGCAACCGTAGCTAATTAAATCGTATTTTAGTATGAAGTCTAAATTAAAAATAAGAAATGTTGAGGACATGGTCTTTCACTGGTGTTTTGTATATCAGTGGGGCCTAGCGAGACTAGGAAACAATTCTGCTATTGTTGAAGGTACAGTGCAATTAGTTGACTTTTGTAATGGCTCGAAGTGGGTACTTATTTCCTATTTCAGAGCACCCATTAATTCAAAGCGCTGTCAACTACCTACTACAGGGCGATGCGAGAGTAGCTCATGTTGCTCGTAGATTGCAACACACGAGGCGAGGTCAATACAATTCATGTGCTTTTCACTTGCCTCTTACGCTGTAGAGCGCCTTTCGGGTTCTTCCTAGTTCGTACGTAGTACGCAAAAATACCTTGATTTAAGCGTGGTGAGACATAAATCTAAAAAAAAAATATGTTTTAACAAGTAAGGAGCTCAATAGGGAGTAAATTGACACGCTCTAACTATTAGGGTTGCTGAGATTCGCATCAGGTATACAAAGTTTACAGGTGCAAATAGGTAACACTCACGGAAGAAATATCCTTCCGTGAAAGCAGCGTTTGGTACATGGGATTCGGCAAGAAACACATGCGCGGCTGGGGATCAAGCATTTGTTTCGCAATAAAAATGATTTAATTTAATTATTGAAGGGTTTTTGAAGGGGTCTGTCTGAACAAGAAATAATTACCTTGAGGAAAAGGTTAATGTAGTATGAACCACAAAAAAATTTTGAAAAGAATGTCTAATTGCTACTGGACTATGAAACAATTGATGGCTAAGCCCTTGTTGTCCGAAAGACTTGCTATTTCCAACGATTGAATTTTACGATAAAAGCTACCTGGCAGTCTTTTTCTTACGTCATGCATATACAGAAATAGAAATTCAAGCAAGAACAAGGACGTGAGTCTTCCGCGATGGAACAGAAATAAAATAAAAAGAAATGGAAGGAAAAACACATAAGAGGGCAGTAAAGGTTTGGAGGATAGGAGGGGATGGACAGGATGGTACGCAAGTACCCAAGGGAACTAGAACGCTGATTCTACTATCTCTTGCTCCCTACCGCGGTATGAGAGTTGAGTATGAGGTCCTTGGATTATAAACACGCATTTCGCTAAGCCCCTCTAGCTACACTCATCAATTGTCATGATTTTATACTGTAAATACAATGCAAGTTGTAAAAAAGATGGTCCTTAGAATGTTGGACACACACACAAAAAATAATGGAATCCAATCCACAGCAAACTTAAAATAAAGTGTAATCATCTGCTAGAAAATACTTGGAAAGTACCGTTTTCGGGCCGGGGTAGATTACGTCGTACTTTGTTACTTTCAAGCGTACAAACTCGCATGCACATATATTACGCATTAGCAATTCAAGGACGCACAGAAATCAAAACTGCCAGCGGCTACTTCCACTAGAAACAAATATGCATATGTAGAGGAAGAGGGCCCATTATGCCTCCCAGCTGCCAAGGAATAGCTAAACTTGTAGTACCCTTGCGTTGTATGTGCCTCGTGTGTTGCCCTTTCTTACCAAGGTTAAATAAAAACGCTTTTAATTGATGATCCAGCGTTTGAATTTTGTGCGACAGAACCGCAGAAAAAGTAAAAAAAAAAAAAAGAAATTACAACATGCTGACCTCCCGCTAGCGGAAATGCCGAAGTGTCTGTACGGGCCTTTTTCTGCAGCTGTGCGCAAGGTGGAAATCTTTTTAATTTTGACTGGGTCCACAATTGATTAGCATTGAGCTCCCTGAATTGTTACTGCACCTGAATTCGCGTACCCTGGGTAAGGCGCATAGCCGACAACTTTTTTTTAATCTCGCCTAAACAAGACAAAATGAACACTTGCAAACTTCACTGTAGTGACATATGTGTAATTTCTTTATGCAAAAGACCAAAAAAAAAACGGGTGGGGGTGGGAGGTTATGGGTGTACATGCACATGCGCCAAATGTACGATGTCCAAGGTCAACTTCACTGCCCACTACATAAGTAAGGAGCAAGCAAATACTGTAGGCGCTTTGAAAAAAAAAGGACTATAAGAGCATAGGTACGACAATGCCAAGTTCCAACATGGGCACGACTATATGCTTGGGACTGGCACACGTTTTTAATATGCAAAACAACCTGCAAACAAAGTATACCTAGAATCTCTGCAACAGACAAAAGACATCGTGAAACAATGTGCAAGATTACGGATATGCGAGTTTTTGGCGCCGTGGTCCGATTACCTTGATTTTTTTTTTGGCAATTCAAGTTGTAGCATATTTAAAACAACTTCAAGGAATTATGTCAACTGGCGAGCGAAATTAGTGTGAATTTTATATGCGCCAAATGGGTGGGGTCGCCTAATCGCAAGCACGCGGAGGAGAGCCACGAGTTTCAGCTTCTCTGAGTTGTTGTCGTGCACTCGTTGTCGTGGTTAAGCTTCATGGGATTAGCAAATGGTAAAGTCTAACTGAATCTCGTTTGCGAGACCCCGAGCGAGGAGGCCCAAAAACTTGGGTCCTCCGTATGCAACAATAAAAGCGACTGTCAAGAGACAGATCTGACCTGTTAATTGCGACCGGTATAACATGCAACGTTCCCGTTAGGAATCTTTGGGAGTCAACGGAATAAATCATGTGGTTAAAAGAAGACCAGCTAGAGCAAGAAGCCACTTCAACTTTCTTTCTCAGCCAGAAAAACCGGCTACCTCAAGCCAAACAATAAGTATTTACAATAGTATTTTGCCTCTTCCAAGCAAGTTTGGTTTTGATCAAAGGTGTGGAAGACACGCATGCCTTGACCTTGGTTTTCGTGTCCAGACCCTCAAGACGGCACCATTTTATCTCTTGTTGACCGTAAAAATTGTAATTCCAACTCATGAATAATTGGTGAAGCTTTTTTTTATCGAAATATTTTTGTCCCTTTTCAACTCCAAAGCATTACAAGGGCTAATTAACGATGAAAGCGCTTTTAGGATCAAATGCGTTGGCTTTTGGGGACGCCCATGTTTTTTGTATTCAATTCACGTACTATTCAGTCCATGTAGTATTCCTTCCCAACGTTTAACAGAAGGGTTTCAAGTACCGTGAATCAAGATTGCCGTAGCAAGTCATGCATTTCGAATGAAACTTTCGCTTTTAGTTGATTCGAGATCTATCAACAGGAAACGCTTGTCAATTAGTCTTGCTCCCTATCCCCAAGGCTTCCCCGCAAGACCAGCGTTTTAAGATTTGCGGGGAAATCTCGCCATCGCCGATGTTACAAGCGACAAGCAACAAAGAGCTTGTTGGACAGGGTAGTTTTGCTAGCGATGTATCCTCCGATCTGCTTTGCATAATTAACTTGCGTGGACCATGCGGTTCTTAACTATGCCAACCGGGTCTGGGAAAAACGGTATAAAGCACGTGATTGTTTAGGGTTGCAAAGCCAAGTAGAAGGAAAGCAGGTGAAGGGCAAGGACGACATTTTTACAGCTAGTGATTTCTTTTCCATTTCATATAAATATAAGAACAAGGCCCAGTCTTTGGGATTTCTTTTAACCTCAAGGAACTAGAACCAGAACCCCACACGTATTCCAGCCGTTGAATCGACGGAAATGCGTTTTTTAGGGGAATTTCTGGTTTCTAGGAATACGACTGTAGTACGTTGTATAGGACGTCCATCTGACCATGTTAATGACATCTAGACTGTAGATTTTCGTAGTTATTTGATTTAAAGGAAGCCAGTAAAGGGGTTTTTAGGATTTTCCCCAAGATTTATTACCCTTTTTACCCAGCATGATAAGTGCTACTTATGTTATCTGGTGTCTTGGGGTACTGTGGTAGTAGTTAGCTTAGTAAGGAGCCAGATTACAATCAAAACGTTAAAAATACTTCTCTTTCAAAGTTTTTGGTACTCAGGTTTTAGTTCTGTCTCTGGCTTCCTTGAATTACTATGAAACTATAAGAGCGAAAGTTATATTTGTCCAGCACTCTGTTTTTTAAGTCTCTTCCGTAAACTGTAAAACGAGTACACCCTAGGGTTTTATTTCATAAAAAATCGGAACAAAAAACATTTCCTTGTATGTTAAGAAGAATTGCCATGAACCTTATCATTGAATTCAGTGACCCTCTCGGTCAGTATTCGCTTTCGATTACTTTTAGCAGTGGCAGATGATTGAAGTGACGATAAATTTAAAGTAGCAGACAATGACCCCGGAATTGATCACTGTCTTATGTGTCAGACTTAATACATGAATTCCACATCACTTCCTATATACCCAAGCGTAACGTTGACACATCGTATCAGAAGAACATGTCAAACACTACAATAGTTCACCCATGTTTCCGGTTGCAATCTTGTCAGATGTTATTTTGCCTTTTATATACTCGAAGTTCTAGCGAACTTATGGACCTATCCATGCACAAGTTTGCACCTATATCCAGCGTGTGAAAACAACTAACCTACAATTAGCTTTGCGAAAAGCTTTTTGCTTATCTTCAAGGCGTTGACGCCTGGAGGCTTTGGCAACTTTCTATAACCATTACTATACAGACAGTATGGGACTTTGCTGTCAAATTATAGTCTTATCTCTTTTTGCAAGTTTGGAAAAAAATATGTTTTTAAGTGTGAAATTTGCGTAGTTTGTTCAAACTTATTCGTCAGCTTGATTCCGGTGTTAAGAAGAAAAAACAAGGAACACGTTTTTAATGCATTTATAATTTTTTTCCAATTATCACATTGAATATTTTTTAAATATTTGTAGCTTTTGTAGTTAATTAATTTGCATAATTAACAAGTTATATTCGTGACCTGGATTTCATTGGTTGTAGCTCATTTGCATTTCATTAACTCTCTCCAGCTACGCAAAGACAGCCGTGCTTAATTAGTTCAGAGATACGGTTTAAATCCGCCAAACCGATGTGGACTATTGATGCACTAGGGTTATTGGACACCCAGACACCTGCTCTTACTAACCGGTTATATGTGGGAATCTTCATATTTCAGGTTATCTAGGGCCCAGCAATTTCGTAACAGGCAGAAGCTGAATTCAACGTTGAGCTTACAATGATAATACCTTCTACGCAGGAGTGCAGACATGGCAAACTTCCTATAGTAGAGTTTTGATTAAGAAAAAGAAGTGAAAAAGAAAAAAAAAACTGAAGACGGATGCGTTTCCTTTCCTTGTTGCAGCTGATAATTTGCAACTTGCGTGATTCTCGTTTTAACAAGTGCCATGCACACGTGAAATTTCACGGAAGCATGATTTTGTTGGTGTACAGTAGCTCTCTTTTCCATTAGAACCCCCTTTCGATCTTCCCACCCGGTTTCGATACCTGAACTCCTTAGAAACGTGACAGATACGCATGTACAGCAGAAATAGAGGCGATTATCATCACCAGAGAAGGCTGTCACACCACGGACGCCTTTTATATCGGCAACAGAATTGCGACTCGCAACTTTATACCACCCTACCACTCTTTTGGTCTTTCAGTGCTTTTTCTTCCTCCCAAGTTTTTGCGGCTCACACACCCTTCCCGTCTTTTGTTCGTAATGCTTGGGCCAGAAGATGCCATCTATTCAAAGATTGGTCGGCTTATTCTGTCTGAAAATTCGTGCTCAGGTTTGGGCCCTGGCTCTCTCCCTTCAGGCTAAGCAAGTATAGAAAGAAACGAGGGACTTACTGTTTAACTTTCCAAGAATTCGTGAAGTTAGCATTTTTAACTTGCATATCCCAAAGTACCACTTTGAACCTACATGTTATTAACATACCATCTTTTCGGAAGAGGTCAATTTACCTTTTCCGGATTTGGAGGAAAACAAGCGCCAGGATTAAGAGTGTAGTCATTTGTAGAGCCGCTCCATAAAGTGCTTTTTGTCATGAGATTATATAAGATTCAAGCAGCTGAGCAGGGATCGCAGTCGGATGGAGAGAATATGGGAGAGTCGCAAGTAGCGGCATTGATGGAGCGTGATGGAGTACGAGATCTCTGAGGTGTTCGCAACAATAGAAGGCAAGCTGTGAAACGTTTCATGGACTTGGTTTGCTTCCCTTTTCTTTACATTTCCCGCCAGTCTATCAGCAGCACATCGTTCGACGAAGAAGTCCTTAGGGTTCTTGTCAATCGTAGCGTAAGTTCGTTTCAAAGCATTTGCATATACTGTGTGTAGCTCGATTGGTCATTGGCGAAGAAAGACTGTTATTGACGCCCCGTAAAACATTCCCATAAGCATTTAAAAGAAAAGTGGTCCTGCGACAACCTTGCGCCCAACTATATGACTTGATAGATGATTCGGTGTTTGTCCTTTAATGCTTGTATTTGGTGTGGTCTAAAAAAATAAAAATAAATGTGTTTTTTTTTAATAGAAAATAAAAAAGTTGTATCCGAAATGCTAAAGAAAAACAGTTGGACCGTCAACAGTGTCCATGAAGATATATTGGCTATCTTTTCTATCCCTCAGTGAGTTTCTATTGCTAATTAGTAATGCGTTTTGGAGTATTGGGGTTCCCAGGCAACGAAAACAGATAGTTACCGTCTTCTACAGTGAGAATAAAAAACGAAAGTTACAAAATGGCAGGACGTTCCTATAGAGCGTGTCTGAAGATGGACGAAAGTTCGTTCGTTCCTGTCTCCATATTCCTGTGCAGCTTCCACGCAGCCATAGTTCGCGCATTGAAAAAAAAATAGCAATTTCATGGTTACTCTAGCGCGTCTTTTGACTGTCAGTGTCAGTGTACCGGCTCATTGACTCTGAAGACAATATTCTAGTGCTTCTGTGCCAAATTCATCAGAATCGAGTCATTAAAAAATTACACAAATGGTTAGGGGGTGCTGCATGATTTTCCACAGACAAAATGGAAAGGTTCAATGTCAGAAAGGGTCAGTGACGAAAGTAAAACACGGAACTAAACGATGTATAGACAGATTTAGTTCCAGGTGTGAAACGCAAAGTCACACGGCTGTCGACGTAGAGGTTACGGGCAACAAATGAGGCATAGCTAAGCAGCGTACGGAAATGCTTCAGCTTCGCTCACGCCTTTTTTAAGACAAACAAAATAAACGTCTACGGACATTTTTTGTGTATCGACACCAAGGACTTATCCCTTAACAAATACCGTATTACAAAAGAAGACTCGTTTGTCTTCTTGTCAGCAACTTTTATTTTCTTGTTTAAAGTTACACAGGATAATACGTTCACGGCCATCGAAAAGGCGTTAATGAATTTCGTCTCTATTTGTTTTCTGTAATAAATTCTGAGTTTGTGAGCCTCGGCCACTAGTCAGAAACAATACACTTAAAAAGCTTAGGACGCTACTGCAACACATTTGTAAGGATTTCTAGCCTAAAGGAGGGTTGCTTGTGTTTGCTTGCAGCTTGGTTGCTATGCACAGCGTCTCAGAAAGCTCGGGCTGTCACTCGGGCAGCGAGCATACATTATCTCGATTGAAAGAGTTTTCTAACGTGGCTAATAGTAGAGCAGAGAGGATGCTGCTCGCTTGGTTCGCCATGGTTTTTGTTTTCTTTAGTTCGTTCACGGATGCTGTCCCTAAGTGAATAAGCCGAGTAGAGTAAAAGGTTGTTTGCAATAAAAGTAATAATAAATTTAAAAGAAAATAGAGAAGGTGTGGTGCGGGCTGCTGCGGGAACGGATGAAAAAGCAAACGTAAAAGGCAATATTGCCAGGGGGGGGCCAAAGAAAGCGGTACGACAGAGGTTCCTGTGTAGTTTAGTTGGTTGCGCCACATAAGACAGACCATGCTAACGCGAGCCAGGGTCAGTTGCCTTGTGCTTTAGTACCTGGATAGGTGATGCTACGCCAAATAGGTGTAGAATAGTAGTGTTTAGTTTTCCCTTGAATCTAGCTCAAAATCCATTGTTGGTTACAAACGTTCCCCGGTTTTATTGCCTAGCCCACCCCCGGAAAAAGTCGTAGTACTTAATTTTGTTTACTGTAAACTCGCATATGGAATGCTATGTAGTGCAATACATACTATGCCTGTAGAAATTATCTGAGGCCGGAAAAGTGGGGAAGAAGGAATTGCTGAACGCGAGACACTTGAAGCGCATCCTCACGCGACCCTCGTAAAACGCGCTCATTAAGTGCACATTTATAACGGCTAACTCTGCGTGGTGCCTTTTGAAACTGATCGTTTTCGAACTGGGGTGCCGACATTGTTTTGACGGTGATATTGAAATCTAACCGGACTTTCCACCCATGAAAAACCTACACACCGAATGGGACATAAATAATAAATAACACCGTCTCCCATTGTAGTCTGGTAAGCCCCTCAGTTACGATTATCTAAATCCAAGGTATATCGTATTCGTAATTATACGTATCATCACCCAATATGGCATTTTCTTACGATGTGACGGCAGGTTTCACACACTTTTTGCAGTTAGAAGCTCCAAAAACCTAATTAAATCCTCCAAAAAACTTGATTAAACGCTTGAAAACGCCAGTTTGGTTTCAGAAGGCAATGTCATATGCAAAGTCACCTTTTTTCCTGGTGAGAGACATAGTAATAAATCCTGGCAGCCCGGCATGGAGGTGAGCTATTAATCACGCGAAACTGAGCTGACTTGGACTTGGATGCGCAATGCATAATAATGGGACTTGTTATTACCGAGTATTTTAAGATCGGAACTGCTTATTAGATGCACGTTAAGAGCGAGCTACTTTTTTGGTTGATTTCTTCACGTCGCTTGCAGTACATAGTCGCTGTAGTACGTACGCTGTGCGTAGTCGAAGCGGGGAATTTAGTGGCTAGTACTAAGTAGACACGATACTACGAGCTCAGATTACCTTCACTTGATTTTGCAGTTTCCCAGCATTCAGAATCACTCCCAGAAAAGGGTAAGAAAATAACCAAAGCAGCAAAGAATCGGGGGCTTTCGTTGAAAACGACGCGCTTGCGTGACACAATACGTAAAGCAGCGAAAGAAGCCCTAAAAATGCGGAAAAAAGTAGCTAGCTGTTTTACGGAGGTCGTTCGTTTCCTCTTGATGGCCATTTAATCTTGGAGAAACAAGTAAAACCTTTCAAGGTAGGTTTTCCAAATGGTCCTTTAGCCAATCCGTGACTTGGTTAAGACTCCTCTTGCCAAACTTGGCCTCTCCGTTACAATCCCGCTAAACATAGAGAACCCCTTAGAAAGGGAAGATACTTTGGTACTGGCGAAAAGAGAAATGTGCACATTCGTAAGCTTTTCAAGTGCCTTTTCGAGCGATAAATTGTGCCATTCAAGACCCCTATGGAGACTCACCTGCGTCTTTTTTTTGCGCCTATAGGTCTTTTTCAACTCCCATCGCCTAGCACCCAATTCTTATAAAGATATATTTACAACGTGGGTTTGTTTGCTAACCTCCTAAAACTTTCGTTTAGCTTTATGGCTTCTTCTGACAAAATTCTTCATGAATGGAATAGATTGCGACTGGCCGAAAGCGTAAACTGTATTAACAGCAGTTGTACAAAACGTATGCACTTCTACCGGATTGAATACCATGTAATCCAATACCACATTCAGTACTTTCTACTTCGTAGCTTTTTTGTACTATCATTAATCACTACCCTTAGATACTTAAAAATGTAGGTTGTCATAAGGAACATGATGTATCGGAGTCGGGTGATTTGGCTGTCGTGGTCTTGGGGAGTGGATTCTCGGAAGATATAAAGAAAAAGGCAAATTTGGGAGTCAAGATGAACACCTTTTTTGCGAGCTACCTTACAAGAAACTCAAAGCTCAATTGACCAAATATTTAGTTTATTTTTATCCTTTCGGTTTAAGAGACTACGATCCCGAGACCAGTTTAACGTTAGTAATATCTACAGCCATTCTAGCTATCAGTGTGGGATCATGGATGTGTGGGGGATGCAATGTGTGTCCTCGGCGTTGTCTTTCGAGTTTAACATAAAAAAACTGCTGGGCCAAGCGGAATGCATTAGCCAAGACGCAAAAATCCCTTAATTCATACATGTTTTGGAACAGTAAACCTAAAACTTGCCTTTCGAGCTTATCCTGCGAAGAGAATAAAGCAGGACATTCTTAGCTTTATGCGTTTTCTCCCTACCAGAACTGTAGAAAGAGATAAGACATCGACCATACCGACTGAGCCGTTTTCTCCTAGGCTCTTCGTGATGGCATCTACTTCATTCTTCAAGGCAAACTCGACACGACTTTGCAAGGGGAATTAGTCTTCTGGCCTGGAAAAAGGCGCGAGACAGTCGCAAACGTGTTGTCAAAAGTTTCCCAGCCTTATCTTTGTGCACAAAGACCGTCGACATTATTGTTGTTTACCGTTTAAAGATTACTTCAATTTTTCCATAAACAATAAGTTTTAAAATTGGTAACCGCTAAGGAAGCTAAAAATCGCTTCGAATCAGAAGTAATACAGTATTATAAACCATTAGCTATCCTAACGCCAGCCTTTTTCAACCGTCGCTTGAATCTCCTTGGCTGTCTACCTGTTTTCCTGTAGGAATTGTTCTATCTCAATATTTTCCCCAGTATTTTAACTTGAAAAGGTAAGGTATATTCTTCAGTAAACTGGTTCGGAATAAGACAGCCAACATCTATTTCTGTCTGGCGCATTTTTGTGTCTCGTATGCATTAAGGATGCGTTGAATTCGTTTTCCTTAATGGTGACTGTGCGTATCAAACGTCAATTAAAGTGCTCTCTCACAATTGAGATGAATCCACCGCTGGTTATGTGTGTGTGTTTGTGTTCCTTGTTTGGTGTGTCCACAGTTGAAACCATCCAGTAATTGGCCATTTGTCTATGTCGCGCTACTAAGGTGGTTTACACCGTGAGCAACGTTCGCTAGGCGTAGATAACACCGAGCTCATTAGTTCTATATACGCACCATTCTTGGAGGCCAGTTCCTTTCACGAAACGGGATAGGAGGGTATTGTCGTGTCCGTGTCCGTTTCCTCTGATTGTTTTTCTCTTGAGTCTCTTTCTACGAAAACTTTGGAGGCGCACCTTGCGATCCTTGTCAAGGAAAAACGTTTCCAACGTCCAAAAAAAAAAGGAGGAGATCATTAATAGAAGGTCAAAAACTCGTCTAGGGCATGGTATAAAAGCCGGGGGTTCGCAAGTGTCCTCTTCGCCCGTTTGATTGGCGCCAGATAAAGTCATCAAAGTTCTTCGCTTCCATGTATAGTAATAAGCTTCCCCTTTCTTTGCTGCAGTCCAAGCCAATTGGGTTGTGGAACGCCACATCTTTTTCTTATTTTTTTCTGCTTGTTTCTGAGAAGCCACGATTTTCAAGCAATTAGTTAACGACAACTGAAATGTACGGCAAAGGGACAGCTCTTGTTTCGCTCTTAAGTTAAGCTTTCCTTTTTTTTTTTTACTTGCCAGTTTTTTAATGCATATAGTAATTGCTGATAGCCATGTAATAACTTGAAACCACCTGAAGCCTGCAATTATCGTATTCCTTTTCGACCATTTTTGACACGATACGCTCTTGGAATTGGTCTACCCTAAAACAGTTTACAACTCGAGGACATTTTCGCATGCAAATTGGAGACTACCAGACGTGTATAACGTGGACTTGACATTCACCTGCGAGACACGACTATCCCCAACGTTTCCATCGATTGCCCCTTCAGGAGAAAACCTTTTAGAGAGAAGCGTTAATTCCTCAGCATTTACACACTCTTGTCGAAAACAGCAGTAGAAGACTATCCGCGTTTCACAACACAGACTCTGTTCTACGCGCTTTTACGCATAGCACTTGGAATTGTTTCTTTAATTTTTTGTTTTTTATTTTTATTTTGGACAAAAAGGGATCACCTGGATGAGGAATCCGTGATTAAAGACGAAGACGCTGTGACCGCCTTGGTCCATTCTTCACCTTTAGAGAGCGATAACCACCACGACGCCGAGAATAGCCTGCATCATCACTTGCAACAACACGTTGCAGTGATCGAGCATTGCGCCGAAGCCCTCGTCGAGCAGCATCAAAACTCGAATCCTGATCAGTCGACTTCCCAGACCACGACGACACTTACCCGCATGCCAGGAATTGCTGAGGGAGATGATGCTTGGCGTGGTGGTCCTTACTTTGACCACAGTTTGCAAGCAGATCATCCTGTGACAGTTGCCACCTCTGCCATGCTCAATTTGGACGTCCCTACCGGCCCTCACGAAGAGCAAGGAGTGACCAATATCGGCATGTACGATTACGACCATAAACTCAACGACAAGGGCGAGCCGAATTACAGCACTGTCAAGGCGGTGGATCTCTGGGGGTGAGTCGGGCTTCAAATATATTTTTTTTCCCTTTTCGACCTTGAGTTTCTCAGCAATAGATTCGCTATTCAGCTTGTCCAAACTAAGAAAAGAACAAGTATAAAAACGCAAGTAGAATGAAGGGAAAAAAGACTTGACAGAATTTGCATTTCATTGGACTGGACAATATAATCGTAGGAATTTCCATCTTGCATAAAGCAAAAAAAGGTGTTGTATAAAATCATGATTTTACTCGCCGAAGATGAGCTAGCTATGGATGATTTATGTTGTTGATCCTTTCCTTGTTCTTTATTCAGTTCTTTAAAAGCAGTTTTTCCCTTTTGTGTTGAATGTCTGTAATTTATTCCTTTTATTTACCAAAAGAAGCCAAGAATTAACCATTAAGCCAGCTAATAACTTAGATGCTCCAGGAGCTAAATATAAATTACTTTTGTTCCTGAAAAGAATGCCTAACTTCACGATCCAGAGTGTTGAAACTCGATTACTTCGCGATTAGCGCAATCTAGTGATCTAATCTTTCTTTTTTTTCTGTGTATATAGTGTCTTTTATAGCTAGCAACGACTACTTGCACGAGTTGGACAAATAGAAAAGCAGTCACGATAAATAATGGTGAATGTTTTCGTAAATCTAAATATCTTGTCTCTATACTGCGCCATGCGGTATTGTTCCAGGGGTTACATAAGGAACGTTTCGTGTAGTGTGGCTGCATATAATAAGTCACAACTCGAGTGGTGAAGCTCGTATCCATGCTAATGAAGTCCAAAAACTCTTGTATTTTTCCCCTAGCACCGTATAAATTTCACCATGTGTGTGCCGCATAGTTATGCGAACAAGTACAAAACTTGTACAAGTTTATTAAAACCTCTCAACGTTTTCGTGTAGGTCTACTAGCGGGAACAGCTCGCATTCCGGTGTGATAGGGGCCATTAAAGGACCCATAAATAGCCACACCTCTTCGGCGGACGATTTGGTCGAAGTCATGTTTAAACGTGAACCTGAAGATCTGACGCGCCGAAGCGCTCACTCCGCAGAAAGCCGAGGCATCCCGGTGGTCATCATGACTGCGGATAAGATGCCTCAGCACTCGACCGTCATTTCCCGCGCTTTGGCGAACGGCGAACTGGCCAATGCGGGGCCTTTGGTAGCCGTCTCGGGCTTGGTAGACATGCACGTCGACGAGGACCCGGCCAGCCCCATTAGCCACGCTTTGGCCGCACGGCGACCGTTGTCAAGTGAGTCGGCGGCCGCGGGTGATGGTACGGCCACCGGCTCAACATTGTCCACCAGCGACCTTGTCAAGGCTGGTTTGCAACACTACCAAGCCGCGAGCCCGGGCTTTGGCGCAGGAGCGACCTCGACCCTAACGACCATTCAGCCCGTTCCAAACTACGACAATTCCAGTTTTGGTCCCTTGTCCCCTTCGTCCAATAATCGCTACGCTAGTACCAGCTCCAGTGTGACCCGCCAATCAAATGTCACTTACGCGGTTTCTACCGTTACCTCGGTCAATCCAAACTCGGTTAATAACGACCCTTACCAGAACTACCATCGTTATGAGTTCAGCATTACCGGCGACCCTTATCCGACTGCTGTACGGGCGGCACCTCAGATTGCCTATACCAATGGAGACGGTCATGATACCGCTTTCAGTGAGTGCTACCTCCCGCAACGAACTGTCTACAAGCAACAAACGTCCAACGTACTCAACGTTGACCTACCTTCACCCGATAGCGGAATCGGAGCCGAAACCGGCACTCCTCGTGATCAAACTGCAGTACAAAAGGTAAAATATAGGATAAATATAAGATATATATATATATATATATATATATATATATATATATATATATATATATATATATATATATATATATATATATATATATATATATATATATATATATATATATATATATATATATATATATATATATATATATATATATATATATATATATATATATATATATATATATATATATATATATATATATATATATATATATATATATATATATATATATATATATTTATTGGGAGTTATGGATCAGCTTGGAATTCAAATCAGTATTTTTTCCCTTCTTAAAAAATAAATAAAAAGACTTTTGACTACACCGAGCTCAACAATGCGGCTTTGTTTGAACCGGGATTGAGTGGGGACAATGCGGGTCCTGCGACTGGGATTGAGCCTCGCGGTCCGCCGGATACGCCAGGGTCTGGCGGAGGATCCATCAACGGGGGTACTACCCCCAATAGCAATACCGTCACTCCGACGCCGCCTTCCCGATCCCGTGCGTGGCACGATTGTGGCCGACAAGGCGAAGCGGACAAAGTCCAGATCCCGAAAGTGTAAGTTTTTAAATTTATGTGAATTCATGCCAGTGTGCGTGTTGGAATGCAAACACAGTGTTACTATAGCGTGGTAGAATAACTGTAGTTGCATACACTTTCTTGCCTGCAGATATCTGGACTAGTTATGCTTTCCCGTTTTTGAACCTCTTTTTTTATGAAACTTGCTTTTCGGGACTCTAAAACTTTTGTTGGAGTTCCCCAGTTAAACTTAATCCCCACACAAACCCGCTCTAGAAATAAGTGGAGGAACCTGTGCTATTTCAGTTGTAAACAAGACTCCTGTTCCTCTCGTTCTGGGAGGATTTTATTTGCCGATCCGGTTTCTCTTGTTCAGCTATTTTGACGCGTGTCGTGTTGCGATAACTTCCGTTCTTGCTGTATACCGTGAAACATAACCGGTGTGGATGAATCTGGTAGTACCGGCTCCATTGCACTCTGGGCCTGCGGCCCGAAAAAACTTAGCCTCGCAATTCAGGAAAACAAGCGACAGGGGAACAAAAAATATTAGCATAATTAACAACTAGACTAGTCTGACTCGTGCCACGACTAATAGGCCACGACTAATATGCCACTACAAGAAAAACCAGTCGTGCAGCAAAGGCGGTGACCCTTTTGCCTAAAAGATGTTTAGCGAATGACGACTCTTTGGGCATTTGGGAATACAGTACTAAATCGCAAGTTTTAAACCAACCAAAGGGGCTTCTTTTCCCAGGATACATAACACCGAGTGGTGCCTGTGTTACACAACTATCACATTTCTATGATTTAGTTAGCTTTCAGACAAATTACTTCACCTTCCTATTTCAACGGTAGCTCTGTTGAATACAGTAACTTCTAGGCTTTAATAGTATTCCGTGCAAGCTACCCTCAGGTTACTTATGCAGTTGAGAAGCCACGTACCATACTCTGGATCGCGCTTAAGCTCCTTCATTTGTATTTCGTTATTCTTTCCTGTAGATATTCCCAGCACGGGTTCCGCTATCATTTGGAATCGCCCATTTCGACGAGCCAGCGGCGGGAGGATGACCGCATTACGTATATCAATAAGGGCCAATTCTATGGCATTACGCTGGAATATATTCCCGACCCGGAACATCATCTAAAGAATCAGACCGTCAAGGTAACGTTCGACATTTGCATATATTTCCCATGCCAGGATTGGATTCGAAGATTAAAAAAAAAATAGTAAAAGAAAAGCTCTTCTCTTAATATCGCTACGAAAAGTGTCGTTGAAAGCCAAATTTGATTGCATGTATACGTGTTGCTGTTTGGTGCAACCGTTTTATGGTCCATCAAACTCCGAAGCTAAAATGGGGAGGAGCTGGTGTAGTTTTCTAAAGCGCTTTTTTACAATTGCAGCAACTTCCCGACTGGCATAAGTTGCACTTTTTTTTCTACTGCGATCTGACAAACTCATTTGGCGTCCAGGGTTAAAACTGTACTTCGCATTTGAAATGTCTGGGAGTTTTTTAAGAGAGTCGTAAAATGCTAAATCAAAGCATATACAAGTCCTGATAGATAAAGTTGTAAAGTCCTTAATTTTCCGGGGTGAAAATTTGGCGTAGTTACTTGGCAGCTGCAACGTAGCCATCCGTTTCATGTCGTATCCTGTCTTAATTTTTTGTTTTTTGGTCTCATTAACCGTATCAAGGACAGTTAATCATAAGTATATGGAAATGTTATACTTGTAAACTTTCTCTCGCCATAAAACGGTGTGACCTGGATCGACAGAAGCTTTAAGAAACTTTGCATTAATTACCAAGATGGATAGCTGTGATTGTCATGAAGGTCCCTGGCTCTACATTAATTTGCGTGGCCATTTTGAGTGACATTTTCAAATCAGATCGAACCTCAAGGTGTTACGCAACAAGAAATGTTAGAGTGACGGTGGCTTGCTACGACGTGTCCTCGATTGGTTTTCTTGTTTTTTTTGGTGGGTTCTTATAGAAAAAACATCTTTCTTCGACTATATCCTGTAGTTAGCCCCCTAGAAGTACTTCTTAATGCAAATGCAATCACATGATCGCGTGAGAAAGTTCCTTTCTTTCCTTTCGTTCTTTTTTTTCTAATCAATCTGAAGCGGACCTCTTTGTCACTCGCCATTGGACGGCTACTCTGTCATCCGAAGCAATTAACTCGAGGAACTGTATGCTTCTTTATTTGCGGACAAGCGTAAAGGTGTAAAGGGAGGAAAGTTAATGGAATGATGTGAGAAGTAACAGAAGCGTGCATATGTTGGGAGCCGCGGCTTACCTTTTGCAATCCATTACAATTACGATAGTCCGCAAAGAGATGATTCGGAGGCGGAACTTTAATTACCTTTTCTTTCTTTTCCTTTTTTTTTGTTATTCACCGCAGAGCGTGGTCATGCTGGTGTTCCGTGAGGAGAAGAGCAATGAAGAAGAGACCAAAGCTTGGCAGTTCTGGCATAGTCGTCAGCACAGTGTCAAACAACGCATCTTGGATGCAGGTAAGCGCGTTGCAGAACTTTTCGGAATCTATCCCTAATTGCTCGACACATTTGTCACCTTGCTTTGAACTTTTCTTTTTTTGGCGTGCTAATCCTTCGAACAATTCGGTTCTTTTACGCTAGAGGCCAATCACATAGGCGCCCTTACAAGGCAAAAGAACAATAGTTTAGTCTGCGTTTATGGGCAAAGAGATATGCCTTGAACTCATGGGAAGCCCTTCTGTAAAGCTATACATTATGCAAATTACACCTTGCGTGTTTAGGTTACGACAATCCAAAAGGCTAAGATGCATTGCAACAACGCCACATAAGCTGGTTGCTGTGGTACTAGTAGGTCTCTTCTCTCTCCTCGTTTGTGAATTTCCATATGACGCTCCCAATTAAATGCCGCTGACCTATACCTTTTTTGTTCAAAACATAAAATTTCTCCAAAAAAGAAAGAAATGCTTCGACCTTCCGTAAGCTACACGGGATTCGGAGATTTGCATACTCACTAAAAAAACTTGTAAAACTCTTCAAAGAGTCAAGTTGGGGATCATTTCGCCCATCGCAAATTATAGCGTGCGATGCGACTGAACCCGTACTAAAAAAATATAAAGGAGACAGAAAGATAGAAAAAGCAAAAAAAGGTGGGAAGAATAGTAAGGAAGTCACCTCGCCTTCTGGAAATGGGTTTCTTAGGACGAATCTTGGCGTAGTTATGCCAACTTTTCCGCTTACCAGGGAAGAAGCCAGGTCTCGAACCGTCTTTCTTTTTTGCCCTCCGAATAGGCCATAAATTGTGCGAAAATAAGGAAGTAAAAAGAATGAGAAATAGTCCTTTTGGGATGGAAGCGGAGTGGAAAAGAGTTATTGGAAGGTATAAAATCCGCCCACGGTGCTTAGTTAGCGTTTTTAGGTTCTCTTGTCTCAATTACTGGATCTTAAACTAGAACCTCAGCATGGAAGAACAAAGAGAAAGTGCAGACCTCCCCCCCCCCCCCCCCCCCCCCGTTCCAAACTACGTTCTTTCTTCTTCTAAGTTTCTTCTTCCAATTATATATTCCCGTAAAATTAAACCTCGCTATTGCCAAAATTACCAGGTTCCACATCTTCTCTCACTTTGAAGCCAAGCAAGGTAAATCTAACAGCTTGTCAGCAGCAGTTGAGGGAAAAAAAGTCGTTAGCTCCATCATCCCAATTGCGTTTTACCGCGCTCTCTTTGCGGCCAAGGTTCTTAATTCCTTTGGTGGCACCCGGGATGTCTGCTTGGAGGAACCCGAGAAACATTAACTCCGAGGCAGTTCTATATCTATCTATCTATCTATCTATCTATCTATCTATCTATCTATCTATCTATATATATATATATATATATATATATATATATATATATATATATATATATATATATATATATATATATATATATATATATATATATATATATATATATATATATATATATATATATATATATATATATAGAGATAGATATATAGATATATAGATATATAGATATAGATAGATATAGATAGATATAGATAGATATAGATAGATATAGATAGATATAGATAGATATAGATAGATATAGAGAGAGAGAGAGAGAGAGAGAGAGAGAGAGAGAGAGAGAGAGAGAGAGAGAGAGAGAGAGAGAGAGAGAGAGAGAGAGAGAGAGAGAGAGAGAGAGAGAGAGAGAGAGAGAGAGAGAGAATTAAGAACATTGGCCGCAAAGAGAGCGCGGTAAAACGCAATTGGGATGATGGAGCTAACGACTTTTTTTCCCTCAACATAATATTTCTCTTTAGGGAAACGCTCTTTGTTTATGTATATATAAACATGTGCGTTTACGTTCAAGCAGGCCAGATTTCGTAATGATATGCGTTCCGTTAGAAACTTCAGCTCAATTCACCATCCCTACTATTATTATCTGCCTACTTCAACCAACGGCCACGGTGGAAACAAGAGAACGATAGTTTTGGCTCCGTTTTTTTATCCATCCTTGGTCATGGCACAAAGGATCGGGAAAGTTGAGACATGAAGACGGTTTCTGAGAAACGTACGCTAAGTCATATGCAACACCATGCCGGCCAACCTTTTGTATTTTACCTCCCGTTTTCGGGGTCCCGGGACCCCCTTCCCTTCTAGCACTAAATGAGTACCAGCGACTTATGATGCGTCCTGTGGTTCATAGTCTGGGCTTCACGGATTAACTTACTTTTACTTCTGTCTTACTTCGTAGTACTTAGTTCCTTAGTTCGAATAAGGGAAGGAGCACAATAAGAAAAAGTGCCCGAAAAAATAGAAACAAAATCAGACATGGAAAAAAGGAGCTTGTATTAATAGAAAGAACTTGTTTGGGGGACCAGTCGTGTCCAGGGAGGTTTGTGGATAAGATGGATTCCGTTTCTCACGCGCATAGAAATTGCTCATCATCATCTCTTGATGCTCGAGGTAGGATACACACCTTGCCAACAGGGAATGAACTTCGGCTCTCTGTCCCTTCAACCTGGCCCAGAATTACGCTCGGGAAGAGTGGGGGGACTGGAGAGATTGGCAGCTCCGAGGAAATATTATGGTTGTGAAAAATAGAGGAAAAAAGAAAGATAGAGCGTCTTCCATTACAGCCAGCAGGAAGTTGGGCCAAAACCCCGAGCTATTTTTCCACGAGCATCAGGTTGCCCCATAGCGGTGGTACATAGAGGCTTTCTAAGGGGGAGATAATGGCGTTACCTTCTTACCTCTCGATCTATAACTCTAATTCCATCAAAGTAAAGCTTTTGCTGGAAAGGAACTCAAAAGAACTCGCCAGGATTTTTCTCGCACCTTCTTTTCCAAGCTTTTGGCTCCCATCAGGGACCTTTTAGATGCTAAAGAAAGGCCCATGCTTTTAGAATGGTACGTCTACCATTTTTCGTCTTCGTGATGCCAACCCCTTGAAAAGGAGAAACTTGCCAATGAAATAGAAGAGGCTGTTTCGTGAGAACGCGGTTTTTGGATTAAACTTGGATTTTTGGATTGCAATTTCCACTGCAATTGCAATTCATTTTGGATTGCGTTTTTGGATTGCAATTTCCACCTCAGGTTGAAGGTTTGCTTTACCAGTCGAAACGCGTTTGGGTAGCGGTAGAAAATAATGCATTTGAACACTTTAATTATTAGCCACGGTTAATGATGTCTTGGGGAAATTTGATGGAAAGTCTCCAGCCACTCTACATTTCATGCGAACTGTATCTCATAGTGTAATTAAGAGCTATTCCTAATTTAGGTTTTTAGGTTTTCAATTCTATTAAATTTTTTTTCTACTTTTGGATCCTGGCGATCGTGTAATGCATTTCAAGGAGCAAATAAACAATTATTAATTTTTAATTAATGTATTTTTAATTTTTAATTTAGGCTCAGTTATTAATTTTTTTTTCCTTTTCTTTCGTGTCTATTATAGATACGAAAAACAGTGTGGGCCTTGTAGGCTGCATTGATGAGGTTGCCCATAATGCTAGTGCAATCTACTGGAATCCGTTGGAAAGCTCAGCCAAGGTATTATACTTATATTAAAAAAAAGTGGGATAAACCTTGGGTACCTTTGCGTTGTCTGTGCCATGTTGAAAGAGGTCTCTGTGCCTTTCGGGAATTATTTTCTTTGTGGAAAAAATGTTTTCGTTTCGGTCGAATTATCTGAATTTTTGTCAGTGGTTCTGCACAGAAAGAGATAGAGGTCAAGCCAAGGAGATGGCTGCATGACAGTTGGGAGATATCCAGGGATGCATGATAGACTGCATAAAGCTATGTGTCTGGCATATTTACTACATCAGCCTCATTTGCATATGGCAGGCAAAGGGACAGGGGGCAGCTGCCTGCATCTGCATGTCTGTTTGTAATTTTTACAAATTAAATACCATTTCGAAACGGTATTTTTTGCTTTATATCAGAGAAGATGTCAGCTCCGGTAGTTCTACGTTTTGTACCTTCAGCTTATCATTAATGCAAGGTATGATCTCTTCTTCTAGATCAACATTGCCGTCCAATGCCTTAGCACAGACTTCAGTACCCAAAAAGGCGTGAAGGTAAGTCAAAATCCTGCACCGTTTCTGCTCTTTCGTTCTGCTTCGTCCGGGGGGGGGGGGGAGGGGATGGCATGTTTTTTGTTTGAAAAACATGTAATTTGGAATTCCAAGCTCGCCACGTTCATACTGTTTCAGTCATATCTGAAATTCACGTATTGGTTACCTTGCACCCCCATTTTTTTGCCCTCTCGGAACGGGGCAATGGCCAACGTAAAAAGGCTTTATGGAGGGTAACAGGGTTGCATGTTACCTTTTTTTCTGAGAAAGGATCAGTGTAACGGGGAAATTACGAGCTTTTTGCGCTGAACAAGGCAGTTTTCTATGAGAAAAGAAAAACCCCTTTACTAACTCACACAGAGCCTCAAATTCTTTTGAGTCCCCTCTTATTTTTTTTTCTTCTTATTTTTGCCTGGCATTCATATTTAACACGTGGAAGACCTTTCTGGCGATCTAACAACCCCGAAGCTTTCCTAGGACAAAAGCAACTACGTAATTTATACCCCTTATACCCACCCTCTGTATTTTCTACAAAAAATGGATTTTATACTTTACCTTAACATCTACCATTTCTACCTTAACATCTCTTGCAAAGCACCTTTCTTATCCTGGGAGGAGAAGAAATAACAGTAACACCTGGTCATACAAAGGAAATCATAGGGCCACCTACTGCACTGTCAATTAGTATGATTGACACTCGCGAAGAAATTTTCCCACTCGGATTATCAAGAGCGATGTGTGTTAAAAAATTATATATACAGTATAACAAGCTTTAACTTGTTGTCCTATAACGAAGCTGAAAAGACATGCATGCAGTGTGTGATGGACAGGCATCTGTACCTTTCCTCCCTGCATGCAATCATAATCTTATGGTAAGGCAAAGTGGGGAAAAATAACACAAAACAAGCTCAAGAATGCGTCTCCGCGAGCGGCATTGCGAACGTGATGGCGGTTCCCTTATTCGGCTACAGGGGCAGCGAACAAGCTTAGAAGTTATGTCGTGCCAAAACTGGCATTACCTTGTTTAATGCCGATGCTTATCTCGCTTTTTCTTTTCTTTTTTTTTCATCAACCTGCTCTCTTGTGTGTCGCCGTTTCTGTCATTCCGACCGTCTAACCATCTTGGGATTCGGTGGACATCAGGGCTTGCCGCTGCATATTCAAATCGACACATACGACGATCCCCGAGACAACAGCCCTGTGTCCCATCGTGCTTACTGTCAAATCAAGGTTTTCTGTGATAAGGTAAGACATTTGATTCCATGTTTTTATGGCTTTGTAATTTTCCTTGTTCTTATGTTGTGTGTGCATCGTTTCCATGCACTACTGTTGCTGTAAAGGAATGGTTACGAAACAAAGTTCAAAAGTCTAGTTTTTTACACGGTTTTTTAGAAAGTGTTTAACAACGTGGTTCGTTTGGATGCAAGAAGAAAGTAAGCACCAAGTTTGTTTAACATTTCTTTTGGAACCAGAAAGGTGTGGGGAAAGGAAGAAAGAAGCGTCTTTTAGAGTGTGCATACACCGCGTTTCGAATCTTTCCATAGAAAAACACCATTCCAAAGCGTTAATCATCTGAAAAAGAAATCTCGCATCTTTTTCTAGTTTAGTCGGTTCCAGCTACTTTCCCTTGCCTTTTGTAAATCATGCATACACATTGAGAAAAGCTGAGGTAAAGCTCCACATGACAAAATAAATCCCGAATTTATTAAGACACGTAGCACTCACTATTTCTCCCAGACTATGAGAAAAAAATGATTACTCAGTTTACTTGAGGGTGTCTTTGTTGTCGTAGTAGACAATAACCAAAAATTCGTACACGCGAAGTCGATTGAAAACATTGTTTGTAGCAACCTAACCCCCCTCTATTGGGCCAAAACAGCGTGAAACCTAAGACGAGAAGCTGCCGTAACTTATAATCGGACGACTTTACGACGGTCGTAGCTTGGCAGGGGTTTAAAAGTTTACATTCGTATCCGACATCAGTGTTTTTAGTAACCCCGAGATTTGCATAATAAACACCTGTGTATCGCCAAGCCGGAAGACAGAACGTCAAAAGTTCCACGAGCGTCATACATGTCATGCATTCAAAATAGGGGCGAAAAGAGCCGTGACTTGGGAAAACCACTGCTTGCTGTCTTTTCCCCTTCACCTGTAGGTAAAGCAATACAAAACAAGACTTTTTTGCTTACGTTCGAAGCTTACCTAACGCGTATTCCGCTAAGGCTCATCAGCTAGATGCGACAGGTGCGCTGTGTGGAACTTGTAAACGATGATGCTCGTGAGTACGGTACATTAGCCTTGTCTAAACTCATCTCCTCTTCCTCGCCATCATTAACTATGCATAGCCAATAAGCAAACCCAAGGGCTGTTGTATAAATGACTTGGCTTGTGTGTCGATTGAGATGCCCTCCAAATGGTATTACTTCACTTGAACTTCGTGGCCTTTTTTGTTCTTCTTTTTCTTTTGGGTCGAGTAAAACATATAGCTGTATAGTCATACCCCAACCGCATGCAAACTCGAAAAGTGATAAGAACCTGAAAGGGGCCACAGTTGCGCGCACCGGTCATGATTAATATCCCAGCTATAAATCTATCAAAGGGAAGCTTACCACTAAATTAAACAGATTCTTTAAACTAAATATTCCCTAGAGTGACGAAGCAAATATTCATTGCCCTAAAAGACCGCACCCAAAAATCGTATTACCGGAGCACATATGTAGTTATTTTGAAGCCATACGATACGTTTTATCGGACCGTGAGATTTTACTTGTATCAAATTGCATTCTTTTGGAAGTCATAGAACACCCAAATGACCACGTGCACAAGATTACAGTCGGCCATGAGAATCTATCAAGTCTCCAGATTCTAACGTTCTAACGATACGCAACCAATTTCATTGGCTATTCCAAACGTGTTACTTCCACTGAAACTGCGCTTGATAAAGGACTAATATAAATAAAAACCACAGATTTTGGGGACAAAAGGTTTAAAGTTTGGGGACTGTAAAATTTGCAAGTACAGGATAGAAGACCAAGGAGTAATAAAAGACGGTTATAAGTGGCCAATTGGCCTCAAGTATAAATGTCACTTGACCTTTTGTCTTTGTCTGTTGGTTCTGCTGCAGTTTCACATTTTTTAAACAATCCATGTTCACTTTTACGAGCACTTCTACCCGAGTGTTAAAAAAAGAGGCAGTTAACTGAAACGGCACGTTGAAAGAAAGAAGCAAATACATCAGTGTACTGAGTGGTCGCGTCTTCAAAATTCTCGCTAAGTGGAATAATGGCTTTGGTCCAAACGCTAAGTATCAAGACAGTTTTTGCAGAGAGACAGGATGACATAGAAACTCACTTTTTTTTTAGGACAAACGGTCTTGTTGTATTCCCTAAGTTTCGGTAGGAGAAGTTCAAGAATGACAGTTCTTTTTACTTTCTTGTTTGCTTTGGCAAATAGGGCGCTGAGCGCAAAACGCGCGACGAGGAACGCCGAGCTTCCAAACGCAAAATGACGGCCACGGGACGCAACAAACGATTGGACGATTTATACCAAACCTCGTGTGAACGATCCGAGTTCTACTCCATGGCCGATTTGAGCAAACTCCCTGCTCTTTTCACGCCCTCCGAAGACATGGACAAGGTAAACATTAAACATTTGCAGTTAACGTTTGCTTACTCAGTACTATTATTATTATTGTTAGTATCATTAATTATAATATTATTTTGACCAGATTGGAAATATGGATCTGCAAGGCTTCTACGGACAGGACACTGACCATTCCAGGTAAGAAACGACACGATGCTTTATTGTTAGGACCTCAACTAATACGAAAATGGGGCTAAGTGGAATCCCTTGAACTAAACGTTCTAAACTTATTATTTAAAATACAGATATAATGTGCTTGATTTAGTTGTTACGATGAACTCATGTAGCGTATAAAGTGAGTTTCTGTAGTTAAAACACGATTATTCCACTTTGCCCCAGTGTGCTGAATCCTGAACGCGGGGGAACGCCTGTTAACGCCTCTTCTACCAACTCCAGCGCCATACACAGCTACCTTCCATTATCTACGGCCAACAATAACAATAGCAACACTGGCACGCGGTATGCTCCCCATGCCATTGACAGCCACCACAACAATAATGGGCAAGAATGATTTTTTTTTATTTCCACTGTGCCTTCCCAGAGCTATTGAGCGAGCTAACAAAGTCGCTTAACGATCGCGTTGAAGTTCAGTTTTCACTGGATGTGAGAAGCAAGCGAAATGTCAACTAACTTCTACCGTCTACGTTGTTTCATTTTATAGGTACCTTGCACTTTATAGCGACAGAAAAGAAATTATTGATGGGTCTCTCCTAAATTCGGGCATGTACGCAAGCACCGCTGTCAAACGGAGACGGTCCACGCCTCCGCCCTGCGAACGTGTTATGATATACGTCCGCCAAGACAACGAAGAAGCCTTCACACCGTTGCATTTAGTGCCGCCATCCACGTTAGGACTCTTGGCTGCGGTAAGTGCAGTTTATAATTGCAGAATATAATGTAAACATCACTTGCCGGAACTTCGAGATTGGAATAATTATTGATCCTACTCGAAACTCTTAAAAAATAAAAACAGGGATAATTGGGAGCTGGTTTTCCCACATCGGTTCTTTAGGTTTAGACTTTTGGAAATTAATAATTGGGCGAGAGCTACTCTTTCTTTTTTAGTACTTGTTGTGTGATATGCGTGTTTTATTTGACATTTTTTGTTTGGTTTTCTTTATAGATCGAGAGCAAGCTCAAGATATCAGCACAGTCTATACATTCGCTCTACAAGAAAAATCGCAAAGGGTAAGCATTAACGCAAAGGATAGTCATATTCTTATTACTTGATTAATTTTATATATTTTTTGTTTGGAATTCACAGGATAATGGCCAAAATTGACGATGATATGCTCAAACATTATTGCAACGAAGATGTTTTCCAAATTGAAATCAGCACATCCCCTGAAGAGGGCTTATACGATGTGACCCTGGTCGAACTCTTTGAAGTGTCGTGAGTTAAAGAACATGGTATTGGTAGGACACTTTGAATCTCGGTTATGCAAAAAATGTTTACGCTCAATCTATATCACCTCTCTGATTATCTGCTATTCAACCATTCCGGACAAGTGCAGGCGACTTCGAAAAAAATTCCCCCAGTGCCTTCCATGATACTCCTCAAGCCGCAAAACACTTGCAAAAAAAATTTATGGAGTCTTCGAGTTCTCTGTGGTTTATAACGGACGGTGGTGCTTTATCCCTTGGATTGCTCGTACCTGGTCTTACATCATACCTAAAACGAAAAAAATTAAATTAAAAAAAAAAACGTCGCTCCCTATGATGTTACCGTGGTGGATAGGAATGAATTTGGAGTACAGAACAAAGTCAAGCAAGAAATGGCGCAACTTTTTTTTTGGTCCGAACTGAATCCGCATATTGAACCCAAGACAAAACGAAGGGATTTGTGATCTCAGCACAGGGCAGCCACAACAAAAGAAGGAGACCAGGGTAATCCCATGATGCCAAACCATGAGCAACAACAACTTTTCATATGTGTTCATTCCCACAATGGAAACTTCTCTCAATGAAACAACTTGTGCCTTCTGTTAGCAAGTCTTGGTTTATTTTGTTAAAAGTTAGCAAAGCAACAAATTTTAAAAAATACTGTGCCATAAATTTAAGCATAATTCCCGGTTTGTACTAAAGTTGGAGACGAGAATGTTATGATTGTTATACTCAAGAAAATGTAAGCCGGTGAGAGTTTTGAGCTTTGCCTGTTATGTAAAGCTAAAAGAAGTTCTTTCTTAAAGATCGAATCGCGTAAAGATAAAAAGCATTCCCTTTGTTTACACTTAAATAAGGTGTGATAATTCAGTCATTTTTTTCGTTTAGAAGAGGGTACTATGACCATCGTGCACCAAACCATAACAAATCAGGTTCCAGTAAATTGTGACAAAATGAACTAACTCCCTCCATCTTCTAAAAAGAATTCATTCCATAATGGGTTTGCCGTTTTGATTTAGTTAGTTTTTCTCTCTTGCTTGTTTTTAGCATAGAAATTATGCATTGAAAGTGTAATTTGTTATAACTTTGTATAGAAGATATTTGTAGAGATGGACAGGAACACTCCTTTGTTTACCAGCTTTGTATCGGAGTAAGTGTAAGCTTATATGGGCTTCTAAAATTTAAAAATGGCCCAACATAGCGTCTCGAATATCTCCGTGCCTTATCCATACTCCCATGTGCAACGATGTATACATAGCGGGCACGTTTTATAATCAAAAAATTTTGTCGTGTTATCCGTTTTTAACAAAGATAGGACACAAAATATAAGTCCTAAAATCTGTCGCTAAATGTTAGCTTGTATTGTTCTGCCGTAGGAATGCGAATAAAAATTTTTCACGTTTGCGCTGCTGTTTCGCATTTGTAGACCAAATACAATCTGAAAACGAAACTTTCTACTCGTACAGTAACGAACTTACTGATCGCTACATGGACTGCAAACTGACCAATTACATTGCTTTTCCGTTGTTGGGCCAATCCTGTCATTTGAAGCCTACTTCTACGCTTAAGTAGGGTTCTCAACACGATATCCCTTCCTAATTCCCTAGTCAATTAAAGGAGCAGGTTATGCAATTAAATAAGCTGCTCTTTTAATTGATTGAGGAGTTTAGAAGGAATTCCCTACCTAAGTGTAGTAGGCTAGAAATGACAGGATTGGTCTGAACAGAGGAGAAGCAATGTGATTAGTCAGTTTGCAAAGTCCATGTAGCGATCAATAAGTTCGTTACTGTACATCTTTTTGCAAAAGTTATTAATAAATAATGTTGATACACTGTAGTCGAATAGGCTTTGTAAAGCCATCTTGTCCTTCCCCAAAAGAATTAGCATACAAAGTTTGCTACTAGATTACCTACTGAGTGTGATCTAATGCTCTTAGCTGGCTCCACGAGTCCGGAACGATGAGTAAACAGAGACACACGCGGCTTTGACGTCTAAAGACAGTGTAGACTGTAGAGGGAGGGCAAGCCTGTTTTTGGCAGCACCAATAACGTGTAACACAAGACCAAAACGAAATGTCCCGTCTAGGACGATTATTTCCTCGTGCATATTGCAACGTGATTGGCATGATACATGTAAAAGCACTACCGGGTAAGTCTACTCTAAGTATTTGAGTTGCAAAGTAGTTTCAAACCATCCAGAGTCACGCATTCAAGGTGAGTTTTTGACCGCGTTTTTCGAAAGCGCTTGGCGCCACAACCGTCATGTGTTGGCCCACCCTCGTTTCGTACCAATCATGAATCTTGTGAGATCCTAGTTAGATTATAGTCATCTACGATTGGCATACATAATTCACAAAATACTACCTTTAACTTGCACTAATAAACTATTTGATTTATTTTTTTGCAGGAACGCCCAAAGCACGCCAAAATATTGATGAATTGGTTGAAATGGCATGTCAGGAAGCCAGAATTTATTCCTCATATAAACTAGTAATGTCTTGAGAAATGATAGACAGTAATAACGATATAAAAGATGTATGACCTAGGATGGAGTGTTAATTGAAAATATGAGTGATATACCGTACGTTAAGCCTGATAAAATGGGTCCCGAAGCAGTTGCAAACATGACAAGGCTTTGCTATGAAATAAAATGCACATTACCTTCAAACATGCCAGTTGGCATTCAGGTAATTGCTTTGTTTATGAAAGCGGTGCACGTAGTAATTACGAACGAGATAGATTTTGGCTGGTGCAAATAAAGAAGCACTGGCTGTGGCCCAAGCCTGCAGTCTAGATTTTATTCGAGCTGAAGGCTTTGTGTTTGGCCACGTTGCTGACGAAGGGTGGATCGAAGCGTGTGCTGGCGATCTGCTTCGATATCGAAGACAAATTGGAGCAGAAAAAATACTTGTCTTTGCCGATATTAAGAAGAAACATAGGTTGTTATTTTCCTTCAAGCTAGGAAGAAGCTTTAAAAAACTTTTGTTTAGTTCCCACGCCGTCACTGCCGACGTCTCGGTTTCTGAAACGGCCAAAGCAGCCGAGTTCTTTTTAGCAGATGGGGTTATAGTCACTGGTTCCTCTACAGGGCAACCAGCAGACGTTCAAGATTTTGAAGGTAAACCGTTTTTGTTCCCAAACAAGCCCCACATACCTATAATTGGCTTCATTTTGTAGCTGTTAGAAATAGCGTGAACATACCTGTTTTGATTGGCTCCGGTGTGGATTCTAGCAACGTGGAAAAGTTCGCGAAAGCGGACGGCTTAATAGTTGGTTCTCACTTTAAAAAGGCAGGAAGGTAATTTTGGTTATAAAAGTCATAATAATACACTCAAAACGTTTAAAATGTATAGATGGGACCAAGACTTGGATGTCCAGCGAATAGAGCAATTTACTGAAAAAGTATTTAAACTGCGAGACATTTCTCCGTTGTAGTCTACTGATTGTATTATGCCACGTTAAGGCTCAGTTATGAAAATACATAGAGAAAATGTCCATAACCACAGAGATTAACAAATGCATAAAAATAGTCGTTTTGGAAATGGAGTATGTGATAATAATAAACGGAAGACTAGCCCGCCCAGCGTAGTCCCGAATCGAATGGGTAAACGTTAAGCCAACGAGACATGTCAGGTTTAGTCTGGAAAGGAGATTCGCGGAAGAAAGTCGTCCAAACATCCACAGGCTTATCGGTATAATCGTCCCTTGTTTCTTCCTGCGAATTCACATGTTTCCAAAATGGTATTCCACCGAGTTCCAAGCCAAGTCTCGCAGTCAAGTCAGAAGTTAATTCAGGCACGGTATCATTCATAAGGTTGGTCAAGGCGGTTTCCAGATTTAGACGACTGTCATCGCCGACCGAGTCAGAAATCAGACGAGTATCAGTTAGTGAATCCATAGTAGTGGTAGTTGACGTAGACAAATCCAAGCTGACCAAAGCTGTTGACGGGGCGTGCACTGGCAAATGGGAAACCAACAATGCTGAGCCAATTAAGGTCAACACGCTAGCTACGTAGGCTGTTATGCATGCCAAACTCACCTAAACAAAGCAATAGAATTTATGAGTTCGCTAGCAACTTTGTATCTTACAGTTATAACTTCAGCAGTTAGCACGTTCCAAGATTCCGTCAGAACCGCCTCATTTGCCAAGATGTTTAAATCAGTAAACGTCAGCCAGCCTCGTTTATTTCCTTCTCTGCAAGCAACCTCTTCTTCTATGGACGTTAAAATATCAGCAAAACCCTGATCATCCACATATAATTTCCAGTCCTTTTGAGAGAATATATTAAAACCCTATTCTGAAAGTAAAGACAAATCATACTATAGCGGCAAGGAAATCACGTTCAAGTTGGTTGAGTTCAGAAATGTCAATGTCAGCACTGGCGGCCCATTCGTCGTTGTAAACCGCGTCGTCTTCTCCATCGTCATGAAGAAACTTGGATGCGACAAGCTGAGACAAAACGTTAACTATCCTTACCTTACCTAATTGAGATGGTACTTACGACGGATACAAGGAAGATTTTCGAGGAAGACAAAGCCGAGAGGTACGCAGGGTTGTTCGTTCTTAGACGGTCCAAGTAAATCAAAGCCAACATTAAAGAGCAGGGGGAAATACACGCTTCCCTGCTCACTTCGGCAGCTCTATCCATACGCAAACGGTCCAACGATTCATGCATGTCAAACCGATTAAACAGCTCCACGGCTAAGTCTAATTAATGTAAAAAAAATATTAGTTAATTTTCATGATCTGTTAGGTCTTAGGAAAGAAAAACTAACTCGTGAGGGCTAGACTAGGTCTTTCGGTTTCCGGATACAATCCATAGTACAAGGACTTTTCAAGTCTTTTGGTAAGCCCATTATAATTGAGTAACGCCTGTAATGTATAAAGAAAAATAAATGCATTAGCAACTAATTCTGACACAGACCTCAGGAAGGGCATGGCCATGATTTAGGACCAGCGTAGTAAACAAATGTGGAATATTTCGTACATTCTCAAATGAAAAATGTACCTTAACGCAGCGTAAGTGCAATGAATATATTTAGAGTACTTATACATACCTCGAAATCTTTGCTACTCGAGACCGATTTGTTTTTAACAAGCCTAGTTCTCATTGTTGCTTACACTATCCACTTGCACAACATGCGAGAAAGAATGCTTACCGCTCGTAGCGCCTCTATGCAGACGAATAATAAACGTCAGAGCTGTCCAGTTCAGCAGTGCACTGCACTGGGTGGGCGCAAACATGGCAAATTTATACTCAGTGGAAGCGAATATGGTACGCATGCCCGCTGTAAATGGGCACTAAACGGCATGCTGAAATCAAGACGATGACAAGTAGCAGCACTCTTCCAAATTCATTGTCAAACGCATTGTCTTGATGTATTTAAAGCAGTGAATTTAAATAGTGAAATTTATGTAAGTTAAAATGCGGGATTATGTTATTACATCAGTTCAATCATGGATAAAACACATCAGCCGAACTGGTAAGCATGCTTAGTCATGGGTGTATTTATTTTGTCCTCGATGGCGCTTCGGTCCGGCGCGAAATCACTCCACTTTAAACGTAGTACCTTTGGCGGGATCTCTTTTGTACCGTGCTTCAATAGAAGCTTTATTCGTATCCGTTAGACTGTTGCCAACACAGGGCCGCTCCTATAACAGTTCCGAAGACTTTTTATCTGTGACTAACCTATCTTATCATTACGGTATTCTAGTTTTAAGCCAGCTGGACAGTGCTTGTTCCACACGCAAAATAAAAACAAGAATGACGCCTGTTCCAAATCATCCGACTATTAACTTGGTTGGAGGCACTAAAAGGCCATTTACTGTCGTCGTAGAAGGCAATATTGGCAGTGGGAAAACCACGTTCTTGAAGCATTTTGGTAAGCTGCAAGATGTGCAAATATTTACTGAGCCAGTTGAGAGTTGGAGGAATGTAAAAGGACACAACCTACTGGTAAACTACGCTTTAATTACATGTATATAAGAAATTAAAAACATAATTCTACGCTTCTTAGGAATTGTTGTACCAAGACCCAGCGCGATGGAGCTTCACATTCCAGTCCTATGTTCAGTTAACCATGCTTGACCTTCATACTAGACCATGCCAAGCACCTGTTAAACTGTTGGAAAGATCTTTATACAGTGCTAGGTAACGCATTGTTACTTAACTGGTGAGTTGAAATTAAGTGCTTATATCTTAGATATTGCTTCGTCGAGAACCTCTATCAGTCAGGAGTTATGTCTGGCCCTGAGTATGCAGTGGTGTCTGAATGGTTTGACTGGATGACAAGCCAGATTGATGTTAACGTGGATCTTATCGGTAAACACCGACTTTAAATTCAAAACATAATTCTAACAGGAATAATTTCATAGTTTATCTCCGTTCTGATCCTGAGATTGTCCATGACAGGATCATGAAACGAAACCGCAAAGAAGAAAAAACAATCCCTCTGGAGTACCTTAAGCATTTGCATCAAGTGCATGAAGATTGGCTTCACCGAAAAGTATCTTATCCTGTACCCGCCCAAGTACGCTTCATAATCACATGAGAAAGTGTCACCTTTTATTAAATCTTTCTTGTAGGTGCTGGAAATCGACGCTAATGTTGACCTGGACAAGATGCTTGAGCAAATTTTAGAAACAGAAAGCCAAATACTGAATAGGGGAGCTTGTCAGCAAGACGTCCCAAGAAAAGATTTCAATGTAGACTGCTTAGCGGCAACTCCACGTGCCTGAATCATTATCAAATCTTTGGAACCAAATATTTTGAACCATTTTTCTTCTACATTTCATTGGCCTAACTACCTTTCATTTCATATATCTTGACAAGTCACTTTCTGATCGTATTAGTCTCGAATACCTTTAACGGATTCTTGCTTATGGATGTGTTGTTCATTAGAAATCTGTAACTCTTTAAATAAATACACCTGATGATTTTCATAAAACGGCAGATTTGTATGGTTATAATATATCTTAGTAAAATCATAAGTTATCTTAGTAAAACGGAGTTGCAGACGCCATGGTAAGCTTGATATATAGCAAGACTACCAATACATTTTATTGCACAGTCTACACTGGCGTAATTAGCTTGACTTTCCGTGGGTGCAATAACCGATATATACAAGGGCACAATACGCGGGAACACAATTCTTTCCTCCCCTTATTTTGACGCGCGCTCTATTTTCACCTCGATTCTAACTTTTTTCTAGCTTATACTGAAGGCGTTATTATGATGCAAAACGCACTGTTCTTATGATCCAGTCAGTGTTTGGCGCAATCGAATCATATGGTCTCCAAGGACTGAAAGCGAGTTGAGGAACACACGGAATATGCTGCTTTGCTACCCCGACTATAGACCAAGCTCCTCCCCTATTCTCTTGGCAGAGCAAGGGGTTACCCGGCATACTGTCCCCCTTGAAGGAAAGATGCCAAATTAAAAGTAGCTTTGAAGGATAATCAATTCCCTTACCCTGCATTTGTTATACGGTGTGGCCAACTCGGCACAAAAGTAGCTAGAAGACGGGACACTATTATTGTAACACTGATTAACGGACGTCAGGTTCACAGGCAGCTCTTGCAAGGCATCTGGAAGAAAAAACAGTACACTAATGAGACAAGTGGAGGGATAAAGAATGTCGTACCGGAGCGTGCCCAGCCTAAGGCAATACAGCGAACTGCCGGGTCTGTCCATCGCTGACCCCGTGACAAACACACGGGCCGAACAAAATCGGAATAAATAACTGGCTTATTGAGTTTGACTAAAACCACGTTGCTCCCCGGTAAAGGAGAACGTACCATGCCCACAATCCGGCGTTCTTGCTCCCAAGGAGCATCTGATGCGAGTCTGACCGTTGCAAAACGTGCTGTCCAGCGTGCTTTGCTTGTCCTATATCGCAGTAGTTCAAAAATGAGAACTATATCGTGTGAACTCTTTCAGTAAAAACACTGCTTACTGCTCGAAACAGGATTCGGCAGTCAAAAGCCAAAGTTCCGCTACCACGGTAGCATCACAGCTATGCACTCCATTCCGAAGCAAAGAGGCCAGCCACGGCCAATCGCCGTGAGAAGACAGTGAAGGTCCTCTCAAAGCTGGGGCCGTTACGCCTGAAAGTTCTGGTTGCATCTGAATGGGTCTTAACCCACATTCTGAGAAACAAGAAAATAGGGTTATTCAAATAGGGAAAAAAACGACGTTTAATAAATGAAGAGTTTTAGGAAAGGAGGTAGGAATACTTCTTACCTAATTCCGAACAAGATAAGTGCAGCACTTGTCCTGATTTACACGGTCCCTTACCAAAAGATGCCCTCCAACGGGAAGGTTCTGTCAAATGAGCATACACGCCAGTGTTTTTCTTATCCGGTTTAACTTCAATTTTCTCAAGCGTTCTATATAAACATCGACATGACACGCTCGGTTCACCTGAAGTTATTAAAGACAAACCTGTAATTCATGAGTCGGCATGCAGACTCGCCGAAGACCTCCAGAAAAGAATCACGTTTGTGCGAAGGCAACGTGGTATTCAGGTTATCCAAACAAATCTTGCCCGTTTGGTTCCCTTCTGTAAGCAACACGTAGCCTTCTTGGAAATACTGGTGCACATAACTGGCTGCTTCCATATCAGGAGCTATCGTTACTATAATTTTTGCCGTCACTAACCGTGTTTAATGCAAATGACGACATAAATACTTACAGCAACTTCTTTCGTCACTTCCGTTGGGGCAATCGACTACTCCATCGCATCGGCGACGAACTTCGATGCACGCCGCACCAACTCCGCAATGAACCATTCCAGGAGGACAGTATTCGCAATCGACTTCATCACTAAAATCCTTGCAATCCATCAAACCATCGCATATTCGGTAGCCGAAACCTTTTCCTTGCATCTTCCGCACGCAAGAGGAAATTTCCGTAACTTTTAATTCGTTCAAACCTAGAAAGAACACTAATGCGATTGTTTATAATGCCCACGGGTAGCAAGCAAACTCACCAGGCTTGGATTGACAAGACCCTTCTCCGTCATCCATTGAAAATACTTCGCATTTGAGAAGTTCTCGAATAGCTAGGAAGATTTCATCCGGATACTGAGTTGCCAAGCTGAGCTCCTTGTTTTTGCAAGCTGCAGCTGCCGCCGAACAAACGCTACGGCATGGCAATCTGCGGATTGCCTCGCTATAAAGCCTTTCATCTTGACAAGGCGGTTGCAGAGAGTAGCACAGGGTGTCTAAAATGTATGGCGAACAGTTTGAGTCTATTAATAGCCTTGCTGCCTCAAGCACTCGCGCCATGTCGCGAATATCACGATGACCGAGTAAATTAGGGTAGGACGTAAAGTTGTAAGGCAAATGTCTACACAGCTTCATGCTCATAGGCGCACAGGAGTTATGGTTCTTCTTATAGGTAGCCGGCTTAGACACCGCTCGGTTCTTAGTCGAATCCGAAGATTGATCGTCATCCAGTCTTTTATCTACCTCATAGATAGGTTTTACTTTAACGGATGGGTACTCCACGATTCCTTCCATGGTGCGTACTAAAAGGAAATAACGTTACTTATAGCTATCTCGTCTAAGAAAAAACATGAGAAAATGGGTTTTCGGTTTACATTTGACTTCTATAGTGTTCTTGTCCACATGTAGACCGTTAAATAAGCTCACATGTCCCTTATCGCTGGTTATCTGGGACTCGGTGGGAGTTGTCCACGTTGTGGTCACATCTCCCGTTAATTCTTGAAATAAGACGGCACGCAGTTCATTCGCATCCAGAATCTCCTTCGTGTGTATATACAAGTTGAAGATTACAGTCAAGGCATCGCTCCCCTTTCTGTTTGGACAGACAAAGAAGAGTTGCAAACAGTTCTTTCCCTTTGCCATTAAGCCGTATAAAAAAAAACATTACCCTTCAAAGGCAAGTACTTCTGAATGTGTAAAGATGTCCTTAAACGAGCTGGTTTTGTAAAGTGCGTTTAACTTTGCTTCATATGCCCGAGCTTTTTTGTCGAAAGCAGAACTTCTATGGTCTAGTAAATCCGAACTATAGGCGTCCCCATATATAACTTCAAACATTCCTCGATAGGCTTGTTCTGCCGACTTTTCACGTCGAATATGTTGGACTAATAAAGCGTAAGGTAGAGATAATCATAAGGAAATTAATGCGATCTTACAGCCAAAGTAGAGGCTACAGGCAATGCCGATGGCACCCAGAAACATGATGGCGGTGTACCAAAAGCATTTTGCCTTATAGTAGTGCTTCTCTTTCTTCTCACTTTCCACGAAGTTTTCGTACGAACGTAAGCTAACTGACCGAGAAAGATTGCCACTTCTGCTATTTACCTGGAAAGATGAATAGAAAGCAAGAACGATCTTAGGAAACCAAATGGAGATCTTATGGCTGAAATAAAAGTTGGTATCTGTCGAATTTGAGCAATCAAGTCAATTTATCGCCTGCACTTTCCTATAATCATTCATGCAATAAAGCCCGCAATAATGGTTTACTTGGTTGGGTGGCGGGTTGGCGATTTGGATAGGTTGAGATGAGTGAATCGTTTCCATCGTTTCAAGATCCATGCGTCCAAGACTGGTGTCGAGCAAATTCCGCAATTGAAACGTTCGTTCGGGACCCAAGACCACCATCCGACCCGGCATGGGGCCATGCAGTGTAACTGTTGGCTGTCAGTGGAAAAGTAATGCATGTCAGGATATCAATTTTTTAACACCAAATGAGGTAAAGGGAGGAACATCATGCAACATAAATATGAAGGGCTTTTAACAGCTTATCATAACACACCTGATGCCACACTCCCTCTTTCCCATGCCACGTACTAATAAGAGACAATACAACTTCACACATTTACACTTGCAATATGTTGATGACCACGCCGTTGTTCGCTACATATACACCCATCACACGCAGAGCAGGATTGAGGAGAATTTGGAAAAGCTACGCAGGTGTGCTTTATCTCACCGTCATTTAACCAGAAAATCTCACCACAGTAAGTCACACTACCAAGCGATCCCAAATGCTTTTCCAAAACTGTCCTGTCCAATTTCAAGGTAATTTGAAGCTTAATTTGAAAAGTGGGCAACTTTCTGTCACTCACATTTTCCACTCAATTTACTGATTTGCCTTTCTGCGAACTGTCGTAAATTAGAAGGACAGTATAACATCGCAAAGTGAAACCACAAGCCGCAAAAGACCCCCCAAGCCGGTTAACGAACTTAGAGATAACCAGGAAATAATTAGCACTTCGAATCCTCAGCTTCTCGGATGGACGACGCAAACTCAACGCTCAAAAGGAACTTCGTACTTAGACTTTCCATTGTGGTTAAAAACCGGACATTTAAAAACCATGACTGAAATGTTAAACCGAGAGGTTTTACATGTTTATGTGGTACACCGCTTAGCAAAGAACCATTTCTTCTTTTCCTGGTGCTTGGAAATGAGGTACAGTAAAAGAAGAGGTCCATGCATGATGCGTGTTGTTACGCATATATTCATAGATGCGAAATAGGCGACAAGAAGAAATGGGGTCAAACTCCAAGCGTAATAGTACACCTACAGGCACCAGGAAGAATCTTCTTCGTCTATCAGCTCGAGCTCTCATGTGAACGTGTGCTGTGCACTCATGCATCAATGTGTATGTACCTCTGGAATAAACCTAATTATAGAAATAATTACCTGCTCTTCCTGCCTTCTACTAGCGCGACTACGATGCTCGTAATGTTCCAGACGAGACCTTTTAGGATGATGCGACATCCTTTCGTTTCAGGTTCAGTACGTCAATTATTACGCTACACTCGGCTCGGGTTAATATCAAGTTCACCGTAAAATCTGCCGTTTTCAGAAAACCTTACGTTGTAGGATTAAATGATTCCGCAACTGGTAGCATGAGCACAGGCCGTAAACTTTCAACTGATTTTCTGAAAAACGAAGCAATTTACCACTGAAACACGAGAACCCTTTTATCCAAAATGCTTTAAGCCAAGGAATGACATGTTTGAAGCACTTTCGTAGCAAGGCAATGGGAATTTATTGTTACGAGTTTAGAACCGTTAGTCGACCACTCGCAAAGGCTAGCAACTTTTCACTGGCAACGGGAGGTTTCTTACCACGAAAGACGTCTGGTGATGGTCAAGGTAGCAAAAAGCAACCATCGCAATCAAATGACGTAGTTGTGGCTTCTTCACGTAGTTGTGGCTTCTTCTTTACAGGTATGTTAGACTGCACCAATCGTTAGCCTCGGGATAGCGAAAAAACAGTACGGAGGCAGCACAGCATGCCTTCGCGCTTCCTGGTCTCTAAACTTATATGTGAAGAAAGCGCGGAAGTTGATAACAAAATCAGAGTAACGGAAAGAGTAAAAAGGCATTACACAACTATAGGAGTAGGAGTCATCGCTGGAATGTAGAGTGACCAAAAATACAGATTAAGCAAAGTAGGATGGGATAAAACTTTGCGTTTCCTCATGTAAAATTCGGACGTTAATCTTACGGATCGGTTGCCTGGGAACTTAACTAAACTGTAAAAACGAAGCGTTTTTTTGTTTACAAATCTCACTACCTTCCTTCTTCCACTCAGTGCTACTGCTGTTATGTCCTTCTCCATTTCGATGCCTCTTGGTTTACTGAACTGGCACACAAGCTGTAACTGGAGGCTTTAGAATCCGTTAGCGTCTACGTTTTTTTACAAGGAAACATAGGAACTGCACGTAAACAAGGCGGTGTATTATGAAATGAAAAGCTTTACAAGAAGTACAGCTCTGCTGGCTGAAAACATTGGCAAAAGAAGTAAAAACTATTTTTGTACACTTACGGCATTCAATAAGCTCGAAAAAAGAACGAATTACTCATCTTCCGTATCGCTTAAAAGGGGCTTTTCATCAACCTCAACAGGACGCTTGATTTGACTTGGACGCCTCCCGGTTTTCATCGGCACGTTATCATGTTCCGTGATAGTCGAAGTCACCTCGACGATTGTTACTATCTAACTTAGTCGTTACAAATCTGTGTCGAAATGATCAAATTTAACGAACCTGGACTACATCTGTGGTAGGTGGTGGAGGTGCTTTACGCTTTTTGCGCAACGTGGAGGCTGTATAAAACTCTTGATTAACCTAGGTTCCTATATTTAATTTACTAAGAATGAAAGACACTCACTACTCCCTGCCTGTGGCACAATGGAACTCCCGCTAAGGCTGGATAACGACTTGGATGTGTGTACAGGCACATGTGCAGATTCTACCATCTCGACAGCGAAGCTACATTATAAACTGTTAACATGAGCGCACAGTATTCTTTTCGCGCTTGCTTACTTCCCTTCTTCTGGATTGAAATCTGCAGTGGATAAACTTTTGCTGAAGGATTTCCGCGGAAGCTGGGTAGGCTGTGTGACCTGCTGTAAAGCAGTAAGCTCCGGTTGGATTTCAAGAGGCTTGTCATTGAAGTCTGTTGTGGAAATAGTTTTGCACGAGGACTTCCGCGGGAGCGGCATAAACTGGCTGGTCTGTCGTAAAATCGTAAAATCCTGTTGGATTTCAAGAGGCTTGTCATTCTCTTCTTCGTTAGAGAGCCTAACCACCTCTTCAGCAAAAGGATTTAGATCTTCCTCACAAAATGGGTTTAGATGAGCAGGGTAATTAGCTTCTTGGGTCGTTTCCATAGCACAACACTAAACGTACGCGTTAGGCACAACTCTAACATGAAATAGAGAATGTAAAGAACGTTCTGACACACAAGACCTTTTGCAGTCGATACGATAATGGATTCCAGTTCCAAAACTGAGAGCGGATATTCGTGGTTTTGGCGAAACGCTACTGTAAAAGTGAGTAACAGGAAAACTTTCTGTGCTCACTCGCTATCGTCCGCGCTCGCTTTATGATATCTTTATACTTGAAGCCAAAACTCAACTTTTTACTACGAAGCGATCTTTGGGAGTATGGTCTGTAGGATTTGGGATGTTTAAGGAACAAGTCAATGCCCATAATTAGTGTATCTTCAGTCTGGATCTATTGTATGCGTAATCGATGATGTGGTGGCGATGTGGGTTCATTTGCTTCATAGAAAGGAGTCAGTGTGTTTGTTCGAGGCTAGAACAATGTTGCGGCAGCTGTGCGTTTCCCACACACATCCACACGGAGCCTTTACCGAAGACTTGTACAGGGACCGCAGAGGCAAATACACCACATGGGCGTGGCTTGGAAAGTGTGTCCGAAAGTAAGGAGGTTCTACACATGCGTCTTATTCTTGTCATCTCTGGTCTATTCGCATTGGCCCTGAGCAAGAAAGCACAAGAACGTTGTGGCCGATCGTTGGATCAGGCCAAAGGTGCAGGTCGAAGGGTCGTCTCATCCATGGGACATCGGTGAGACGAAGAGGCGTGCCGCATCGAAGTACGGGCCATGGGACAGGCTTGGGAGGGGGAGGGAGCTTTTTGATCGAGAAACACTTGGGTGCGCGGTTCTGGATGATCTTCTCTATCAAGACGCAGGGTATCGTGATCCACATCTTAGTGGTGACGTTCAGCAATCCCATCGGAATTGCCATTCGTACTGGTGACCTACGTTCGAACGCGGTGTACGTTAAAAGAAGAATACAGATCAGGAAAATCAGGAAAACCCAAAAGGTAAGGATTACTTAGTAGGATTGACTCAATGTCAGGACTTGTTTGTTTTCCCAAATTTCAAGAATTTAGAGCGTTTAAGCAATCGAAGCAAATGATCACGATCTTGATGCATTTCGCACTCGAATTTATTTTGCTTACTAAGATTCCTTTACGTGTTTTCTCTTTCTCTGTAAACAAAAGCGGGGAATAAGCAGGTGTATCAGTTCGCACGTCGTATCTTGTTTTGAGATCCCGACAGGGAGACTTTTTCTGACCGTCAAACGAACACAATGAACGCTCTTTGCAATTGCTCTTTACACAGATGCTTTTTGTTGCTCTTCTCGAGTACTCTTACGGCAGAGGGAAGAAATGCCGAGTCCTGCTGTTGGCATCAATGTATGCTACGAGAAAGGGCATTTTCACACATACTCTGTTCAAGAGTCTGAGAGCCCGTCACGTGTGCAAACTTTGCTTTAGGTTTTCTAAGCAGAGAAGCGGAACCGTAATGTGTCATAAAAGCTCAATATAGCAATACAAGTGGCAATGACAACCTGACACTCCATCAAAGCAAGAACCACTAGCACATTTAGCACCCCAACTCTCTCAACAAACCCAAGTAAGATCATAAATGTACTTGGGTATTAGAACCGCAACAGCACGATGTCTATACCGGAAGTACCCACTCTAGTTCACACCTCAGGATCTTTCTTTTGAAAGTGAGGTACATATATAAGTTTCGCTAATCAAGAGTACAACACCTGTTTCGCTACACGAAATAAGAGTTCGAGGTGGGGGATTTGGGGGGTGACTTTCAGCGTACACGCACTACTGATGCCAAACATTCGCGGCGCAATACGTCAATTTGGTACAGTTTAAAAAAGGGGTGATAACGAATCGCACTAGGACAGGGAAAAGTCACAGCTGCTCACAAGCTGATTCCCACATCGTTAATCAAAGCTTCCATTAAAAAAAAATGAAACTAGAGTTCCTTTAGAGTTTAAAACCACAAGTCACTTTCAAGTCATGAATCGGCGCTTATTTCAAATTGTGTCACCGTGAGTCAAAAGAGCTCAAACCGGCTTTGCTCGAACTAATTCGTCACGCATTATATTGACAACATAAAACCATAGCCTTCCGAGAAAGTAACCCTTCCTATTCTAACACACTATCGTTATATATTACTATCGCTATCCGCACGCTAAAACGCGTCGTAAGAAAGGCATTACAAATGTCCTTGATTCCACTTTCGACTTACTTTATTTCACTTACGATATACATATGGGTTGGCTCTGGCCATGAGGGCAAACGGCAATCCAAAATGGAGTTCACTGTCATAGACTTTTTTTTTTGCTACTCGCACCACGAGACTTGAGAAGTGCATGTAATTCATTGTTAAGAAAAAAATTCTATAACTGACATTTCCAAGTTAATGTTCCTAATTTAGTTATGAACTCGTTCAGACCATAAATAAGAAGCTTATACGAGGTCGGGGTCGACGGTAGCCGGAGCAAATGTGCAGAAGAATAGGGCGTTCATTCAATATGCAAAATGCTGTCTCGTGTCACCTTTGGTGGTACAAGTCATTAATGACTGGGGTCTCTTCAAACACTCGCGTGTCACGTTCAGCAGCGCGAAAAGACCCCCTAACTCTCTAACCCAATACACTTGTTAACACGTACACAAGTAGATAACCCAGGTGCTGGGCTCACACGCCTTGTGCCCCTTTCACACGACCACGCCCACCTGTACTTGAATTACAGCGAGAGTTAACTCGACAACATTTCAGACACTTATTGCGGAATTTAACGGGGTATATTATTTTTACAACCTAGCAGTATACTACGAATTTCAACAAGCAAAATGGAGCGTGACAGCAACAATGGGCGTCGCTCTGAGGTGTTCTGCCGTGTTTGCGGGGACAAAGCTTCCGGTCGCCACTATGGAGTGGCAAGTTGTGATGGATGTCGAGGTTTCTTCAAACGAAGCATTCGCAGGTAGGGATACTTATACGCAAAACTTTGCAATAATCCTTGTCAATAATATTAGGAATTTGGATTATGTATGCAAAGAGTCGAGCGCCTGCGTCGTCGATGTCAGTCGGCGGAATCAATGTCAGGCTTGTCGCTTTCGCAAATGTTTGGAGGTGAATATGAAACGAGAAGGTACGTTGTGCATTTTCGTTTCTTAGAAAAAACAAATGAAGTATCCTTTTGGAGACGTGAATAAAACCCCCACGCATTCTGGGGTTCAGGGGGTAAAAACTGGGAGCGAGCCGAGAACAAAGTTTTCCGGGAAGTAACTTTAAAAGATTCTAGAATGGCATTTTTGCCAATGGCGGGTTGGCATAGATACCTGGCAGCTAATAACGTGATGGCAAAAAAGGGATACCGGTTCCGCGGATCTTTTCCCGACATCGCAGCCTCCCCTCCATATGCGCATCTCCTAATTGGCTGGGCCACCAGGACCCAGCTGCTCCAATGAGCAGTTTTTGCATGTTTATGCAACAAAACCAGAACGCTCTATCATAACCGATTTCCCTCACGCATCAGTATATGCCAATGTTTCGTCTTTATCACTAAACTGAACTAAAATGGTTTCATAAACATGCCTGCTCTGAATAGAGCAAGCGCACAGGGTCGGTCGATCGAGTCAACACAAGTGTGAAGGAACCACAAAGGCCAGATTCGGGAGTCTCACAGCACGTGTTGACTCAGTGGACACAATTCATACTCCAAGAGGGTTCCCTACTTCACTAAATCCCACAAAGCTTGTTCTTTTTGTTATATAGCCGTGCAGCATGAACGCGCTCCACGTGGAGTGCTAAAAAGGACCAACTACACCACGGAATTCCTCGCGCCGGCATTGGGACATCACCCACAGACCTCGCACGGACTGACTTTCCATCCCGGTCTACTTCCTTTCCACGTGCGACCGTCACTTACCCCCCTATTTCCCCCCATTTCAGCCATGCACTTTTACCCCCACCCTTCGATAACCTTACCTATAACTCAACCTACGTCAACTGCTTTAACAATTCTCCCAAAAGACTCCACGACGGCCGTTTCCTTAAAGAAAGCTTCTATCAAAGAAGACGAAGTCAGTAGTTCCGGAGAAGAGCCCACTAGGGCTACAGTTGATTCGGAACCTTCCTCGTCTAAGAAGACAGGTTCGCAGGTCACTTTTATGAGTGAACGGTCGGGTCGGAGCTTCTAACTTTTCTAATGTAACAATGAATGTTTTTTGCAGGTAATCCCGTGAGTACTGAAAACCCACGCAGCAATTGCTCCGCATCAGCAACAGTAATGCAACATATGACGGAACAGCAAGCTGTCAAAAGCTTAATGGCATCCATTATGCACCCAGCAAATCCTCTAGAGAATGACACTACTGGGGGTAAACTGTGTGAAGCAGCCGCTAGGCTGCTCTTCATGGCGATCCGGTGGGCCAAAAGTATTCCTTCCTTTGCACAGGTAGTAGACAAAAATTATAAAATGGTTTCCCAAACCCCTTAAGATGCGTCCTCTTCTCTTTAGTTGAACCTTCGCGACCAGAACACCCTGTTAGAAGAGTCCTGGAGCGAGCTGTTTGTTCTTCATGCGGCTCAATGGGGCTTTCAATTTGACGAAGGTAGAACGCAAAACGCTAATAAAACATTATGAATGAACCCCAACGAATAAGAGTCGACAAGGCCACTAAACCTGCGCTCTCTTAGGTTACTGCTTGCGCGAATCCAAGGCATCTTCAGACCGTCAAGTATTGATAATGGCGGACGCGCGCCGGTTACGGGACGTAATGGCGCGTTTCAACCTTCTCAACGTGGATCATACGGAATTCGCATACCTCAAAGCGTTGGTTCTCTTCAAGCCCGAGTTCCGTAATTTGCGTGATCCTTTAACCGTCGAATTATTGCAAGACCAAACACATCTTATGCTCCAAGATTACTGTTTTACGAGCTGCAGTCCAGGCGCTCTGCGTCCCAATTTGCACGCGTCATCCGGTGCGGGACGCTTCGGGAAACTTGTCTTACTGTTGCCGACCACCCGTGCCATCAATGGCCAAAGCTTGGTGGAACTCTTTTTCAAGAAAGTCATTGGAGACATCCCTATTGAAAGACTGTTGAGTGATTTGACTAGTAACGCATGAAAACCACCCTCCCCCCCAGGGCGCTCGAACGTTATTCTTGACAGTCACTGTTGTCGTGCTTACATTTGCCATTTTTAGATAGTTTCAAAAGCATCTGGGTTAAGTGCAAAAATTCCGAGTCCGGTGGAAATGTGAAAAATACAAAAAGTAAATAACCAATATGACGAAAATAGGAATAATCGAGGCAATGTAGAATTTTTTTTAACTAGAATAATTTAATCTCATGGTAGAAATGGGAGAATACAACGCACAGACCAGTTGACCAGCTTGCGTACAGCCCATGAACGAATTTCCATGGGAAGTTCGAAAACAAGTGGACACAAAAGGGGAAATGCAGCCGAAGGTCCGCGGTGGCACTTCAAAAACTTGCTTGAACTGTCCACACAGCAGCCTTCTTGGTTTCCTGCAACTTTTCTTCGTTTTTCCATAGAATTTGCTTCGTTGACCATTGACAAATCTGAGCCGCACTACTGGATTCTCCGCATTCAAATCTACCACAGACTATGATCATCAACAGAAGGGGGGAGTAGGGTATGTGGGGCTGGCGGGATGATGGCAAAAAATTAGCACATGAAAGAGAAGAGACGAAAAAAAACGAGGCATACGTAAGGAAAAAGTAAGGAACAACGTAAATTATACGCTGTGGGAGCCAAAAAAAAAAGCCCATGATTTTTTTTTCTCTGGAGCAAGTCGGCCAAAAAGAAACAAGTCAGCAAAAAGCATACGAAAGTCGATTTTTTTTTGCTAGTTTGTTTCCTTAGCAGATTTCGAAAAATCAAAATATGAATGAAGAGGCCCTTTTAATAAATAAGGCATGCGTACTGCCTCATTATGTGAGGTAGATACTCGACACACGTCGGCGAGACAAAAAGTTGAAAAAAGGGGTAAAGGTGCAAATGTGGTAAGAATGTGTTCCGAAGGGTCTATGTGACAATGAGGTTTGAAAGGGTCGGAGGGGTCGGGTATGTAGTAGCGCAATGAATCAATATCCACCCAATACGTTACTTTGAATACTTGGTATCATAAGGCAGGTACAGCTCCATGGGGAGTACATCCATAAAGCTTTAGCTTTGATTGCACATCGGTTATTTTTTAGTGTTTCGAGTCAAGTTGGACACGCGGAGGCTACTGATTACAGTTGGAATTGAGACTATTGTGTGGTTGGTTGAAAAAAAACGGATGTTCCATTTGGGGAAAACGGGAGGTAGTTTCAAATGATGCATACATAATGATTGATTGAACGACAAGCGACGTGTGGGGGTATTACGGATGGAAGGACAGTTTTAGTAAAAACAAAAATGGGTTAAATCGTCAATAAAGAGCCAAGCAATAATAAAAAGTTCCATGTTATTGTTATTGGATCAATAATTTTTTGTCTTTTTTATCGTAACGTTAAAATTTTAAAAGAAGTACGATGGGGGATGAGAGTGGATCCGGGATGTCAAGGTAAATTACAACAGTCGAAATAAAAATGAGAAAAATAATAATAACGTAGAAGACGCCAGCCAAGTCAAACCTTTGAAAGTGAATCGAACAGGAGTTAATCTGAATTTTTCGAGAAACATACTCGGAAAGTTGTTTTCCTTTGTTTCTATGAAAAAAAAAAGATGTTGCTATCTTTTCCATTTGAGAGACTTGAGTATATTCGGTGCATCGAAGGATGCGACCTTTACCATTCAAACCTTTGGAAGCGGGGGAGAAAGTCGAAACTAAAAGCGGAGACGTGATAAATTCAATAAAATGAAAAAGAAACAGATAATTATAATCTACAAGATTGACGAAAGCGTATTTGAAGTTGAAGAAGTGTTTTAAAAAAATCTATATCAGAACTACCAATAATTCAAGCGGTACAAAACGTGTTTCATAAAGCGGGTAAAAAGCAGAAATGCCGTATGTGCGATAGATCGGTAAACGTATCAGCCTTTCATATTTGTCTCCGGCTATTTTTTGTTGTCTTTACAAACGCCACTTGACAAGTAATTGAGCGGTTACGGAGACCATTGTTTTGTGTTTTTTTTTCGTTTTTTGTTAAGTGTTTCACAATTTGGAAAGCTTAAGCCAGCACGCATACTGGGAAAAACAAAAGAAGTAACGGCATGCAGAAGAGTATACTGTCTTTTTTTATTAGTTAGAATACGCAAGCGAAGAAAAACAAACGAACGAGACAATCGAGAAGGGAGAAAAGATAAAAAAATTAGAACTGTTAAATCAAATTAAATTAAAAGAGCCCTATCCGTGAAATCTCTTGTTTTTAAGCTATTTTATCCATACACGGCGACTAAAACGAGAACGGGTGATATGGGGGGAGGGGGAGAATTTGCAAACTTGTTGGCTGGCGTAAACTTTGGATGGTCTGAAAATATTCACGCGAGTTCTTCTCTGAAGGGAATAGGGGGGGGGGGGGGGGAAGAGGGAAGCTGGCAAACATGAGTACGGTTTCAGACAGTTTAATTAGTCCATTATTTTAGAGAAGGTAAACGGGGGGAGGGGGGTGTGCATTAGCATATTACAGAAAAACAGTGATTCGTGAACCAGCTTCCAAAACTTCATTATTGTGAAAATCGATCTGGAGAGTCGGAAGTTCGCAAAGCTTGAACGTTATGGATTATGGTTATATTCTCACTGTGAACAGGGCAAATCTTTGAGTTTAGTAAGTTGTAAACCCAAAAGAGCTCTAAACCTGGACCAAGATGCTTGATTCTTATTTCTTTTTTTCTTTGAGGAATTTCCGAAAACGGAAAGAGGGGTGAGGGGCAGAGGTGTTACATCAGAAGCTTACGTAAAAGGTAATCCAGAGTTACCAAAATTTCGTTCGCATTAATTCGTAAAAGGGATAAAGGGGTGGGGGACCACAGTTTGTTTTTCTTCAAGTTGGTCAATTTTGTTTCTCATGTCACCCGTACGATGATTTCCAGGGTGCAGATGTCTTTTTTTTTCTTTGATGGCAGAAATTCCAACATCCGCAAGAAAGTTTGTTCCGAATTATCCACTTTTCCAGTCAATTCATGATTTTTGATGGCGTTGGGTTTCACAAATGAGGTAGTTGGCTCATTAAAATTTCTACAGAAGCGGACACTGCGAAGTTCTCAGAGTTGCAAAAAAGTTTCCGGTGTACGTCAATTTTTTCAACCATTTCGGACCCATTTTTTCGGAGGGTTCATCAGAGGTCCCAATCCAGACAGTTTTGTTTTGTTTTCCCAGTAAGCAAGTCTATCGTCCTAACCATTTCTTCGTTTTGAAATCCCATATGCACTTTTTGTTCCGTACGGCTCCACGGTGCATGGATCGGGTCAGAGAAGGATGAGTGTACGTACTGTCCAATGAAGCTTATGCTAGTATGTCAGCATAGGGAAGTTTGAAAGTTTGAAGAGGGCGGCGTGTCTTTATCTGACCGACTGTAATGCTTAACATAACGGAAGTTTAAAGTTTTTCTATTTTTCAAACGTGGAAGAAGCACGGCGCCAGCCCTTCTTTGTCTTAGTCCCATTTCTATTTCCGAGAGATACGATTTCATTGTCTTCTTATTCTTATTCGTTGGGTTCGAACGGAGGCCATGCTTTACGACTTGCCTTTCTTCATCTGCTGCCAAAGTTTAAGAACTCGGTGAAAAGGTTGAACTTGAATCTGGTCGCGCAATATTTTTGCACTGCAGAAAATAGCGGCGGGGATTTACCATTCCGGCCTATTCGCTTTTGACAACTTATCAAAAATAAAGCTTTTCTTTGTCCTTTCTTACGTTTACGTGAGTCTGGGAACGTGTTCTGTTGTGTGTGTAGGGAAGGAAAAGAAAACTGTTTTTCCGACTTTTTGTCAGTTTTTCCCCTTTTTGCGATTCTTTGGGGTTCATCTACAATCCCCCAGAAACCCTGAGCGCTTTCGATGAAGCAAATTCCCTGAAGAGCGCTGTGATTTTTAGCGCACTACAACAAGAGAGGGAGTGTGTGTGGGGGAGAGGGAGCAGGAGTAACGAAGAGGAGAGTAGCTACCCCATTTGAAAATCCTTTGAAAATGCATGGCACTATTTTGTTTTTCAAGAGCATTAAAGAAGGGTTCGACTGCTTCGGTTTTCGAGCTTTTTTCTCGCCATTCCTCTCACTGGCTAGTCTGGCCAATGTAAGAAAAATTTCGACCCACAGGCCAGGCGTAACCAAAGAAACAAGCAACATACTGGACGCATCCATAAATTCGCAAGCACAACACACACACGCGCGCGCACACACATATAGGTCGGTCCTGTTACGTATACTATCCGTTTCTGTCCTTCGGGGTGAGTTTTTGTTAAGGGGGCAGCAAAAAAAAAGTCCACTTGTCCATGTTCAACTGCATATTTCTTGTTTCCGGAACAACACACGAACACCCAAGTATTGTCATTTTCTTGGTCCAAAAAATGCTCCCTCCTTTTTCGGCTCTGTCACGTGGTTCTTGTTGTTTATTTCGCACCGAAAGAAAGGAAAGATGCAGCCCTGGTCAGCACTAAACCACGTCTTGACTAGTGCCCAGGTCACTCGGCAGCATTCTTTTTATTTATTTTTTTCGTTTATTTCTTCTTTAAATGTAACATTTTTTCAGATTCCCGTCCACATTTGGAACCCGCCAGTCCTTTTCGTGCTTTCAATCGTTCCAATTGTCTGGTTCTCACATTAAGAACAACAAACTTGGTCTCGCATGGCATGGCTGCTTTGGCAGTCTTGGCAGACGCAGCGGGGGGAGGGAAAGTCACCAAGAAAAAAAATAAAAAAACAAAAGAGAAAACTCCTCAAATCAAAAACGTTAACAAAAATGCATTCATCGCGGTTATTTTGTCCCATGTGACTTGAGGTAATTCCTGGCACACTGGCTTCAAGGCACGGCGGACAGGGTGGAGCGGGGCGTGAGGATTTGAAGTTCTTGTTTTCACTTGTGTTCTTTAGTTTGTTGTGTGTTTTTCATTTCATTTACGTCGTTACCTATAGCGTTTCAACGGAGAGAGTAAGAAATGGCCCCTTCTCCCCAAACATACGTAAGTGGTAAGATTCCACGCCTCCCATGCACGGAGCCACGAATGTTGGATCAGAAGTCAAGGGAAAAAGATGTAAGCGTTGCGTTGTGTGTTTGAAAAACGACGATGAAACGAATTTATTGTTAACTGTGGTGCTACTGCTGCTCTCGCTCCCGATCTCGCGATCTACTGGAGCCAGGGTGGCCGGAGGCGGATCCAGAGGCGGAGCCTGAGCCCGACAACGCCCGTAAACGCCCACTGGGGGGGGTGGGACCCGCACCTGATGTTTGTTGGCTGATCATGGCACGGATACGACGCTGGGCAGACTAACAATTCAAAAGGAAATTGACAGATGCCAAATAACAAAGTTAAGCAACTTGGTCAACGAGGAACAAGAGGGGGGTCTTGTTCGATTATCTTACCTGAGATGCATAGAATGCTCCAATAATGTGCACTGTGGTTTCTTCCCCCACGGAAGCGCCATGTTCAGGCAGCTTGATGGTACACGAGGTGGATCTTTGTAACTCTCGTACATTTTGGCCACCTTTTCCAATAATTCGCCCTACTTGACTCGAAGGCACGAGCACTTCAATCGTCAAACGCACTTCTTCACCTGGTGACATAAACCCTTCTTCCCGCATTTTTTCAAATATCAGGTACTGTGCCTAGGATGTCCAATCGAATGAATAAGAAATTTGCAGACGTGGATAAATAATAATAAAAAAAAATCCTCCAACACACTTACTTTCCATTGAGCTTCCGGAGTACCCACAATAGTTACTTTGCGTTCCTGTTGCGGTTCGGCCACACCCTCTGCTAAAGCGGCTATCTTGACTGACGCTCCTGAAAACCGGATAATGTTACGAATATGCGAGCCTTTGGACCCAATAATAGCTCCCACTGCATTGTTAGGGATGTATAGATAGGATGTTTCCTGGCAAAGAGAAGTTATCACCGATTTTGAAAACCCACTAACTTTGTAGGAAAAGGGTTTTTTGGGGGATTCATACGAGTTACCTGCTGCGTGCCCGTGGGCATCGGTGCTCCAGGTGGATACATAGGTTGATAAGGAGCAGCTGGTGGCCCATACATGTTCGGAACGGGCGGACCTCCCCTCGGGAAAGCCATGCCTACCGTCGACATCATAGCCATTGGATGCAAGCCTGGGAACATCATGCTTTGCGGCTATTTTGAGAAAGACACATATAAAAATGAATTTATCATCCAACTGAAAATGTTATGTCAGTTAAACGTACTGCCATGGCTTGCAAATCGTTTTCATAGCTCTGGCGTAATTTGGCACTAATCAAAGCTTCTGCCCGAGACATATTTTCTATGCTGCCTTTGATGGTAATGACCCGTTCCATATTGAAGCTGCTCACGTCGCCCGTACTAAAGGCTGAAGGCTCTACGTCAGCACTAAATAAAATTAAATTTAAAAAAAAATGGGTGAAGGGGTCCCTTTTAGGTATGATAATTTGCGAGGCTTTTTACCTGGATACGCTTATCTTCGTATCGGTATCTTGCATAATTTTCTTAATGGTATTCCCCCCTTTGCCGATAATTCGCCCAATTAAGTTATTATGAGCGAGCAACTTCAGCGAAACCTCCCTACACAACCGTTTTTACAACATTTTAAAATTAAAAAACATTTAAATGTTTCCCAAAATAAACACCCTCTTTACCCTTTGTTTGTGTTATCGGCTTCCTGCTGCATAACTTCTAAAATTTTTCGACACGCATTGGTGCAGTTCTCTGGGTTACCATAGACAGTGATGGCCTTTTCGAGCGAGCCCACATTGTCTTTACGATGGACGTCCACTCTACAAAAACAAAAAAACGCTTTTTTATTACAAACCATGAAACTAGAGAAATTCTTTTCATACCTAGCTCTCGTTTGCTGCGTAATCTGTCGTATGGTGCCGCCCTGGCGCCCAATAATAGCGCCTACCATTTCGCTCAATACGAGAATCCTGCGTGTGAAGATAAAGAACATGATTCGAAAATTTTCCCTCCGTTTGAGCTCAATGACATTAAGAACCAACCAGAAGCTACACTTCATTGCAATTCACTTACTATATAATTTACATTCATTGTAATTTACTTTAAGACGTACTTTTTACTTAGAATTTTTCGTTATTTCTTTCTTTCCCGGATCAAAAAACCGCGTAAGAAGCGATAAAAACAGAGCGCATGCATAGGCCACACTTTTCGTCAATCAATAACAGCCCCAACCAAGGCTGCGGTTGTCATCGAGTCCCCTTCATACGTGACGTCACACGAAACCCCTGTTTCATAGCCATACGTTTCCCCCCGAAATGCCGTATAATTGCCATTCCTTCTCTAACCAGCTTATTGCAGTTTCGCAAACGCCCAACGCACCAAAAAGAATGCCTGGTTACCTTTGCATAACTGTGAGAAGCTTGTAGTTCGACACTAAGTTAGTAGACGATGTATCCGATTTCTCAATTTTTTTTATTGTATTTTCGTTGCTTTGATTTCGAACAGTTTTCCTTACCTGAGTGGAAAATCTGGCTGTCGTTGTGGCCCAGCCGCAGGTCCCGTGAATGGTAAGCTTTGTCCCGCTGCTCCACCTCTGGCTCCGCCCCTTGCACCCCGCCCCGCCACACTACTTCCACCACCTCCGCTGGCGCTGCCTCCGCGTCTCTCCATGACGGATTCCACTTTCAAGATGTTGCCTTCAAACTCCGTATTATTCAGTTGCGTCGCAGCTCTGAAAGACACCAATAACAGAAAAAATACATTCAACCACCTATGAAAATACGCACACGAATCTTCTAAAATGTAAAAAATAAATCAATAAAAACATCAAGCGAAGGTCGTAAACTGGAACCGCCTCGGATAACAATAAGATAACAGCAAGATCTACACATGCTTGTTTGTTCCCTATTTACAAATACAACATTCTGCCTTCATCGTACCCTTACCACCGCCTTGTTTTCGGGGCTATCTTATCATTCAAACATTCGAAATTCTACGGAAAGATGGCAAACTTACGCTTCGGCTTGCTCTTGTGTCTCGTACACAACTTCGATGGTCTGGGTACCAGGCGTGGGCTGCGGATCACGCTTTGTGGAAGCTTTATCGCACTTTTGGACTACGCCTACTGGAGTAAGAAGTCGCTCCAAATCTTCGACACGCACGTGTAAAGGAACGTTGCTTATAATGACTGTCCGAGCGTTCAAACTATGGAGGGAAAAAATAACGAAAAATGGGTACCAATGCAAATAAGTTCCACGCGGTATTCAGATTGTGGACAGCAAAAAAAAAACTCCGTGCATTGTTTCCACCATGTTGCCTGGCGTTCGTTTCCCCAGTTTACTTCCGTTTATTGTCGCATTAGCTTGTTATCTCCGAGTATTATCATTGAGACCACATCAGCTAGCAATTTTAAACTCGTTTTCCTTACTCACCCCTGTTTTCGTTCGTGTTCATCCCCCTTCGTCAACCTACCGAGTTTTTTTTTTCGTACCAAGTATGATAAAGTGAGCCAGAAGGTGAGTGTAACCTTAGTAAACAAGCAATCCAGACGTAAGCGAACCATTTATCAACTAAAGGAACAACTTCCGAGTATTTTCCTTAACTTGATTGATGTAATTAAATCATTTTCAAACAAAAAATGAATGAACCTGGACAACCCAACGCTTGAAGTATGCGTGTACCAATCTCTATACCTCAAAGACCTCCATCAATGCGAATTATTAGGCGTAATTCTAAGAAATTCAATTTTCTGTCACAACAAAAGTACCATTCATCACACTTTTCCAAATTTCAACTTCAAATATTGGATTTGGGGGGAGTTAACACCTTATTTGAGGGGCTGAACAGACTTTCCCATCGAATTATTAGGGGCAATTTTAAGTAATCTCGTTTTCTGGCCCGACAAAAGTAACAATCACCAAGATTTCAACTTAAAATCTTGAATTTGGGGGGATTTAAAAATTTTTGGGAGGCCGAACAGAGCGGCACAAATATAATAGTAAATTGTCGAAATTTTAACTCAAATCTTGAATTTTTGGGGGCGTTAACACCTTATTTGGGTGTGGCTCAATAAACTTTCGCAAATATAGTAGTAAATCGTCGAAATTTCAAATTACATTTTTAATTTTGGAGGAGTTAACACCATATTTGGGGGGACCGAACTGACTTTCGTCGCTGTAATAGTAAATCGTCAAAATTTTAACTGGACTTTTTGGGTAGTTTTAACACTTTACTTTTGAGATTCAAATGCTTTTCGCAAATATAGTATGCCAAAACTGAAACTCATGTCCTTGGGGATGGTTGTATCAATGCGAATACTAGGACATATGCGCCTTTTTATGCGAGTCGAGATTCAAGTCGTGGAGCAACGTGAGGCAAAGAAAGCAATGGAACCGGGGTGGCAGGAAAAGTTATTTTGAAACCGACGGGGCTTGAAGGGTCCTGGATAAAAGCACTAATGCCGAAACGAGCCCGAGAAGGCCGTTGCTGGCAAAGCACGAGGTCGGCTTTGCTTTTAGGCCCGCGGTCTTGGCCCAATGCGCCTGACTGAAAGCTCAACCAAGACCTCCAAACCTTATTGGTTAAAAATTTTTGTCAAAAAATCCTTCTCGTTTTGGACGGTTTGGCACAAGTCAAGTGTTAAAAAAGAACTAGGGGTGATTATTTACGAAAACAGGAAAAACGGTTCACGAAAGGGGAACGTTGTCGACTTTTCTCATCCGTTTTTTTTTGGTTCAAACGGCACAGATTAACCATCGCGATTGGTTTTCAACAGCAAAATCTCATTTGCGACCTTAATTTTTGTTTTCTTCTTTCTCCGAGGGTGGGGGATCTGTCAGTGGTTATTCTTGGCTTTTCCCTCAAACTCGAAACTGTGCATTCTTCGAAATGTAAACCACGTTAACCGTAATACTTATGTACTTGTGAAGGATTTGAAACGTCTCGTAAACTGTAAACCCCTGATTGCAGAAAAACGTTACCACAATGCTTGGCATGCAGAAATTACCACGTTTGCTTGTAGGAACGTCGAGGCTGGCGTTCGGCACCGGCTCCAGAGTAGTATGCAAGGGAAATATAAATATATGCGTGCGTGTATATAGATGCGTGTGTGCGGGTCAATGAACGCTCTATGTAGCCGTGTAGTTGACGCTTTTTCTACCCATAGCTTTGCTAGCAAATCCTAAAGAGACCGAAAAGTACCCTCTCATAGATAGTCAACCAAGAAACACGAAAAAAGTATCATTCCCCACCAACAGTTGCCCAAGGACACAAGGAGGCTAGGTCTGTCTATGAAGAAGCAACAAATGAGTGTCATCACGTTTAGCGTATGGAACTCATTAGAACGGTCAAGTCCACGCTTTCCCTTGGGTTCCCAGCTTCCGCAACACATTCTAACTTAGATTCCCTGTGTCGAAATTTGAGGGCCAATGTCGCTGGAATGAATCACAATATTCGCTTATTAATTCTTGCCTAAGGAATGTGGGGGGTTAATGCTGCTTCTTCGATGTAAAAGAACAGCCTATACTGCCACTAGCAGCAAAGGGGGACGGGCAGACACTTCGAAAACCGAGGAATGCCAAAAAGGAATGTTCACAAAAAGTCCGGCATTAATAAAGGAAAAAAGAAAAATGCGTTATAATACCTTGGCATAACTTGTAATAGCCTGGAAGGGTCGTTTGCCTCTGTACTTCCAAGACGGAAAGTAGTAGTAGTCTTAGTGGCGAAGTAACTTTCTTACCGGACTATTATTATCAGAGCCAGACATACGGTCTTACTGACTACTAACTAATTTAAAAATCCATCACGAAAAAACAAACAAAACCAAAAAAGGGACCAATATTGTGTGTACTCGGATACAGTCCTCTGGTATAGTGTAAGTTATACCTCTCTACCTTTCAAAACACCATTTGGAAGTCCGGATAAATATGTTTAAAGATGTTTTAAGATTGTTTTTTAAACCTAGCCAGGGAAATACATAATCCTAATAAAGAGATAAAAAAAACAAACAAAGAAAGATTTGGTGTCAATGACACGAACTGGACACAACAAACCTTACAACAACTCCTTTAACTTTGGAAGCCAACCACTGCAATTTATTCCACGCCGTAACCGAGCCCATGCGTAATATTACATTTTTTACTAGGCCTAAGATCGTGCACGACTCACCTTGCAATGTTTAATAAATCCACCGATCAAGACTTCTCTGAAGGACAGTATGATTGGACAGTTTGTTTGGTTCACCACAGAGGATTCTAGTCCAGTTCTTGGATGAACAGTCGATACAAGGACTGGCAGTGCATACAACAGAGGTAAATGAGGCTAGGCACTTTTATTCTATTTGAACAAAATTTTCCAGAAGCACGCGCTTCACATCCAACCAAACCCAAACCACTCGCACAGTGTGCTAGACTCTACCTAACTCGCCAAAAACCGCCATGATGGCGTGCCTAGCAGCCCCGGGGCCAAGAGCACACGGGACACGCGCTATACAATGCACGTAAGTTGTCTTGCTGAGCCCGAGCCAAGCTAATTTGGCGCTCTCTTTAGCCTTGGCGTTTGCCCTAATACCTTCGGACTCCTTCAGAGAAGGCACTAGCAGTTCCGCTGGATTCTGCGCACTCATGGCCCCGCCCTACCGTGCTCCACATACGCTTTACATACACCAAAAGCTCCATACATACATACTCCACTGCTACCAATACTATCTGGCACTAAGCTTAGGTAGCGTAGCGTGCTTTCCTCGAACTCGCCACTCTCCACCACGCATACCAGGCTTTCTACCCTGGACGCTTTCCCAAGATGCTTGCTTGGCTTGTTCCTAGTATTTTGCACCTTATTCAGCGTGGAAAAAAAACACACACAAGAAATAACAAGCATGCCAAGTCTAAAAAGAACACATGGTGCCTCTCTCCCTCTGCTGTCAAGAGCCAGCGAAAGAAGGCCAAACCAAACCCAGTGCCCAAGCCGCGCGACCCTGGTAAAATCCCACGGCGACGACAAACAGCCTTGTCCTTGCGTCTTGTCTGGCCTGCTTGCCTGCATATTTTTGTCCCTGACCAACAACTTTTAAAACGACTCCGTTGTTGCCTGGCTTGTTCTGTCTGGCTCTTTCGTTCCAAACCCTTTAGACCCCCCTTTTATTTGGTACCCCTTTCGCCCAAGCGCTTCGTGGGCTTGTACACACACACACACACAGTCTGAAAACAAAAATCAATTTATTTTACCTTTCTACATGCTCAAAAAGGGCCTCAAAAAACGAGTAACGCTGTACGCATTACTCGGCATAACAGCGATGCGATACATCCGTCACTATTCTTTTTAAACTCGAGCTTCCGTCAAATTCTATTCTTTGAGTTATGAAACACAAGTGGAGAAATCTCAGAACCGTAAGTGTTTTGTGCACTAAAATCACACCGAGAAAAAATAGTGGTCAGGACGAAAGCACGCACCGATTCCGATATCATACGGATAATTGGGGTCTTGTTGGCTCTGTTCCTTGGCGCCGCACAAAACACTATACGTGTTTCGGTTGCGTTTGCTAGAAAGGGGGGACCCTTCACTGTCCAACTCAAAAGTTTTTGCAAATAATCAGCCGCCGGGGCTGGTTAAAGCGAGAGGAAAGTGTAGAGAAAGACTCGACGCGCTCTCCCACTTTCAGGCTTTCTTTCCCCCCATTTCATTAGATGGCCTCCCTCTCCTTTACATCACATTACATTCGTTTTTCTCCCCACTACTACTACTACTACTTAACAACTGTCGTAACCACCTCCTTTACTTTTGGATAGTATATATGCTTCACAAACTGATACTGAATATTCTAAACTGGTACTTGACAGTAAACGTAATTGGGAAATTTGTAAACAAGATGATTCAACACTGGATTCCGTGTAGCTAATAATCAAGGAAACGCTTCAATACGCTGAGTCAATTCCTATTCAAAATGTGGTCGAAATCCTACGAAACGGCTCCGTTGTTCATCGGCTGCATAACCCATCCCTCTCATTGGCGCCGCCAACGTGACAACCACGAAGTAGTCATTGGCCAGCTTACGCATACTTTTTCACGCCAAACCCTCAATTAATCTATTACTACCTTATCTTCTTTCCCCGCTTGAATCCAAGTATTTAAATGTCGCGTTAGGGTGTTTTTAACACACTTGTGTACGGAAATTACATATAGAAAAGGAAAACAAGGGGAGAGGGGCATTAACAATAACCACGCTCAAGTTTAACCAATCGATCCATGCGGTATCTATAACGAGAAATGAAACAGAAACAGAACCATATCGTGCTTTGCAGACATTTAAAAGAATCATAGTAGCCTACATAGAGGACCGGAAAAATGGAACAAGGGAGGGGGGGCCCGTGAACAATCCGTGTTTCCTAGCTATTGTAGACTGCAAGGAACAACGAGTCCATGACAAAGTAAACGCAAGGCAAAACTACACCAAAATCCCACATTTGAAGCCTTTTAGAGAAGAGCCAGACACCCACAGAACTTGCAAACTTTTCACTTAAGAATACCGACTCGTGTTTCCCAATAACAAAAGATTGCAGAATGGAATGCGAGGCTAGGATTTTTATTTCATTATTTTTTTAAAGGAAAAAAAACATGGCGCAGTAAGTGTTTCAAATTGTCCCCGGCAACGGCAGCAAGCAATGTTACACATCTGTAGTACGATGTAAACGCATTACTTCCCTATACAAAAAGTGGTTACATACGCTGGAAAATGCACGTCGTAGGGGCCAAAAAGAAGCCTACACGTGTGGACCCTAACGACTACCACCTGTCCCCAAACCCTTCCGCCATTCTCCATTGCCTGTCTATTCCGCTTCCGCCCAACAACATACAGCGTTAACTTCGTAACGAGTCTGATATCCAACCTGCAAGAATTGCCTCACTCACAATCCCAAACTTACCATGTACCTCCTTTTCCCCTGCTTTACCTCTACAGCTTCAAGCACTTTTCACATAGGATATCCCCTACACCCCCTCCAAAGTGTTTCGTATAGCTGCAGAAACGATCCGCAAAAAGTCTCAATCCCCCCAACCCCCCCCCCCCCCCCCCCCCCCCCCCCCCCCCCCCCTAAAAAAAAAGATCCTGGTAGGATGTGGTCGCCAATTTTTTGCCAGGCTCTGACTTTTGGGCGCAAGAACCAGTAGGACAAGATGCCTTTCGGGGTGAAAAATAAGGATTTGATCCACAATGCAACCCACAATGCTTTCGAGGAAAAGGATGTTATGCAACTTAAATCCAGTGAGACCAAACGGCTTTGGCTCTCTTTTACCGTCCTATATTTTTTTAGTTCTGGGATGCTACAGCATGCTTTTTAGGGCTTGTACGCGAATTTCACCCCTGGGGTAAACTACCTGATTCCGTGACAAATACTCGGGCCGACCGTGCGAAAGGTAAAAATCCGAGGGAGAGCAAAAAAGCCGGCTAGTCAGATTATCATAGGTTGTGGAGCCCAAAACGTTCCCGTTTTCTTGGAGCGTGCCAGGCCTACTTTAGGCCCACGTCCAGCCGGGGGACCAAATTTGGCTCCACCCCCCTCCCCTTTATCGAGCCAGGCTTCAAAACAGGCCTTTCGTTGAGCGCTCAACTGAGTACTTTTTGTCAAACTCTCCTTCGTCCCAGTTGGCTTTGGCTTCTTCTCCCAAATTCCACAAAAACTGGATTTATGTGTGCATTGTACATAACACGCGAGCCCTAGACAACACATTGTGTAGCTGGCCAAAAATTCACGATTGAGAAAACCCGCGGTGTGATACTGAGAGAAGGGGGGGGGGGGGGGGGGGCTCGACTCAAAACATCTTGCGACTCAACAAACCCAACAAGCAAACGTGTTCCAAGCAATCAAAAGTTCACCCGGCGCCTATACACTAGAAAAGTGCTTAAGAGAGAACTTGTACCAACCGAGTGGGAAAGAGTGAGTTCAAAAACAAAACTGTCATGAGAACTTGCACCAGAATCTTATTTCTTGTTTAACCAAGCACTGTGGGCTTGATGTGTGTAGTTGACTCGTGAGTTTTCAACCAAGGTGTTACGCAAACGCAACCCTAGCTTTTCTCACCTTTCACCACATGAGCACCATCCGTACACAGTTCTTTGTTTTTCTGCATTAACATAACAATACATAATGCGAGGAAGTGAGGAATTCTCAGCTGGAAAGAAAAAGGCTGACGACAAGAGACAAAAAGCCATAAGCAAATATTAACTAATTTTTACCCAATGCCAACACTTACATACGACAAGAGCACACAAATTGGTATTTAAATAGTTTAAAACGTCATTTATCTTGTGGTTTACTTTTTTCTTCCAGCAATACGGTTTAACCCTAATGCTTGAAGCATGAATGAAACACATGATAATTACGTATGAATACAATTAATAAATGGTACAATGTAATTTTATTTCTCACAATGCTGTAATGCTTTAAGCATGAATAAATCGCATGATAATTATGCATGAATACAATTAATAAATGGTACCTATCCAACTTTATTTTCTATAATTCTTTGAGCAACTTATTCGGAAAAGCAACCAAATAGTTCCAATACGAAATGGAAAGTAGTTTTATATTTCACAGTTCATGGATAGGAATAGGAACTGACAAAACGAACATAGCGTTCTGGTTCTCCTATTATTAGTTTGTAAAAATAATATTGTGTCACAATCGACAACAATTTATTTCCATGGCCATTTTATTGCGATCAGTCGTGAAGTTCCAACAAACTATGAAATTCATGGCTGACAAATCCGGCACTTCTAATGCTCAAAAAATACCATTTCCGAGTTTACAAATCTCTTTAACCAAATCTAAGATTTACTTTTTTAAAGGATTTTTGTATCTTTAAAAAAATTAAAATCTATAAGGAACTGACAAAATAAAAATTACACTCTAGAAGCTTATCTTTTTAGCTTAGAAAAAAGGAGGCTTGTGCATAGCGAACAAAGATGACCTAAAAGCTGCAACACATGCAAACAATCCAATTTAACCCGGTAAAGGTCTGCCCTCACCCATACTTAACCCAATTTCTGCAATAAGCTTCTTACGTACATCCGGAGAAACGTAAATAATACGTTGATTTGTTGTTTTCCCCTTCTTACGTCCAAAACTGGGTTGTTGTGACCTCTTTAAAAAAAACCAAGCTTATCGTACTTCCGGCCTTGACCATTATATCAGCTAATATGTTACACAAACTTTCGTATGCAAATAATTCTACACACCTTCCATTAAGATGACTCATTTCGATACCATCGCGTGGGCCAATATAAATTAAATATAGCCAATATAGAATTCTGCTAACTACCCTAGTTTGCTGCATCGTACTTCAACACTTGAGACTATCAGAAAGACATTTCAAATCAAAATCTGTGTGTTCTGGATTTTGGTCTAGAAAATGGATACAAAAGATTTAACATGAAAATCCTTCTACACTTGTGTTTGCCGGGGAAAAACTGCTTAACAGTAAAAAAAATTGCTTAGCAGTAATGGAAATAGAAACAAGGCTTTGTACTTTTCTTTCAGGAGATAATCGAGTTAAAAAAGGTGGAAGATTAAGGCACCTTCTTACACGACATTCAAGATTGACGTCCAAACTCTGGTTTCCTTTTCAAAATGAATTCGTGCACGTCTTTGCTCCTTATCTCTCAAATTCCTCAGCTTCTTTGCTATTAATTAGCGTCTTTGCGTATTCAGTGATAGCAAAGCCGTTCGTTTGGAGTTGAAAACAAGTTTGGACGGGTGAGAAAAGTCTTCATACTTTTGTCCGAGCCCTAAGAAAGGAAAATACGACAGAATAAAAAGGCTTGGGAGGATGGTGGGAGGAGGGAGAAATAGGTTATAGGCCTCGGTATGCGCCCGCGTAAAAAGACCAGCATGGCCGCTTAGTACCGTTAGGCTCCGCCTCTTTTTACGTGATATCCCACCGCGCAATGCTACGTGCCCGAAGTGCATTTTCACGGCACGAGCCCCTTGGCGCCCGCCAAGCACCGGGCTTTGATAGAAAAGATCCAGCATGGAAATTATTAGGACGAACCACTACACCTAGACATCTAGCGTTAAAATTGTGTACAACAAGTTCCCTACTTTTTTCTGCTTACACTCCGTGTCTGTATATTCTTTCTTACTTTCCTTCCTCAATTTTTAAGCACGAATGTCTATGAAATTCGACGAAGTTTATCAACGAAGTCATCGTAGACACTTGGATTTAAATACTTTTTAACTAGTTAAAGCTGAAAGTCATTTAAACTATAAAACAATTAACTGTATTCAAGCAACTAAAATGGAATGCATTTGTTCAGTATATTTAAATACAGTAAGAGATGAGTAAATAAACGTGAAATTTCCCCAGCTACCGAATCTTAAAAGCGTTAAAATTTCAAGAATTGCCGTAGTTGAGGTTACGCGTCCGCCATTACGGGACCCACGCGCATGCAGCAGTAGTACACGAAATGGCGGTCGCACGGGAGCGCGCTGTTCTCAACAACGGCTTCACTTAGCTCTAATTACACGAACTCGACTTGCTAATAGCGGACGTGCTCGTGTAATGGCGGACTGCACTACAACTAGTGCGATTCCTATGATTCGCACGGTTTAACGATACGTTGCAACTTAACAAATGGCTGATTTATACAATCTAAACTATTATCTAAATAAAAACGTTAAATAAATCAACGAAGCAACTTAAATCCGACATGTTGGATTTGAACGCACATATTGGTGCTTCCAAGATTTCCCTTTCAGTTAATTATAATTTGTTTTAATTATTTGCACATGTCAAGCTGGTCTCGTGGAGCAGTTGCTCTAAAAAACACTTTTGGTCTTAAAAAGTTACGTTTTACCACAAAATATGCCCCAGAAACGAAAAAAAAAAGCTGCGGGCCGATCGAACTCGGTAATTTTCTTTGTATCCGTGGCTTCGAAAGTGTACTCGGCTCTTACTTCAAAATTATTACGCTTTATGTTTACCACAAAATCATTATTATTTTAAAGGTTTGAAAATTAACCGAATAATCCTTGTCGAATTGAATTTCTAAAGAAAAGTGTTCTTAATTTTCTTGTTTTAAAGTAGATTTAGAGCAGCGTGAAACTGAATTGAAGACGACGTTTCGCAGAATGTGATTTTGATTAGAAGCGAGTAGTTTCGTGTGTTCAGCTATCTTCGTGCCTCTAATTACCACCACTGAGGACCTCAGGGTGAGACTCACAGGTGCAACGAATCACATGATAAAGATTCAACTATTATTTTCAACCCGACCATGACACTCCCAATTCGACTTTTTTTTCATTTGAATGTTGAAACCTTACGATGGGGTACTTAATTGTCGTGGGTGCAAATAATTCGCTTTTATAAACACTTAACTACAGGCGTTTCCGGTACCTTTCAAAGTTCTCAACCCCCTTATTTTCTATTCCCCTTCATTTTTACTCCATTTTTGGGCTGGGCGCACCAGTAGGTCCCTGGGAGAGGCAGATCTACAGTAGGCTCATTTGCCAGTGGAAAACTATCATTGACAAGGCTTACTGCTAGGGAGTCAAGCCGAGTAAGTTAAAAGTAGGCCTTTAGGGGTCAAGCCGAGTTCAAAACTTCACAGCATAATAATACTAGACAGACTGGCAAGCGAACGTCATCGATACAGGGAACAAAAAATTCCAACAAAAATGGGAGGGAGCTGATGAAAAAGAACGAAAACGCATTTGGAATTGTTAACTTTAGCCTGAAAGCCAAGCTAGTTCAAATAATAGACTAAAAGGCCCAGTTTTCCGTAAAGGATTGTACGGATTGTAAACGATGCGAACAATACTCCGTTCTTCAACTTAGATGCTATGGGGATCTCTTTGCCTGCCAAGCACACCAAGTTCCTGTTAGGACGTGAGGCGTTGCCAGAGGAAGAGGCATAGCAAAAGGCTCACATGGCGCAGAGCGGGAAAGCAAACGTCTTACGAAAACGAGGGTTGAATGAAAGGCTAGAGAATCTCTGAAAGGACGGAAGGAAATTAGGATAGGCCGTTGTGAACATAGAATGGGGCAGTAAACGAGGGAAATGGGAAGGAAAGACCCAAAAGACTGAGGGGAGTGAGCAAGCCAAAAGAAGAACTCGTGGTCCCCTCTGCTCCTGGGCTCAAATTTTGGGGATGCGGCAAGAACTAGGCCTACTTCGTGTAAAACTAAAGCACAAATACGTATGCGCATACTCGAGGGAAAGAAAGCAAAAACTTTCAGCTTCAAAGATCTGATTTCGGAGCCTTCTTTTGTAACCCCAAAAGAAAACCCTTTCGGAATATTGAGCGAACTAAAATCCAGTGTTACTAAATAAAATACTTTCAAGGATTGGGCCCAAAAAATAGCAGTTCTCAATTATAAATACATAATCTTCGACACAATTGCGTACAGAACCACCTAGCCTTAATAAACCTGGCTAAGAAAATATAATCATACGAGAATATGAACATTTTCCTTTAACATTATATTATATGAATTAAATTATATTATTTACGTTAAAACATAATTTGTTTCCCATTTAACCTTAAATTATCCCTTTCGCCTTAAGGAAAGATATTTATCTAATTAATTTAACACTAAAGGAATAAATTAACATTCTGGAAAAAAATTTCCTGAGCATGGGTAGTAGTACCCTTGGTACAATTATGTACCAAGGGTACTACCCATATGCGAGGGGCGTATGTAGCATTGGTTGTATCACAGAAACGGTCATGACCAGTAACATTTAATGCTTTTTTGTGACAAAAAACTTAGAATTAACTTATGTAATGAAAAACATACCTTCTACGTCCTCCTCCGGCCACGGATGGTTCCACCACCAAAGTTGAGCCCATAAAACTGTAACCTACGACGAAAAACATTTGTTTCCATTAGTAAAGATATTCATGGGACGTGCGTAATAAAAGCTACGCTAATCCAAAAAAGAAAGTTCGCAACTATTCAGGTGACTTTATTGAGCTGGGGAAATAAAAGCTCTCTTATTTCCGGAAGCCGAGACCCTTAATGCTTGGCTCTGAAGAAGTAGCCAAGAAGGCTAAGAATTTCTCATCGTTGCCACCAACACCACCACTATAAAGGGGTGGAAACAACGGGAGGGGCAGGAGGGAGACAAGTGAAGTCAATGTGGGTTATGTGTCAAGTACTAAGTAGGAAACACCGGCTACCGGTTGCGGAGCACAAATCATTGGGTTCCGACACTGTTTTGAGTTGCAGAAGAAAGAGCAACCCCCATTATTCAATACTCCCTTTGCCCTCCTGCCAAAATTCCCTCATAAACGCATTTTCTTTCCAGACAGCAAGTATCAGCTGTCGTCCAGCTCCTAGGACTGACACAAAAGGCCATAACCGAAGGTTGTTCCTGACAAGCAAAAAAATGTTTTTTTCGACTTCTTTTAAACTTTTTTTTAAAGATCCTGTCACACCGTAAAAACCAAGACCCTATTAACAAACCCAGCAAGTTGACTGTTTTTGCTCTGAAACGAAGCGCCCAGTAATGGGAGGCAATGAGCAAGTTCTGTATATGGAAGTGGTTACACGGCAAAAGGTTGAGGGCAAAGCGGAGAGAACAAGAACAGGTGAATCGATGTTGTTGCCTTCACGTGAGGGTCTTCCTTACGGCCTTCCCAAGGCGACGTAACACATGCGAAAGTATCAAACGCGAAGAAAGTTGCTGGCTGGTTCGTTCAGATGAGCCCAACCAGCCCTGGTTCCTTCTCGCTATTTCTTAAGACAGCAAAAGGCAACATTCCGACCGGCATACCTGCATATTAATCGTGACAAGCACTGCCACAGCAGAAGGTAACAACGCACAAGTGTGGCCTTAGCAAATGAATAGTCTCTGAGTCTACGCAGCTAATTTTTTTCTCTTTTCTTTTACATTGAAGGAAATGAGACCTGCCATGCTTTCTCACAGAAAAGATCCCCAACACTACTAGAAAAAAAGGTTTAAGAACTCGATGGACAACCTCCCCAGCACCCCAACGACACTGTGTGGTAGACGCGCTTAGAAAGACCAATCCAGGAATTGGGCGGAGGTGTTGGTGGTGTAAGTTTCACCATAGGTCAGGTGGATATGGACTAAAAGCGAACAATAGCGCTTCAATGCTTTATACTTACACAAGTACAGTACAGTCGCTAGTGTTCAAAACCCCCAAAAGTACTATAGAGTTTTTACTTCCATGTCCTACCATTATGTTTCAATGAGCTTCCCTATGGTGACGACCAACCTGTGATAGCTCAACAGACCCATCCAAGCGACAGAAAAAAGCAGTGCAAATTGGTTTATATACGGTTTAGGGTGACTGTTCACATGCAAATTATAAATTATGCTGTCTTATTATAGACATATAAACAGCGTATTATTTGCGTCCGTTGTCACCTCTCACCTTATTATTTGACCGGCAACGTACAAAGACAAAACGACGTGGACACACTAGGGAGAATTCTTAATGCATGCGTCTTAAAGTGTAATTAATTCTTAAATGATTGCACGTTTCATGAACGTTGTATGTATATTGCACGTTTCATGAAACGTGCAATCTTTAAGAAACGTTCTATATACCCTCAAAGTTACGCCCGAGGCTTGCCGAGGCCTCAGCCGGCAGTGTCGATCAATTTATCGATTCTGGGCCTGTCTTACAGTCAAGTAGGCTAGCCTTTTCGACGATTATTTGGAGCGTTGGGTAGTTGCAGTTGCAACCGTCACTTTACACCAAACACTGCTTCCCTCCCAATTGGAACGTTGAGTGCATTCTAGTTAATAAGCTAAGGAAGCACGTGTGATACATGTTGGTTCTGAGGCCTAAATTCATGCGAAATATGCATCTTTAGCCCATTTGTAAGCACAGTTTGCAAAGGTTTTCTGGGAACACTATCAATTGTATCTATCAAGAACAAGTTTTCCCAAAGTTATTTATACCTTGTTCAATAATAGTTTTACGACAAGCTTTTTGTCCCAATCGTGATGGCTGACGCACTTCTATTGGAGCAACTTCCTCAAAATACCATAATCTTAATTGCAGTAGTCATACCCAGCGTTTTTATTGATAAAATTCGTTAATTAAACAGCTTCAGCCTCGTCATTATTTCATGTCCATTGTAATTTACTAGAAGACAGGCTGCAAAGTCTGGACGGCTCCTCAAAATCGACAAGGGAGTTGGAGTCATTAAAAATCCACGCTAGAGCGCATCAGAGTTTTCCGAATGGAAAACAAACACAAACAGAAGTAGACATCATCCTTGTTAGAAACTCTCTACGCCCCACATTTTCAGCTAGCATGTAAGCCACATGGAGGTGCTGAAGTGTAACCTAACTTACGGACAATTTGCACGGCCAGTTCCATGGACGGTTTAGGCCTAAACCCACCACCATACCCTTTTTGCTTAAACTATGGGTCGGCGGGACCATTCCCAACCTGCCTAGGTCATGAATAAGTTTCTAAAGATGAGTTAAGTTCTAGATATGACGGCGTAAGTTGGCAAACTTCCTCCGAAGATTTTCCTAGTCCTATACATGAAAAAGCTTTCAAGATGACCAGCTTACCGGCCTAGCTAACTTATGCGACAACGTTAGAGCTTATGGTCAAGATCCATTTATCAAATAGCCATATTATGCTCAAGCCCAAATGAGAGGAACAACATGCACACTGAAGCCTGGTTGAGGAAGTCCAACTCTTAAAACATACAGAAATGCACGTTTGAAAGCTTGCAAAATAGGCTCGTTATTAGAAACTGGGCGGCATGCTTTTAGCCCTCAAAAAATCGAACTTGATTTTACACGAGGTGTCGTTAAATCTTGAACTTGTTGTAAAGAAAGCAAAATGCCCATATTTACCCGATTTTTTTTATTCAATCCTGCCGCCACACATTTTTGTAATTAAGTGACTGCTTCAAATGGCTTCAAATTAAGGAACTACAGAAGGCAAAAGAAAACCCCTGGCACATCCAGCATGCTCACTCTATGCTGTGCACAAGGCTAACGAACCTATGGCTGGGGAATTTTGCCTGGGTTTGACAGCCAGGCTTGGCGCACCAAAAGGGCCCGAGCTAGGCTTGCCTCAGCACGGGTTAAAGGCGAGCCCGGCTTACTTTTTCCGCTCAAGCCACGTCTCAGATGATGGTCCAGTATAGCGCGCGCCTGACCGCCTAACGAGCGAAAATACGCAACGTCCGAAATGAAACGAAGGCTGGCTTTTCCCTCCCTAAAGGCGGAGTTTTTGGTGGCAACGTTTCTTGCAGTGGACATTGACATTGCACGCCTTGCACTGCACATTCCTTACCCACGTTACTCCCATGTTACCCAACAACAAACTCGAAATACACGTCATGACCATGCGATGTGAGAAATGTCATCCTTGACTTACTTCGAACACAATTAATTTACCCATGGCAGGAAAAGCGTCATAATACGCAGTAATCTTACATCTTGGCTTGCTACTTACCGTTGAGTTTTTCAATGGCTTTTTCGATAATATTTTGCTCCGGGCAATCAATAAAAGCGTAGCCACCCCGCTTAATTAATACGGAATTAACCTCCAAATTATGGTCTGTCAACAATTGCCGCAAAAAGGCTTCATTCACCTCGGCAGGCAAATTCCCGATGTAAAGTTTGCTACTCATTTTCCAGGGTAATTGGAACTCGGCTGGGTTGACAAAGATCAACGGACGAAAATTTCCTTTACGGTAGGCTCAGGGGTTTAGCCCGTGACAGGTCGGTGTGGGGATAATTTAAGTTCCCGCGCACAACAACGTTAGCTTGAATATCACCAACCTCCCCCCCCCCCTTTTTAAGCTCCTTTTTTTGCGGCTTTGGAATGAACCCTGATCGAAGCCAGAATGAAGAAGCCCCAAGATGTGTGGTACTAACAACACAAAAAACCACAGGAGCACGCACGAATTTTTATAGGAATTTTCTGTATTGGTGTAATCCAAAGGAGAGGCTCAACTGGCTAAATATGTTCACGCCAAACGCTTATCATTTCAAAGTCCACGTTGACCCCAGAGGTAGTCAGCGTGCCACCGCACCACCACCACCACCACGCAACCACACCAACACCAAAGACCAAAAGGAAGTTCGCGCGAAGGCGAAGCGAAGCAAGCAACTCGAACTCAAACTCCTCGCCTTTTGCTTGTGTAGTAGTGTGCTACTCGACTTCCGCTCCGCGATGGAACAGGGCAACAGGGAACGCAGGGCGATGGTGGGTAGGAGGAAGACGAGAAAGAAAGACGGAGCCGGGGTGGGTTCTCCCCCGGTCCCACGGCCATGGAGCATAGGACCCCGGAAAAAGAAGAGGGTGGTGGGAAGGAGGACAGCAATATCGCCACCCGAAACAAGTCGGGGGGCTCATCCCGCAGGGCCCCGGTTACCGCCTGCCCAGGCGGTTCAAATGGAACCCTCCACGTGATTGGTCAGCGCTTTGCGTCACGTGGCTCATGACGCTTTCCCGCCTTCTTATGGTATTGGCTCGCGGTACACGCTAGGGTGGGGCAGCACATGTGTATATCATGAACGCTATCACCGTACTGTGTCTTAACGAATGCCTGAGCTGGAAAAAAACGAATGAACCAATTTTCGTCGGATGTTTTTAACGTTAAATAATCTGCTCGAAGTACAATAATCTGCTCCTTGTGCTCACTGACAACCAGAATATTTAATTGAGCCAGGAAGAGTTACTGCGAATTTATTCTGAAAAGTTAAATAATTGGAGAGAGCCAAGGAAGAGGAAATGTTAGGGGTTCAGAAATTTTCTAAAATGCGTGAAAAAGAAGAAAGAAAAATAAAACGTTTCTAAGATCTGGGGGCAAAACGGAACCGGTAAAATTTGAGTAATTTCCGTCAAAGAAACCAAGCTATCATAAGCCAGCAGCTGTCGTTGAATGCTACGGAAGTGCCTTTTCTAAGTTATCATTAAGGTTACCAAATTCAAATTAGATTCGAATCCAAGCTGCCACATTTATTACGCCACTTAAACTGCTCAGCTTTTGTATAATAACACGTTTTCATATAATTGCGCGTGGCCAGCAGCTTTCGGTTCACCACACATAACATACAATTCACACAAGGCTAAATACAGCAAATCATGTTTTTACAGAAGTAACACTTAAAAAAGAAAAAATAATTTGAAAATATATAAATCACTTCTTCATTTAACCAATGTATTGATCACGGAGGAGTTTTTTCTTGCTCGGTGCAAGTCATCAAGTAAGGCTTTCGGGACTCGGGTTATAACACATCGTGTAAAAATTAGCTCATAAAATGGCTGCCTCAACCGAAACGTTCCCGATCAATGTATTTTCACTGGAAGTCCTGTATCAACCGGATCGGACTAATTGTCAAGGGGACAACTATTTTTCTAATACAGTCTTGTTGTTATTCTAGGTGTAACCCGACAAACTTAAATTATCTCGAATTATATATCCTGTAATTCGTTACCAGTTGTACGCTCATCTTGTGTATCGTTCCTGCGAAACAACAATGCATTTTTATTAGATATGTTTCATTTTGGTAAACATAAACAACTGAAGCATAAAACATACGTGTTCTTTTGAAAACCCTAACCAAATATAGAATAAACATTTTGCCGCTTGAAAACGTGTATTTTTCAGTTTTACAATTTTCAATGGCAATGGCAAAAGCAAGCTTCAAGCTCAAACCCTCAATCTATAAGCCAAAGAAAAAGGGTCCGCTAGAAGAATGTCCCCCCGTCCAGTTTAGTGCCCCAAGGCCTGGCTAACGAACATCCGAGGCCTTGGCACATCACACGGCCTCTAGGCCTAACAGCGTTATTTTCCCTCCTACTTTCTTTTCAAGGATGGCTTATACAGATCTCTTGGCCGTTGCTTTCGCCTTCTACTTCTCCCATTTCATCCAAGTCGTAGAGCAACCGGTTCAAAGAGTTTGTCCAATGTTATATCAAACCATTTGAAATTTTCTCACACAAACACAAGTATTTACGCAGTTAGCCAATACGAAGAACAAAGAAGAAAGTGCTCATATAGGCTGTATCCACCACTACATTTATTTATTTATAGTACCAATCCCATAGAACCCCCTTTCAAAATACCCAACACATATTTGCAAGCACAATTTTTCTAGTGCAAATATGACTTACTCGGCCTGCTATATATGAAAACGCTAAAGTAAACAACATGCACTAACGGAATAGTTTTAAACTTTGACAAGTTTACCCAAGCTTGCATGCTTCAAAGTGACTTTCGCAAACCATTTATAACTAGAAAACAAAATCCAAATTTATTTCAGTAGTAAGAAATTTACTAGTTAGGCTTGCAGAAGAAAATCCGTGAAGCCCAAATAACAGTTCATAGGGAAGATGAATAACCAACGGTATAATTAAGCATACAGAAGACATTTCCATAGGCCCAAAAACAGCGGCCAACATCAATCGATAATGTGTTGAGAACATGAAGCAGGCTAGACAGTCCTAGAGGGACCTTCCAGTGGATAACAAAGAACCGTCCCTGCTAATTTCAGTTTAGGAAATGTATCTTAAAAGCTGTAAAAATAGAAAATTGTTACCTGCCTTCGCTGCTGAAAATAATTCACCCAACAAGACTTAAGGCGAGCTGGAAGCGTATACGTGCAGATTTTTTTTATTTTTTTCTGCATTTTTTTCTCATAATATTTTCGAAAACATAGAAAGATTCGTTGTTAACAACTGTACACATGTTATTGTTTTTGATTCTTTGATTTGTTAATTATCCTTTCGACAGAGAGCTGTTTTTTCGTATTAATTTTTTTTAACGGAAATACCGAATAACGCTTGGATGCAAGCTGCGAAGCCGTATCAAAAGAAGCAATACGTTAAATTTTTGTTTTAAGTACACCAAAAAACAAGTTTTTATTTATCGGCATTACTTGATATAAGATGCCAGTCATGAAAATTTAACCAAGACATACGGCAAAGTCGACGATACCAAGAGTGCAAAAAAAGTGACACGTCTTCCATTCCGTTCACAAGCACGAGTTTTCAAGTGCTGCGGTTTTTGCCTTAACCACACATTATTCACTTTTATTCAAAACCAATCACATGAGTCTTGACAAAGTAGTCGAATAAAATCTGTCACAAGTCCACGAACATTTTCACGCCTTTCATGCCTACAAGTAACTGCATTGCGAAGAAACCAGACGTTTTCGACTTATTTTTAACTTCAGCAGGCATTGAACTTAAATCGACTTCGAAGTCCGAATTTTGGTTTCTTCAAAGTCCGATAAAAATGTACTACTTGGCTCTGCTACGATTTCCGCTTTTCGATAGAAGTGATTGCAAAAGCTATACGAGTAGGGACTTAAAACGCGTTACTGCTGCTTGTGAATCCAACAAAACTTCAACGATTTCGAACTTCAATGACCGGGATTACCACTTATTTAAGCCACCGGAGAAACTGATTGAGAAATCTGTGTACTATAAATCGGGACTACTAGATGTATTCCACTCTGCAATAAAAAGGATGAAATATTATGCATTTGTAATTTCCAATGAAGTAATTTCACCGAAAGCCGGATATGAGTTCATTGCCGATACGAGAAATAGCTACATGTCTCTTGGGACTTGTGTAGAAATCGGAGTAAAATAAAAACTGATTTAAACTAGTTATCAGGCGGAGGAATGCGATAAAATGACTGTCTTTTCATTCCAGTACTGGCCAAAATCGCCTTAAAACGGTGAAAAGATTACAATCAACCTATCCGGGAGCTCTAAATAGCCTGTTTATACTACTTTGAACGATCCGACATATGATTGAGTCATACAAGCTCGAAAAACCCAATCCAAAGTTAACTATTGATAGTAATATGCTGGAAGAAATAGAAGATATTCCGTTGCCACAACCTACAATATTAAGGTTCGTGAAGCAAACCTGCTAACTCCCCGTCAAGCTTGCTGGATTGGTTGAACTGGATGACAACCGAAAATGGCTGCGCGAGTTGGGTATAAAATGGTATGGCTAGCCGGAGTAGTGGTCTTAACGAAAATTCTGTAAATGCCTCTAAAAAAGAGTCCGAGTCCACTGAGGACAATCGAGCCAATTCTTTAACAAAGGAGAATCGTTAAAAGTTTGGTTTCGAAAAAAAACGGATACGTAATTGACCAACACGATAGACTTTTCGGCCATATCCACAAATGCCTGCTAACTTAAATGAAACCGAAATCAAAACCTCTACACTTTACAATCTAAAAAGGTTCTGTTTTTGGAATGACGCCTCGTTGAAATCTGAAGGAAGAGCTAGACTTATTGTTACTGTATTTGTATTGCTTTGAGACAGGAAGTGCGAAACGTATCAAATATCGGAATCAGAAAGTCCTTTAGATGTATCGAGAACTCAAATGGTTCTACTTTAGAACTAACATTAACGAACTCTTTCAGACCACAGAACACGCCATGTCCAAGCCAATGATTACCAATGAAGCCCATTTTCTCCGAACACCCAATTTTGCAGCGAGAAGAGGAAGAAATAAGCGAAAAAAACGAATTAAAAAAGAATTACACTATTTTGCAGAGAAGAACAGCTCAACGAGCCCCACATGAGAAGTCAATCGTCGCAATGTCTTCACATGACGCGTGCCGCCTCTGACCCACCTCCTCGACTATCTTCTGTTTCCTGCACGCACACTTACTTAAAGCTGATACAAGAAAATAAAATAGACACTACGACGTTGAAGATTAAAATATTAAGATCGCAATTCAACACTCGAGAAGCTGAGCTTTGCGATACTCTTAATACTTAATGGTTCCTCATCATTTAGTATGTCACTCCAAACGTCTACTAAAATATAGTTCTGGTTCAAGTGGCTTTGGCATCCTATGTTAAAAGATTTGCTTCTTTGCTTGCTCGTTTTCACGCAACACCTTAAGAATGTTGTCTCCTGCTTTTCAGTCCAAAAAAAGAACTCACGTTCACGCTTTCTTTCCGTGAGTTTCGGATAGCATAGCTATTCCGGGTGCTAAAGCAAGCCAACAATGTCAAGAAAGAAGCGAGCTATGCAGAAAAAGAAACTGCCAACAAGGAAATAAATTGTTTTTTACCTAACCCTAACGGAAGACTTTTCCAACTTTGGCAAACCCCAAGTTATTCCTGATTGCTACGCAACTCTGGGCAGCTTCTACAACAGTCTTAAAATTGGGAAAACACTTCAAGCGGTAGAGCAGAATGTAGTACAATAATTAAAGCAATAAAGACATTTGAAAAAAAACTGTGAGTTTTACGTAAACGTCGTTTCCTTCGCATTGCAAGTACATTGTACAATAGCTATTCGGTGGCCAAGTTTCTAGACATGGCACCCTGATCAAGGGCGAAGTTGACTGCATCAGTCAACTCGCAAGGTGCGAGGACAAAAGAAGTGCGTTAAACTCTTTAACCCCGTGCAAAAAAGAAACGGCAAATCCCTTTTGTAAGGCATTGTAAAATGGTTTCAGAATCAGCATGAGGACCAAGCAAAAAGACGCAAGAAAAGATGTTAAAAAAAATTTTGTCGGACAATCCTCCACGTGCTCCCGTTTCTTGATCCATTGTATAACCAGCTTATCGCACGCTGTCGGCGTACAACTCCATTTGAATATGAATGGCAGTCTAATGTATAGACTATCCGTTCAAATTTCTGCACTTTCGCACTGGCATGCCAGAACAATGCTGTTGGATGGAATTGAAGGGTTATATTATGTCATGCTTGGATCTTTTGCTGCGAGCATCACAAAAAGTCCCCGTGTGGTGCTGCACCAGCTTCTTCTAACTGTTCAGCGAATGACACCCTCCAAAACGGCAACAAAAACGACGAAACCGCTTCTCGTTACACACCATAATATCAAAAAGGGGTCTTAACACACACGAAAAAAGCTCCAGGTAGCATTTTACAACCTTTGTGGCCTTCAATAACTCATCAGATTATGCACGCCGAACTATCAACCATCAACCGCCCTAACCATCAACTTGAACTTTGTTTTTTTTTGGCGAGTTCGACTCTCAGGTTACCACTTCGGGAGCAAAACTGTCAAAAAGCCACTACCAAAAACTTGCGGTGTATACAAGTTCTCACTGCCATAACTACTTGGCGGTAGGACCTAGATACGGATGCGAAAAACGGACTATACACACGTAAAAAAAATTGAGGTCCAAATTCCGGTATAAACATAATATTGCACTAGGGCTTTAACTAGGCTTCAAAAGTTAAAGCATATCTCGACTTCTAATGAACGAAGGAAACTTTCTTGTCTCGACGTTTCCAGCCATATCGCCCAGTCGAGAATCTTTTTTACTATGAGCAAAAGCCTACAATCCTTGAACCGGACCTTATCCGTTGGAAATACGAACAAAGGCCGTGCAGTGTACAAACCCATAGGCCTATTCGTATACGAAACGAAGCGTAGGAAAAACGGGAGAGCTACAAGATAAAAGACGAAGGAAGGCCTATAGGTTCTGGTCCCTAGTTTTCCTCCTCTTCCTCTTCTGCATTCTAACCTTTTCTGTTCCCCTTCTGACGCTATGAACTATGGTAGGCTCGGTACGGTTTTTCCATGACTACAGATATACAAAAGCCGACCTCCATAAGGCTTACACCCCCTCCCCTTAACATGGGAAATCGTTGTTCAGGAACGGCCATAGGCCTAACGTGGAAACAAAATGGCTGCCTTTTACCTCTCCTTTTTATCGCATTCTTAGTCCGTTCTATGACCCCGATCTCCCCAACTTCCTAGAGTTTCTGACCCGACACATAAAACAAAATCTGACGTTAAAGCGGAAGCTTACGCACAGAAAGCGGAGCGTACACAGGATAGCAAAAAATCGTTCTATTTTAAGGGTAATAATAAGGGAAAATCTCTTAATGTTCGTCTTGAAAAGTCGGAGAATGTGTACATGGTGCTTCCCTAGCAGACCATCTGGGTCTTTCTTGATCTAAAATCGGTTTTTGTTACCTTATAACATGTAATGTGTAGGCCTTCATTATAAACCGGTTTGAGATAGCTAATTATTCGGCAACTGAACAGTGAAGGAAAGAGCAAGAAGCGATTACTGGGTGCTGTAAATGTTTGCTAGCGTGACCAGGTAAAAACCCAAGAATGATGGCCGACAAAGATAAGGAAGGCCTATTTGAAAATTCGCAATATGTTCTAAAAAAATTAAAACTGCTATAGCTTCTTGATTTTCCTGTAGCTCTTTTTTCACAAACTATTTTTGAACTGAATGGATCCTAATGCCCCAAACCCCTTCTTCTTTCAGCTTTTAGACTATCCGGTCCCAACGTACCCCATTTTCAAGTGTGTTTTTTTATTAGCGGAAGCATACATCGGTTTGCCTTTCAATAGTTTTTAACCGAAAAAGCCGAACTAACCCATCTAAGCCTACCAGCCCCCTAAATCACAACGAGCCTATGCAAAACAGATGGCTGCCAGGCAAGCTTCATAGGTTTTGTAGCGGGCTTTTGCCTATTGACACCAACTTCTGTGCTGTGTAAAATTACAGGGGATACCGAAAAAAAAGACTTGTGGAGCTTGAGTGCGTTCTAGATGAAAAGATGCCGTCTAACCCTTTCTATTCCACGAAAGAAGGACTAAGAAAGAAATAGAACAGCAAGAAATAACGAAACAGGTTAAAACGAAAAGAATACAAAAAGAATGCTGAGAAAATGTGAGGCTTTTCTATCTTTTTTCGTAGCGTTGTGAATAGGCAGAGCGCGAACTATCTCTGATCCCACTATCCTATCCCCCCCTCCTTTAGCTTCTAAAATGCACATATAAGGTGGGCTGGTTCTAGCTTGTAGGTTTAGTCGGTCGAGTATACAAGCAACCCAGGCTTTTAGCCTTGTTTTTCATGGTGTCGAACCTATGTGGTTGAATAGGATGACTATGCCCGTGAAGTTAAGGCAGAATGAGTAAGGCCTTTCACTATGAGTTGAGCTTGAGCTTTGTCGTGATCGTATGGTAATGGCTTTTTCTGTTTGTGCGTCTTGCTCTTGCATGAGGCATCTACGAAAAGCGTTAGCCATAACGGCCTGGCCACTTCATTTGCGTTTCTATGCCTACCCGATAATGGTCTTAGCAACGCTGCTATCGGACTAAAAAAAAATCCTTCGCTCGCCTCACTTTAGATGCAAAAGTTTCTTGCTTCCCTTTTTAGCCATACTTCGCAGTGAACAGGCGTAAAGGAAATTTAGTCGACATTCTGGGAAAACCATGCCTAGACTACACTATGAAGACATGCGGCATAGTACAAAAGACTCAGTGTCTCTTTAAAAGTCCCAAACATATTTAGCCGAATAAGACGGCCATTTAATAAAGGCAATACGGGTTGAGTATAGGCATTTGTAGGCATGGTTGCTATTCTCGTAAGGAGCATAGCCCAAGCTTACAATTTAGCAGGCGAAGACAATAAACATGGGCTCCCAATTTCACGGGTAAAGACGCATCCATTTCCATATAGCATTTTCATAGTCGAAACGTTCGACCACGACATCTATGAATCATAACCTAAACTACGAAAGCTCCTTATGTGTAGCGCAGTGGCTTGAATCTCGAATGCGGGGAATGGATCGTAGATTACAGTGGAACCTCTCTTAACGAGCATAATTCGTTCCAGAATCTTGCTCGTTATGTGAAACACTTGTTAAGCGAAACTGATGAGTTCCGGCTCACAAGTGACTCATACGTTACGTGACTTCCCTTTCTGCGTCACTCGTTATGCGAAATGTCGCTCGTTAAGGGAACAATTTTTTTACATTTTTTTTGCTCGTTATGCGAATTACTCGTTATGCGAGGTGCTCGTTAAGAGAGGTCACTGTACATCCAAAATTATTCCGCACACCCCCACAGGGACAAACCCTCCTGGACCGTACCTGACGATCTGTTTTGGAGGCGGGATTCTACCCAGGTTTGCGTAAATCTTGCTTTTTTTTCTTCCGCAGCCGGTTTACTATGCCTTCGTTCTAACGCGTGCGGTTGAAGTCAAATCTTCGCTAAGTGCAAATGACCCGATTTCTAGGCCCTTGGTCCTCTTTGACAAGTTTGTGCGAACAATTCGTAGTAACATTCCAAGTTAATGTTAGAGATCAATGTTAGAGACGCCGAGACGTGTCATAAGCAGCGATTGCCTCAAAGTACTAGAACTATGTACTATAGTGTCGATAAACCGGGTATAGGGAACCCTTAATGGTCTAATCCTGACCCGCGGGATTCATTAAGACTTGTTCATTTCTAAACTACTCCTCTCTGAAGCCGAAAAGAAACTAATAAAAGTAGAACCCGTCTTTACTTTGAGGTGGGATGGCATTTTCTGTGTCCTCCAGATTAGAATGAAACGGATTTCACTTTTAAAAGTTTGGGTTTGGTTCTAGAAAAAGAGGACTACAAAACGGTTCGGAATGAACAGCCATTAATTAATCACACGAGTAAGGATTAGACCACACTGAGGTATCGACTTGTAGCGCTGCTGTTCTCCTTCAACGTACAACGATAAATGCTTCTCAGAAAAACAATGAACAATCCTAACCAAACCTAACTTAACCTAACCGAACCGAACCTAACCAGTAGTAACACTAAAAAACGCGAAGTTGCACTTTGGAGGATAACACTTTGGGATGGAGGTACCAATAGTAACTTTCCCTTTACCCGTTTTTCTGGAAAGTATAGTACGCAAGATTTTGTATTGTGAAACACGGTACTCAGGGCCGTCTTATCGCTTGTGCCAAGTGGCCACTGGCCCAGATCCCAACGAGGCTACGGGGCCCATCGTGACCTGTTTAGGGGTCCATTTTGAAACTTGACCCAGGGGCCCATGGGGTGTGTTAAGACGGCCCTGACGCTACTATATGTATTATGCTCGTTCCTGTCGGTGAACTGCTGGAATAATTTATATGACGTGTAGTCCATTTTTATTGATTCATAATAATATAAACTATATTTAAAAGGAAGGAAAGTTTAATTTGTCAAGTGGTTTGCTGGAAGTTAACGCAGCTTTCATTGGTGCTACTTGTATACATCCAAGCGACATGTACGGGTGAGCTAGTTTGGATCGTGTATTGGTGCTAGTATAACCTTCTTTCTAGTGATAGTGCTTCAAAAATGGTGATTTTCCCCTTTCTTTCTAACCAGAATATTTAATATTTAAAGTCTTGTTACTCTGTAGGATGAAGAGGAGGTATTTGAGATCCTTGATTTTACAGCTGCTTCAGAATGGGAAAAATTCACGTCACGAATAGAAGAGACAATCCATGTTTGGAAACTTTCTCGGAATGAAAATTACACGATCCCTAAAGTTTCTTTGGAAACCGATCTATTAACATGGAAGGAAACTCAAGCAGAGTTAACTTTTGGTGGTAATTATAATTTATATCTTCCCAAAGAAGGGCATGAGAACCAACTGAAAAGCTTTTTCCTTTTGTAGGGTTTCCATTCATGATTTCTCACCATTATGCTGAAGTAACCCAAACACAGGAGCTTGCAGCCCAAGAAGAAAATCATACCGACCCGTCACCGTTCGAAACTGAGATCTTTAACAGCAATCTAGTGTTTACTAGTGAAGATTTACATCCTATTGCAAAATTATACGGTCTTCCAAACTTTTTACTAATTTCCCCTGCGGGGAATGAACCCATTTCTTCAGAAAGCAAAGCCAGAATTTTACTTAGCTCTATCATAATGGCCGTCAACAATAGTCACTGGTGAGGGCGATCTCAGCTCTAAAAAGTTTTATAATTTAGCTTCTTATCTCAGTGCTGTACCGGTTTTTGCACAAATTCATCCAAAGTCGTATAACTATTACATGGGTGTGTACGAATGTGAAAGCAAGAGGACACTCTTTGATATGATATATCTCAGGAGAGCTCCACAAGGATGTAATTGTCTAACAGGTTCGCGGAATTTTTAATTTTACCCTCCTACATTTTATAAACTGTCTTCTATTTAGGACTCTTGGAACTTTTTAAGGGCAAAATTGGCAATGGAAACGTCCCTGTAGTTAACTTTGCTGCTCGGTTCACGTATATTTTAAACGATTGGGGCTCCGATGACTGGCCCCAAGAACCTCCAGATTTAGATATACTCCAAGGCAATATTGGCGTGTCCGCTCTAGGAAAATTGGCCTTTGGAGCACTAAGGGACCCTGTTAGGTAAACAAAACTCGGATTTTTTTTTTTTTTTTTGCAAACCGTAACTTATTGTTTGCTATAGTGAGCTACGAATGTGTACAATATGGCCTTGCGTAAGAGAAAATTTAGTAGCCGACAGCGAGTTTTATACAGATTTAGTACCGACGAGTGCCCCTTTGTGGACTTTGCAAGCCAAACTTGTAGACTTTGGGCCAGGGCTTCTCTCCGATGCGTTGTCAGAACTAATGGAAGTGTGTAAGAGGCAGGAAAGTATGGAACAACTTTTCGGACGGAATTTCACCATTTTACAAAGTCCAGGTAGGTTTCTTTGATGCGCCAAATGTACGGCATTATTTAAATATTTACTTTAGATAGCCCAGAATACAGCAACGCTCTGGGTGCGCTTACTCAACCTGCTCTGCGTAATGTAGCCTCCTCGTGGCCTTTAGCTCGAGTCTTGAACTCCTCCAGAAGAAACAAAGATAAGCATAAGGATATTGGTCCTATTTCTGACAACATCCTCAGCACATTACTTTACTACCTATTTCCTGACGCCGAAGGAGATAAGCCGGTACGTTTTTAGAAGAAAACCAATGGAAATAATTATGGTTAAGTTCAGCATAGTAACTGTCCATAATTTGCAAATTTTTAGTATTTCTTTCCCCTAACTGTCCTCCATTCTAGTAAAATTTTCTTGTTATGCAGACTCATCCGTATCTTTCTCAGCTTGGTAACGGTGGCAGAGAAGTTAGTGGTCCCAACGTCGCACTGAAAGTAACATAAAAGCAGATTTAAGAGCGTTGGGCTGGGGTACATTGATTTTTGGTTACGCCTTCCAGGAACAACTCTCAAATCTGAAAAGCTGCGTACAAGGCGGCCTAGTTTGGCGGTGTATGCTTCTTACGTTGTACGCCAACCAATACTTGGGCGGATTGTCGGCTGTGGCACACCTATGGCATGAGATAATACTAGAATTTCGCTACCGCTGGGAACATGGTTATCTTCTGCCTGGGTAAGTAATTACATTCGTCTTTTTTCCCGCTTTTTTCGCATGTAAAGGGGGAGTAAGGTTTCAGAATGAAAGAAATATTTGTTAAATAAAAGACCAAATTAAATGTTCTGGCTGAAGAACCCCTATGTCAATTATGCAAATTAACCTAGTAATTAATTGTTTAACCGAATAAGCTCCGCCCCTTTCCTCCAAATTTCATTTTTTCCGATCCTTATAACATTGGGGACATTGGCTTTACCTACTAGCGCTTTCAAAATCGATCCCTGGAATCATAGGGACGGCACCGTTATCTTTCTTTCGAATGCTGAAACAAGTCTGTAGGTGCTTGGTTAATTTACAAGCTCAATCGCAAAAAATCGACTTTTTCGTTGCGCCGTGACTTGCGGGCTCGGCTGAACGCATGCTGAACGTTAACTCGACTGAACGTTAGCTCGGCTGAACGCGTGCGAACGCAAGCGTTACCCCGCATAGTCGGAACAGCCTCATGCGGTCACATTGCCAGGGAAGGGGATCGGTTCTCTGTTGCGAAGCCGACCCGAAACTTGCCCAAAGGCTCTCAGGCGCGGGTCTCGGCCTGGCGGGACGGCAAGCCCTGGCGATCGCGCGAAGAAAAAGTCACTACAGTGGAACCTCTCTTAACGAGCATAATTCGTTCCAGAATCTTGCTCGTTATGTGAAACACTCGTTAAGCGAAACTGATGAGTCCCGGCTCACAAGTGACTCATACGTTACGTGACTTCCCTTTCTGCGTCACTCGTTTTGCGAAATGTCGCTCGTTAAGGGAGCAATTTTTTCAAATTTTTTTTGCTCGTTATGCGAATTACTCGTTATGAGAGTTGCTCGTTAAGAGAGGTTCGACTGTATTTTGTTATTGAGTTTTTAAGTTTTTAAATATGCATAATTGACGTAGGGGTTCTTCAAACAAAACATTTTCATTTGGTCTGTTCTTTAACAAATATGTTTGTTCATTTTGAAACCTTAGTTCTAAAACGAAGTTCTGATTAAGCACATTGTTAGACTTAATTCCTACTGTAACATCTTTCTTCAAATGGATTCATACGCTATGGAACAGAAACGATGTATCCAACTTTAAACAACAATGATTGGTTACAGTTACACTTATTAGATTTAGAACATTCAAAAGTGCCAAGCACTGCTAAAAACTTGGCTAGCGATCATTGACAAATTTTTCGTTAAATGGAACTTCTTCACACAGAAATTGAAATTGTCTTACGGTATATTATATCTTACAAACGCACCAAATCTTGGCGGATGCTATTCCTAGCCATATAGATATCCATATCATGATCCGTCCAGTTTTCCGTGTCGTTGCTCGTAGTCAGAGATCGCATGGATCCGGCTGCACTGAGCCGACTCAGTCTGCCGCGAACGAGACCGTTTTGCTGGTTGTGTTGGTTTACTATAGCTGACGCACTCATCATGCCCGTCGATCCTAGCCCGCCCCCCATAGCGGAAGATCCAGGTGTGCCCATGGGCAGGTTGGTTCCATTCAAATTGGGATTGCTGCCCATGAATTGCTGTCGTCGTAAGATTTGTGACACTGTACTCATGCCGTGATGATTGCTGTTCCTATCACGGTCTGTTTCCCAGCTACTCTCTTCACCTGTCATGTTGGACACCTGTTGTTCCGCTGCGATGGCCGCCGCAGATCGTTGACGTCGATGATAGTCGGATCTGCGACTGGCTTGACTGGCCCGACTGGGCTTACGGGATAAACGGCCCGGTCCGTTCTGCATAGCGTCGTTTTGCAACAAGTTCGCATTCATACTGCCGTTCCCTGCATTCTCCACTGCTTGCATACGGTAATCGGCTAAGGAACGGTGCGAAGCACGCAAATCTGCACGGTTGTAAAACCAAATTTATTTAGTGGACAGCTGGACACTTATCAATGAAAACGTCGTCAAGCAGTTGTGGTATAAATAGGTCCCTCAAAGAGTATTTAGGGTCGTCAATAATTGTGCTTTGTGCTGATGCACTGAATGTGGAGCTATATATGTATATAGTGTATGTATACGAATTTTGCGAATTATTGCATTCAAAGCTGGACAAGGCCTTGCTCCCGCAGATACAGCTCCTTAGTTAGTAATGCCTCTTGCCATGATCTGCTTGCGGAGCCTGCACAGAGACAAACCAAAAAAACCCGAGCGTTAGTTATAAGCAAACGGAAAATTTACATTGAAAAAAATCAAAGCCATGCTCAAGTGTTATGGGCTGAAAACAGTAAAAAGTCTAGAAAATCCAGAACAAGTGGAAAGCCTTGTCGTTTTTTTTTGGAGTCTCGGTGTCGCAGGTCAGTCATACAGTCTGAGTCCTTTGGTCCGTTTGATGTCTTAAAAAAAACTTTGCTACTGTACCTTGTCTTGAAAGACTTAAACCCATGTTGGGCATGCCCATGTTCATGTTGAAACTCATGGGTCCTTGGTTTTGCATAGCCATTGGCATGCCAGAGTTATGGAGCGACATCGTGGACCCAAATCGACCTGACATAGCAGATAAACTTCGTTGAGATTTACCATCCGCTAGGGATCTTGACCGATGCACACCTTGACTACCGAGCTTGTGCAAAGAATACTGGGAAATGTGCGAACGCTCATCATCGTGAATGAAACCTCCGTTGATGGATCCTATGGAATCAAGCAACCAAAGTCCAAAGAAGCCAAGGGTTAGGTTATCTACTTGACTAGTCTAGCATACTTTATCTATATACTTTACTATTCCGACACCATCCCATGTTCAACAGTAAGCAACACAAAAAGTAGGTTAGATGCAGTTAGAACGCAATGCTTTTTACCGGTTTGATCCTGGTACATTCGGGGCCGCGGAATACTACGGCCGCTGTACATGGAAACTTGGTCCCAGTCTTTGGGGCCCAAACCAAGCCCCATTGTCCCTAAACTGGCTAAAGGTGCTCCATTGATCATTGAAGTACCTCCAGTATGGTTAACGCCATTCATGCCGTTGAGAGTATGGCTGGGTATTAGCGAAGGCAAGAGCTTCTTTCCGTTCTTTTTCATGCGACGACGGTTGCAGCAAACGAAAACTACAACAGCGATGATTACAGTGCCGCAGATAGAAGCGCTGGCTCCGATAATGATCTTGTCCATATGATTGGAAGTAGGCGTTTCTGTGCGGATCTCCCTGCATTGAATGAAAGGTACCGTTTCGGGTGTCACGTTGCTTTCTTCCAGGGACACGACGCAAACAATAATCGCTTCCTGAAATCCATATAAAAAGTGGTATTGATAAGAAAAAATATCGATATAAGTATTTTTTCAGAATTATTTTTGTGCTATCTTTTTACTCTTATTATTATCATTATTATTATTGTTAGTAGTAGTAGTAGTAAAAAAAGCAAATGTACCATCGCTGGGACGTTCTTGATCTTGAACTCGCGTTCACTAGGGTCCAAAGGCGGTCCTGGCTGGAAGTTGTTTTCGCCGAACAATCGATAAACGACTCGGAAGCCCAGGATATTGTTGGTATCCGAGTCCCAGTGTATAACAACTGAGCTGTCTTGTCTGTACGCTTCTTTGACGATCACTTCTCGTTCCAATTGTTGACCGAATTCGCTAGAAGCTGCTGCATTAATATCTTGCTGACCAACAGCATTCAAACCTCCTGGGGAACCCAGTACTAACGCATTCCGGCTATTAGTGATGGGATTAGCCGGGCGTGGTCGTGGGCGTTGAGGAAGAACATTCCGTGGAGGAATGGTAGGTGCCACTGTTGCCGTGCTCGGGGTAGCATTGTTGAATGATGCGGGGGGAAGTCTACCATTGTTAGCTACTGCTCGGTATGGAATACCAGCTGACACAGTGCTACCAGGTGGGGTTCGAAATGATGGTATTGTTCGAACAATTGGTGCCATTGTTGTGTGTTTGATGGCATGCATCTTGGGTCCTAGGGTCGACATCTCAACAGCGCTGCGAACGAAGGGTCCTAACGTACTTCTTGAAGTATTAGAAGCCACGAGCTGTTCTTGATCTTCTTCACTTTCTTCAACTTCTTCCTGCGGAGGCTGCATTGTTGTGGTAGTGGTTGAGGGTGGCTTAGATTTGGGTTCTGCTGTGGAAAGAATTGGAGTTGTTGTTGTTGTTGTCGTTGTGCTGCTAACCCCTGGAAGTATCAGTTGTGAAGATTCGTCTTGTTTGTCAGGATTGTGAACCAGTTCTTCCAAGTGATCTTCATGTCCCGAGCACTTGAGATCTGTTGGAGTACGAAAAGGTGCGAATGCCCGTAAGCGAATTAAAATGGGTTTAGTTTAGCGATTTAATTAAGAAGTTGTCCCAGATGTGGGTCATTCTCATTACCTTCTGGATCGAAGTGGTAGAAGTTGCGTGAGCGGAATTCCTGAGGGCTTCCGCAGAACTGGGGGTTGCGCTCGCGACTAGTGACTTGTAAGTCCAAATCTCGAATCCATTCAGCGATCCAGCGCAATTCGCAATTGCAGTGCAAGAATTTCCCTCCGAGACTCAAACCCCGCAAAGTTTGATTGAGATGAACGAACGCAGCTTCCGGCAACGTCCCTAATGGGTTTCCATCCAAAGCGAGTAAAGTTAGAGCTGGGACGTTCCTAAAAGCATCGCTGGGTAATGTAGTCAACATGTTGAAGCCGATATCCAAAACCTATAACAGTACAGAAATAGTTGGCAGCCCTGATTTAAAATTTCCCAACTTACCCTCAAGTTTGTCAAAGTATTTAGGGCAGAACTCGGGAAAACGCTGATGAGATTGTTAAGCAAGCTTAGCGAGCTTAGGGTATGATTGACGCCTTGGAATGTGTTGGGTTCCAGCATTTGAATGGAATTCCGCTCCAAATTGAGAGCGGTTAGACTCGTCATGAGCTTGAAAACGGCCCCGCTAATGTTACGCATATTGTTTTGGGCCAGATCCAAGAAAGCCAAAGCTTGTAAGCGACGGACAGCTTCTGGGACTTCCCTGAGTCGGTTACCCTTGAGGTTGAGGTTCTTAAGCGATTGCTCCAAGCCGTGAAACGCTCCCCGAGCGAGGGTTATGTTGTTGTCAGACATTTTAAGCGTCGTGAGTCGTAAAGTGATAAAAGAGTCATCCTCCACGGTGCTAATCTTGTTGCCGGACAGGTCCAATAAGGCTAGTGCATGCAAAGGTCGTAAGGCTTCCACGGGAACCTGCGTAAGTGCGTTTTCCTGTAGGTTTAAGTTTTTAAGGGTCTCTTCTTGACCCTGGAACGCTTTGGGACTGATACTGTGGATCCGGCAGCGCGACAGTTGCACATTATTAACCGTCAAACCTTTTAGAAAAGCGTCACGTAACTCCCCAATGCTGCTGTTGTGGACGTAGAGCAAGTCAAGCGTTTGGCTGTTCGAGGGGCTCGATTGCAACGTTGAAATAAGAACAGGAAAATCAACTTGCGCGCACTGAAGCGTTAGTTCCTGCGCTTCATTATACGAGCACGTGCATGAACTTTGGAGATCCAACAAGTCTCTTGACCACGGACATTGTCCCTGAACTTGCATGACGAGCGCTAGAAGCCAAGTGACGATACTGTGTAATCGAACTTTTGACTCCATGATCGAGCCGGAATCTGTAAAAAAAAAAAAAAAGAGAGAGAGAGAGAGAAAGATATGCATCAAAACGAGCTATGCAAGGCTTTCCGAAGCTATTCCAGGCTCTTGCCTAAGACAGCTATACCCTTTCTAAACGCTACAGTCTTGATTGGTTTGTCGCTAACGGGGAATATAGGTTGAAACGATTAAATGATAGATCGCGTTAAACCTGGATCAGAAGACGGGATGAACTTTACGTCACGGGCAGTGACTTGGTCTACTATTCCTTGTTCCGTTGACGTGTGCAGAGTAATTTTTTAACTGCTTTGGGTGTTGTTTCGCTCTATTTACCCAGCGGTTACCCGGGGATAAAGCAAAACGACAACCGTTTAGACGCTACAGAGATGCTGATCTAATTGTAGGTGAGCGACAAGACAGTTTCCTTGTCCTTGTCTTGCACTCGGTCGAATGTTGCATGCTAAACGCATTCAAAAGTCAGTCGTGTGTAACGTAACAGATGGCCGAGAATCTCAATAACGTGGGCAGTTATGATCGCACAGAAAGGTATAGAAAAAAGTTGAAAGAGAAAAACATGGGAAAGTTTTTTTTCTCAGAAAGTAATAATAAAAAAAGGTCGAGGGTCATTTACCTTCGGTTAATTATTAGCTAGGGGCCCTTGTTGTGAAAAGGAGATGCTGGGGCGGAAGAGTAGCTGGAATGGAGTGCGCTTCGGTACGTCATTCTCGTTTTTTCCAGGCTACTCAAATAAGAAAACGGCCTTGGGACGAAGTAGTGCTCTCTTCCTCCCTCTGTTCCCTTGCAATGTCATGCATATGAATACGGTGGTCTTTCTGCGTTTTTAGTATAAAAGCAGTGAAAGCGGCGAAGCAAAGAGTCCTCGAGCAATGAAGCAAGGGCGAACGACCTTCGCTGAATGTTCTTTCGGAAATGCGTGTCTGAGTTATATTTTACAAAAAAAAGTGTGTGCAGTTAGAAGCGGCAAAACACTACAACTCCTTCTTGTATCTTGGGAAACATAAGTGCTGTTTGGCCTTTTTTTGCCCACCCAACTATTTTATTTGGATGATACGGATGTTACGAGTGCTACGCTCTAAAGAGTGAAGAGGCGTTGAAGAAACCGTAGTAAGATTTGGAGTGGAACTGTCTTTTCGAGTGTGTAAATGATTTGATCAGAGTATTTAGGTCTAGGAAATATCACAAAATCGTATGTTTAACTTACGTGTTGTTGATTACACCGGATTCGATTGCTATTTTTCAAGAGAAAATTGACTGACTTGTCACGATAGTGAGGGAACTCACAATTTTGTTGATAGTCACAAGACAGTTAAGGGAACTTCAGAAGTGTCGAAATCCACAGTACCAATTCATCTAAGAATAAGGTTAGGCAACGCGGATTAAGTTGAAGATCGACAACCAAGCACTGCAGGAAAATGACTGACCGGGACTGACAGCCTGCAGCCAGAGGTAGTTTATCCAACCCAATCTGAAAGTCGGAGCTTCTTCGAGTTACCAAGCCGAGCACCTGAGAAGATCTCACACTGCCATGCTTCCTTGCACTTGAAGTTTGAAACACAATTCGTCTCCTTTTTCTTGCTGCCGTCTGTAATTGTAATGATTTTCCGCAACCATTTCCCACCAAAATTTGCTACTTAGCCAAGTTGATGAACTTAAACCAAACTCTTGCGGTGAAGTTAAACCAAGGAATTCATGGTTTTTTCCCTCTCGCCTAATGTTTCATATCAGGCTACCCCTCTTTCCCACCCAGTCAAAAATGCTCGTTAGGAATAAGGAGGAGAATACTAATCTGTCACAATCAAATTGGTGCGGGGAGCTTGCAGATTGGGATAAAGGATACTTTGACTCATAACAAACCAAAACATTTTAATGTCAAACGGCAAGTCATGGGTTTATTGATTGAGCAAGTTAAAGTATATACCGTATACTTTAAATTAGTTAGTTTATGTATCCTTCCACCATAAATTAGGTAGATTATATATTACGTAAATATGTTTCGACCATACATGAAATGGTAATAACGCTTGAAAAAAAACTTGGTTTTCTGACGTCACAGGTGTGTCAGAATCCATGGTACCAATGAGATTTGTTTGCCGTTTCAAGCATGAATGTAAACAGGGACCATGCTAACAACCACTGTAAGACCGCGATACGTCTGTGACGTCACTATTAAGACTTTCTGTGCCTCTAACTTGTGAAAGACTGTTAAAAATTTAAACAAGATTTGTAAAATATTGAAGATTTCAAGCTTCCAAATCTCAGCAAGTTATTTTGATGGCCATTGCCTTTTAAGACGGAACTGTGTCACGCATAAGGGTCATCTAAGATGTAACGAATATAGGTTTACTTTGTTTGAATTTTTGGGTAAAAAGTAATAATAAAATAAAAAGAAAATCCACCATCAGTTGATCTGCCCTTTTAGTTCATTGATCCATTGAGTAACTCTGCGTTTATCAAAACCTACTTTACGGTTGAATCTTTTGATAGCTTGACGTTATGTGGATCTTTTTATTTATGGCCCCAACTATTACTCAAGCAGAATCTTTAGGTAAATTGTCCTTCTGCCGTTTTCCTCTTCAGTTTTCTTTTGTCAAAAGGCATTTTTAGAAATTTAATTTCATATGCTTGTCAAAAGGAGAGCACGCTCTGCGCCCTAATCTGTCACTGCAACGTATGGTTTGCCGGTGCCGTGACTTTCAAATATTCAGCAAAAGATTTTAAGCCTTACGAAGTAGCGTGGTCGTCGGTCTAATAAAGCGCTTCAAGGACCTCGTATTCTTGTTAACGCGTCAGGTGGGGAAGCTGTTTTTCCGACTTGGAACGGGTGTAAAAACCAAGGAAAGGGAGAGGACATAGACCTTTAATGCCGGCCACTCACCTGTGCATGTCCAGTGTGATCAAATATACAAAATCGACTTTAACCATGGGAAGTTGAGGGAAGCAACGGAAAGGAAAAGTAAAAAGCCCTTTTTGTATAGGAATAAAAAGCTAGTTGAAGTTGTAAGTCTATTATCAAGTCACTTTTATAGTTTTATTATCGATATTTTTATTACGAATAGTTAAAACTGAAGTTCGGAGTTGGACATCGGCTGAGGATAAAGGTACAGTGGATTCACCGTCACGTGGGAACGTTTGTATTTATTGCTGCTGAAGTTTCCAACAGTGGCGGGGAAATTTAGTTGAGTTAAGGTGCGATTGACGGTCATGACGTGAGGTGTAGTCCAAGTATAGTATTTATTACGAGCGGAAGGTTTCAACGTGGGTTTCGAGCTAGCCAGGATCTTTGTTTCCTGCGAATCAAAGTGCCAGTTCGATACCAATGTTCCGTATTTATTAGGACGGGACTGGAGCGTTTGTGAAGTAACCCGCGGGTGATGGGATCGAAGGAGGTCATCAAAATTAGGGGTCAGGTAACTACTGCTGGTACTGTCGGAATGTCTCTGTGTCCATAACGAGGATTGTTGGTTGATTGAAGGCCTTGGTTTGGGATTTCCTATTGATTGTGGTATGGGATCAACCAACGAGCTTTCAAACGCAAAATCTTGCGTTTTGTGTTGCAGGTATCTTTTGGTAGCTTCGAAAGTTTGGTGAGTTTGTTTACCAGTACCGATTTGGCACTTGTGGTAGAAGCGTCGTAAACTGGCGTAGACCGAATGACGACGTGAGTAATCTTGTGCCGAGTTGGCGTTCTCCTTTTTATTAGGAATGCGGCCAAGTAAATCCGCAGACTTAGTAGGCTTTGCTTTGTCGCCCATAAAAGGCTCGGGGATTTGATTAGTTTTTTTGGCAGCCTTGTTGGCTTTTTTACGTCGATAGCAACAACAGCCCACCAGAGTAATCAAGATGAAGGTAGTCGAGCTTGAGACTCCTGCCGCCAAAGCCACTTCCGTTGTCGTGAACTTCACTGTATTAGCATCAGGTAAAGTCCGAGTTTGTTGGCAAAATAAGCTTCTGGTGGTGGATATTTGCCAGCAGATGTCATGTAACATGTCGGAACTCAAATCCTTCAGCTCGGCACTGCAAGCGCTTGACCTAGCTCGCGTCCATGGTTGGTTTGGGTGCAGTAGTGATCGGTATCGAATGAACCAGGTGTCAGCACAATCAGCTTCGGTATGCGAAGTCCATTGCAAAGAAATACTGGTGATATTAGGGATGACGTGCAAGATAGGGGTGTTTGATTCATCTGCGTCAAATCCAGTTCGCTCATTTAGTGTTGGTTGACGTTGTGGGAAAGCTTCTTGGCAAAACTTGGGGTGGATGTAATGAATACCGAAGTCTTTGACAGCAATGCAAATGATGTATGATGCATTAGGGTTGAGTTCCAGGTAACTTTGGGCCACGCCGTCGCTCGAAGGCGATGTAGGGATAGGGATATACTGAGGACTGGGATTGAGCCCAAGTTGGCGATACACCAAAGTCCATTCTCTGGAATGTGTTTCGCTTAGGGGAGTAACTGACAAGTTTACGGAACGCTGGGCCTGTGTATTGTTTGTCGAGAAGATTGTGTTGTCGTTTATAGTGAGGTGTAAATCTTGCCAGGTTCCGGGTAGGTTGCGAAGGTCTTCATCCCCAGCGTAGCGGAATTCGGCCGACGCCTGTTTCGAGCAGAGCAACTCGTCTAGCAAGGTTATTTCATGAGAGAAATTGCTGTAAGGAAACCAGATAGATGTTAAATTTTACTTGTTAAGCTAGCCAACTTTAAACCCTTGAATTTAAGCGGACTGTGGCAGAGTGGAATAGACTTGGCAATATCTAGGCCGTCTCGGGTTTTATGAGTCATATTGCGGAGCCACTGCTGGAGCCAAACAGCTTGACAGTCGCACCGTAAAGGATTTCCTATACAATTCTATCTTTAATAACATGTAATAAAACCACCAGTGTTGAAGCAGTTGTACCTTGTAAGTTTAACTGAGACGGAAAAATAAGGATCTTTAAGCTTTTCAACTCGTTCTTGGCGAGCTGCAGTATTGCCAATTCGGGCATATGTTGAAAAGCCTCATGGGGAATATCTGAATAAAAGCAGTAACAATTTAATGGTAAAATATTTATATTGATTATCTTAGTGGGACATCCTTTTTACTTTGGATGTGGTTGTCCGCCAGATTCAAGGAGAATAATCGCGGAAAAGGTCGCAGGAATTGTTCAGGGAGCAGAGTAAAATTATTGCTTTGCAGATCAATCTTTTCCAGACTTTCGCGCAAAGGTTCCAAATTAAAAAGCGACAATGCGAGCAACGTCCTATTACGTTGGGCAATCAATTGTTGTTGTTCTTGTACGAGCTCGAGGTATCCCAAACTTTAAAATTCCGTAAAAATTCGAATTATAGGGAGGAAACGCTGTAACGTTATGGTAGACTTTTTACTTATTAAAGGCCAAATTGAGGTGCAATAGTTGATGGAGATTGAAGAAGATAGAACCCGCGGGTAAGACTTGGATGTTATTATGACTCAAGTCCAAAGTTCTTAACGCGGACAAATTGTGTAGAGCTTGAGGGATGGTCGTTAAATGGTTCCCCTCTAACGATAGGCTTTGCAGAGAAGCTTCCAGTCCCGTCAATGAATTTATCAAGATATGATCGTCTGTTAGCTCACTATGTCCTATTTTTAGGTTCCTGAATGGCCATTGCTTGAGCCATCCTTCCCTTAACACACTCAGCTGGGTATCGAGAATCACCAAATCCGTCACTGGGATAGAGCCTAATGTTTCGGGATTCTTTATGGAACTTAGTATGAGGTCCAACTGAATCGAATAGGCTTTTCGGCACCGCACGCTTATACCATCTAAGACGCATCCTTTGCTGAAACTCTTGAGCGATTCTTGGTTTGGTTCGGCACTAATAGACGTCACGATAATTAGGACGATTATCCCGGTGACTATCATGTTAAAATGATAGGCCGTCACGGTTTATCTGAAACGATTCCAGCCAACAAACCGTAAATAATTATTGGGAAGTGAAAATACTAATATGCTCCTGAGTGCTATCAAACTCAGTCCACACATAGCCTTATTAGCGTTGCACCTATTATTTGGCTCTGAACGTCTTGGAAAGAAAATTTTCCTGGGGTTTTAGCCCCTTCGGATGTCAGCTTGGAAACTGAAGACAATAAGCAGCAACAGAGCTGAGGAGCATCTTAGCAAGGACAAGCGTAGCCTTAGGAGAGCAGACTTGTAATACTTGTAATACACGTTTCATGTTAACTACCACCTTAAAGTTGAAACGTATTAACTTTGTCGGTCAGCACGGATGTTTTCTATTAAACTGATTGGAGAACGTGACGGAATCGGTCAGTGTAGCATAGCGGAATTGTTTACAACCTGGAAAAGCCCGGTCATTTTCTTCTGCATCAAATGAAGTTGAAAACTTCTTAATCTTGTTTTTTTTTTAAGCTTAGTTTAAGAGATTTGATTCGTACTCACACTAAAGAACTAAGAATCAGACTTACTTGTTTAAGAATATGGTGCTTCGTGAGTCCGGTCAAATAGGGAATTGCACGCGAATTGGGATGCTCGAATCAATCCATTGACCTCTGGTTTGATGCCCAGCCACGAGCAGTAAGCGTGTAGCGTTCGGAAGAATGTTCCAGGTAGACTAACGACTCGCATGTGAGTTTGCATCACATATCTACATACAAGAAACTCGACGTGAACCCAAGGCCCGGAGAGCCTCTTGTTTTCCAGCCGGTCAGGCCTCGTAAGCGAAATGCGGAATTAATACCTTGCGTAGCTCATAGTCGACATAAATGTCCCATCCGAGAGCAAAATACGGCCTGCGCCGTCCCATAAAACACATCTCCGCCGAACGAAACGTGCAGAGCGGCGACAAGGTCGCCAAGAAAAAGACGAATGTCTTTTTCTTGAATGAACGTACAACATTGGTAGTAGTAAAGTAGAAGACGAAAAAAGTAGTTTTATGACCGTCAATGACCTTAACGCAGACTTGATTCCGGAATAGAGCTTGGAAACTTGTTTTGATTTGTATTGCACAGTGGTGCCATGACGAAGCAGCTAATCGTTAATCTTCTACACTGAGCACTTAGGAGATTAAACACTTCATGGTTAGCGCTTTGCGGAAGAGATTGCTCCTAGTTCGCGTATCTATTCCTCTTTGTGTGCATAATTGTGGAAGAGGAAGCAGTTAATGATTGCTGTCTTCATGCGCGATGGGTGATGTGGTCTTAATATTAGTTGTCAAAATTTTTGCAGTACGGGTTGAGTAATGAGGTGAAGCATGCTTTATGTTAAGCAGGCTTCTGATAAATTAACATCCATAGTGCCTTTCGATGGCCTTTACGTCAGTGACTTCTCGAACATGAAACTTTTGAGAAAGCTTTGTGTGTACATTGAAGAATATTTGCAAATGTTTCTTTTTCTTCCCTGACGTCACGTAGAATACCCGATGGGCTACCAGACTTGGGTTCTTGTCGTCTTAACCAGAATCTTCAAGTAATTTTACAGCCGTACTTTCTAAGCCATTAAAAATTAAAAGTAATTAAATTTTCTTATTTTTGTCTACTTTTTTGCGGATGTTTTAGCTTCTGAATTGTTGCATAACTAGACGTAAAATTAGGGAATCGCCTGTGCTAGAAAGCTCTCTCGAAGACGGGGAAAGGAGTGTGGATTTTCAAAGTCCTGAATCTAGCGAAGACGAGGCGGATGATGAAGAGGAATTTTTTGATGCCACGGAAGACACACCTGGCTCCTCGTCAAATAATGGCGATAAGTCGGCGCGATACATGGTCTTAACCAAGCCTCAAGGCAGATTAAAGCCATGTGGACAGTTTAAGTTGCTCAACACGAGAGAAACGCTGTATGTGCCCATTACACAGGTAAAGTTTGTTTTTGCTTTAGCGTATACGGTGGGAACCCAATCGAAAGTGATGGTAACGTGGTGATGTGTACTTTACTAAAAGGATCCGGCGCCAATGACGGAAGACCTTTTGGAAGAACAAACTGAAGTTCTTTTGCAACTCGGAGCCGATGCACAGGGATCCGAGCTACGAGCGCGTTTGATGTCTGCTTCGCTGCTTTCGGATATGGAAGCTTTCAAAGTAAGTCATTAAAAAAAAAATATTTGCACTAAAATGGATGTCGCTCAACTCCTGTAGGCTGCTAATCCAGGGGCAGTGCTGGAAGATTTTGTGCGCTGGCATTCTCCTCGAGACTGGGTAGAATACGACGATGTGACCGAAGAAGGACGATTGAAAAAAGGTACGCACTCTCAAACGCTAAATGCTCCTTTAAAAGATTCCTTTACTTGGTAAACTTCCGAGCTGCGTTAGTTCCAGTTTTACGAGTGGTACTTTTCTTTCATGTTCAGTCATTTGCGTTCGGTCGTTTGAACTCATATCAGCGGTTTTCTTGGATGACTTACTTACAACAATAATTTGAAGCTATATGGGTGGTTTACATTCTAAATGATAGCTCATTTTTCAGGTCATTTGAGCGCACGAATGCAGCTTCCGGGGAATACTTGGCAACAAGTATGGAAAACGGCGTATCCCATTCCTGCTCGACGCCAGAGACGACTTTTCGATGACACCAAACAGGCTGAAAAAGTACTTCAGCACTTGGCTTCGCTGAAGCCGAGTGAAATTTGCCACATGCTCCTGCCTGTGGTTGTGCATGGAGCAATGGATCGCATGTTAGAGGAAGATCCGTCTGACATACCCAATTTGCCTTCAGCTCTGCAGCGTTTATTATCCAAGGCTCTATATATGGCTAGACAACATCCCCCAGACATGGACCAGTATGAGGTATCTAGCCTTGCTTATTAATATTGTTACTCCCGCCTACAAGTTATTATGATTACTAATTTGCGTGGTAGGACTTTGTTCGGCTTTTAGCGTGGGCTGAATTAGCCGTTTCTCAGGCGCAGTCTTTGAAAAGAAAATTAGGGGACTCTTGGCCCGAAGTGCATAAGATTGCAACAGCGCTTTTAAGCCGCCAAGTGGTAACAATTCCTGGAGCACATTCTCCTGCTGGTCGCGCCTTACTTGAGTTGGTCGAGCAAGCGCCTAAAGTGAGTCTGCTGAGTTGTCGTCTACATTACATTTGTTTTCGATCTGAAGAGGACTAACTCAACTGTTTTACAAGGTGGAACAGCCTGATAAGAAGTACCGTGGAAGTCCATTTCCGCCTCCACTAAGGAGAGAATTCATTCTTCAAGTTACTGCAGAGCGCCCCGGGCCTGGCTCCACGCCAAGCTCACAACGAATGTATTGCGTCTTGCAAAGTGATTCCTTTCGCGTGGCAGGCTCTCTTACGGAGGACACAGTTTTTCATTGATCTAATCATGCCTTCGCTTGGGGAACAGTAAACAAAGGGGGGTGTACTGTATTTGTAATTGTCCAAATATATACGTATAACAGAAAGCTTAAGAAATTAGCAACGGGGAAGGAAAATATTGATAAGTGAAGTAGGCAGTGCTTTCTCATACGGTAAGAGACTCGTTAAGAAGATCATTGGTTAAAGCACAAGTTTTGGGAACACATAAAGCGGTGGCTTTAATTTCGGGCAGTAAACACAACAACTTGTAATGGAGATTAGATTTAACCGGCCAACGCGCTTTAATATGACGTTTGAAAGCTCGCAGCAACTTTTTAGATACCTCCGCCACGACCACTTGTTCCAAGTGTTCCAGATCAGGAGTGTAGGGTGTAATCAGCAAAAGAACGGATAAAAAACTCATTTCTGTGTCTTCAATATCCATACTGAACATCGAACGGCCTAGATTACGTACACGATCATTGATTCGGAGGCCCAGCGGGTATTGCTTGAACATGGTTTCTGTCATTTCGCGGTCCATTGGAAACACATAACTTGAGCGTTCTGGGCAATAACGTGAGGCGGTTCGCAATACCTGCAACAATGAAAGATAAGAACCGTTTGTGTAACTTTAAGCTATCTAATTGCAGCGATCTATCTACATTTCTTTTTATAAAAGGATGAGCAAATCCTCAACTATAAGAGCCCTTTTATGGCAGACAATAACTTACCATGATGTCAACCATATTGTGTTTCAGTAAGATCTCTTGGATAGACCGAGGTAGGCCCGTAAAAACCGGCAGCCTTTCAGCATAGTGTTGTACGTTTTTAGCGCCTTGGTAAGACAAATCGCACTCTGGGGGGAAGTGCATAGACGATTGGCATTTGTTTAGGTTAGCGTGCTGTGAAAAAAGAGTATTGTAGGATAATCATTAAAGAGACTAGTTACAACTCTTACTTACTCTTGAAAGCATTACAGAAGGTACTGGAATGAAACTAGCTGAATGGGCAGTGATAAGTTGAGTGAGAAGATCCAAAGGTTTAGACAAGCATTTCCGTGTAAATGCGTGAGTTTTTTCATAGGTACCTACTAATTACGAAATTTTTTAGCGTTTTAATAACCAAACATATATTCATAAAGACTCTACTTACTGTCGCTTGTCATTCCCATAGCTAAGCACTTATGAAGACGGCATGCTTTGCATTGATTGCGTGTTTGGGGAGTAATGGTGCAAGCATGTACTTGCAAGCACATGTACGGAGCCTGCATGCCTTTATGTAGTCGCGTCAAGGATCGCTTAAAAAAGTTCTGTCAAGAGCTACAGGTTAACAATCTACAACTTCATATAGAAAAAGTTATGGCTGCTTACTTTACAACCCTCGCACACTTGGACTCCGTAGTGTGACCCCGAAGATAAATCACTGCACACGGCACACTTCTCCCCCGAGACTCCCCGCTTCCTCTTTGTGCCTTTCCTAGAAGACGTTGGAAAATTTATGGAAGCAGACTCACTTGCCGTTGAACTACGAAAAAGATTAGACAAGGGTATAACTACTGAACCAATAACTAGTTAATGTAACTGTACATTGTTTCTGGAGACGTATTGCTCACCAAAATGACGCAAGATGGTTTCCTCAAAAAAGTAGTACTTCCCTTCTTTGGTACCCTGTTCGTAATTGAATTGGTGCAGTCCAGCTCGTCAAGAGCAGTAACATTTAACGCCTGTAATCCTGGGACACTTTGCTTGTTATCGTAAGGCCAAAGCCTCAAAGGATCTGATTCGTAATGTTCCAAAGAAGTAGACTGGCCAGGGAACGGCGAAGAGGGCATTTGATCGACGTAGTAAATTTGGGCAGCAGGCATAGTAGGTCCACAATACCAAGAGCTACTTGTCGTACCGGGAAAACAGGAGCTGGATTCTTCAGCTGGTTGATTTTCATTGAACGCGACAGGTTCTGACGTAGAATTGTAAGTATTGGCGACTTGACAATCCGGTGTCAGAGGATACGTGTGAAGCAAGTAGGGCATACTTTCAAGATTCCCTTGCTCCTCCTAGGCAGTAATAAGTAAAAAGGTTTAAACATGTATTTTTCTTGCTTTCCCTCACTTGTTGGGCCCGAGAGATGAGATCCAAAGGTTCCATGGATGATTCACTAGCCATGCTTACCGGTGCGTTTAGCTCAGTGTACAGTTTGAAATTGGAATCAGTTTCAGCGTTGGTTTGAACCCCTTGAGCCGGAACAGCAAAATCGTGAAATGGTTGTTCTAGGTCAGGCATACCCGTCCCCAATTCACTCGCGTAGTTTTGGCAGTTTTCCCCGAGTTCAAGAAGTGTCTCGAAATGGCAGTTTAGAGGGCTATGGCGACTGGAATGGTAACCGGATTCTTCCGAACCATGTGAGGGTGAACACATTGTTGTTTTTACGAACATTTTCAACACTGCTTTTACTAACACATTGTATATTTTGAAGTTTTCGGAAAAATTGAAGTCTGTAACACGAAACAAACGCTCGGCGCTTTGAATGAGGACCGATGAAGGTGATGACCTCTGTCCATCTACCGCGACCTGATGTGTTAAGCTGTCTGGTTAGCTGTGTTATGTGATCGCCCGAAGGCGCATTATTTTTGTTCCTTATCCTTGGTTCAATACTAGGAAGACCTTGCATAAGATGAAACATTCAACGTCGGTGTTTGAGGTATACACTTGTAACGTGGGCTTATTCCGAGGAAGGGATTAGTCTACGAGGTATTTTCTTGCCCAATCAAGTTGCACACTTGAATTAATAAGCCGAACAAAATTTTTAGAATAAAACTTCAGCCATAGTCTGTTGTATTGCAAGGCTTACAAAGTTTGCGAAGCGAATTCTGTTTATAATTCTGGCTATAACCATTAACCATTAATTCTGGCTATAACCATTCTGAACATTAATTTTATTTTATTATTATTAAAGGACTCCTGTTCATTTGTCTACCGAAGGAGGTAGGTCAAAAAGCTTTAAAAAAATCTCAAGTAATTTAATGACTGTATTCGCTTTACATAACTCAAAAAACGACATAAATACTCGCAATGGCCCAGTTTTAAGCTTCAAAACCTCCATTGACTTATAGCGGGGCAACCTAGGAAACCGACGTTTTTAATCATTTTAAGCCAGTGACGCATTTGTCAAGTTTGTTGTACTTACGACAAACGCGACAAAATTCTTCGTCAGAATTATCTCCACATCCGTTAACACCGCTACAAAGAATCGAAGAAGATCGGCATCGACCATTTTTGCATCGGAAAGGACATTCCTCTACCGTTTGAAATTCCCTCTTACACGCTTTTTCTGGCTCATCGTTTGCAGCGCCACCGCCGCAATCTATGATTCCATTACAGTACACGTGCTCGGGTAAACAAGTGCCGTTTCCGCATTTAAACCCGTTTCCAGGACATTCCGTATGATCTAAAGTAGTGTAAGCAGTTCCCTAGTTAATTAGATGGGCAATTTCGGGAAATTTTTCATCAAAAAGATGTTTACGATCAAGCATAATAGCGAATAAAAAAGACAACATGCAGTGTCCACTTGGCACTTCTCATTAACTTTACCTCTTTGTTGGAGATTTATGAGTTATTATACACAAATAGAAAAAATGATGTACAGTAGGAAAGTCTTGAAGACGTGTTGAAAAAGAATTAAATAACTGAGTGGGTAACGTTACCTGATCCTGGACGCACATGGCAGTATTGTTCGTCAGAGCCATCCGAACAATGGGGTTTCCCATCGCAAACCCAAGCTTGACTAATACATGCAGGCTGGCCTTTGTCGCAGCGAAAACCTTGAGGGGGACATGATAACCCCATGCATTCTTCGTCGGATCCGTCTTCACAGTCGCTAATCCCATTGCAAACAAACGCCGGACTTATGCATTGGCCAGAAGATCGGCACTGTGACACCCAGGTAAAGGTATAATTCCCTAGTTTTATTGCACCGAATAATAACATTACTTGATAGGTGGTGTTGAAGCAGCCTGGTGTAGTCCCTTCACATATGGGTTGCTCAACTGTACAGGAACATATGCCATGAATACATGCTGCGTTAGGATCCGCTGCTTGACATTGTGCCCACGACGTGCAAGGCAAGCCAAGAGTAACTTGCCTGAGCTTTATCTCAGCTTCAATGCCTAAAGTATAGAAGTAAAGTAAGTTGGCACTTTCCGCAGCCGTCAAATAATGGGTTCTGGCAAAGTCTGCCCTGACCTTTGAAGGCTCTTATACAACGCAAGCCGTCAATCGAAGGAACAGACCCGATCTCGCATTGGCAAAGGCCCGTTCTACATGTGGAAGCAGGCGTATTATGGGAGCATTCCTTGGTATGGGTGCAAGGAGTTCCGAGTGCTATAAAGTAAATCCGGGAAAGATGTTTTTAAAGCGTGGAAAGTGGGAAAAGTGCTAAAATGCGAAACGTTAGAGGAAGCAGTAAAGAAATAGGGAGAATTAGGCGGAAAGTCAAAATTCCACATACTTGGTTGAAGTTTCAGGCATGTTTTGCCCACATGCTGTGTTGTAGACTGGCATATACAGCGACCATACACTTTCGGCACGATGTATTTACAATAGGATTGTTTATCTCCTCCCAGGCATTGCTCCGTGCTGTAACATTTATCCCCTGGCATCACGGCTAGCAATAATACACACTTTCGGTTATCCAACCTGTGGTTGCCATTTCTACGCCGCTCTAAAGCTTTCGCAATATCTGAGATCAAACCTGTTCGGAAACTTACGAGGCAAACAAAGGTGTCTACGGTGCGGCACCAGGTTTTGGCTACATTGGCACAACCTGTCGATGCAACCGCTGCCCTGCACACGCACCGAGCATTGAGCGTCGACCAGGCACTCAAATCCCAGCAAGGAAGCTTTAAGAATCATCATGAATTCTAGTTTAAGGGGCCCTTTTAATACCTCCCTTACTTCGTAAACAGGCCGTAGCGTTATAGGCCACGTGATATGGGGGGCAAGTACATAAACCCGCGGCGCATTGACTTTCAGATACGCCCCGATGACACGCCCCGGATGAAGTACAGGGGTCCCCTAAGAAAAGAGCCTTCTCGTATCTCACGTTGTCGAGCTGCCATCCCCAAACATGGTTCTGTGAAATAATACTATTTCTCACTGAATTTTTCGGGACGGGGAGGAGATAAATACAAATAAGTTAACAAAACTAACCTGGAATACAGTAACAACCGTCAGGAGAATGAACCAAAGCATCTTCAGGGGAGACTTTTAGTGAGCAGGAGTGGAATTATGTCCTAATGAATGTCTGAATTCGCTCATTTATTTTTAAACGTAGTTGCCAAGGTTTTTGGCAGAATAAGATAATAACAATGAGAGCCATCAATAAAGTTAGCTGCCCGTGGTTGCAGGTTAGGATGCGACATGAGTTCAAGCGAAGGAAGGATACATGTTGGCTTAGATTTATTCACAAATCCTGGCATTTGGTATTCATAAAATGTTCCAATAGAGCACCAACCATTAAAAACAGCGGATAAAAAGAGCGGAAAGTTAAAGCGAGGGGGTTCAGAGCTATGTTCCGCTTCCGCTCTGAAGACGCCTGCGACTCCCCTCCAAGGTTAAAGGTTACGAGATACTTTGTATAAAAAGGCGCTAGACCTAGAACTCAAATCTAGAAGAACACGAATTCGAGCTTCGCTACGTTTGTCAGAGCAAGTTCGGAAAAGTTATGCATGCTTCACGGTCGTTTATAAGTTCATGGTATTTTTTTCTCCCGCTTTTTAAAGTGAAGGTGCAAGTTAGATGCTGTAGCCCTAGCGGTATGTAATTATTTTTGTGAAAAGAGAAGTCAAGGTCGGTCGTTTATCTATGAGCTGCAGGCTGGAAGAACAATTTGGTTTGTATGTAAGCCGCGGGCAACTGAAAAGCTGGATCGGGAATCCCAGTCGCTAATTAGCAAAAAGTTGAGAAACGTAAAGTTTTCTTTGTCATCTTGAAATGGAGCATATTTTTGGGGTTGATAATGTTTTTCATCAAGGAAAAGTGATACTAGAGTTAATTACATCCATAGTCCATAGACATATAGTGCACCTAGTTCTGATTCCGTTCCTAAAACAACGGCATTATTTAGTACTAATGTTACGGTCATCACAAAACCATTTAAACTTGCTCAGGTGCGACCTTCCAACCCGTTCCTTATATGTATGTATTGCGTATATTGCACTCATTACGTTCTCGTTCCCGTTAGTCTCGTTTGTGTAGTAATATGTAACGATAAAGCCTTTTTAATTAAACCAACCAAAGGGTCCCGTACCCAGTTTTTCTGAGAATTTCAGTTAGGAGGTAAAAATGAAATGACGTTCGGAAAAACAAAATGTGAGATTTTAGGGAATTGTTGCTTTTGTTTCTTCTTTCTTACTTTCATGTACAGAATTTCTTTTACTCAGTCTTGCGGTCAAATGGAAGACGAGGAAAACAAACAGGAGACAGTAAACTTGTGCGGTGATCGTTACTTTGTGTTCGACTTGAAGATGAAACGAAATACTAAGAGCGGTTTGTGGTTTCTGTGGTGAATAGCTATTTCAAATGGAATGGGATGCTAGCTCCCCAGATCTTGTCTGGAGCTATTATTTATTGAAAGACTTACGCTTATGGGGAATCGCAGCTTCTCTACTCGGTTGTTGTACTATTGCTATTGTGACGTTTCACGGAAAGTACACTATAAACGGTCGGTCGGCTAAAACAAATTCATTGTTAGCTGTCACTTGAAGCGGGGTGCACAAGGTCCTCCAACAAAGCAGCAACTAAACAAGATCCTTGCTGAGTTCGGCCACCTCTTTACACTCTGAATACGATGACTTGCCGCACCCGTGAGCTTTATGTTACCTGAGCGAACCTGGCGAAGGGAATTCCTCCTCATGAGGGACGTATTGTACAGGTGTACGAATGGAAGGTTACGGAGGATGTCTTTCGTAGTCAGGGTTAAGGTAGCGTCACGAGTATGCAAACGCAATTGGAATCTTTTCTGCTCTTTTGGGATTTCCACGATCTTCGAAAGAAGAATCCCTATGTTATTTGCCGTGCAGACTGGAACAAAAAAACGCATAATTCTTGGAAAGTAAACGTGCCGTGAACTTGTACACATGTATAGCAAGAACCTTGGAGGGTCGCCAACCTTTCCTTTCCTCTTCCATACATTGCAAGCAAGAGACCTTCACGTTCGATGCATGTAAAATAGGTGTTCTTTACTTAAATATCACGCAAGACGGGATATATAGTCTCTATTACTAAATGCGGCATGCTTGAGCGCTAAAAGAAAACGACAATTACGTAGTTAAGAAATACTGAAGTGGAACCGATTTTGGAAGTATTTAAATGTAATTGGCCCAACGAATCTATTTTAAAAATGCAAGTTAAACCTCCTATAATAAACTAGAATCTAGAATCAACAAAGCTAAGCATTCTTCAAGTTCTTTTGTCTTGATTTCTTTGAGCTTTCTTGTAACATTTCTAGGTAAAGACAAAACAAACGGAATTCAAACGTGTTAGCTCAATCAAACGTTTAGGAAGAGCGTTCGTAACGAGTGCGAGGATGTTGGTTATGGCTACTGATGCGGTCGGGGTCGCGATCAGGTAATGTAATAGCAGGAGATTGACGAAAGCCTTCTCGATGTAAGCGTCCTACCTCTCCACCTTCTGTTTTCATGGCTGATGGGATTCCGGGGCCGATGTAGCGACCTGTGTTCACCCTCAAGGGTACCTGAGTGTGTACGTGAAGCAGAGGTCGATTGTGTCGCTGTTGTCGATAGCCCTGGCTAAAACGAGCGGGTCTTTCAGCCATGGGAGCACGTGCTTCGTGTTTATGGCGCTCGTCGTCACCGATACTGTCGTCACTGGAGCGAGAGCGACCCAATCCCATGCCCAAACACACCTGAACGTAAATAAAAATTAAAGTCAACGTTTTTTCTTATTTTTCTCTCGCCCGCTGAGCAAGACGAATAGTTTATTTACCCTCATTTGGTTGACAAGGCTACCACTGAAGGCCAAATAGATCCACGGGTTGGTGCAAGAATTGAGCGATGCCAGAAGTAAAAGGATGACGGCGATCGGACTCACATTGGCCACTGTGGGAGAAAGAGCACATGTTCAGACAAGTTGAGCCTTTTGTCGCAAGAAAATAAGTGTTCGCGTGAATATGAATTATATGAGAACCAGGAGTCTCCTCGGTTAGGTTAATAAACGTCAAAGGACAGCGCCTCACACGCAGTCTATATATCACTTCATAGACTGGTACTTTATGTCGATTTAAGGCCCAATGCAGTTTTTGTTCAGTTCTCGGTGAGTTGCTATCGATGAGTTGCCATAGTCCCGGCTTGCAATTGCATCCGTTTTTATTACTGCGTCTCACATTAACCTAGTTAATGAATCCCATTCAAAATTTTTCATGCGAAGTAGCTGAGTTTTAACATTTGTCTCTTCCAGTTTCTGGGAACTTGGGTTCCTTTGAATGTTTTCCAAAAATCTCTATGGGGCAATTTCCCCCCTCTTTTGACCTTGTTTGTTACACTCGACCTTGCTGTGGTCCGATACTGGAAAGGGCCCTTCTCTGGAGGTTTGGGAGGTTTGTTGCTGGGCTTAGTGAGTCAACGGTAAGGTAGATAAGAGAATTGAGCTATAACGCATTTGGATGGGCTCGAGAGTCTCTTTTCGTATTGAAGCTTTCAGTTTTCCATGAAAGTTAGATGTGCCTTAGCTAGTGGTTACAGTGAAAATTGTATCTGGAATATTCTGGAAGTTTACAGCCAGGGCCTATATAAAAGCACACCACCGAGGTTTTCCAGTCAAAACTGTCCAGTTTGTCTTGCTATACTGAAGCCGACAGATTTATTTGCTTTCGTTGTAGTTTTGAAACCAAACTGGCTTTTTCGTTACAAGTTAGTTTCAGTTTTCTCGGTTTTTGCTTCCGCAAACACATTTTATTTATATAAAGAGCAATTACAGGCCAGCTCGTATCCTGCTTATTACAAGCTAGTGTTGTTTTGGTGCTTCCATAACTCGCAACCACGCATTCCGAAGGGACTACACGTGAAGGAATTGCGAAGAGTGTGTTGATTTACGAGCCAAACATTTTGTGTAACAATTTGGCGTGTTATACTATTTTTCGGGAAGTTCTAGGGCCCCTGGAGGCCCCGATTTTTACCACGCCAGTTTTAAGTGACTTTGAGTACCTAAGCTTAATCGAGTGCAAGAGAAGTGTGATTGGATCATCATTTACTGGGAGTCAGGTCTTGGATTGCGCTGGTTTTGGACAAGGTCCAGGTAGGCAACACTCAGCAAGTTTCAAGTTTACTTTTTTCGTCTGGTTAAACTTATTTTCTTTGTTTATTAATTAGGCCCCGGGTGACCGCTCCCCAAGTGGAGCTTTACTGGCTTTTCTGTGAATTCGGCTTCCTGACCGGCTTCCACCATGATTTCCTTAGGCATCACCTTAATCGTCATGCTGATTTTGGCCACCATCAGCGTGGCGGAGACGTCGCGTACTTTTGATGGAGAGGCCTTGACCGTGGTTGAAGCACTAGAAGCGTCCGAGTAGGAAAAGGGACAAGCTTTCATGGAAAATTTCTAACTTTAATTTCTTTGACTGCAAACTATAAAAAAGATTGACTAATTTGATCTATTTTAATTTGCTTTAGCGTAGCATAATAATATGTGCATCATGTAGTGAAAATAAGCAATTTTAGATAGCCCCTGACCTAGTGTATAGTTGTAGGACACTGAATCGACCAGCGAATGAATACGTGGTACAATACAGGTTTCTTCTGTTTTGGGTACTGTTTTGTCGATAGAAAGCGGAAAAAGTGTAAAAAGGTTGGGAAAGTAAATGTTGGTAAACGAAAACAAACTTACAGTTGGTAGGAGGATCGTAGACTAAGATAAGCTGAGTGATGCAAAACGGAGCCCAGCAAACAACGAAGCAGATGACGACTAGCAGGGTGAGCTGTATGGTTTTGATTTTGGCTCGAGTTATGCGATTACTGTTGGATCGCCTCAAGGGAAAGGGTTCTATCTTAATCTTCTTGTTACTGGATGATTTGCTAGTGGACGACGTGTCACTTTCTCGTAAGGGGTGAGATTCTGCTGCAGGTTTGCTACTCGATGAGCTGGACTGGGAATCTTCAAGTACGTGTCCCGTGGTGGGTTGCAAGCCTTCCTCAAAATCGCCACAGGAATTGCGCTTGTGGTTAGGTCGTTTGGGCCTGCTAATGCAAAGCCTATTCAAGACCCTGCTCGTTCGAAGCCACCGTTGAGAGGTCGGCCATGATGAGGGTGATCCTGCAGAAACTCCAGTTCTGCGCTGATGAGCTGCTCCGCTCATATGAGCCTTTTCCGAGCGCCGGGCTTCTTGACTGTAGCGCCAGAGGCGATGGGAAATAGCTCCGTAGGAGAATCCAATAACTACCAAAGGAAGTGCAAAGATGGATATGACAAACCACGTAACGTATGCTTTAGCTCCCCATGGTTCAATGAACCGTACCCAACAGTCGGTTTCGGTACTGACGCCGTCTGGATTGACATATTGTTCTCCGAAAATGACAGCCTGGGGAATGGCTAGGAGCACCGACAACAACCAGGCGATTGCCACCATCATTTTAGCAACTTTGAGGGAATTCCAATGCAAATTGCTGGAAGCAGAGCAGACGGCGCGGTACCGATCCAAGGCCATGAACATGAGTAAGTAGGTGGAAAGATACAAGGGCATAATTTGACTGTATTTGACGAATCGGCAAAGCAAGTCTCCACCGAGGAAACGATAGGTTATGTCCCAGAGTAATTGGGGTAGGATGTTGAAAATGGCAACCAGAACATCTGCCACACTCAGATGTAACATGAAAAAGTACATTCGTGACAGCGGACGATATTGACGTTGCCGCCAAATGGCCACGAGCATGAAAACATTGCTGGACAAAGCAAGAAGGAATATGACTGCCAAGGTAGCAATCTCTGCCGTTGCTAGGCTTTCATCTCGAGTACTTCTTGGAGCTGGGATTGTTGGTGACGAGAGCGAAATACTGTAATTGACAAGAGTTTCAATCGAAACAGGGTCTAGAACGGACAAAGAAGTCTCGGAATGCGTGGGCAGCATAATGTTCGGATCCACAGGTTCCATTTTTGCTTGTTATCCAGAATCACCGTGTATTATCGTTGGTCTTAGGCCACCGGTTCTTTAGGGTTTGCACAACCTGTGGACCATAAGTTAGCAATCATGGTATGCCTATTATCTACGCGTGCATAACACGCTTAAGATTAGTCTATACGGGCAGGCTAATTAGGTGAAAAATGGCACAATACATGTAAATATCTCCGACGTTAAACGGGATACATGTGCCGTTTTTCTTATCCTAAATTGCAGACAGCGCAGAAATCCGTGCGCAAATTGTAGTTCCTTGCTGAAGTTTTAGGCGATAAATATGACACCGATTGATTACAAGTTCCTTGTGGTTTTTAATATTTTTTAATTACATTTTTCTTCCTTTCACTGACGTGTTGGGGCAGGAAGGGCAAGTGAGAATGAGGATTACTTAAAGGGGGAGTAAGGTTTCAAAATGAAAAAAAATATATGTTATAGAAGAGACCAAGTTACATGTTCTGGCTCGAAAACCCCTATGCTTATTATGCATATTAACCCAGTAATTAATTATTTAGCGGTTTAAGCTCCGCCCCTTTACCCAAAATTCACATTTTCCTATGCTTATAGCATTTGGGGACAGTTGGCGGAGGCCTAGCGCCTTTACCTATTAGCGCATTAAAAATCTATTCCTGGTCTCATAGGGACGGCATCATTATCTTCTTTTGAATGCCTAAACAAGTCTGTGGGTGCTTTGGTTAATTTACAAGCTCAATCACAAAAAACGTATTTTCTTCGCGCCACCGCGCGATCGCCGTCTTACCGGGCCATGACCCGCGCCTGAGAGCCATTGGGCAAGTTTCGGGTCGTCTTCGCAGTCAAGAGCCCATCCACTGGCAATGGGACCGAACGCGGCGGTTCCGACTATGCGGGTAACGCTTCTTACATGTCGTTCAGCGGAGCCCGCAAGTCACGGCGCGAAAAAGTACTTGTTTTTTCGATTAAGCGTGTAAATTAACCAAAGCACCTAGAGACTTGTCTGAGCATTCAAAAGAAAGGTCATGGACCTGTAACCTGGAAAGACCTGGGATTGATTTTCAATGCGCTAATAGGTAAAGGCGCTAGGCCTCCGGCCAACTGTCCCCAAATGCTATAAGCATAGGAAAATTTGAATTTTGGAGTAAAAGGCCGGAGCTTAAACCGCCAAATAAATAATTACTCGGTTAATATGCATAATTGCCATAGGGGTTTTTCAACCAGAACATGTAACTTGGTCTCTTCTATAACACGTATTATTTCATTTTGAAACCTCACTCACCCTTTAAGAGAAAAATTTACTTTCCCGTGTGCTGCCAGAAACGACTTCGCCAGGTTACTGCATCAGAACGACTAAAACTTAGCGAACACATATGATGGCAATTTATCACTGCGTTGACAATACAGATTGAGGCAGGATCGTGCAATCCTTTTTTTTGCGGATTTTCAGTGTGTCAAATTAAGTTGCTCCCAACAAGCTCCTGGATTATTTATTGAGATTGTGCTTGGATGCTTTGGGGCATCTTGTGTACAGTACATGGTCTGACTTTAATCCTTTAACGCTGGGGGACCTTTCACAGCCAAGTTTTGTTGGAGCTTTTTCGATTCTTTTCTTTTTCCTTTGTATCTGTTTTTTTGTTTTTCTGTCTAGAAGCTGAATAAAACGGAAGTGTCTCCAAACGAGCGACACAGCACGCTGATGCCCAAAGCCAGTCACACCAAAAAGTAAACCTTTCACATTTTTCAGTTTTTACTAAGATTTAGTCTAGAAGCCCAATGTTCAGCAGCATTTTTTTAATATGTGAGCACAGGATGCCTATCCGTGAAAGACTGACGGAGTATTCGGACAACTCGAGCATAAAAGGCTCCCTTCTTCCTAGGAACGCGGACGGTGACGCTTTTTCTTTAATAATTTGGCGTCCGTAGGACGCAAGCCTGGAAAAGCGTCTGGCTTTTGGAATTGGAGGTCTCGATTTAATGAAGTGCGAGTTCTTTGTGATTTTTTCGTGTTGCTTTGGTTCGCTGCCAATATAGACCGGCGTAGAATAGCAGAGAGGCATTGCAAGGCGAAATAACCCTTAGTAGATCACTTATTGACAAGTGTGTATAAATGGCAGGAAGGAGAATTGGCCATTCAATGAAATTTTTATGGTGTCGTGGAAACACGGGCACTTGGCACTGCACCGTGTATCGTTTGTCGAGTTTGAGTTGTTAGCAGACCCTTTTCAATGAGCACTTGACAAAACAGACAGAGGGAGAAAAATCGGAAAAACGAAAAAAAAAACGTATTCCGGGTCTGTGGTGGAGAAAAAGTGCAGTGATATATCGTAGCAGGTGAGATTGTGCTACAAAAGATTTGGGAATTGCTTAGATGAAGGTTTTTTTTTTATTGAAAACTTGGTTCGATAGTGCTTGTCTCATACTGAATGGGAAGTACTGTATTAGCGCTGGAAACAGAAGCCATATTTTACCATCGCGGGGAGTGGACTTTGTAACTGTGTAGATAGTGTGTTATAGTTACTCTGTCATTTCTTTGGTGTTTTATCTAGTTCCCTATATATTGAACCTAATTAGGAACGGGTACTAGCGAGTCTACGAAAACTCAGGTCCACATTTACAGCTTAATCAGTTGTGCTCCTGATCGAGAACGAAGCTGAAAGTTCCACACCAAGACCTCGTCTTCAATTAGAAACACTTTTAACTAACAGCTATAACGGCTAGAACTTTATAAGGATCTATCATGGCGTTGCTTTTTTATTAGTCGGCAAGGCTTTTTTAACGTTGCATGTGATACTCGACACTAATAAAACGTAGCAAACGTACTTTTGCCCCTCAAATTTTCTCTTCTCTTCGCCCCAGACTTCCATTTATCGAACCAAAAAACATCGTATTAAAACAACTCAAGCAAAGCACCCTAAAGTGCCCCCCGCAAAAATATTGACGCAGCACATGTGTACTCTACTCTGCAAGCGTAACTTCTGCAGACAAACATTGGTTTACATTGGTAAAATTGGTCGGAAAAGGGAAGAGATGGGAAATAATCGAAGAACAAAAGGGATGTCGAAGGCGGTGGGCGTTATATATGAATGGCCGCAATTATTGGTTATGATGGGCATTTTAATTCACCCCGAGGCCATTTTCATCATGTGTTTTGCTCTGGTTACTGCCACAGAGAATGTCCCAAACACCTGTGGCGCCTACGAATGAAACTGCTGGTGGAAGGCTTGTCAATGTCAGTTCACTTAGTCTTCAGTCCTACACTTCGGAGTAACTAGGTAACACAGTTGTAAGTGCTTCATTTTTGCAAGGATTAGTTCTAGTTACGCTGGTCTGCCTTCGATTTGCTTGTCTCGTTAATGGTTTTAAGATTCGAACGAGTCTTAGTGAGGTGCTTTCATCGGTGTTTTTTTAAACTTTAAGAAACAGCGACATGGACTAGATAATTAAGTTTCCCTCGCTACTTCGGAAGAAAAACCATGTAAGCAATTTTGTCTTTGTAATTATGTCGCTTATTCTAACCCTGTCTTTCATTATTAATGCGACTTTACGTGCCTTAGTGCCAGAAAAGGTGTTTTTAATATGGTTAACCTTGACAAGATTACTTTGCGTGATATTGATCCACAGAGGTTCAAAGAAACGAAGTTTTTGTGTTTGGTTGTAAAATTCTTCCGCGGTGCCTGAAGCAGATTTTCGTTTTCAACCAAATTGTTTTGCGTTTTTGGTACGATTAAATTTTTCAACGTCTGTCGTTTGACGCAGTGCATTGCACTGCGATCCACACCCAACCAAATGTTGGCGCACTTGCAATCATGTCTTTTGATCACCTTATCACGCCACATGACATTGCATTCCATGAAATAAATAGCTAATGCAGTCAATAGACTACCAGGATTGAGCGATGAAAAAACCGGAAACCCGAAATTTCAAAGCCTTCGCAGAGAAGTCAATATAACTATTTTTAGTTAACGTATATTTTGCTGTACTCGTGATAAATTTATATTGTCAAAGACTAAAAGCTAATCACGATTTCGTTTTTAAGTAACGGGAATTTTCTTTCCTTTCTGATTCAACGATGGGTTTCTACGACCCAGTAATTTGATTATATGAGTAAAAGTGAAGCCTGTCTCATTTTTTATGTAGTCATTCATTTAGCTGGGATGGGTGTAACGAGTTAGATTTATAGCGTTCTGCACAGTTGCCCTTTCTCGTTATAACAGAATTATTTAACAGTTAGGAAAACCGGAAATATTTGCCGTGGCTTATGAGGTTACGCCATTATTGTTGTAGAGTAATTAAGAGGACAACAAGGGCAGTGACCGACCTTTTCTTACTGTGCAACTTCTGAATTACTGTTCCGAGACAAAATAAGATCGGTATTGTGTTTTTATAAAGGCATTGCAGGTTGTATACCTTTGACTGGGACTCTTACCAAAGTAGTGCCGAGAAGATTAAAAGGGATAATTTTCTCAGAGTGGTTTTCATCCTTTGGCAGGTTGCGACAGCTGATAGCAGCTTTATATTGAGAGGCAAGTTAAGACATGGCAAAAAGTAGTGATATATTTTTAACTTCACCTCGACTTCACCTCGACTCGAATTGCCATTTTTGTGTCCCTTTTAGCTTGAGGATTTCAACTTGCGGTTATTAGCTTGCAACTAATAACGGCTAATAACCCAATTATCTGATTTATTTACTTAGACTTGGTTGTAAAAATGAAAAGTCCCAGTCCTTTGATCTGTGTTGCCTTTTGTCTAATGACGTTGCTTCTTCCTGTGTCCAAAGGAGGTTTGTATTCTTTTAACGAGTATATACTAACGATTCTACACGAAAAATATTATCTAAGAATGGAAGTTAATATCTTTTGATGTATCAGAGGTTCGAGATTTGACGGGCGACTCGGACTTTCGTTCCGTGACCATACGATGGCGAAATGCACTGCCTCTCTATACTGGACCCCTTACGTTTCGTATCCAGACCTGTGAGTTACAGGCTTGGGGTCTTACGCGTTGTAAATCACAAGTAAATGCATTTCCATCAGACTTTTAAGAGGTAGCAATGAAAGTGTGAACACTTAGTGGCCCAAGCTGTTACGCGGGTTGACTCCAGTGTTCGTTTGTCTTTCGCTTTCCGTACCGATTTTTTTCCATGCATTTTTCTGATCACATTATGCTTATTAGAGCCTAGAACCTTTCGTAAAAGATCTTGCGAGTTCCCAGTGGAAATGGTACTCAGCCACTGTTAAAGACCTAAGAATGTCTACCAATTACGTAATTGAAGTTCAGCCGGTGCTACTTGGTCCGGCGGGTAAACGGAGAGCTATGGGACAAGTCATTACCGTATCAACGAAAAGCTGTAAGCCGGAATTTTTACTTCCTCGCTAAAATCCTTTGACTTTAAAAAAGCTCGTTAATTTTCTCTCTTAGACTCGGCAAAAGCTAGCCAATGTTTAGCTGATGCCAGTCGTATTGAAGTGGAAACCGGGCCCCATTTTTCAGGAAAGATCAGCGTAGAAGATGCCACGGATCCCAAATGTAGCATGGCAGGAAAGCCGAATAGCACTCAGCATGTTTACGCTTTGACCATCGATCACCAGTTATGCGGAAGCCAAACGAATGGTTCCTTAGTTACAACTTACGTGCTGGTTCAGGAAAATTTGGCTCTAATTACCCATACCACCAGGCGATTCCTGGTGGTTTGCAATTACCAGCCAGATACTTTTGTCGTACAAACAGGGTAAATGTCTTGATACCTTTGCATTCGCTGTACTTATTTATTATGATAGAGTTCAATTGCCATCGCGGCGTGATCCGACGAAAGATTCCCAACGTTCAACAGGGATATGGGAAGTTGCTGATGACACGCTTGAATCGCATTCGACACGGAACGATATCTCAAACGAAGTGCGAAGCTTGCAGTTTTTGCCACAGGCAGTTGACGGTAAAAATTCAGGTTAAACTGTCATAAAAAGGAACCCCTACTCCGTTTATGTTCTTTTCTTTTATATATATTTACATCTAGTAGAAGAAAGGGATTCGGAAATCCGTCCACAGTTTGTCCTCATGATGGTGTTATTAAGCACGGTATTGATTGGGTTGTGCGTTGGCGTGGGATCTTTTGTTATAAGACAGCGGCGACGATTTATCCAAGGTAAGCTGTGTGCTCAGCATCCCAGCAGGACTTCGAATTCGAGCGATATTCTACCCATATATCAAGATACAAGTCAAATGACAGACAAACTTTCAAAAATGGAACCCCATATGATGTTTGCGACGCCTAACCCAGTTTTCCTAAGCCTACCGTGTGATTGCGATCATTCGGCGACAAGCCAAAGCACCGTTCACTTATCATAAACGTAGTTAATAATGACGGGTGTGTACTTATATGATATCATGCTACATCGTGCTCTACACGCGACAAGTGGTGGTGGGTTCTCGGGTTACATACTCCCCAAATGTATCGTAGTTGTTGTCTCAAGCCCATTTCGGTTTCAGCCATTGAGTGCAAATTAGCAGGTTTAATCTTGCCGGTCTGCAATTGTGATAATAAAATTCAACTAGAAGCTTTCTCCGGGCTTCCTTTGCTTATATGGTGAATCTTGAAACGATTTATTGCGAACCGTAATTAGTTGACAGTGGACGTCGGTACCACACAAAATCCAACTTCGATTTTCCGTTACCTTGCCAGACAATAGAATTTTGGCGGCACTGGCACGCCTCCCACGAACTCTGTTGGATGTTAGGGCAACATGAGTAAAATTTTAGCACGCCTCCTAGTACTTGTTTCTGTGACTTGTAGTATTTGTTCCAAGATTTGTTCCCTACGGCTGACTCGGCAGGTTTTATGAAAGTAACAGGATTGTTGTTGAGGTGGCGTTGTTGAGGTGTTGTTGAGGTTGAGGCGAACTGTGGGTTGTCAAATCCCGAATTATTGTTCAGTGAATCTGAATACCTCTTTGAGATTTACACAAAAAGAGAAAATGGTTGGTCCTAACGTGAAGCTGCGTTTCGCCGGGGGATTGACTCCCTGTGATCCTCAACTATTTCCCGTTATTATCGTGGGACTTCCCAAGAATTTAGCAAAAGTTACCTTCGACGACGTCAAGTCCAAGTTGGGCACACGCGTCAGTGCAGAAGTACGTTATATATTATGTTATATTATGTTATATTTATTTGTATTTATTTGTATTTAATCCATATTTTATTTGGAAGGTTTTTGCAGCTGCGGCTGCCTCGGTACAGTCTTCCCCAGAACCCTGTCCATTGTATTTGAACCTTGCTACGCTGGCTCCTTTACCATCAAAGTGCAGCCGTCATAACACTCCGTCCAGAGCCCATGCTTTGTCAAAGATTATCAGGTCTTCATCCGTGGGAGTAGACGAGTACATTTTGGTAAGCTATTACTGCTGTGTATTATCGATTTTTCTTTCTTTTATATGTTCTCCAAATACAGCTTTTTTATTTAATTTTTGTAGGTTGTTTGCGAGAAGAACGACGTTTTTCCGTCCGCTTGCGCTATAGCTCGTGCGTTTCCGGAATACAATCGTAAAACGAACGGTAGCAATATATCTGCAGAAGTCAAATCGAGCAACTCATTGGAAGAGCATGGTTCTGTACCTGGTGATACGACTGCCAGCACTGTAACAGTTGAGTTTCTTGTCGTGGGAAGCGAAGAGAAGCTGTCATCGGATGACTTACAGTGCTGCCAAGATGCTGCGAACGCTGTCCGATTGGCAGCACGCATTGTGGACGCGCCTTGCAATGAAATGAACACGGATACCTTTCTAGAAGTAATACAAAAAGCCTAAAAATATCATTAAATCGTATTTTCCTTTCGTATTTCCTATAGGAAATAAAACGAGTTGGTTCCCAGTTGAATATTAAGCCGACCATCATTCGTGGCGAAGAACTTAATACTTGTGGTTTTGGCGGTATTTATGGCGTTGGAAAAGCAGCTGCACATCCACCGGCTTTGGTTGTGCTAAGTCATAGACCTCCAGGAGCACTGTACAATGTTGCTTGGGTTGGCAAAGGAATAGTTTATGATACTGGCGGTCTTTCCCTGAAAGGAAAGGTATGAAACATGCTTTGATTGGATCAACCAGCTTAAGTATTACGAGGTGCGAACCCGTTATTTAGACAGCAATGCCTGGGATGAAACGCGATTGCGGAGGTGCGGCTGGTGTTCTAGGAGCCTTTTCGCTGTCCGTGAAGCAAGGATTTAATCAAAATTTACATGCAGTGTTTTGTTTGGCAGAAAATGCTGTAGGACCTTTAGCTACACGCCCCGATGATATTCACACGCTGTATTCGGGAAGGTAAGGTTAAGAACTTAGAAGGCGATGACTTAATTCTGATCTTGATTTTAGGACTGTAGAAATAAACAATACGGACGCAGAAGGCCGTTTAGTTTTAGCTGATGGAGTAGTGTACGCCAAACATGATCTGAAGTGCGATGTCATCTTGGATATGGCTACGTTAACGGGAGCGCAGGTAGAGATTTAGTTCTGAAACTTCGAATTTAAAGACATTTTTTCAATTTCGAACGTCCAATTTAAGAGCATAAAATTAATTAATGAAATAAGTAAATTGAGGATTCTTCTTTCTGAATGGTTTGGAAGAAATGTTGTCTCTTTTTCAATGTTAAGCAAAATATGAATTTGTGTTTCTTGTAGGGTATTGCGACTGGAAAATACCACGCGGCAGTATTGACGAATAGCGAAGAGTGGGAAGATGCTTTGGTGGTTGCCGGAAAAAGTTCAGGAGATCTTACTTTTCCGGTGGTTTACTGTCCAGAACTCCATTTCAACGAGTTCGCCTCTGCTGTAGCTGACATGAAGAATTCAGTAACTGTAAGCGTCAGTCAAAGTTACTGTATTTGATATTGCAGTTTAGGATCGTAACATACTAACAGAGTCATAATCAGGATCGAACTTCTATTCTGTACAGGACCGTAACAATGCGTTAGCTTCTTGCTCCGCTCTTTTTATTCAAGCGCATCTTGGTTTTGATTACCCGGGAGCATGGATTCATGTTGATATGGCGTCACCAGTACATGTAGTAAGTCAATTGGTTTTCTTGTTTGCTTTTACGTGATTTTTTTCCTTTTTTTATCAGGGCGAACGTGCTACAGGATATGGAGTTGCTTTATTGGCTTCTTTGTTCGGGCAGTACTCTGGAAGTACTTTGTTGAAAGCCTTGGCGCCTTCCATTGATGTGCAGAGACTGAATAAGGATGCTGGGAATGAAAAGGAAGAGGGAACAAATGCGAAGAGAATGCGTTTGCTGTAGTAAGTTGCGATGTGTGATTCCGTACCAGGCGCCGATTCTACACACTCTTGCAAATGCGATGTTAATAAAGCCATGGTACTTTAATAAAAACACTTGACGTTTGCCAAGTTACTTTGGTTTGAATGAAACTCCCGATTTCAACGCGACACTAGGACGACTCGACAAAAGGACTCCGTGTACCCGACACAAGGACGCCGGGCCCCGACGCAAGGTTGCCGGGTCCATAATATTTTAAGGGACCAATAGAATTCCTCATTGATTAAACGCCAGTGTGATTAGAAAGTATTTAAACCTTATTAAAAATACGTCACAAGGTTAGAGTAGGTTTTGTTTAAGTTAGGCGTATGTATATATTTATGTATGTATGTATATATATCATATATATACATACATACATAAATATATACATACATACATAAATATATACATATATAAACATATATAATATATGTTTAAGTTAGGCGTTATGTATATATAAACGAGTTCCGCGTTTTCCGGTCGAGCGAAAAAGTACTTCCTTTTTGTACCACTACACCGCGTGGGCGCTTGGTATGGGCAAGGGGAAAGTACATTTGCGTTCCTATTGTTTACCATGGCTGATTCCAAGACAGCTGGTATTTCTGAAGCAGGGGAAACGCTCTCAAAAAAGTAAGTAAACTTATTGTTTTACACGCATAAATAATCTTAAAGTTGTTTCGACTTGTTTCCTAGGTAGGACATCAGTTAGTGTTTCTTTCTGAGAAGTTTCTAGGGACTGTTGAAAGTTGCTGAGTGTTGTCTGCAACAAAAGTCATTCAGTAGCTTTTCCAAGTAGTATTACCAAATTCAGTACATTCAGTAGAATAAAAAACTTTGTATAGCCTTTTTTTTAAGAAGTTTTAATGATTTATCAGGGCTCTTGTTCAGTCAATTCGTGAAAGTAGCATTGTGTAGGATGATGCAATATTGATATGATTGCTACAGTTAAGTGATAGAAAGCAAAAATGGCGAAGGCATTTGGGTACATGAAAGTTTGGCACAGTTTATTTGAGAAGGTTTGTAAAACCGCCGTAGGACGAACTGATGAAATATGTACTCAGAATTTAATAAGAAAACGATGCCTGTTCATGTCAGTTCCGGTGATGGAAAAAAACAAAAGGTGGCCAGCTAAGCTTTTTAGTGAAAATACGGCAAGCTGACAGTTTTCCAAACCTTAACAGCATTAAACGTCGTACGATTTTGGCGTCTTTCCCTTGATGAATTGAAAAGAATAGTGTAGCTTCTTGAAAAGACAGCGCTTATAAAACTCCGTACGTCTCTTCCCAAAACGGGTTACTTGATTGATCAATCATGCAGAAAAAAATGTCAGCTTATCCTGTTTTCTTTCATAAATATTATAGCCAATTTTGACTTATTTTTTTCTTAGTGAATTGAAACGAAGATTGAAAGCAGAGCAAAAAGCTAAGGAGAAATCCGAAAAGGAAGCAAAGGAAGAAGCAAGTGCACCTAAAGTCGATGGACCGAAAGTTCCGAAGGAAGAGGAAATCACCCCAAATGTAACCTACTGTTTTATTGGATATAATTTTCTTACATCGTTTCTGCATAGGAATACCTCAAGCTGCGAAGCCAGGCCATCCAGCAGATGAAGAGTAATGGAGAGACGCCTTACCCCCATAAGTTTCAAGTTTCGCTTTCTTTGGAAGCTTTTCTCGAGAAATACCAAGCTTTGACGCCTGGCGAATCGCAATCAGATACATGCAGTGTAGCTGGTAATTTTATTTGAAATAACTTCAATTTTTTTTGTTGCCTTACAGAAATACTGAACAGTTTGTTTTTAGGTCGCATTTTTGCTATTCGGGAATCTAGTGCTAAACTCATTTTTTACGATCTTCGTGGCGAAGGCGTGAAAGTCCAGATCATGGCAAATGCTAGGAACTATTCTTCTCCTGAAGCTTTTGCTGCGGATACGGCCAAAATCAAGCGAGGGGATATCATCGGGTGTGTGGGTCAGCCCTGCAGAACCAAAACCGGTGAATTGTCAATTACCCCCTGTCAGCTTGTGTTGTTGTCGCCTTGTCTTCATATGTTGCCTCATTTGCACTACGGGTTGAAAGACAAGGTAATCGCTTGACGATTTTCTGTTATGAAGATATATCTTGTACGTTTTGTTCTAGGAAACGAGGTTTCGGCAGAGGTATTTGGATTTGATCATTAACGACGAAGTGCGCCGCAAGTTTATTATTCGTGCACAAGTCATTTCATACGTACGCAAGTTTTTGGACGATATGGGATTCCTGGAAGTAGAAACTCCAATGATGGCAACCATAGCTGGTGGTGCTGCTGCCAAGCCTTTTATTACGTACCACAACGACTTGAATATGCAGCTGTATATGCGTATTGCACCGGAACTTTATTTAAAGGTTGATTCACACAATATCTACTTTAAGAAATTCTTAACCCCTTCCTTAACTTCTTAACAGATGTTGGTGGTGGGAGGTGTTGATCGAGTTTACGAAATTGGTCGTCAATTCCGAAATGAAGGCATCGATTTAACCCATAATCCTGAATTTACTACTTGTGAGTTTTACATGGCTTACGCAGATTACCACGACTTGATGAAAATAACGGAAGTACTCATATCCGGTAAGTGCAGTTATTTTGTAGTAATTCCTTTGTTGCGTGGAATTGACAAAGCTTGTTAATTAGGGATGGTCAAGTATATCCATGGAAGCTATAAAATCCCTTACCAACCGGAAGGCCCGGATGGTCCTTCGGTGGAGATTGATTTTACGCCGCCATTTAAGCGACTAAGCGTTTTTGGTGACTTGGAAAAATGCCTGGGTGTCAAGTTGCCCAGTCCTGAAAAACTCGACACCGCAGAAGCATTGGAAGTTCTAAACCAATTGTGCATTAAACATGGAGTGGAATGTTCTCCTCCCAGAACGGCAGCGCGGTTGTTAGATAAAGTATACTACAAAAGGAAATGCGGTGGAATTGATTTTCACAAGCTTTTTTGTTTGGCAGTTGATTGGTGGATTCCTTGAAGAACAGTGCATTAATCCCACGTTTGTTATGGACCAGCCGCAAGTCATGAGTCCGTTGGCCAAGTGGCATCGCTCAGAGCCGGGTTTAACAGAGCGTTTTGAGCTGTTCGTGATGAAAAAGGAAATTTGCAATGCCTATACTGAATTGAATGACCCTTTTGTGCAACGGGAGCGATTTGCGCAACAAGCCAAGGTCGTATTTTTAGTTTAGTTTTCGTATTCTCGACTATTTACTGTGTCTTTAACCTGAACAGGACAAAGCTGCAGGGGATGACGAGGCACAACTTGTAGATGAGAACTTTTGTACGTCCTTGGAATATGGCTTACCGCCCACTGGTGGATGGGGTTTTGGCGTTGACCGCATGACTATGTTCCTAACCAACTCGAACAACATTAAGGTATGTTTTTCGCTTATTTCGGTGTGCAGTTTACATCTTTTTTTGGGTAGGAGGTACTTCTTTTCCCAGCAATGAAACCGGATGACCCTAACAAGCCCAAAGAAGAGAAAGAAGACAAACCCTCTGCGGTTCCAGTCGTCTAAAGGCCGATTATGATGTGTTTGCAACTGTTTTCGGCTGTATTTATACCATGCTAATTCGTCAGTAAATCTGCCATGGGAGATGATTTGATTATCGTGTCCTTACTATTGGCTGGGTAAAAATTTAGCAGATTACCGTGATTTATTTTATAGTTGAGGCGGAGTTTTGTTTTTATTATGGGTAATAATCTACGTGTTTTAGTTTCTGGGTCGTGTAATAATCTTGACAAAAAGTATGCGCATGTAAACGAAGATATTTCTTCGACTTACGAGATTCAAACGTTTTTAGATTAGAGGCGTTGAGTGTTAATCTCCTTGGTGGCGTTGAGCGTTAATATCCTTGGTTAATCTAAATGCTGATGAGCTTGGTCTGCATTAAAATACCAGAAATGCAAGATTTGGTACGCTTTGAAAATGGAAATTGAATTCTCTAAGCATATGCTGGGAAGTGTCCACATGAGCAGCTGTTCATATGCGTAATATGCTAAAGTATTATTTTCGGCTTAGATTTAAAGACACGTCCAGTTTCGCTTTATTTTACTAAACCACTTTTTACTAAACCACCCAAACATTGCCCTAACGCTCTAAAATTCCAAATCTGTTGGAATATTTGTTCTGTGACTTTTTTTTAGCTAAAAAAGAACTCTATTTTAAGGATTCTAAAATACGCAAATTAATTCCTTATGTGTTGTAGGATTTAAAATAAAATCGGAAATCTGGGAAATATGTGTGATTTTCTCAAAAGTCCGCTCAAATGGGTTAGCCCTTCGCATAATGGACGAATTCTATTGGTAGATTGGACATAAAAGGGGCGTGGCTCTTTTTCAATCTGGAAAAGAGTTTTCAAGGCTTTTCTTCCATAAGGAATAATACTGTATCACGGAGAAAATTGAGAGCCTCGCTCCTTTCCCTCTTCCCAACTGCCCTGCTTGGTTTTTTATCCCCGATATTCGAGCTCGCGATGCCGAAGCTTCACAATTTCGAATATGGGTATAGGAACCTTGCCGGGAACAGACAAAGGAAGCCTTTTAATATTTCAATTTTTGTTGAAATAAATTGCATTGACCGGGCTTCGAACCGAGTTGCTTTAGATTCCAAGGCTTACACCTTATCCACCTTGTCATACGCTTTTTATATTCTTTGTGTTGAAACTTCTACATATACATAATACAAACAAAGCAGCTTTACTGCATACGTGCGTTGCATCCATCTTTTGTTCGATTTATAAAAATATGACGGTTCGCCAATAGTCACACCTTCTATTCCCCAGAAGTTTGCCTTATTATACGGTGTTCTCTGTATATTTTCAAATCGAAACAAAAAAATCCTTACTTAATTTATGTGCACGAGTCAAAATTATTCAAAAATGTGTTTGCTTTAAATCATTTTTATTCAAAATTCACATATAGAATATACATTTTCAGACGATCCTTACAATCCTCGCAAGCTCAATCCCAACAATCATCTATCTAAATCACAATTACTCGGTCAAGCTCCTTCGCGCTGTAACATGCGGGCTCCGCTGCGGCAACGCGACACAATGACAATCCTTTTGGCGAGTCGTCCTCGTGTCTACTTCCCTCCAGTGGACGCCACGAGCACGCGCTCCGGCGGAGTCCAGCCTGCCTCGTGCGATCTGATAGCCAGAGGCTGAACCGAAAGCTAACCGAAGCTAAGCTGAACCGACACTTGTCGAACGGCTTTTTGGCGCGGGTCGTTCTTGCACGACCTTTTGCCATCAAACATTCAAGTAGCGCTTTTTTTTACTGGGAAGTTCAGGATGGCTGGTTCTAAGGTGAAAACTGCTTCAACCTTTCCTGTAGAGTTTCGGCTCCGTATTAGATGCTGCTTGACCATGATAGCCGAAAAAGAGGAAAGGCGGTTCCGTTAGCGTCAAGCAAGATCTTGCAGGCGATGGCCGTCTAGCGAGCGGGACTGTGATTTAACCTTACTTCAGGGTTGACGAAAGACGCAGGGGACGCCGAAGTTCATCCAAAACAATGATTGCTGTTGGTTTGTGTTGAGGTGTCAGTGATTCTTGGTGATCTTGAACGTTTAAAGGGGGTTATACATCAATATTTTTGCTTAAAAATTATCAAACCACTCACTGGATTCTTTTGGTGGTAATCTTTTCCCTTCCGGTTTGAATCTAGGGTTTCCAACGGCAACACCTTCCTTAGATGTTCAGCTGTGATTAACTTTTAGGCTAACCTTTCTATTGATTAATAATGTCGGCTCTTAAAGAAAATCACGTGAATTACACTAACTGCAGCGTCATGGTGAATATGAAGAGTGAATCTTCGGAACGTAGCAAACGATATTTGCACTCTGTATCAGATCTGTGTTCCAAGGATGAAATGGAAGAACTTCTGGATGAAATTAAGCACCTGGAACCCATTAACCTACACACTGAAGATATTCAGGACTTTGAAATTGATGGTAGTAGACATTTAGTCAATGGAACTCACGATTCAGGGACTGCTGGTGTTCCTTCGATGATGTCGGTGTTATCTTGGGACTCACATGCAGTTTACAGAGCTGAAATGACAGCAGAAGCGTGCCCTGATCCTGTGTTCGATGGAGTGGCTGTATTTTGTATCAAAGAACCCTTACTTTCTCGAATGGGAATCTTGAGGATTCTTCTAAGTGTACACTTTAAATTATTTTCTCCCATTCTTGTATAGCTGTCGATCTAAATGTTTTTATTGCTAGCTTCAGTGCACGTTTCCGTTTACGGTCACGCATGTAAACCGTATCATGTTATGCCCCAATAAATTATTTTTATACAAACCTATCATTTTATCAGTTCTATTTTATCTTCTACCTACGTTCACCCTCTAAGTGTTGGATGTCGTAGTCGAACTTGGTTTCTGTTCTTTTTTTTATTTCGAATTCCTTAGTACCGCTAGTCTATTGTTAGCGCGTCCTCGAACTTGAGTGCCTTTACTTTTTCGCAGATCTTTGCTGCCGTTTCCTTCGCGTGTGTTTTAGCTACACCTTGGTCATCAGGACCTTGGATGTCACTGCCTTTCGCAGACCGAATTCGGTTCGTCCTCTTCATGACCGTATTTACGATTCTCGTAACTATCGCACTCCTTTTCGCTGAAGTAACGCAATTGCAGCCCCTTTTACCTATTTCTTGGAATACTATAGTAAGTTTGTCTTTTCCTAATCTCAAAAAAAAAAAAATATTACAAAACGATAAATTAATATTCAAACCTATTAATTCTCCCTAGCACTCGTTACTCTATCTCGGCCTGGCAGTAGGACTCGTTACAGGTGCTTCAATGCTTGTTGATGCGTTACAGGAATATGCAGTGGAAAACAAACTATCGTCAAGGACTTATAACTCCATGTTTTCTGCTCTGGTAAGCACGTTAGCTTCATTTGCCTTTCAGCCTCCCGTCGTCCTGCCTCCTAATCGTATCCGCTTCTTCTCTTTATCTCTCCCTCCCCTTGGCTCCTTCCTCGATTCCCGCTTCAATAACTAAAGCTTCTTTCTCTTGCAGGCATTCTGCTTTACGAGCGGTTTTCTTGCTCTCTTCATTTCCATGTGCACTTGTCGACTCCAACCTTGGCCAGAGCCTCCGGAAGATGAAGAGAGTTTAGACGAACACGAAATTGGCCCTTTCCTACGCAACGCGCCGCTTCCCTTCCCTATCTTGCCAAATCCAATGCCCATGCCTTCATCGAACTCGAGCCTCAATACGGAGCGCAATCGAGTCCGTGGAAAACGCGAATCTCTACCTCTGCGACCGTTGGTGCGGAATTCCGTCTCTTGGGATGATGGTCGAGGTCCAAATATGGTTTCGACCTATCAGGCTCGACTGCAGCAACAAGCCTTGTATGCTGCCTAATTACCTAATGAAGCTTCGACGAGTGTAATCTCATCCCAGTGTGAGTGACCCCCGTCTTGCTGATGCCAAGAACATAAAACAAGAGGCTGAACGATAGAAAAAATAAATGAAACGCAACGGATGGAGAAATGAATAGAAATGGAGAAAACGCAAGTCTTTTTAGGCCAACGGCCAGCAGGATTTGGACTCGAACCAAAAGGGGACCCTTGACTGATTTTCTATCGGGGATATTGACAATGGATTTATGGGTGAGCAACTTGTTTGTAAAGGTTCTCCCGGTGTGCTGCGTGTATGAATGAAAAAAGAACATCTTTCAGAATCTCTCCTCTGGCAGCTCTGACAGAATATCTCCCTGTACCTCTTGTTGTGGGTCCTATTCCCTCTTGCCCCCCCCCCCCCCCTCACCTCTCTCTCCCTTTTCGAAACACTATCGAGTTCCCGTCTTCATTCTGCATGATTCACGAAAAAAAGTCTTCCTTCTGTTTTCACCTGTCGAATAAGTCATCGCTGACAGCTCTCGGTTACTCCTATTATGTCTTTTAAGCACTTCCCGCCAATACGGTATTCCCCATGGGAATTGGAGAAAAATGTGGTTGAAGAATGTCAAGGCACGTCAAAACAAAACGAAACACTTGAAGGCGTAATGCGACACATTTTACAAGGGAAAAACGCGTCCTAGTCTGGTGGCCAAAATCTAGTCAAATACATTCCATGATCAGTGATTTGGTGCGTTAGAATTTAGTCCAAACGTAAATTGCTGATGAAAACGTGTGAAGGGCTCAAAGAAAGAAAAAAGTGTATAAGCTTTATTGAGCACTCTAGCAAGGATTAGGAATCTATAGGAGGTGGAGTTTTTCAGTTTGCCAACTTTTAATACAATCGAACAAAAAGGTTGTGCTTTGAGCCATGGGGAATGTAGTATAACCCCATGCCGTGACTGATCAAACGAATTACACAATACCGCACCCACTCGTTATCGAGTTTCCGGACGACCACACGCAACAATAGCTTGTTAAATGAAAAGCCCTTACGGTTCTATATAAAACTCATATTCGTGTGCTGAAGAATCGCCAGTATAGTTCGGTTCTCCAAAACTTAAACATGGTCAATATATTAATTATTCTGCTGGCCGTTGTGGCTGCTCCGGTAAGATACCAGTCATTTTATACGAGTATAGCCATATCAATCATAGGATAACATGTTAATTCATAGGCCTACTGTCAAGCCACGACTACGGCTAAGACGCAAGCGACAAGTACCAGCACTAAGAGCTCCGCAGTCAACGGAACTAGACTGCCAGTAGGATTCGCCGCTATGGTAAAAAGAAAAAAATCTTAACGATCGGGTAGGAGGACCGGGTTAAAATTTTACAAGGACTTTCCTTAGCACCGCTGCGTGGACGACACAGTCAAATCTGCCTCCATGAAATGTGCTGTACTGTCTTCCCAAAACCGTAAGCTTGAACATTACTTATTAAAAAAATTTAGGTTATGGTAAAGTTATAAGCCTTAATTATTTCAGGCTTGGAATCGGTTAGCAAACGCTTAAATAGGAGCTCGGTAAGTGTAGAAATTGACGGATGTGACACAACTGTCAGTGATCTTATTAGGAAACGCCTAGGCAGCAATCCGGCAATGACATGAAATTCGTGAGTAGAGGGACCTTGCAACGAGGCTTTCCTAACTATAAATCGATTTCCCTTTCCCTTTTACTTTCAGTGCCATGCTCGCTGTATTATGGATGAGCTAAAAGCCGTAAGTTGGAGACAGAAGTAATGAATCCAATCAGAATTCAGTTTTTAGGTTAATCCATCCGGCAGTATTGTGTCAGTCGCTTTAGAGCCAGTGATAATTAAATCAAGCTTAAATGAGGACAAAAAAGCTGCTGCTCTAACTAACCTACGCAGTTGTTTAGCTTCCAATGCAACTATGAGTATGTACCCTCCAATATCCAAATAAGTAATACTATTGTTTTTCTCCCTAAAATTCCTCTTTTCAAAGCGGGATGTCCCCGTCGTACAACCTCCAAAACGAGCTTCAACGCAACTACAGTTGCCACGACAACAACTACAGTGAGACCTACAATAACGCCGATTCCCAGTTCTGATCCAGTTTGTGTTGGTAGCCAAGTTGCCTACTCTTGCATAAGAGCTGCATTATCAAACGCGGTAGGATCATCTCCGAAACATATACAATTATAAAACAAAAATTTATCTAATAGGGCTGTGGACCTAAATGCTACTCGGTTACCAAATCTACGACGATGCCACCTTGGAAAGACCTCGTGTAGGATACTAACTTTGATTTGCGTAGTTTCTTATTAATTACCTATATTCCACAAAATCGGTGACGGGAACTGGTGCATCCTGAAATACAATGGCTTAACAATGCCGTTTATATGGTAAAGTAAACTATCTTCCATATTCTCCAGTATCTGTACAACCACACCACAATCTTCGCAAAACGGGTGCAAAGTATTAGTTTATCATAACATAGGACTTGAAAGTCGTAAAGAAAAGAAAGGAAACGGGAAGTTTATCCATCAAAATTAAAAACCCAAGCAAAGTGAATGAAAAGACTAGGGTAATAAAAAGCAAACCATGAGAAAGGTTTTTAGGAGACCACCAGTTCGTGTTTTAACCTGAATTTCAAAGCCACGAACCAATATCGGTACCATTATAAAGCTATACTCAGCATGCAAGGTAAAAGGCAAATCAATATATGACCCAAACTGAATGAAGGGTGAAAACGAAAGAACGCCGAAACAGTACGAGCAAAGATAGAGAGAGAGAGAGCTTCCTAAGTGATTCCTATCATATGATGCAGGTAAAACAAAGATTGGAAGGTCCAATACAATCATCATGACAAAAGGCTCCACACTTGGTGCACATAATCATTCCTTTCATATTGCAAGAACAACTGCTGGTCCCGCCTCCACTGTTTCCTGTTTTAACGTTCATAACACTGTCTGAGGCCGAATTCGGAGTGGACGTCGAGCTATCGGATTCCGTATGGTTGGCTTGCGAGATAACAATAATAGCATTACTTGTCATCATCTCCATCGCCGACGGAAAATCTAACGAATTTGATTGGCTTTGGGGACTAAAACTGGCTGGCGTTAACGGTCCCTCTTGGGATACTGCTGTACTTGCCACGCCCATACCACTATTGTTTGCCACGGAGGTCACAGCCACGGCATTACTACTACAAAACTGAGGCTGCCCTGCTACAGCATTGATGGGGGTATACTGACTGGTAACCATTTGTTGACCGTAACTACAAACGATGGGCTGCTGCTGTTGCTGCAAGCGCTGTTGCTGAATGGCCAGCGTGGAAACGTTCGCCGTGTAATCTACTTGCTGGTTGATGGTATTCACGTTGTTCTGTTGAACCCATTTGATGGGCGTGACGGTAGTATCCGGCAGATTGCTAAGTGTCACGGGTCGGAGCATCGGTGCGTGGCTGAGATTATTCTGAATGGGTCGTAATTGGATAGCTTGAGTAGGCGTAGGCGTCGACTGCTGCTGCTGAGGTAGCTGGGTCACAAACGGTCGATTCATCGCCGCCCGCATCAGCGTTTGATTGCAGGCCATGAAACCGGTAGAATTGCCATAACTGACGTTCAAGTTGGGTTGAATTGCCGTATGGGTAGGACGTAATGCAGTCCCGTTCATCAAGGTATTCATAGTGGTAATTCTGCCCACTTGTTGCTGCTGTTGTTGGCTAACCGGTACAGAGTAATTCCCGCATGCGGTTCCCATCCCATTACTCTCCGCCGAAGCCATGTTCATGTTGACAACATTACCGCGATTGACCGGTATCATTTGCACTTGCGGTGTCGGATAACTGGTCATCATGCGTTGCTGCATGGGCATGGGATTTCGGAAAATCGCACTGGGTGTTTGGGAACTCGCATACGCCAACTGTTGCATACAAGCCTGCTGCTGCTGTATTTGCTGCTGCTGCATAGGCTGCGGTTGGGGCGTCATTTGCTGCTGCTGCATAGGCTGCGGTTGGGGTGTCATTTGCTGCTGCTGCCACTGATTGACGTTATTGCCGTACATGGTCATGTCCATGGTGACAGGCCGGGACTGGTTGGTAATATGGGACTGCTGTTGTTGTTGAGGGTATGGTTGGCAGGTTTGATACATGGGATTCGTTTGCCGGACATAGGCGCCCGTGGGGTCGTACTGGGAGTTAAGATGACCTTTGGCTTGGTATAGGGTATTGGTATACGCGTTATTGTACTGATTCCCCATTGCTTGTGTCGTCATAGAATACGTGTTTACGTTTGAACTGGGATTCATGTTCACTTGCTGGTGCAACGGCGTCGTTCCTTGATGGTTAGACGTACCATTGATAACCCCGTTGCCGTTGCCCCAATGTTGCTGCTGAGGAGTTGTTGTGGATGTGTTGCTATTAACATACGGGTTTATGACAGTGGTCGTCGTGCTAAAAGAATCTTCTTTCTTCACTGTGGGAATCAGCGCGAACGCTTCCTGACCGTTTCCATCCGTAGACCGTAATTGGACCAAATGGAAACTACCTTCCTGCATATTCGAGCTCAACATGGGCATGCGAGTCTGGTGACCGTTGTGCAGCTCGATAGACCCGTGCTGCTCCATCCCTTGCGAAGTCATGAAACGGACCGGTGGTAATGCAGGTTTTAAAGAAAGGGTTGGCCCTGTGGCGGCTGTTGCGGGTGGGGCGCAAGGTTGGAGCAGGATAATGTTCATTTTACTGTCTTCGGGTGTGTTGTTGGCTATCGGGATCGTCGTTTCTGGGGTGGCAGCCGCAGCTTGAGTATTCATCGCCAACGCCGGACGAGGCATCGTACTGGGCGCCACCGCTGCAGCCGCTGTGGGTGTCGGCGTCCGCCTCATCAGCGTGGCATCGGTCGAATTGGGTCGACACAGTGGCGTTGTTAACGGGCCAGCGGAAGACGGCCGGTTTTGCGCGACGGATACGACATGCCCCAGGTTACCAATACTAGCCGGCCGGTGAGGGTACGACTGGACCCCCGTAGCTACTATACCAGCTGAAGAAGGTCGCCCATGGGCAACAAACCTGCTATTCCGAGCCTCATCGTTCGCGGGGTACGTGCTGGTCGTTACGGTACTGATGGTAGCAGGCGTCGTGCTGGAAGCCGACGATTTAAACGCCGATGGCGGCTTTAATTGTGCTTTCAGCTGATGACAATTGGGACTATTATTGATAACCGCCTGGCAAATTTGATAAGACCGTTCCAAGTTGACCACTCCGGGCGGGACTTTGGGCGAAGCCCGCACAATGCGAGAAGGGCTCGATGCCGACAAGCTGGGTGGTGTGCGCGGGAGAAGTTTGGGGGCAATAGCAGCCTTGGGCAACGACATCCCAGAAACAGTAGGTTGGTGTCGGACGTTGGTTTCTGCCTTACTAGCGACCACCCCTAGAGGGACCATTCCCAAGCTGGGAGGCCTGGGAATATGGACAAATGGAGCGGGTGACGGGATAGGTGTCATCCCTACCGTCAAGTCTTCCCTTTTATGCGACTCGGATACGAGTAATGCGGTTACAGGAGGCAAAGGAAGGGTGATAGGTAAAGGGAGACCTATAGGTAAGGCTAATGTTAGCGTTGTGGGTGGGGAGTTAACGGAAGAGCCGACCACTATAGGAGTGTTAGTGGAAACAGGAGTTACAACATGGGAAGTTGAATACGTTGTGATAGTTTCTGTCGCATGTTCACTGGGAAAGCTAACTGTGGTGTCCGAGACGAACGGAGTGGGCTCGACCGCTACTAAAGGTTCTGAGGTGACGGCTGGGGCATGTCTGCTTTCGAGATCAGATGCGGGTGGGCAGGGCGGGAAATTGGCCGCCACTTGGGATAAGAGGTCTGTTTCGCTCTCAGGTGTGGACTCGGCCCAAACGTGGGTTGCCAGGTCCGTCCCATCTGCTGATCCATCCTCAGACGAAGTAGTTTGGGAGTCGCGAGCAGGACTTTGGAGTGTGTATTCCATGCCCTCTGGCTGCTGATCGTTGGGCGTTGAGACTGGCTCCTCCGATGAAAAGCCGCAAGGTAAGGCAGGTACGGGAAGATCAGACTTGTCTTCATTGGTATCTAATGACTCGCAAGAAGCCATATCCATAAGCTCTTGGACGTCCTGAAAGTGACTCTCCAGGTCTGTTTGCATAGAGAGGGGTAAGTCGGCTGGCTCTAAATTGAGGATCGGGGGCGGTTCTACTCTGGGCGGGACTCGCTCTTCGACTTCAAGGACAGCTACGGCGGCTGGCTCGGAAACCAAGTCAGATTCTGGTTCGATCAACGAGGCCGTGGCCGTTTTTTCCACAGTTTCGTCAAGATTTTTCGGAAGATCGTCTGTGGCGGAGGGTGGTAACAACCAATCGGTGGGCGCGGGCGATGTAGAAGCAGGGGGGTCTTCGGAAGCATCGGGCCATTCCTCGACTTTCTTGGTTCGCACTTTTTTCCTTTTCGAGCTTCGTTTTCGCGTTTTTGGCTCCTCGGCTGGGTCTTCGAGACTTTCTTTCGCATTGGTGGTGCTAGACATTGACGGATGAAAGACTTCTGGGTTCTGACACATGGGTTTCCGCTTGAGGCTCACTTTCGGAGTAGACGGAGGAGAAGGAGACGAGGAAACTACATCCACCGCCGAATCACTACGAACGCCCCAGATGGGCTCAAAGTTCTTTACTTTCCACGGATCTAAACGACACTTGTCCTTTTCAGCTTCGGCCTTCATTCTCTGCTGGATTTCGGGGGTGAACTCTCCACTAGACAACCTATCGCGCCATCTCTGGCAGGCCCGCGCAAAGAATTCGTTGTTCAAACCCGAGTTGCTGACCCTGAACATAAAACCGTTCAATTATTTTAGCTCCATGAGGTTAATTTTGATTAAACTAGAATATACCTCCACATGGAGTCAGGACTCTGGAAGCGATCCACTTCCGGCAAGAGCTGGAGAAGTTTTTGTTGGTATAAAGTGGGCAGCAAGGAAAACGAGTGCTGGTCTAGAAGACTCTTGAGGTTGGCGTCAACCAAGATAGAATCCGGAGTTTCGAGATCTATGCAGCCTTCTTTCGTTCTTTTTAACTGAGCCGCTGTGGACAGTTTCCTTGAAGGCCGCTTTCTCGTTTTAGCATTGAAGCCCGGTATGGAATCGAGAATGTCTTTCATTGTGGGCTTGGGCTTGGCGGAAATCACGTTCACAGGTTTATCTGCGTGATGGTGATGGAACGAAGACGTCTCAGGAGGATTATTCCGATACAGGGAATCAAAGGAAGCTGAAAGTAAACATGTAACGTTAGTGGGAAAATGTAAGCGGGAGTTGTGAAATAACACATACCTGGAGAAATGAGTAGAGTAGGTGGCTTTAATACAGAACCATTGCTAAGGGGATGCAACGATCCTGTAGAGGCAAGACTCGTGTTTCTTCGCCTTCTTTTGGCCTGCTGTTTTAGTGCATTATGAAGAACTTTCCTGCCGAGGAGCTGTGAACCTTTTGGTAAATACACGCTGTCAACCACATCTTCTGCTTCAAAAAATTCGGAACTGTCTTCCATGTTTTTACTGTCGAAACATCTCACCCACACTGAAAGTTTGGTCAATATACGCGCAGAAAGCGTACCAAAGTAACGGGGTTGACAATGAATCTGGAATGTTTACTTTTTGGTGATATCATATGTTAATGCTCACTTTTTAAACCACATCAATTATTTTGCGATAAATTAAGGAACTAAGGATGTAACTAGCACTTTTAGAGTAGACGCTTAAGTTATGGCGCAGGCAAGAATAGTTTTCATTCCAAGATTTCCAAACAATGCCGGCCATGTTTGTTTGGCATAACACGATTAATCGATTACATCGACATTGCTATCGCGATACGTATATGGGCTAATACTTGGAATAAAACGCGAAATGCCAAAATGCAAAGCTGATACGAAACAGATTTTTGATTCATTATTCAAGATCTGCCCCTTTGTACTGAACTAAAGAAAAACTAATTAGGATATCATAAAGTCTGCATCCAAAGACATGTTTAACATTTTCACTGCATTTGTCGTCATAGATTACGGTAAGTTTCGCAGCTTGACATCACTCCTTTCCTTCGCCTTTCTCAACTTAGCTCTCTCCGATTAGGGCGCGAATGAACAATTGCTAGCTTAAAACTAGAACGCTTTAATTTCGCATACTATAAGGGCTTCAAAAATCCTGGAGTTATTGTCTACTGCTATCTTCTACAATGCCCCAATAGTTTCAAACTAAATGCAAACATAAAAAAGTGTTGTATTAACAGTTACACGAAATCATACGTGCGGAGTTGTATGGAAGCTGTAGTGCTTTGGATGACTGTCAATGAGAATTAAACAAATCCCCGGCTGAAGGTAATGGGAGCACATCAGGTAACTTCGTCAAGTCGGGCAAACTCTGAATATGCGACTGCAGCTCCTGTCTTACTTGATAAATGGTTTGGAGTTTCTCTTTATATTCATCAAGTCGTTCCTCTGCTTGTGCCAGTAGCTCTTTCTGGGCTAATACAAAGTCATGTAACATCCGAGAAACATTCTTCCGCACATCCATTTCTTTAGCGAGTCGACTGTTATAGTCGTTCAATAAGGTCAAGGCTTCCGTAGTTTGTTTCGATAAACGTTCGGCTGCCTGGCGGTCTGGAATATCCAAAACGTAATGGAGTAATCATCAATATTCCTTGTCAAATACGTTACGCAATGTAGACTAGCAAAAATAAATCTCACCTGCAACATTCGACAACAAATTGACATCCGACACTTCGGGTGGTAGTTTTGCAATTTTCTCTCTCACTGCAGCATCTCCAGATGCGGAATTTTCCAAATCCTTCAGTAATAGTTCAAGTTCGATCTTTTTCTTTAAGAATTATAGAAGCAATATGGCACCTGAAGAGCTTTGATGAGTTCTTCTGGCTCGGGCGGATCTTTGGCAGGAGAACGAGGCGATAATGTGATGTGCTTTTCTTTCCGACCTTCTGAGTCTACCACTTCAGTTTCGACGGGCTTTGGCTTTGATTTCTCCTTTACTACAACGGTTTTGGGTTTGAGGTTGCTACTACCGTTTTCCTTAACACGAGCCCCAGCCGCTTCCGTGTCACGGCGAGGAAGTTTCGTAGGTGGTTCAGACCGTTTTGTCATACCAGCTTCTATTACAAAAACACGATATTACAGATGCCCACCGTTTATTTGAGGAGACTCTTACCCAAAGCTTCTTTGAATCCCGCGATTTGTTCGCTAGTGTAAATATTCCTCTCTTCCCATATTTGAAGCAGACGCAATATGCTGTTGTCTCGCTTTTCCTCGGCCGGAACTATTGAGCCTAAGTGCATCAGTACAGCTGCCATAATTGTCCCAAACTCTTTACCAAATTCCGGACTTTTCTTTTTCCCGTTTTGGATCACGTCATTGAGCAAGTATACGAAAGTCAGCTTGTGACTTTCTTTCGCTACAAAAATAAATAATATAGAGACAATGTCATTTAAATTGGATTTTTATTTTCAAGAAAATAAGCTTATACCTTTTATAAACTCTTTGTACCAAACTTTCACAATGCCTGAACAATGTTTCCTATGGTGGATTAACCACAAGGACAATGTTTGGATACTCTGTTGCGAATTATTGAGTTCTATCAGCTTCTTTTCTAATGCCGCTTCTGTAAATCCGGACATGATCGATGATGTGACACTAGCTTCAATCTTGCACAAGTAATAAAATAGTGCATTAAAACAAAAAAACAATATCCAAACAAAATTGTCATGAAAAACTGCACATGCGCTTCATGCCTCGATGTAACGTGCTGCCACCTATAGGTCAATAAATATTATAAAAAGAAAAGGAGGGAAAGTTCAAACATCGGGAACGTTCTCTTTCACAAAACCGGTAGTTAATTCCATTTTGTTTGTGCTAGGTTTCTTTTGTTTCGGAAATGGGCAGCAATGAACATAGGAGCAAAGCAAGAGTCATCGACTATTGTCTTTCTTATCAGTCCGTCTGACTGTCCTTAATAGCCGTTATTAGATTACCGTCAGGTGTTATAAAAGCCCAATGCGGCAGGTGTGCATTAGAGACCAGGACGAAGCTCCAATTAGGGTATTAGTCACGGTTTCGCAGTACGTTCTACCCAGTACCGCCAACCCATTGCCAATCTACCTCCGGGACTGTTTTCTCATCTATTATATGCTTCGGTCGTGTCTCGGCTCTTTGTTCCTTGACTCTTTCCTTGCTGAATAAATTTTCCAGAGGTGTGTCATTGTAGAACATACGAGTACGAGAAATCTCAAGTCATGGTTCAAGAGTGAAATGTCGCAAAGATTTATAACAGTATCGTAGAAGCGTATAATAAAGCCAGCAACACTTGCACTTAATAGGTCTGTCTTTGCACCCTACCTATGAGAGCACCTTATACCACCATCCCAAGCAGCCAAACCGTTCAGTCAGGTCACGCTAAGTAATTTACATATCCTCCGAAGCGTACGAAAAACACTACGAGCACGTCAGTTACCAACCATTTCCACACGTATGTCATAACATAGCAGCTGAAGCCAAAAAGCCAAACTTGAATTGCTGCGCACTAATTTTTTGGTGCTAGAGGCTTTTATGACAGGTTGTATGAAAAGAGACTTTGTGTTTTAGCTTTTTTGTTTTCCGTACTTGGAGATCATAAAAGGATCCGAGCTCGACCGCCACCGATGGCGACAGGAAGTTTCTGCACCTATCACGTTCGCCGGTCTCCTAAGACAGACTTTTCTTTTGCCGAAGTTGAGGGAAAAGCTCCATCACTTGGATTACTAGATAAGGCTATGTGTAAAGTATTCTCGTAGGAGTTCAAAGGGAAGCCGCTCTACTCCCATCACCATCGCAGCCAAACAGGAAGTCGAAATGAGTTGTCCTATTACGGACGGGTCCTCAACCTTGGTAAGAAAAAGATATCGCAATTGTCTCCCATAGCCACATGGGATGACAGCTATAATCATGATAAAAGAATCCTACTCCTTTCTTTCCATTCTTATTATTATTATTGCACTCTTTCTTTTCTATTCACAGTACCAGTACCCAGACCGGAATCCGGCTAGCTATCGAAGGCACGCAACCCGTAAGCTAATTTGGTATGGGATTCATAAAAGTATTATAGTCTAAGAGCGTCGGGTTTTTATTTGACGCCGTGACGAATCTCTTTTGGCTCCGCCATTTCCAACAGAATGAAATAATGAGTTCTTGTACACTAGTCTCGCCCAACCCCAGGAACCCCGCCTTGGAAAAAAATACTGTCGGTTTTGTCACACCAATGAAGACCTCATCTATAAGTCTCATTTCATACGACAAAAGAGACGAAAGGGGGTAAGAGGAAAACTTCTTGTGATAGCGTACTACACAATAGCCATTGTATGAACCACCTTTCCTTTATATACAATACAATACATGATGGGAATAAAGCTATCACACAATACGACACACAAGTTGCGTCCAATCCCCTCGTCTGTACAGCGTAATATACAAATAACGAAACTTCTCTCCCTCTCTTTTATGACGTAGTGATGCCCTCGTAATACCCTTTCATCTTCCCTCGAAGATGCGAAACGACATACAAACATACGTAAAGTTTAATTCTTGCTCGTCTTGACTCTTGTGGATAAACCGGCGGCTTTTCCTACTCAAAAAACGAGCTCTAATCACGCTTAGACAATATCAATGGGCCTGAGATGCCGAGTCCTGGGTAAAGTAACCGCACTTGTATCATGAATAGGGAGTAGCGACAACAGAAGATCATGACATCCAATACTTTGCAAGGCTCTCAGCAAGTTCTGAACCGTCGACTCTTCTCGCTTCGCCCAATCTGCGAAAAGGATTCTGGAGGGATTCATCAGCTTCTCATGGGCTCGCTGCTCGAAACTTGCCACACGACAAGACGTGTAACCTGTACATACAAAACACGCAATTATACACAAATGCATTCAATTTTTACTACTCTTGAACATTTCCCGACGTCAAACTTACCTAATTCTTTGGCTAAGGCTTTCCAATCCTTGGAATCTTGACGAGAATAGAGACTGGCTTCTATCTCGCGGCGTTTCGCCGAGCTAATTTCACGAAGTCTGGTGGCTAACGTGACTACAGGAAAGAAAAAAGAAAAAGACCATGACAAAAACGAACATGCCACCCTAGCACAAGGATCATTAAGAATGCTGTCTTTTCTTACCGCTGCATGATATGCTAAAAAAAATAAGCATGCACAAATAATTTAATCTTATCGTGTTGCAGATTTACTCGCCCAGTCATTCATGACTTCTCAATTTTCCATATTTTTTCTCCTCCCTCCACCCTTTCAAACTTTTTGTTACATACTGCAGCGGCGAGTGAGACAAAAGGTGACTTGTCTAAGCCCAGGTGGCTGAGGTCTTATTCTCCTTTCCTACCCAATGACAAGGCTTGCTTGATAATGTTGATGTCCTCACTCATTCGGCAGCACCCTTGCGGTTTTAATTTAATATTTTTTAGTATCCCAATCTTACCTTTTCTCATTTTGCCACTGCTAATTCTAGTTTCTCACGCAGTACCATAAACAGCCCTCACAGTATACCATAAGTATAGTCATCCTTTTCTAGCTTTATTTTATTTTTTCCCTGGACCACCATCTGCCCCATAGAGGAAGTCAGCATCTACCTTCTATCAAAGTGCAAATTACCCGAGTGTTTTTGCTTGCCAAACAGCTCAAATAAAACCCTTTTCTCTACATGAGCGTCGAAAGTTTCTGAGTACACCAAAGAGAAACTCCTCTACACAATGTCTACGCTTAATTTTGAAGGATAATAGTTACCAAAATCGCACACTTGGGTTTCAATGATTTCAAATTTTGAGCGGTTAAGTTTTTTGGACTAGTCGTTTACGACTTACTGGCATTCTAAATTTTAGGTATGACGTCAGACTTACCATATCGTGGATTGCGGTTACTATATTTACGTCCGTGTTTTAAACAGCCAACAAAGCTCCCGAGTATTATGGATATGCTGGTACGTCTGTACGTCAGAAAGCAACGTGATCCTATTTTTCGAAATTTGTTTTTTTGTTAGCTTAATTACTATCAAGCTCATGACTAGAAAGAAACGTACTACTGGAAACTCGAATTTTTTAGTCTATATTTAGGTCAAAGTTGTTTATTAGTGGCTGTTGCTCATTAGTGTGAGTGTTCGATGCATGACATGAAAAAACCCGAACCATTTTAACAAGTTTATCAACTAAACTCTTCTATTCTGTTATGGGTTGTGTACGTTCAAGTGTCATTATACTTACAGAATAAGCACCCACTCATCATGGAAATACTGACGTAAAATTAATCTGATGGGCTTAAAAGTAAAACAAATACTTACTCAGCCGTTTATCGCGACTAGAGCCATCGCTTCCTGGAACAACAATGGCTGAATCGGATCCTCGGGATCCATCTGATCCATGAAGTCGTCGACTTTCAGCTGGCGATACATCCAATTCCGGATCAATCCACAAATAACGGTGTCCACTTCCTTTCCCCTTAATTATATGGAAATCTTGGTTGCTCATTCCCGCCGTTAATGGCACCGTTGCGCCATTACAAGGAACATTTAATTGCGCTAATTTGTTGGCTGCCCGTTTCAGCCGCCACTGTTTTACCACCACGTAAACCAGCAGACCTGTCACATAGCAAAAACACAAAAGTAAACAGTTGTATTTATAGAATAACACATCTCGCGTTTTCTACGAAAGAGAATGCAATCTTTTTCTTCTTTCATTTCATGAACAGCTTCATGAGCTGTGATGGGGTTCTTAAAACTTACCTAATACAACGGCTCCCAGGATGGCGCAATAAACGAATATAATGCCTTGATTGTTGTAATCTTCTGCGTGGCCGACTAAACTTTCCAGCGGCCTGGTAACAACGCGGCGGCTGGGGTGTCCCATGTCCTTATCTGTCGAAATAAGATAACGTTACCCATCACACTTTATACTTTATTTTTTGAGCTCTTTGGGGGAAATAGATAGTTTCCTGCCAGCTAACATAAAAGCAAAAATAAGAAAAAATAATAATAATAATAAAAAGCCAGCAGCCGAAACCCAATCCGGCATGTACTCCTATCTGCCCCTTCCTTTGGTTGAATTAATAAGCCCTCTTCAATTAGTGTGTCAGATTTCTTTTCCAGCATACAACTCGAGGCTTTACATGAAAAGGAAGGCTTGTTGTAGTCAGCCCTCTTTTATTCAGCAAGCTTCTTTTACAGCTGCTCACTGCTGAGCACTTGAATGTAAGATCGTAAGATCCACGACCTGTTCCTTTCCGCATTGGTTCTTAGGAAAGACCTTTCCGTTTTGATATTTTTTTTTTCAAAACGCTGGCCTAAGCTTCCTTTTTTTTTAATTTGCCCTCGAGTTTGACCAAAAAAATAATAAAATATTCTCTTGATCGAATGATTCGCCGCTATCATGCATCGGCATCAAACGTCGCCAACACAGACATTTCTATGAAGTAAAATCCAGGACTAAAAAAAAAAACTAAAATGCATTGCAAAGTTTGAAACGACGACATCCACATTCTGGTCCTAACTTATCTGCCCAAAGGACATTAAAAAAGCACATGGTCTCACGATTTCAACGATTTTCAATCCGCCAAGGTATTTAGTTAGACCACCCACTGGCACATTGCATACCCTGCCTTTTTACTAAAAGCGCAGCTAAATGAGGCAGCTTTCATGTATTTTATATCTACAGTTTCACCGATACTGTTTGCATGATTTCCACGGACCAGTTTCCCGGTTCCCCGCTAAAGAAAAAAATTTAAAAAAGAGATATACATAACAGCATCCGTTTGAACTCTTTTCAAGTGGCCGACCACCCAAGTCCGTAGTTAATCAACGCTCTATACTTCGTTTTCATGACAACTTCTTAAAACTTTAACAACCAGTCTTAAAAGCTATTCTGGTGGCGTTATACCTCAACTAATTAGATTAAGCGCTTCACGCGAGCTGTTCATTTTCCGTTCCCAAATTCTCCGTACATCTGTAAAAGCTCTGGTGCTTCTTTTCTGGATGTTTAATGTTTGAAAATTCGTTTCCTTCTCCTCGCGGAACCTTTTCAACCTTCAGCCGGACCCGTCAATTACATTAGGGGGGAGGGGGGCTGGCGAAAAAAAAAAGAAATTCTCGCATACCTGATTCTGACATGGCCAGGTATATATATGCTCTTTTCTAGGTGGAATTACCTCGCCTCCTTGCTTATTAAGCAGACTAGGTGATAATCAAAAGTCTCGACGATGCCTGAACCGCCTCTACACGGCAGAAGATCCTTCTTTGAAAACGGCTTTTAGCCAAGAGTTTCGGTTTCAAAAAATAAAATTGCCCCCCTTGAAAGTATGTTTTAAGACAGGAAAATCTGACACTCGGGAAAATGTGGTAAGGATGTTTCTAAAAGCAAACCCCTCAAGTTCCACTTTGCGTTCTCATTAAGTCTCATCTCACAAATCTCGCTTCGGTAGCTGGCACTCGGCAATTTATGCAACTGCTGATAATGCTCCTTCAAAACTTTTTAAACCTTACATGCAACCACGACCGATGGCAGATTACATCTCACCAGTACTGACACGAAACGCATTAAAAAATATTTAAAAAAAAAAAACACTTTCATTTTGCTCCTTGAAATTCTAGTGTAGTAGAGCAAGAAATTGGAAACATATGTTCCTTTAATGCATCTACGTGTGAACGGTGCAATCTGCTGTCTGTAAATGCAGCTAATTATAGTTCCTTTCCTATTTTTTCAAGCTAAATCCAACTCAAGGAAAAACAAATCCCTCGGAAAAAAGAACGAAAAAGGTTGAAGAACGTCGTAGTAGGAACTTGCTCTTTGGGAAAACTGGAGGGCTTGCTTTTATGAAGGCAATTAACGATAACATCATCGCCTAATGCCCCTTACAAACCCCCATCTCTGGGTCTATCCACGTTCACATTTTCCTTTTGTTGCTTGTCTAGTATACAAAAATGCCATACCATAAATATAATGATAAAAAAATACGGGAACCGGTCCCTGCCCGTCTTCAAGAGCTGCGGAGCTGGCTCTATTCACGAAAACACTTGGCTGGATCCCCCTGTCTTTCATGTACAAAAACTTGTTCGTGTATAAAAGCTCCTTTGTACCGCGACTGGGCCCATTTTTATATCGAACAAAACAGCCTCAATTTCCGAGGCTTTCTGATGCGAATGATGATGGATTGCGAGAGCTATTCAATGGAAGGCAAAAAGAATGTCGGGAATGCCCCAATCTGGATTCCCAGCAAAATAGAAGCGAGTAAAATGCATCTCCTTCTTGCTCATGTATAATACTCAGCTATATTTATGGTCCAAACCAAGACTTGTATTAGCTTTTACACGTGCTCGGGTACACGTGATGGCGGAAACTGGCACCGACTGCAATGCAGAGAACTAAAACGGTAAACAAAAGGGGCCACACGAACTTATGAATAATGGAGGCCTCTGACCCGTTTTGGCTTAACGTTCCAAAATTGAGGGGCTAAAAAATGTTTACAATAATAATAATAATAATAAAAAAACTGCGAGGGATAAAATGCCCTGTCAGGTAATCAGTAGGCACACCTGAGCCTGAGACATAAGGTCTCGTATTTCCCACACCCCGAAAACCAATAGGCTGCCTTACGGTCACGAGATAACTCCCTTGGCTAAAGTAGTAAAAGACCTTTAATCTATAGGATGAGGAATGACGATTGATCTTGCCTCACGGTGTTTTCTGCCCACTTTTAAGCGGAAATTGTTCACGTCAGGAAAACATTACGAGAAACCCACCAAGAAGCTCGGCATGTGAAACCTGATGAAAGAACTACAACGTTCCATGATGGCCAGGATCTCTTGGGATGATTGGTCCATTATTAGTCATTCTGTTTTTTAATACAAAGAAGTAAACGAAGAAGAAGAAAGTTTACGGGGAGCAAAATCATGAAGAATCTACGTTATAAAATTCCTAGCAGTTGCACAACTTCCTAGTCAAACAAAACACAAGAAATATAATAAAAAATCTAATTCCTATGGATATTTCTTTTCACAATGGAAATTATAATTGAAAACATACAATTCTAAAAAAGGATCACGTGGCTTCCTGACGTTACGGAAGTATCGGTAGATACAAGGCATTCTGGAGTTGTTTTTAAGATTTTAAGCACGGAAATAAACAGAAACCATGGTCACAAGCTGTGTAACTTTGTAGACCTAGAAACGAAGCTACGAACCTCTTGATAACCCGTGAAAGGCTAATAACTGGCGCTACAGCATGGGAAATTTTGATCCGAAAATTTTCATTTTGTGCAATATAATGAACGGTAATGTTACGGTAATGCATGGGTAATGTGACGGTAATGCATGGGCAATATTGTGACGGTAATGCATGGATAGTCCAAATTTACTTTATTCCTGATTTTCATTTCTAATATCGGTTTCACTAATTTTTTCCATTGTGTTCTAGTTACGAAATTCTTAAATAAATCATTTATCAAAATCTTAAGCAGCAGGCGCAGTAGCGTTTATTGATCATATATTACTTAGATAACTAATTGTTCAGTTATCACTTTCTATTTCTTTTAATTTCTTGTTTAAAGTTATATAAAATTACAATGAGAAATGGTATGACATCAGTGCCATCTTGTGACAAAAATTTGTCAATTACTTGCAGTTGCACGGTTGGTTTTTAAGATAATGTGAGTACAAGTTCCTTCAAAATTTCAACTGTTAATTCTTCTAATTATTGCCCTTTAATAGAAATAAAAAAAGGACGACCAGGGGCCGAGACAAAGACCTCTTTCTGTGAAGCGGTTTCAGTTTCAATCCCAGCGCGATCTTTTCAAAAAATGTTGTCTCACATGCCGTCCTGCGTTCCTAGAGGATGGCATTCTATCCCCTCCCCGTTCTCGAAATACAAGCGAGGGCAATATCTTCCTCATTTCTGTCCTCTCCATAAAAATCAAATCTGTCACATTCCCCCAGACTTTACGGTCTGCCAACTCGGAACCATTTCTACTTTCTTACTGTATGGCCGTGTATCACTGCTCACTGCTCCATAGAAGCACGTCCCTGTTCGCTTTTCTTACCATATGTCCTTATACCAAAGTTCAACTTTAAGAGGCACAAGTGCCGCTTTTGTAATCGGTTCCCCTCAATGGCTCATTGTGTAAAAAAAATCGTTTCTGCTTACCTGCGCAGACGGTATCTTGAATTGGGGTGCATTCATGAAGCGTAACTTGGTCTTCATGACATACGGAACACAAGGCGCAGCCCAAGGTGGCGCTTAATAAGGAACTATAGGATCCGGGGGGACATTTCCGGCACACGGTATTGTGCATAGGTGAGCAGGGCCTGGCAGCTCCCCAGCCATGGGGACAGAGATCGCATGCTTTGCAAATTATGTTCACGTTAGTATCACTGGACGTGGGTAGATCCTGGTAATGATCCCGTTCGCATTCACATTCAGTGTCATGGGTGATATTGCAGGCTTTCCGGAGGCGACTTTTACCCGGACACCGCGAACAGGTCCGGCAGGGCGCATGTGCAGTCGGTGCATCGCTGAAAGTCACACCTGACTGGCAAACTTGGCACTGTGTGTCTTGAAAAGCGGCGCTCCTTTTCATGCTATCTTCCTCATCTCTCAACTCTTCTGTTCGCAAGCCGTCTTCGGAGGGCCCATTGGCACCCGGTCGACACAACTGTTTCACTCCAAACCCAGAGGGACACCAAGAGCAACAGTACCCATCAGCGGCACTGCTCATCTTGATCAGCTGACTCCCATTCTTATGAGCACAGGGCGGCGAGATTAAATTAGCAGCTTCCCCACGACGACCACCATCCTCTGGACTGCTACTGCCACCGGCCATTACTCCTACGACGCTCGCCATGGCCACCGCCATCCAAAGGACCTGATCAAATAAGACAAGTCATCAATTATGAAATTTTTTTAACATAGCAACACATTCCGCCATTCATTTTGGGGAATGGAGCTTTAAAGCAGCTGCGTTTTCACGCATATCAACTTTCAGAAAACTTATTACACTAAAAGTAAAAACATATGGTAAGGGGAAAGATTGGGGGATGAAACTAAAACAAGCCTCCCCCACCCCCAGCTCAAAGAAAGGGAGGTCTTTTTGACAATCAGCGCCATTGTTGTTGCGTCCCATGTTTTGGTTTTCTTTTCTGCCCCTTTGCAGCCCGCCTTAGCAGCTTGCCAAGGAGATCAAGAAGGACCGGGCATTTTGTTTCAGGATCCGAAACACCTCGAACGTATGGAGCACACAGAGCGGTAAGTTTCTTAGATGAGGATGAGGACGAGGAAGAAAGAACCGGGTTGTTTTTATGGGCCCTTGTATACTGGACCAGGTCCAAAGGAGCAATATACATGGGAAGCCCAACCGTGCCGCCAAGCCGGCCTTATAGCTTGAGCTCTTTTTGATCCAACCCAACTTCGAATCTATGCGAACGCTGGTTACTAATAACACCGACCCTATATAGCACGCACACATGGCTCCAGCCGACAACCGCCTCCTTTTTCCTTCCAGGCTCAAATAGGTATAAAACCTGAGAATAGCTTATAATTAAAAAATGTTATCTAAATTTTTGCCTTCGCTAGACCTTCTGGCTCATGCCTCACGGGTTGCGTTGTTTTGCTCCCGCGGAACGAGAAATGACTTAGGGCTTTACCGGTTTGCGCAAAAGCAAGTATAGAGGAGCCAGCTAGTATCCTAAAAAACTTGGCAGGTTGCTGGCACTATAAATGACGAGGCAGGTTAGAACGAATGGATGCATTCATTAGACCAGCACTGTAATTAGCGTGGCTCTTAAATTTCCTAGACCAGGTTTAATATATATATATATATATATATATATATATATATATATATATATATATATATATATATATATATATATATATATATATATATATATATATATATATATATATATATATATATATATATATATATATATATATATATATATATATATATATATATATATATATATATATATATATATATATATATATATATATATATATAAGAAAGATAAATAAGAAATTCCTCGCCAATAGGAAAGAAGGGGTAATTACGACCTGGGTAATTTGCATATGACGCTGCTGGGGGCTTCTAACTGGCCCACAATAGGGTCGCATTGTCTACACTCCTCTCTCGGCTTTTCGAGTGACCAACGTTTATGAGGCATGCAGCATGTAGAAACCCAGAGTAAAGAATTCTAATTAAAATCCAAAAAAATAACAGTTGACAGGCAATTCCCTTCAATTACTCATTTTAAAGTGAAAATTTTCCCCTTTTTTATTTTTATCAAGCAGCTGGTGGCAGGAAAAAAAGAAAGAAAAAAACTCGATAAGGTTAAGATGATCTAGCTTACTGAAATCCTTCAGAACTTGGGGAAGCAAAAACGGGATAGATGCAAGAAGGTAAAAAAGAAGCAAAAGTGGCAAGCTCGAAGCCGCTTCGCTGGAGGGTCCGTAGCTAATTAAACCCAAATGGGCCACGGCAACTGGGGATCCTTTTGGGGGCTGCACAGCCCCCGAAAGTTAAGGCGAAAGGTTCGAAAAAGTGCGTGCTTTTGGAGGAACTTGGCAAACTGGCTTTCAAGCCCCAGCGCTAAAAGATTCTGGGGCTGCAAAGCACCGAATGTTGTTTCCACGTGTATGTGTGACTTGTAGCACAGACTTGCAGAGTCATTTGCATAGAAGCCCGTCATTAGCATGTGCCTGCTACAAAAATGTCGTTGGCGTTTACGCGCTTTCGACAACCCGCAAAGGGACTTGCAAACTAGACCTCGTCGCTGAAGAATGCCCACTCGGGATTTGCATCGTTACATCGTTACTAAACTGAAAATGCGCCGTTTTTCAGTTTAGTTTAGGATTCTTCTACCAATTTCCACTTCTTTTGTTAGAATTTTTAATAAAAAAAAAACTTGTTGCGTCTACAAGAGCAGTGCAAGCGTTGTGATTTTATGGTCTGATGCAATCATCTAGCCGGCTAGAACATTTCTTCTTCTGGGTCTGCCGCCTTGAGCGGAATGAAAAAGCCGGGAGAAATTACCGCGCATGAAGTAAGAGTTGTAAAGCGAGGATAGACAAAAAAGTGGTATGGTAGTTTATAGGCAGCGTCCTAGTTTCCGCAACCGGATGCGCTAATTAAAGTCTCGACACTGCCGTGTCGTAATACCTTATACGTGTACTTTCTCGATGAAGGGAACGTTCTGTTTGCCCTCTATGAGAGCAAGGAAGTAAGACGGGCCTGACCAGGCTATAGCGCCTGTGAATTTGGTAATTTCGTGTCCCTTTTCGATCAAGGGTAATAGAATAATGCGCCAAGGGGATGAAAGTGACCCGCAGGAGATATTCCATAGCCACATAAAGGGAGCCTTCACTCAGAAAGGGGAAAAAATATACTCTACCAGTCCTTAGGCTTTGAACCGAAACTGTCATGAACGCAGACAAGCGCAATGGGTTTCAATCCGACAACCATGGCGAAAGCGCCATGTAGTCTTGTGCATTTCTAGAGGGGGGTTTGAAAAGCATGTTCTATTCATCGCTACTTGAGTAAGATTTCAGCAAGTTCCTCACAGACAAGACTGGTTGACAGGAGTCTAAGAAAAAGGGAAATTACAACTTACAGCCATGATTCCACCCAATCGAACCTCAGGAATGCTCAATGGACGCCCACGTGGCGAAGCTCCCCTGATCGAATCCTGATGGTACCACATAGTGGAAAATGATTGGCGATGGCGCCCTCGATATGGTAATACGATGGCTCATCAAGAGTACATAAATCGGCTCACGTAAGCGCCTTCCATATTAGCCTACTATTCTTTTTTTTTCCAGTTAAGCCATGGCTCGAAAACAAACTAGGTTCCACAACTCGCGTCTAGGTTGTTTTTGTATCGAGTCCCGAGCACTAGTTATGTAACTTTCTGTTGCGAAACCGGACTGGAGCCAGCACTCGAACAAGAAATCCCGCGCCAAATGGATGATCTAGTTAACGCACACGCTCACGTACAGTACGGACGGTGGATCTGAAGAAGAATAACTGTCGATTACGGTGTGAATACACTACGTACTACCGTCTATCCCGGTGGTTCGACTGGACTGAAGCTAGGACGATCTGCGGCTCGGAACTTGAATCCCCCGAGAGAAGCATGTTTCGACCGCACGGCACGTTTCACTGTAAGAAGGCCGCTCCCCAATCGCGCCCCGCGGCGCCGTCTTGCTGCTGCGGCACTCGTAGCTTCAAACCTAAAGCCTTTTCCAGCGACGGTTCAATTGTGCGTTGTGCCGTCACAATTGTTTACATGTTCGTCGCTGGAACAGAACTGTGCGGCACAATATTTGCGTTTCTCAGACATTTGTTGTTGTGTGCCAGCAAAAGCGCTGGAACAGCTGGAACAACTGGACGCACAGTCCAAGGCACAGTCGCTGGAACAAGATTGCGCGGCACAAAAAGCACGCACAAAAACGCTGGAACAGCTTGTTCCTTGCACAATCGTGGCACAGCACAATTGAACCGTCGCTGGAAAAGGCTTCTAGCTCCAAAGCAAAAGGGATAACACGGATAATATGGCCCTTATAGAACTGTTGTTGCGTTTTTATCTGTTCGCTTATTCACCTTACCTTTCCCCAGAGCGGGACGATAAAGCCCCGCTAATCTAAATCGCTCATTCCAAAGATAACACTTTATGACTTCAAACATGGATTTTGGCAGGCGTAGAGTGGACAGTAATACCTTTCGACACAAAAACACCACTTTTGCGATCCCGTCAGCATGTCTGGAACAGGACAAGTGTAACAAGCACTTGGGACTTTTTGCATGTACGTTTCATTCTGCCGTGGCCTGGATCGTGTTTGAACCGTTGTTCACATAGACGTTAAAATAAAGGCTGTTACTTACAAAAGGGCAAAAAATAAAACAAAATAAGGGAGTATACTCTAGTCTGCTCGAAACGGATACACTACACATGCATACGGGTTGACTAGAAGCGTTTATGATGCAAAAACCTGCTTTCGCTTAAACAAAAATAACGCTTGCATCAAGCGAGATGAAAGAGCCACCGCCATGCCTTGATGAGATGTCCTCATTAGCTACAGCATCTTCTCTCCCCTCCTTTTGCCTTATTTAATGACTCCAGCTGTTGGCAGCCTGCTGCCTTCTAACATTACAGCACGATAAAACGGACACATTGTTTCTTTTTCCAGAGTGGCTCCTCAAATTCAAACTTGTAGCTTCCTGGGGTTATTCCGCCCCCAAAAAAGGTCCACCAAATTCAGACTTATTTCCCATTTCCTGGCACCGCGGCCTGGCCTAAAAAAGAGAACCCCTTTGATTAACCCTCTCTACTCTACGCCCATTGTATTTCCTCAAAACCAAGGTGCCACAAAAATACCTGTCGGTTTCCCGACCTCCTACCTAGCTACACCGTCTACCTCTGACAAGACCGAACCCAGGTACAGAATTGGAAAAAAAGTTGGATAAGCTTTCCGAGTGGGTGTAAAGTTTGCGGTGCCAGACTTGGTGCTCGAATTGGGGAATGCTAGTAGTCAATTAGGAAACACATTCCAGCGGCTAACCTGGTGTGTTGCTTCAAGTTTGTTAGAGATGAGCGTAAGCATAGGCCTGGCAGCAAAGCGAAGGGAAAATAGAGCCCAACCAAGGCTGCAAACTAGTGGGCTGCCTGTCAACTTGACTTTTATTTCGACGAACCCCGTAATGTCCGTACTGTTCTTATTAGACCTGACTAACCAAGTCTTGTGCCGGCAGAACAATTGCCCTGGCACCTTCAACATGGGTCCACTGCCAATTTCCAAAACATCCTCCTTTAATCATGGGTGAAAGCTTACTGGTTAACTTGGGCGCCAGGGCCTTTTCACCGTCCCCGTCTCATTTCCAAGAATGAAAAAGAGTCTACAATGTTATATTTGCCGAATTGCAAGTGTACATTACTACCGGATATCTTTGTATGACGTCATGCGAAGTCAGAATTTGCGCAGAAGAATAAAACTTATTCCACGGAATCGGATATCTTCCCAGTATTAATGCCTCTAATGAAAAGCAAATAAGGTTGGGCCCACAAGTGGTGGATAACAGCTGGGGAATCTGAGATAATCTTGGTGACAAACAGTGACCTCCACTATATCAAATCGCAGCATAACACATGTAGAAAGGGGCAAAGTTTTCGACACAACTGAACCAAGCTGCCACCTCGTATCCAAGAACTAAAGCTTCTTGCACAAACGCCTGTCATCGTGAATCAAAAGTTCGCACGCAACTTGGATCCTATAACTTTTCAACCAAATATAAATTAAGGCGTTATATACAGAAATATAAACACTTGTGTCATGTGCCATTTGGAAAAGAAGATAAATTAAAGATACTTCGTATTTAACTTTGGTATTTATAAAACCTTACAAGTCTAACTCTCCTACAATGAAAAGCTCAAGAGGTTCGCAACTTGCTTGTAAACTCGTACATCCTAATTAATCCGAGATATTTATCTTTGTAACTTCATAATTAATAGTTAGAGATTTTAGCTTTGAAACCATAATAACCTCTATAACGTTGCAGTAAGAGCAACGGCCGATACTGGAATATTGGATCTGTTTCGAAACATCTATCGCAAAAACACCGTGAGCAAACCGGGGAACTTAAAGCAACCCTACCAAATCCAATACCGTTAGAAATTAATTACTGAATTCTGCTTTACAGAATTTCTTTTCAATTCTTGTTTCTAAGAAGAGGTTCGATACTTGATTTTATAAAAAAAAAATGTTTTTCTATAAAAATAAATTAAATTTCTTTTTAACAAGTGTATAAATATAACTTCGTAATCGACGAAAAAATTTTGTAAACGGCCTTGTAACTTCGGAATCGGGGTACTAGTTTTACAACCCGAACTTGTAACCTTGTAATGCACCGTAAAACTTGTAACCCATTATAAGCCTTGTAAATCTGCAATATGTCATGGTTACTTGTCAATTTTTCCTAACCTTCGTAAACCTGGAACTGAGTTACGAACCCCTTCAAACAGCTAATTTAAAAAAGCTACTACTTCTACTAGCGACAAGAGACGCTCGCCCCGGATGTCAGGGCAATTCTGAACACTTAAATGATTACGTTCGCTTCATTATAAAAGTCAAAGTGACATAAATGGTCCGAAGTTTTGTGAAAAAATGTAAAAGCACGCTTCCAAAAGAAGGCAGGGACACCACAGAAAAGCTAAGCTTGTCTAATCAAATTCTAGCGACCGGTTCCAAGATGTAGAATTCTACGGAAAAGGCCTGGACCATTCCACCATCCCCTAAAAGTAGACAGAAAATTAGAAGAAAATTAGAAACCATGATATTGAAGAAAATACTTGAGCATCATTCTCCAGTATAAGGTAGGCATCAAGTCTTTCTTCATATGAAACATAGAACGTCTTTCTTTGCCCTGGTCCAGGGGAAAGGTTTCCAGCGGCTTTCCATCGTAGTCGAACTCGGCCAAAATGCATTTCGAGTAACCAGTCACAAGAGGACACGACGTATACCCGTCATACAGGCTGGTGAGTTTTTCGCCAGCCATGACCTTCGATAAATTTTCGTGCAGAATTCCACATTGCGCAGCTGGAAAAGTAAACAAACAGTAAAAGGTAGACGTTAAAAAATGACTTTTAATAGCAGCATACCTGCAGCAGCAGCCGTCTTGGAAGTGGGTAAACTTGTACAGTCTCCAATGCCAAACACATTATCATACGTGAGGTGTTGCAAGGTGTTTTTGTGTATATTCAAAAACCCTGCTTCATTGGTCAACTGCTTGTTTTGCACCAACACTTGAGGTGCACCCATTGCAGGTGTAACGTGAAGCATTTCATACTAGTAAAACGAGCGCGTAAATAAAGTTGCGTACAAAGCATTCCATGGTGTTTGTTACCTTGAACGTTTTTGTTTCACTGGGTTGATCCAGTAGTTTAAAAACAGCTTCTCGTGAATCAGGCTTGACTTCAATCAACTCATGCTTCAAGTTGACCTTAATATCCCGTTGCTCCACTACTTTCCACAATGCTTTTGCGTATTTTGGTACACCAAACAATACACCCAAAGATGTATTGAATATTACAGTAGCCTTTTCGCGCTTTCCATGCTAAAGAACAGAACGAATTAGCTGTGATATCTAGGATTATTCAAGTGTTTTTTCTACAATACTTTGCGGAAGTAGTCTTCTGAAATATACATGGCTTTCTGAGGGGCTCCAGCACATTTAACGGGAGTACTAGGCATGGTGAAAATAGCGTTTCCCTCTTTAAAGTTTTGCAATGCTTTAAAGGTCTTTTGTACATATAAAGGCGAGTAGTTTGAGCAAACTCCAGGTGTTTCAAAAGCTTCCGGCAATCCTTTTATCTACAACCAGTCCATATATTAACTTTTAACACGGAAAACGAATTACAATATTGTTACGCGTTCGTAATGCAGAGAAAGACCCATGGCGACCACCAAGTATTCGTACTGAAGTTCGTTCCCAGCATCAGTTAGAATTAGGTTTTTTTCCGGCTCAAATGTAACAGCCCGTTCTTTGAACCATTTCGCACGATCAGGTAGTACAGAGCTCATGGGCCGAGCTGACTGGGCCAAGTTTTTCATCCCGCCTCCAACCAACGTCCACATGGGTTGGTAATAATGAGTCTAAGGCAATTGTACATGTATACAGTAATAAATAGACCAAACATGAAAAAAACTTTTACGTCATGAGGTTCCACGATGCCTACACTGCCCTTGGGCAACGTTCTCGCAAATTTGGCTGCTACACTGCACCCTCCGGTGCCGCCTCCAACAACTACCAACCGGAACCTAGGAAATTCGCAATCCCCAATGGTTATTAGAAAACTTGAACTCAAAACACTAAGAATCCTCAATAACTCTGTTTATAATTCGCATCCGCAATGGTTATTAGGAAACTTCAACACAAAAGCCTAATAATCCTTAATAATAGTGTTTAGAATCTTGAACTGAACGTCTCAGAAATAGAAATAACACAAAAACACCACATACCGATGAACAGCATGTGAATTTGCGGTTGTTGACAATGATACCGAAGGTACCCAGAACATTCGGGTCGTAGGCGCAGACGCAGAACGTAACAACGCCATATTTACAAGGAAGCACACGAAATGTAGTGACCAGGCTAGCTATTAGCACTGTGTGGCAGAAACAAGTGCTATCGCATGTGTCGATTCCACTTCACAAAAGCCTCACCTAAGGCTCTGGCCACTTGTCACGTGGGCACCGTGTTCAAGCGTCCTTCCCTTCCCCGCAAGCGTCCTTAGCAATAACTAAAAACATAGCAAGTCACAGGGCCAGTGTGGTATCGTATCGGTACTACTTGAAATCCGAGGTGCACTACGAAATGCAAGAATAAAGTTTAAACTTCCCTTCAATTAGGATCGTTGATCTATATGTCCTTATCATAAACCTGTATGTTTCAATTCCTACGGATGTTGTTACGGGAGGTACTTCCTTGAAGTTCCCAATACTGCGCCAGACTACAAAGATAGAAAATAAAGAATTAAAAAGATCACGGATATCTTTTTTCATCACAATATTACAGGCTGGAACTAACAACCAATTTAGATTACACCCAAGGATAAGATAAAGCTTACGACAGGCGACCGTGAACAATTCCTACTTGAAACCTAACGGAACTGACGTTATAGTTGCACGGTCTTATTGACGTATAAATGTCTATCATTCAAAATCAGGTAAGCCAATACGCACACATATTTTTACCTAAGGTACTCTCTCTTTAGCAACCTGTTAATAAAGAGCCTTCTGCGGAGGTAGTAACGCAGTTTTTGATCCTCTACTCGGAGAAAACCGAGCTAAAAGCCAAGCCCCTGACTCAATCCAATACCTCAGTAGGAGGAGTGGGATCATCTGGTGGCATCTGCGGCAGTTAGTATACAAGCTAATAAGTGAATTACCACTTACTGAAAGACTTACCAAATTTTCAGTTATTCTTGGATTTTGCTGCGCTATCACTTGTGCCGCCGTGTGCGATGCTATGTGCGTAAATTCATCAACAAGCGTACCCAGTCTACTTCGTAAACAAGCTAAAAAAAAACAAATGGATTCCCTAATTGAAAAGGTTACGCCATTGTTAGCCCACATAGACGACGAAAACCCCAACTATATGTGGTCTAGGATTAAAGGTGATCTCATAACCACAGAAAAAATTCGCGTTGAAATTAATCATTATCTAATTGGTTACCAGCTCAAATTACAAGACAGAATAGACGGCTATGTTTAATTATCTCTGAAATAAATCAACTGCTACACTGAATAACCTTGAATCTTTGTTTCGTTTCATTACGGGCGGTTTTCCCTGAAGTAGAAATGACGAAAATGGGAGTTGTTTCGATTACGAACTAAGAAGGAGTTAGCTTGAGAAACCAAACCCAACAGGTTACCTTGCGAAGACTATCCTACCAAGAAACGTAGTTATAATGCACGCAGTGTTTCGGGAGCACGGTACCTCGTTCGTGGTGCTTTCCTACTGAGAAAGCAAGGGAGAGAGCATCTACTATCCACAATACCTTCTAAGGCCGAGGCGGAGACTGGTGTTTACGCTTAGCTCAGCTCAGTATCCCGAAGAGAAAGTTGCAAGTTTTAGTGCCATTTCTTACGCATTCATAGAAACAAGTGTCCTTATAATCGTTCGTCTCAAGTTGGACTGCAATTTTATTTATTTGAGTACACGAAGGTTAAGTGCCTGTCAACATGATGTCAGAAACTGACCCTCCAACTATTACCGTGAGACATCAGATTCCGTCCATGAACAGCAATGGCAACCTTAGACCTAATACAGTTATTATCAAAAACGTACCGGAAGTTCCAGAATACCAGAATGTTCCTGCAGCAAACTATACAGTGCAGCCAACCACAAATCTAGATTCGGCCCCAGTTGTGGTAACCCTCAATCCGAGCTATTTCCATACCTGGCCAGGTATTCTCAAGCTGTTCGAAGTTGTAAGTCAAACGTGATTTATTCTATATTTTAGTCTACAATTTCCCATGCTAGCCACTTTTTCTAGTGGTAACATGATCTATAAACGTCACACGCTTCAGAATCTTGCATTATGAGCAGGATTCGTTTCGACATAACATTGCGCTTCACCATTTCACATTGAAATTCGTACTTTTTGCCAGTTTTTAGCCATCATTTGCATGGCGTGTGCATCCCCAGCTACACTGCCTGGCACATCATGGTTTTTATTCGTCGTAGTGACGTCTTTCATCATAACCATTCTCTGGATCTTCATCCACCTGTTGTCTTTACAAAGCAGCATTCAAACGCCTGTGGCCCTCCCGTGGCTGTCAATGGTAAACAGTAAAATACAAGTCCTCATATGGACTCATATACCATCTACATATCATAGGAGTTTTGGTATAACGCTGGAGTGACGGTACTCTACACTACTGCGTTCATAACCCAATTAGCGGTTTGGTCACAGTATTCCTTCGGCTTTCCCTTACACGACATCTACAGAAATTCCAATATCGCTGCCGGGGTACGTAAAACTTAAAACTTTATTTTTAAAATGCCTTCCTGACTATTAAAATTCCCTCTTTGATTCTTTCCTCCCCAGTGCTTCGGGCTCTTTAACACAATCGTGTATGGGAGTGCAGCGTTCCTGCTACACCGTGAACGACATGCCAGCCAGTAACCCGATCTTTTGCCACAAAAACGCTGGGCATTTTTTTTATAAGCAAATGCGATTTAATTTCCAAAATTTTCGTTTTAAAAAACTAACATACTAATAAATTCACCAGGATATAAAAAAATGAATTCCCAGTTCGCAATAAAAAAAATATATTTACGTTTTTAATATTCTGGTTTTCTTTACTTCTTCTCTCGGCGCGTTTCTTTTGGTCCTACTTTCAAAAGTGAAACGGTGCCAGTGACCCACTTTTTGGAATAGATGCCTATCTGGCGACGGCACACAAGCCAAACCGGCTGCTATGCTGGTTTCAAAGTTAAAGCGTTTTGAATACGTCCACTTAGATATTTATTAAATATGCACATACATTCTCCAAATCCTCATTCCCCCTTGTTGTGACATCAAAATCCGGGCAATGCCAATCACTTAAAGGCCGAAAGCCATCGCAAACAACGTCAGCATCCTTCTTGGCTTAGTTTCCTGTTGACGAGTGTGGATGACGTCATCATTGCATCCCTTCGAGTGAGTAAATTACTCGCTCCGTGGAGACGGAGCGGAAAGAAATCAATACAACGAGGCCTAAATTTGAAGCAAGTACCGCCCGAAGTTTTACATGCCCTTGACTTGGTTCCACAAACTATTTTAAGCATTTACGGAACCCCTCTTTTTGGGGTGCAGTCACATTCCGAAGCTGTTTATTTGTACGCTTTTTTTGGCTCGGCTCCCAACGACAGTCAGGGCATGTGGATGTGGGGTTGTGTGGTGCGTGAAAGAAAGACTCTTCGACGCTAACCTTACGGCACCCATTTCGACAGTATCTGTGCGTCGTAGAGTCCAACAGAGGCGTGCCTTTCCAGCTGCTTTCGCGACTGCGAATTATTTCTAGTCTTACTCATAAAGCTCCTCGCGAGACTACATTTGCAACCGAAATTTAGTTATAATCCTGCGAAAAGAGACGGGAAAAGACGCCGATTTCTCCTCCAGCTCATTTGCATAACGAAAATTCATTCTCCCGTGTGCCGCGCTGCAAGTTGTAACGTTGGGATCCACACGAATCGTGCTAGTCGACCAGAGATCCAGAAAGAGAAAGGGCCTGCTTGTTTTCTTGTGCCAACTTAAGGAGAAAGGATTGAACCATCTGCCAAGTAAGTTAAATATATTAAGAAACATATGAAACGCTGGGCCATCTCATAAGAGCTACAAACGAGGCTGCTGTGTAAAGCGTTTGGGCGTGGGCTTAAGCGAAAAAAAACCAAAGGGCGTAGGTTATTCATTTAAGCTGGACTGTATTGCGGTCCAGCCATGTAGCTGTCTGGATGATTCACTTCCAAATGGAAGTCTAGCCCTGGATAGATTGCCTTAATCTTAATACTACAGAACTGGGGGAAAGGAGTTTGATAACAAAACATTCCCAACTCTTGAGTCGACAACTGGTCAACCAAAGCAAAGGCAGCATACAATATAAACGAATGCTTATACCGACAGGTTTTGAGGTTTTCTTTGCAGCCCGTAGCTACTTCCGCAAAGATTACAATTTTAAGAAATCCCCAACTTGTCTATAAACAACTTCTGTTTCCTCTACAGATCATGTCCCACGCCGTGACAGTAACGAGAACTACAACGACTGTGCACACTACCTCTGCTATCCTGCTCAATACGGGATACCTGCAAACCTTTCCCGGATTACTCAAATTGACCCAATTGGTAAGTTTTGGTAGCTGCTAGTTTGTTTACAAGTTAGTCTGAACGCTTTGAAAGGTCAAGAGGAAGATGCACCCTGCTCGGCTCACTATAACTATACAATTAAGAATGGAAAACTCATTACCAAAAAAGCTATTAGCAAATATAACTAATTCTACCTCATCTTTTAAACACGGCAGATTGTTGGCGCGGTAGTCGTGGGTTTGATCGGTCACTATATTCAATATTACCAGAGCAACAGTTCGTATCAGTCTGTACTTTTCATCCCCGAGCTGTTTTTTCTCATCGTGTCCTCCACTTGTCTGATTACTACGGCGTGCCTGCTCGTTTCCTGCTTGGTCTCCATTTCGACGGCTACGATCATCTCTAAAACTACTTTCGTAAGTATATTTTTAGCTCCTTAGAAGTAGAACTTCCCGCCTTTCCGTTCCTTTGCTCAATTCTCCTTCACAAAAAAAAGCCAATGGTTACCAAATGACTTTGCCTTTGGTCGGTTTATGTAGGAAGTCATTTACCACGGAGTGGCTTCTCTACTCTACTTGGCTGCTTCTATTTGCCTTTTGGTCGTCCTGACCAAGCACACCAGCAAATACTACCTGCATTATTACGACGCCGTCCTCGCAGCCGCGGTGAGTGGATTACATCACGCTAATTCCTTGCGTTTTTCTTTGTTTCTTTTGTTGAACCCTTTCCTATTACTACCCGACACAAAAACCCTTAATCTGGATAAAACACCACGCCCTTTAAAACCATCCGCGCCCACATTTTGGAACTAACCCATCCTTTGACGTGCAATTCCTCCGTACCACAAAACCTCACCAACTTGTAGGTGTCCGTGTTTTCTATCCCGTCAACTGTCATGTACTTCTGCGCCTCTGTTCTGTTACTAAGAGAGATTGCGAGCAGAAATCTTGGCTATCAAGAACATGAATACGGTTATGGGGATAAAATGTTCGCGGGGGTGAGTAGCGAGCGCACGCATGCATCGGACTACCAGGCCGTTACCACTAGTTTCTCTGATTATAGCTTGATGACGATTTTCATTGTGATACTCATGATCAACTTAATGTTTTTGCAGTGTATGGGTCTGGTCAACACGGTGCTGTACTTCATTAGCTCGTTCCTAGCTATCCGCAGTTACCGAGGCTGAGTATCCGTTAAAAACATGACTTGGAATCCCAATTACCAGGATTCGGTGTTCATTTTTTCCCCTGTAGTTTAGTGTTATTTATAACGCGCTTTGTGCCCAACACCTTGTTTAAAAGTCCCTCTTTCTTTGCATTGTTTTTGGCTAATGATTCTACCTCTTTGCTTCACTTTTACAGGCAAAAAAATAAAGGCCTTTCTTATTACAGTATGCAATTTCGTCCATTGTTTTGTTTATATCAGACTTGCGAATTCTTACAAATGGAACTAACAATATACGAAATACGATTCAAAAGCACTTGCCAGAAAACCCGAGTTACTACTGGTACCCCGTAACCTCCGCGTCACTTTATAGCGATGCTGTTCCCCTCCAAAAATGGTTACCAGTATAACGCACTCACGCGAACATTTTTTCATTGCACTTTTGGATGGGAACAACAGCGCTACCCAACCGACGCGGAGGTACCAATTCCCGTCCAGAGTGCAACTCAATAGCTTCATGTTGCACTTTGGAGGGAACTGCAGCGCCAGCAGTCGTCGCGGAGGTACCAATAGCTTCATGTCCAGAATACCCCCGCATGATGCCGAAAAATACCCTAGGCCCTACATAATCATACTGTAAATGACAATGTGGGACCAACTTACCACCTACAGTTTCAACATGTCTTGGGAGGTTTCGAAATAAAATTTCCTTACGTATTTGGATTAGTTTCAGAATACAAAAAGTTCAAAAAAGTTATCTTACCCCTTTGTATTTTTTCAGAGACCACGGAAATCTCAAATTCTTTCAGAAAGGCTTGAACCTTAACCGTGAAGTTCATGAACTTAACTAAACGCACCTTTAACTTCAACCCACTTTGGTTCACAAGAAATGTGGCAAAAGCAGGATAAGACAAATTAGAAAATTTTCTGTCAAACTCGCTGTACGTGGTACTCTACATGACGTGTTGTTTGTGCGGGTAGCACTTAAGATGCGAAACACACAATGCTGATTACCGAAATAACAAAATGCGAAAGCCATGTTCTAAAGCCCATGAGAGACGCCCATTTCGTATTTTCGTATTTCTGTCTGTTAATTTAAACATAAAATAAACGAAAAAAACCCAGCTATCACGACGTAGTCTACCTTGTACCGAATTTCGAAATATTAGGAAACCATTGGGTAAATTCATGTTGCACTTCGTACCAGGGTCGCTTTGAATGTGGATATGGTGTGAATTAATTTGCATACATTCTTAAATCCAATATAAATCTCAAGAGTCCTATTGTGGTATTTAATAACTGAAATATTTAATGTATTCAAATAAGGTTTTAAACTTTTGAAATATCTCACGTTTCACGTTTTACGATTCGCATTTTCCTTTCACTCTTTCTTTGCCGCCCTCTATACATACCTTCAAGAAGTTTCTATGTAACCAAACATGTATGACTGAAACCTGTGTCAACAAAGATACACCACATTCTATGGTACACCACATTTTTTTGGTGATGCCGTGTCTACTTATGCCGTGTCTTACTCATCAAGTCGTTGACGTGCTCAGGTTCTCACGCATTTGTGCAGCGGCAAGCTAGACTTCTGTTCCGTCTTGTCCATCAAGTGAACATATCACGGAAATAGAAAAGAGAATAACCCGTCTGGTTCAGTTTTTAGCTTTAATTTTTCATCATGCGTGGATTACCCACGATCTCTGACAAACCTCTCCGTTCTAGCCAATTTGAATCCAGAACCCACACGAGCAATTTACTATGTGGACTGGAAAACTTGAGATGCAAAGGGCACTTGCTGGATGTCACACTGGTCGTGGAAGGCCAAGCTTTCCAAGTAATTTGACACAATGATAGAAGATAAATGCTTATATTGCATCACTCTTGTTCAACAGGCACACCGCGTGGTACTGGCTTCTTGTAGCGATTATTTCCGTGCCATGTTCACGGATCCCATGCTAGAAAGTCGTCAGCCAGAGATCTATTTAAACGGTGTCTCAGCTCAAGGGATGCGCTTACTCTTAGAGTACGCTTACAGCGCTCGCCTGTCCCTCAATCTGGCCAACATACAAAACGTTCTCTCAGCCGCCAGTCACGTCCAGTTCGGAGCTGTCGTGGAGGCTTGCGCGCACTATTTGCAAGTCCAATTGGACCTAGAAAACTGCGTCGATATCGCTACCCTTGCCGAAACCTACTCCCTTCACCAACTCCAGAAACACGTCTACCGCTTTATTTGCACCCATTTGGTTCCCTTCTCAACGCTCTCTGAATTCCAGCGTCTCTCTGCTAGCCAGTTGGAGCGCATCCTCTCTTGCGATTACCCCGTGGACTGTTCAGAAGAACAAGTCTTTACCACAGTTGTTCAGTGGATTCTCCATGACAAAGTCTCGAGGTTCCCTCAAGCTCACGCCTTGCTCAAGTATATCCGTTTTAAAGATATCCCTGCCCGCGTGCTCAAAGACCTTTTGTGCGGTACCAACTCGAAAACGATGCAAATCATGTTTACCAACTGCATGCCTCTCTACGGGACCCTATTGGATCCTCAAAATTATGACCAGCCGGAAGCTTTGTCTCTGGCTAACTCAACCTCAGCCGCCCATCTAGTCAATGCCAGAGGCATGGAAATTGCCCTGGTCAAAGTGGGAGGCTTTGGGGCAGGAGGTGTCACGAACGATATTACCTATTACCTGCCGAGCTTGGGGAAGTGGCGCCATCTAACGACAATTCCCCACGTGGAACAATGCAATTTTGGAACTGCCGTCCTCGACAATGAGCTTTTCGTAGTGGGAGGCTGTTTTAACCAATTGTTGCAAGAAAATATTCACCCTTTTGGGTTTCGCTACTCCCCCCGACACAACAAGTGGACCCCCATTACTCCCATGCAGCGCGAGAGGTGCCGCTTTACGCTAACTGTCGTTCAGCACCAGCTTTACGCTATAGGAGGTGCGATGGAAAACGGAGAAGACATGGACCCCGATGAGGGCTCTCCATGTGAAAAGTACGATCCCGTCAGCGATGCCTGGACTCCCATTCCCTCGCTGCCTCGACTAAGGACCCAACATGCAGCCACTGCTCTGGATCATTACTTGTTTGTTACCGGAGGCTTGGAGCATGACTTCGTTCTGGATTCCGTACAGAGTTATAACGTGCAAACAGGAGTCTGGGACACGAAAGCTCCTATGTTATCCCCCAGAGCAGACCATCACCTGGTTACGTACAAAAACAAAGTCTACGTCTGTGGCGGATGGAAAGAAGACGACGCCACCCGAGTGCTCGTAGACACGATCGAAGTGTACGACGTACAACACGACGCGTGGGAAGTCGTAGCTAGGATTCCTTCTCCGCGGTACCACGCCGGGGTGCTGCACATGGATAGCCAGTTATTCCTCATTGGAGGCTTTCACAGTGATGTTATGTTTGACCGAGCTACAGGCATGATCGACTGTTTCAATCTAGATACGGGGGTATGGACTACTCAAGAGAGATACCCCCAAGATATTTGGGAACACGCCTGTGTAACATTGCACGTGCCGTGGTGCAGGGAAGATATGGATGTCATGTCCATGTCGGAACTCTGCCATTCCTGATTGTTAACACGAAAAAGCTTCCCAATGAAATTAGTTGATCAATTGTCTTTGCTAGAAAAGGCGTGTTGAAGTATTGTAATCATTTTTACGAAAAAGATAATAATAAATATGAAAAAGATGTCATGTCCATGTCGGAACTCTGCCATTCCCGATTCTCCCTTGCAATTAATTTCTCAATCGTTTTGCTAGACGAAGCGCGTGGAGCTATTGTAATTCTCATAAGAAAAAAATTATTTTAAAAAATGGAAAAGAAAAAGGGTTGAAAAGCGACAGGAAAGATGCACGAGTATTTGAGTACCATCAGGAAAACTGGGTGGGTTTTTAGATGGTAGGGCAAGTAGTAGTTGTAACACTACCAAACACCTCGGCGTTGCCCAGTTTGTTTTCGGTCTTGTCCATGACCAAACGGCGGATGCAACCGACGTATTGCTCGGTAGTCAACATCCCCCTGGCTTTACCCGGGTTGGGATGACCGCCTACGTAGAGCGGACTGTTGGTGTCGGTAGCCGAAGCGCCTGGTAGACCAATTCCAGGGTCACCAAAGACATCATCAACTCCCAAAGTGACTACATTCTTGGTCTTGGTAGCTATCACGAGATTATGTAAAAAAGTTAGTAAATTACTATTTGTAATGAGGACGTCGAAGGCATACCTTGAACGGTGTGCCATTTGCCGTCACACAAATGGTGACCGTGAGGCGGCACAAAAGTTGTTTTGATGATACCCTTGCCGTTATCCACGCTTAGTGTGATGGATCCATTTACCATCTGCAGCAACAAGAAATCTCGCCGACCGTGGACAGAAAACAAGTAACCAGAGGTACTACGCGGCTTAATCTCCATACTAACGTCGATGTCGAACCCAACTCGGAAGTTGTCCTCTGTAACCGATACACGCATTAACAACATTAACAAGATAAAAAGCGTAAGTGGGGATGTTTACGGATTTTGACATAGCCGCCATCCACTGAGAAAAAGGCGCCCACTTCTACTTTGGTGGAACAAGGTTGCACGGATTCTTGCTGCGCCAAGTCCGTGATGGGTCGGTTGTTCATTCGCAAGTCGCGTAGACAACCAACGAAGCCTGCTTCGAGCCCTCTCAAATTGCCCTTGGCGAGTTCCAGGGCGTCGTCAGATAAGCCACCCAAGAAATACGGCGGGTCCACGCTAATGGAGCGAGTGGTTCCCTGAGAAGAACCCTGGGCCACAACGTTGCCGTCCACTTGTAAAGTGCCGTTTTGCTGATCTCGGAAAAAAGTGGCTGTGTGCCACTTCCCATCCACAAAGCTTTCGTTGCTTTCAAGGATTGCTGGGCCTGAACCGCAGTTGAAACCATACCGGAGCTAAGAAAACAGAATCGCAGTTCTTAGTCTCGTATGTCTTAGAAACGACCCAGTGACACTTACTTTGCCATCTTTCATATACAAAGCAATGAAGTCGATGTGTTTGGTATCAGACATGTAAAAGAGGACACCGTCCTCGGCGGATGTTTGGAACTGTACAGAAAACTCGGATCTGGATTTGTACTTGCCAGGCAAGGCACTGAATTCGAGACGACTTCCCTTGCTGTTGCCTACAAAAGAGTCGTGTTGGAACTAAATGAGTTCAAGAATTTTGTTAACACCATACCAAAGCGAGTTCCGCTAAACTCGTTGATATCGCGGTCGCCCGCAGGTCGCAAGGGTAATCTGCACTGTCCTTCGGGAACTGGGACTATCGTAGTAGGTTCTGTCGTAGTGGTCGTGGTCGTGGTCGTGGTGGGTGGTTCTTCTTCATCAACATCGGAGTAACTCTCAGGTTCCTTGGTTTCTTCCTCCTGGTCCGTTTCGCTGACGTCAATATCAGGAGCTAAGTTTTTGAATATTGTAAAGTTAAGATACTCTAGTCTACATGGTAGCGATATATTTACCTTCTACTGACGGTTCGGTTGTAGTAGTGAACACAGTAGTAGTGGGTGAAACGGTTGTGGTGGGCTGTTCGGGTATTATTTCGTTCTCTTGTACAGACGGGACAGTAGGTACTATACAAATCGTTGGATATTAATACGACAACTATTTAAAAAAAATAAATCCTCACTTGGTAGCGGGAGTTTAGGCATGACTAAGGTATCACTAGAAGGACATCGGCCCAACGTGACACCAGACTTTTCGACTGCCGAAGCAAAGTCAATAACCTTGCCGTTAATAGTGGCGTCGCCCAAACACCCAACGAAAGGTATATCCACTGCTGCTGCCCCGTTAGCCAGATTAAAGCTTTCTGGCAGACCTCCGAAATAGATGGGCCAGGCCGGAATAACCAACGGTGTGCGTTCGGTGGCTTGGGTACTAAAGGAAAAGGTACCTCAGCGGTTACGTAAACTCCTTCCATTCGCCCATTAGCTTACGTGAAAACATCGAAATCGTCGATGTCCAAGCGAAGTTCACCTCCGTCCACAGTCGCAGTGACGACGTGCCACACCCCGTCATTGTATTTGGTTTGACCTGTGCTCAGCTCCGTATTGGAGGGTCCCGTTCGCATGACAAGTCCGCCTTCAACCAAGGCCAAAGATATGCGATGGTTTTGATCTTCGGATGACATGTAGAAGATCAACCCGTTGTTGTCTTTGGTCCTGAATTTGAAGTTGACTTGTGCGAAGGACTCGATGCTCAACCCAGGTAGGGCAGCGTAGCCCGCTGCGTTTTCGACGAATCCAATGCTAGTGGCCACCTAAATCTCCAACTCTTTAATCACACTAACCCTGTAACTGTTGGCTGACCTTGGTAGGGCAACCGGCAACCGCTCCCAGGGCTTCTATGTTCTGGCTCAAATCTACAGGCGTCCCCGTAATGGCTACGCGGTCAATACAGCCATCAAACCCGATTGAAGTGACGGTACCGTAACCGTGGTCGCCTGGGTAACCGCCAATGAACATGACGTCACCTACTGTGAGCTCTTCATCAGAACTCAGGCTCTTTGCTGATGCCAATTGCACTTGGTCCACCTATAGATTGTTTAAAAAAAAATAGACAAAATAGAAAATCAATTTTGCTGGGGATATTCAGTAGCTTACAATGAGGACTCCGTCACGTCTATCTCGAGCTGCTACGATTGTGTGCCATTCTCCATCATTGTAGGCTGTAGGTGAAGACATGGCAACTACGCCGCCACCCAAATCGTACTAGAAACCAGGAATGGGTTGCATGTATCGAGGATGCATTTTTGGGGTCTTTACCTGATACAACACGCGTCCACCCCGTAGCTCAACCGACATGAATTCCTTGTCCTTGCCGACTAAGAAGATCAGACCGTCTTCAGCCACAGTTCGGAAACCAATCTGGATGTCCAATCGATCCCGGAATTTGTGCGAACGACGGTCGACAATAGTATAGCCTTCGCCGTCAAACCGAAGACCAGTGCTCTGTTGCAAGTTCTTCAATTTATCCCTAAAAATAACGAAATAATTGAAAGTTTTCTATTATGAACTATGAAAGCTTTACGTACCTTTCTTCGGCTCCGTAGACGTTTTCGGCGTCGACAAAATTCCAGAGGCCAATTGGTACTTCAGCCACCACTAGGTCTTCAATTGTGCCTTCGAAGGAGGGAAATTTCACGGCTTGTTGAATACGGGCCGAGGAAGGATAACCTCCAACATACATCTTGGAGAGTTGCTGATCCAAGTTGAGGATTGAGGCAGTACCCGGCAAAACTGCCTCGTTCTCAAAAGGCATCGCTGCACCGGAAGAATCTTCAGAAATCACTTTCAACTTGACGGATTTTCCATTACTAGACAAAATCAATTATTTTAATTTTTTTATTATTAGAAAGTCATTTTTTGTTTTATTAGAAATTAAAATCAATTATTAGAATTACCGTTGAAGGGCAGCTTGGTACCAAGTATCATCAGCTACGTAGCGTTTGTTAACAACAGAGTGCGGTCCGGAACCCAAGTCGGCAGTCAGAGTCAAGTATCCATTATGGATTTCCAACGCCATGAAATCATCCTTAAAGTCAATATATCAAATTTAATAAATGTTACAGAAAAAGGAGAAAAGTTAGAACACGAACCGTTAAAGTCCTTCTCATTTTCTTGCTAGTGCCGATTTCATTACCCAAATAGAATAAGAAACCATTCTGCTCTTTAGTACGGAAATAGAACGAGAAATCCAACGCCGTGGCCGCGCGACTCAAACCGTCCGGGTTCACTAACTGCAAGGTGGTGTTCGGATAGAAAGTCATGCCCACCTTGACACTGCAAGTATTGCAAAATTCATGTAGATTTTTCTTTTCTACTACGAAACGAAAGCTTAAGTTACCGATTGGCTTGATCTCGAGCGAGGGCTACTTTGCGTTTCAATTCGGCAATCTTTTCGCCTACATCCACTCCCAAGTCCCGCAAAAACGTTTGTTTTTCAAACAATTTACCCATCAGGTTTCTCATATCCGGAGTGACAGCCATTACTCGATCTACTGTGGGAAAACAAAAATGGAATTCAAAACGCCTAGTTTCTCCAAATATTTGATCATATTACCTTCTTTCTGAGCAAACTGCGTAGCTTTGTTGGTCGCGTCGATATCGCGTGACAATTGACGCGCTTTGTCTTGCTTAGATGGCAACTGTTTATAAATTCCGTCAATGATTTGCAAAGAACCAGCTGCTTGGCTTTGCGCGGCATTGCTGTCTTCCACAGCTTGGCGGGCGGAATCTCGCAGTTTAGATTGTGGAAGTTTTTGCAGTACACTAGGAATAAACAAAAAAAAAGATACCATTTCAATGCACATGACCACTTTTACATGGATTATTTCCTTACTCATTAATATACTTTAGTCCTTCCACTGTTTCTTGGTTCATTTTCTCGATTTGCTGGACGGTATTACGCGCGGCTTGCAAACGCGGAGCCAAATTGAACTGCGCCTTGTTCAAAGCCTCTTGAGCCGCAATTAACAAAGCTGTCGATCTTTCCCTGGAGGCACCAGCTCGTTCGCCAACGCCGTCAGACTAGCACATTTCTTTAGGTACAGAAACTACTGAAGTTATAAAAAAAAAAAAGTACCATGGTGGTAGCATTATCGGCAGCAGCTTTAGCTTCTATAGCGGCCTGCAGTGCTTCGTCAATAGCCGCTACGATATTCTTGTACGAGTTGGCTGCGGCTAATGCATTTTCAGATGTCTGACGAGTATCGGCCAAGAGTTTGTCCAAATCCCCAGCCTAAACAAAGAAAAATGTTATTAAATTCTAATGCAAATAAATACACAAACATTTAATAGTAATCTAAATATAATAATATGATTTAAATATAAATATAATATTGAGACTTACTTGGTTAATTAGTAAATTGGCATACTCTTGAGCTTCGTGCACGGGTAATCGCACGACCGAGAGGTCTTCTTCTTTTCGAATAATGTTACTTTCCAACGTTTCCTTCACGCTACGCAAGCGTTCCACTTCTAAATCTGCATCAGTTTAAAGAACCCAATTAGTATACATTCAACAGCACACAATCGCTTTTACTGAATATACAAACTTACTTAATTCATCATAGATCCTTTGAGCTTCTTCCAACAGTGTCTTGGCTTCGTCTACTAAATCCCAGGTTTGCTTCGCAGTTGCCAGCACAGTAGCATTGCGAGCTTTGATATCAGAAACAGCTGCCAAGGAAGGGGAATTGCGATTCTTGCTTGTCAGGGCCAAGGCTTGATTGGACTTATCTTGAGCGGCACGGCTGTTATCGCGTAAATCTGCCAAACGCAGGATCAAATCGAGGATCTTGTCTTTGAGCTTGGACACCGTATTCGCACTGTCGCGAACAGGGACAGTAACGTCTCGCATGCGATCCAACAAAGCAATAGCTTCCGACAATTCTCCGCCAGCTAAACCTTTACGCTGCTCAAAGTTACGCGTGCGGATTTCTTGCAACACATTCTGAGCCTCGTTTAAAGCTTGGTCAATCTGAGGCCCTGCGCCAGCCTCCAAACCCGCTGCCAATTTGGAAATCTCGTCTATGACTGCACGACTTTTCTGAACGGTATCAGCGATCAGCTTTTCCATGTCGAGTGCTTCCAAACGCACTTGATTACCAGTTTGAGTGTTTTCTTTCGCCGTTTGCTGTGTGTCACTTAACCGTGATTTCAAGTTGCGTCCCTTAGTTTCCAGATCTTCAACGCTCTGAGCCAATGAAGTTAGTTCCACATTAGAGGGATTGAGCAAATCTACAGAACCTCGCATGTCTTCGACAGATTGGTTCAAGGTCGCCAACTTTTGCCTCGTAAAGAAACTTAAGGCTACAGTCTGTTGGTAAAATCAAATAATAATGATTGGAAAAATTGCTAAGGTTCGTAAGACTCAATTCTTCATCGCCTACTCAAAGATTCGATATTTAAGACGATTTAACTTTACCTCGAACTCGAAACGGACAGGATCGATGGTATTGCGCATGTGGTCCGTCACATCCAGTAGGTTGTGAATACAAGAATCGCAATTCTCGCAGCCTTGGTCTTCCACCAGAACCCATCGATAAGGACAGGACTGGCACTTGTCACCAATAACTCCCGGTAAGCACTCGCATTGTCCAGTTTGAGGATTGCAGCCCACGCCCACCGAGTAGTCCGTGTTGCAGTTACACGCTTTAAAGAATAACGTCAACGCATTTCTTTAGAAAGGAAGGGTCAACTTACACACGCAGCCTTCTGGAGTGTAGTTCCAGTAACCGGAAGTACAACGATCGCAGTTTCTTCCAGTAACTCCAGGTTTGCATCGACATTGACCGGTCCCATCGTCACACTGTGAGGTCTCCGACGCTACACCGCAATTGCAGGCCCTGCAACCCTAGAATGCCAGTTTTTAGTATCAAAGCTAGGATTGTTTCATTTTTCGGGGACTGTACTTGGCAGGTGGCAAATCCATAGTGATCTAACTCGCAACGGTCACACTTATCCCCAACGACATTGACTTTACATATGCAATCGCCAGTGAAACTGTTGCATTCACTCACACCACACTGATCACAATCGCAATCTGGAAACAGATTTAAAAATTATGGAGTTTTTTTTATCACACAGTATTCAAGTGGTGTGTAGTCTATAGCAGTGGTCCCCAACCACCGGGCCGCGGTGGTTGAGTAAGTGGATTGCACCTGTATAGGCCACATACTGAACACCCCCCATCTCACCCTACCCCCCACCGGTCCGCAGAACAATTTCTCCTTAGAAACCGGTCCGCGGTACCGAAAAGGTTGGGGATCACTTGTCTAAAGGTATTGGGATACAAAGCAATATTGGGATACAAACCAATACTTCGTCCCAAACCCAAGACTACATTCAGAATACAGGCAGAATACCGAGAAAGAACACATTGTCACTTACGTTGACAATCCTTGAGACCGACAGCATCCCCGAAAAATCCTGGCGCACATAAGCTGCAAGCTGGCCCACCGGTGTCGCTCAGACATTTCAAGCAAATACCCGTCACAGTATCGCAAGACGTTGGGTCCGTTGGATCGATGTTTCCTGAGCAGTTGCAAGGTTTGCAGTAGTCACCGGCAATCTCAGGCTCGCCGTAATACCCAGGAGCGCAAGATTCGCAGTACAGACCAGTGTACCCTTGTTGGCACACACAAGAGAGGGGTTGACCATCAGGAGTCATTTCACACGAGTCCGCAAAACTAAGAAATACAGTGAAATCCATGAAATTTTGTTAAAAAAACGCTGTTACATACTTGTTGGATGGGGTTGGTAAGGGACACGCACAAATCAGGCAGTCGTTTGGCGTACCCTGAGTTGCGATACCATGGTAACCCGATTCGCATTTTTCGCAATAATCGCCCAAAGTATTGTGTTTGCAATTCTACAAAAAATCATCCGCAAGTTAATTAAAAATAAATAAAATAGAAACGAGACAAAGAAATTACATGGCATTTGCCGGTATGAACATCACAAGTGTCAGCATGTCCATGGCACTGGCAAGGTACGCAAAATCCTCCGAACGGTCCGGTGGGAACCCTATAGTACCCTGGTGCGCATTCCTCGCAAGACAACCCGACATAATTGGGAGGACATTGGCACTGTTCGACAGAGGAAACCAACTCCGCGTCATAGGTTTCAGGATCCTTCCCTGCGATATCCAGAGTGACGTTCGAAAGACGTGCTTCGCGAGTGGGATCGGCATAGGAACCACGGATGTAAATACCCTTGAGATCCTTCAACAAGACCATGATGTTTTCCCTGGACGCAGGTAAACCAGAAGACAAGACGAAACTTCGTTCCGTTATTTCTACGCTCAGCGACAACGGAATCAAAGCTGCCGGCTGTTCCAACGCAAAGTGGAACAGTGTTACATCTCCGCCGATGAGAATTACATCCGGAGCAGATACGGCGTAGCTGACCAAGCCTTCGGTGTAGACCATAATGTAACTCAGCTGTCCACCGTACGAATGTAAACGGTTTCCAAGGTACGAGGATGGCGCCGAAAAGTAGAATACGCCATCTTCAGGGATTACGTCAGCTAGCACAGCCCTTACAGTTTGTTCAAGAGAATCCATCTGCACTTCAACATTACGACGAGACGCAGTTGAGCCAATAACAAAAGCAGCTGAAGACCAGTCTTGCATGTCCGATATCTGAACATCGTTCAATAACACGAAGTGGATCACATGGATGGCCAAATTTCGTAAACAAATAAATTAGTACTTACATCGCTTCGGAACACGTACGAAGAGGAACAGTGGGAGGCTTTCCCGAAACAAAAGCATTTGCTGCAGCCTTTGGGATTGACTTCTTGCAAATTGAAAGTGCCCTGCTTGCAAATGTCACAAGCGTGTCCGTTGACGTTGTCTTTACAGAAACATTGGGCTGTTTCTTGATTGCAAATATCTGCTGTAGTACCCCGTACATCGCAGTCGCACAACTGACAGTATGGGAAAGCCCAGTAGCCTGCAGTGCAGCGTTCGCACATACGACCTACCACATTGGGCTTGCACCTAAATGAAAATGGTTACGTTAATTTTCTACGCTTTTTAAGGATCGAATTTTAGGATAAACTTACGGACAGAGTCCAGTTAAAGAGTCACATTGAAGGTTTTCTTGGTAGACTCCCAATCGGTTGCAGTTACATTCTTCACAACCAATGATGGGATCGTAGCCATACGTGTTAGTGTCGCACTGGTCACAGCGTGGTCCAGTAACACGAGGAGGGCATATGCAGGATCCTATTTAACGAAGCATTGTAAAATTATCTGGGTCAAATAAGTACTAATAATGTACCAGTTAAAGGATCACACAGAGCGGTAGATGGACAGTCACAAGGTTTGCAGTTAGGGAAACCAAAATGGCCAGTACGACAGCGAGTACACTGACGTCCAATAACGTTGGCTTTGCAGGGACATTGACCGCCAAATTTCTCGCATTCAAAGCTCAGCGAGCCTTGGAAGTCGCACTGGCAAGCTAAAGCCCCATTGTTATATTCAGTTGTAATAGTAAAGATGGAATCGCGGCAGAAATCCGAGACATTATCAGTGCCAGAGAAGAACAGATTCTTGCTGCACTCGGCGATGAATTCACGGGTTAAATCTACCGGAGATTCCTCTAACAAAGCCGGAGTGTACTCGTCCGCGGGTACTACGTAGACGTAATCAAGCCATACAGCTTTGTGATTCGGTTCCTTTGTTTGGAGTGAAAAAATGAAAAGAAGATTACACTCCAATGGAACAAGGCCTTAAGAAAAGTTATACCTTGAGCGTTAGCACAAAGTTCTCTGTAAGTGGGAAGTTCTGATTCCCGTTCGCTTGCTTAATGACTGCACGGCAGCCAGAGCTAGAGGGACAAGGAAACACGGGTAGTTTGGCTTCGTAAAACTGACCGTTTTGAAGCAAGACGTCCAAGTCGAATTCTACAGAGGCAATGCATGTTTTTTTGTTACTTGTTTAAATGTGTGGTTAAGTATTATACCTGGGTAGTTGGGCTGATAGAAATGAACGATAAACACGTAATAACCGGGTTGGCTAACTTTGCCCGCTACATCTACCATGGCGTCTTTATGGTCCAAATACACTAAACTGCTCGAGCCGTCGTACATGTCTGATGGTAAATCAGTGGCGACTTGGTCTTCATTGCCTATTTCGAACTCGACTTTGGTAGAATCGGGAGCTAGGGGAAAAGTTCCTTGGACGCATCGCCCATTTTTGCGAACGCAAACTGGGCGTGGTTTGATGTGACCCAAGGACCAATTCTCCAACGGAATAGCGACGACTGAGTCCACAATTGCCGATGGGTCTTCTCCCTATGATTTGAAATTCGTGTTGAAAAGCTTCTCTTTATAAAAAAAAGAAGAATCTAAAACTTTAAGTCACTTTAACAACGATGCTAATGAAATTGGTGTCCAAGTTGAAAGCTGACACTCGTCCTTCTGCGTCTGTGACGGCTTGGCGACACAAGAAACCGTAGCTGCATTCGTAAAGCAAAGCTTGGCCAGTGCTCTGGTCTGATAATCCAATCGAATTTAAATTATATACTCATTGACTGAACTCAATCGTGTATATTTACCGCTCTGCGTGCTCATTTCAAGGAACACGTTGGACTTCTGACCGGCTGGAGGCGTGAAATATACCAACACTAAGACGTACTTCCCAGGTCGTGCTACCCGCATATCCAAATGCAGTTCCGACTGATCTTCGTTGAGAATCGCTCCACGGCTTGTTCCCAGTTCATGCAATGTCTGCAAAGTAAACCAATTATGACTCTGAATGCGTAGTACAGACGAACTTTGACTACCTGACGATCTTCGAACAAGTTCAAAGCCTTTCGCTCAGTGCCCTCGGCACGATATCCACCTTCGCCGCGCACGGCATCGTAGTGCGTAATGTTAGGGTACGAGTAATGTACACATGATCCCGTGGAAGCTTCGCCAATAGGGCACGGATTATGGATATGTTCTTGGAGTACCGTAGCTTCATAGTATGCGGCTGGAAGTAACACGAAGTAATCCAACAGGAGATTCTTTTCTGAAGATATCGACACGGTCCACGTTCCTGGATTCAAAACAAAGGGCGATGGAATATTGCCCGTAGGGCCTGAAACAGTCACAAGGCGAGGTTCTTTGCTAGGTTCTAGTCGGGCAATATAACTCTGCTGTGCATCATTCGGGTTATCCGGCGTGATGGTAATCTTGGCAGAAATAGCTTCATCGTTGCGGTTTACGTAGCGAAGAATGAACCGATAGAGCGAAGGTTTGTCCACATTGATATCGTGCAAGATTTCATTCTAAGATTTACCCCGTTATTAATGTTCTTTACAAACGAGCCTTTATTTACCTGTATCTGCGAGAAAACGGCATATCCTTTCCAAGAATAACCGGGAAACTGGCTGTTGTCATAGCCAAAGCGGACAGGGGACTTTGAAGGAGTGTACCCGTCTTCCGCTTCGTACTGGAATTGGTAGAGCGTGGGGTAGTAATAGGTTTGCAAGGGCTCGCTGCAAGTGCGACCAGTGACCTGAGCACGGCAGACGCATTGACCACTGAATTTGTCGCAAAATGGACTAATGGCACCACCCACGTTACATCCACAAGCTGAATCATATGCAGAAAAATAATGTAGGAATGGGAACTTTCTTATATTTTCAAATCCCAAGACTTACCCATGCAGCCGAAAACACTTTCTTCTTGCAGGTTGAAACTGCCGTCACTGCACTCGCTACAACGGCGTCCAACAACGGAAGGTTTGCACGCACACTGTCCGGAGCCGCTATCGCATACTCGGATTCCACCCATGGTTCCAGCGGTGAAGCAGTCGCAGTCTGCAAGAAATAGTTAGTAAATAACTTGCATGACTAGCCGAGTATAAATTATCCCAGCAATGAAGAATTAGTTTGAAATGTACCTTCGCAGCCATCAGAATTAGAAGGTAGCAAATTCCAATACAAGGGTTTGCACGTATCGCAAATACGACCTTCTACCCGATCTTTGCATTGACACAATTCGCCTTTGGGCACGGATCCGCACCCAGCGAAAGCGGCTACCACACCAGCTGGATTACAGTTGCACTCTGCGAATGTATCTCATGAGCAACAGGTACTTTGAAGTTTAAACATGGAATTTACCTTCGCAAATAGGGAAGTTGTAAAATCCTTCCAGACATCGATCGCACCGTACGCTGTCGAAATTGCTCTTGCATTGGCATTTACCGTCGTCATCGCAAGTCACTCCCAAGGATCCAGACTGATCGCAATTGCAAGCTACAAAGGGCAAAATAGATCAATAATAAGAGGGATAATTATAAAGAAGTGATTTTTACCCAAGCACTCGGGGAACTTGTAAAATCCAGGACTGCACTGGTCACAAGAGCGACCAGAAAAGTTGGGCAAGCAAGGGCATTTGCCATTCGGTGTACACACCGCTGATGCGCTGCCTACGACGCTACAGTTGCAAGGTCGGCAGTCGGGATACCCGTAGTATCCAGCTAAGCAGCGATCACAACGAAGTCCATCATACCCTTCTTTGCAGATACACTTGCCGATTTCTTTGTCGCAAATGTCTTTGACCGTTCCTCTTGGATCGCATTTGCAGTCTAGGGTCAACAAATAGATTTTGATTCAGAAAATAGAAAACAACGTTTGATATTCAGTAACAGACATTCGCAATTAGGGTAGCTGAAGTATCCATTTTCGCACTGGTTGCAGCTCCGCGTGCCGAAGTTGTGTCCACATTCACACTGGCCAGTTTCAAGATCGCAAACATCGGACTGCGAGCCCGGTCGCTCGCATTCACAAGCTATAGAAACAAGTGCATATTTTAAATGATCGAAGAAAGGAAACTAATCATATTTAATCATGAATCTTTAAATATTAAAAAGTGCTTAAATAAACTTACGAATGCAAGCTGGGAAGTTATAAAAGCCTTCAGCGCAGCGATCGCAGTTTTTACCCCCATAGTTTGGTTTGCAGGGACATTGACCTCCCCCTACTTCGCAAATGGCTCCTCGGGTTCCATTTATGTGACAGTCGCAGACTTTACAGTCAGGGTAGCCGTAGTACCCGAAACTGCAGCTATCACAATCAGGAGATTGGTATTGGGGTCGGCATTCGCACTGGCCGGTTCCTTCTGCGCAGTTTCCGGTCGAATAGAATACGTCACACTGGCAAGCTGCATCGAACCAGTATTTTGAAATCTTTATGTCGTCGTGTAAAAAGGAAATGGGTACTTACATTGACAGACATCGGTCTCATTTAAAGCCCTGTCAAACGGTCTGTAAAATCTGGGCTTGCATCGATGGCAATTGATGCCCTCCGTGTTATGACGACAGTTTTGACAAACGCCACCCCCTTCATACATATTGTTGACATCAAGGGATAAACCTTGACGATCCACCTCTGGGTCGTATAGACATTCCTCGGAATGCCCATGGCAGTTACAAGCTATTAATTATAACGCAACAATTTTAAAGAAATGAAAGGGAAGACAAGAGTTCTACGGAATCTAAACAGTGTCAGCCTTACCTTCGCAGACAAAGGGATCCGAAGATTTGGACTGCCTCCATGCTTTCTGGACGAATCCCGGACAGCAGGTCTGACATTGGGCCCCGCACGTGTTGTGGACACAGCGACAGAGCAGCTTGTACGCGTCTTCCGGATCAGTAATATCGCAAGAATCGGCATGGCCATTACATACGCAACGCCCCCCAATACTGATGTCACGAATGGAGTAAAAGAACTAAAAGCCCAAACGGACGTGAAAACTAAGTGTTGCAACACTTTAGCGACTTACGCGACGTGTTAATGTAGGATCGTTCCTCGCGATGTTCATTAAATGTCCTAGCAATGTCTTAGCCCGTAAGAGTCTCATACGAATGTTGGTGGCTTTAGTCCACTCTTGCAAAACGCTCGAGTTGAAAAAAGTGTTGGATGAAGGCCGGTTATTTAGCAACGACACCACAATTTCACCATCTTCCAGAGGAACTACTTTAGAGAATTGTGTGTCGCAAACCACCGAGTTATCTTGAGTGATGGGCTGCAATGTTTCGGGTCCAAATAAATCAGCACAATCGCTAAAAATAAAAGCGGGTTAATTTCTTAAGGCCATGACCTTAATGGCTAAAGTTTGCACCTTGGAGTGTCGGCGAAATATTGCCAAGGTTTGTAGGTTTGGCCGTCGTCGGTGGATCTTTCCAGTACCCAGACACCCGGACGAGGCGAATTGCCCATTTTGATGAACACGTACGCAACATGGAACTCCTGTACCAATTAACATCAAATCTTATGACAAACAGAAAAGCAAAAGTGAAAAGAAGGAGAAAATGAAGAGGCAAGGGAGCCAAGGAAAGGGAACGCGATAACAGATGTGGAAGAAGTAAAAGGGCAACAGAGTGCATCAGGACAGGCACATTTCATTAACCGAGGAAACCGGAGCCTTGTACAGTATTTGTGTATATACGGATGGATGGAGGGAGACCAGAGTCGAAGGGACGCTCGGCAAAAAGTTTATTTGAAGGTTCCCTTCCTTAAAATTCCCTTCTGGTAAACAGTTGCACCAAAAGGGCGTATTTCTAGGTCTGTATATAGCGATAAGAGAGCGGAGACGGTCCATATCAACGGCGGATGATGACTTTTGACTTGGAACGGACACCAGCAACAGCATCCGCTCATTAACCGTATTTAAGCTTTAAAAATAAAAGATAAAATAAAAACTAGCTCAGCAACAGATATTGACGTAAACCCGAATTCGGAATTAGTGCTTAAATTTAGGGTAGCTTACATCCTTTACTTTCGAGTCAAAACGATTTGATGGGGTGGAAATGGCTTTTAAAGTTAAAACTGCCCTTTTTGCCCTTTTCCGTTTTACTGCCTTGAAGGAGAAATAGATGATGACCACATGTTTTCTGCCTTTCATCCTCATCTTTAGCCCCAGTTTCCTCCTATCCGTTGCATCTCTCCATTCAACGCACCCAGGGGCTTCAAATGACAAATTCCCAAGCGTAAAAACTTACAAAGACGAAGCCCGTGTGACCTTTTCTTGTCATTGTCAATCTTGTTTCAGATTGAATCCCCAATTTGAACGGGTATCTTGAAGAGAGCATGCTGACATCTTTTTCCTTTTTATTACCTGGCCTAAATCGATGGTAAGATTGACTTCGGAGTATTTCAAGCCTCGCGACATGGGGGGGCTTTGCCACCATAGTTCTGTACCGTCGATGGCGTTTTCTGGGGGATGTCGACGTATTGGGTCGTTAGGGTCGCAATAATCACAAACCTGAAAATAGGATTGGGATTAGAATAGTTTGTACACAATGAAGTTTGAATGAGTCATTGTAAAGGAGAAGGTTTATCGAAGTTGGAAGTTTCGTTCAGCATTTTTACTTGTCCTTGGATGAGATAGTTGCTAATTTCCAGATTATTGGTGCCTCCCACTAATTTGCAATAGAGTTCAGGTCCAGCTACATCTTCGCCACACGTGGAAGACGCAGTTATTCGTCTTCCGGTAGCTAAATTAAAATACGGTGGCGTTAATTCTTCACTTGTCACGCACCAAATCCATAAACTGATAAGTGCTATAGCTCGAGGGGCATGTGAAGTCCCCATCTTGCTGGTTACTGCTTCACTGCCTTAACACAGACTGACGAGAGACTTGACGGACACGATAGCTAATTTGCTTCTTCCTTGTGCTCTTTTCTTAAAACTTTTGCATACACGCACCATCTCGCCAACCCCGCTCATGTCATCCCAATAATAATAATAACAACAGAAAAACTAATATTTGAAGAATTATTTATTTGAATCGTAATTTGGTATCTTAACGATCAATGTAAACTATTTTTCAAATTTGCTTGGCGCTCTTCGTAAGCTACTTACGTAAGCTACGATTGGTATAAACCAAAAGTCAGTGTTGTTGCTGTTCAAACCTTAAATTAATCATTCAAGCGCACCTTGCATTTACCCCGATACTTTAGTTCGGGGTGACTCGATCAACACGAAAAATATGGTGAAAAACAAAACAAACTAAAAGCGAACTTTGTACATGTCCAACTGTTTATTGAGAAGTGTTCTAAACGCCACACCACCAACAGTCACAGCAAAAATGTTGGAAAGTTAAGAAACTTGTATTTAATTTTTCCTGAAAAATATGATGTTAAAATTTGTAAGAGAACAGATGCATCCTGTTACCAAAATAAATTAACGTTTAACGAGAGTTGCCAATTAAGCCCCTGTTGGCGATAACTTTGCTTGCAGTTGGCGGGTTCTTTTTCGGGAGAGTTTGGAACCGAGTCGAGCAAATGCGACACCGCGGATTTCGAAATCCCACTAGTCAGTTCATCGTTTCACCGCTGTTTTACGATTGGCAACCCCGCATCGGCTTGCGGCTCTGCTGTTCCCCTCCAAAGTGCGGCTCATAAGGGAGCCTGTGTGAAGGGCTGAGAACAAGCTGCTTCTTCACAACGTGAAAGTGGTGTAGCGGACAAAGCCGAAAGGCACATCATTAGCTGTGCCAGTCTATGACTGGGACAGCTTATAGTATCGTACCGACTTTAGTCCGTGCTTGGGAGGGTGGGATGGTGAGCCTAGCTCTGTTCTCGCCATAAGGGGCTATAGAATTTTGGGGTGGTACCTGGGGGAGGGAGATAAGCGAATTTTACCGCCGGGCAAGAGAAGTAGCTCGGCGAAATCTGTCAGAAGAAAACTGGCCCACAACACTCGCTAGTTTATCTCGTCTACGTGGTGATCAAGATTCGTTGGGTATACGTTGTTAGCTGTGGCAGTCTATGACTGGTTTTTTTAGCTGTGACAACAGCTTAATATATCGTCCAGACTTTATTAGCTGTGACAACAGCTTAATATATCGTCCAGACTTTAGCCTTGCCAGTGGGAGGGTGGGTTGCTGAGCTTGGCTCGGGTTTTTCCCATAAGGGCTGTGTTATTTTGGGGTGGGTTTGGTGGGTGGGAGATAAGGACATATTGCCATCGGCCAGGTCGTTCGTGCTCCTTTCATGAGATTCTCAGAAGTGGGCAAATTGGATCACAAAACGGGTTAGAACGTACCAGCACGTGATAGTTTTTGGGCTTGTGACGTCACGTCTGTAGGATCAATAGGACAGGGTAGCAGATCAACGTTGGTAAACGTTTGTTATTAGCTGTGACAAAAGCTTACTATATCGTGCAGAGTTTGAATTTTGAGGACTCATAGGTAAAAATAAGATCAATTGCTAAAATTGTATTCTGTTTTTATTGGTAGCTTTCTATGCTGATATTTCTTATGTCAGCACTTACGTTAGTTTTGTGAACTGATTTCTTATTATGTCAGCACTTACGTTAGTTTTGTGGACTGATTTCTTCTTATCTTATATCTAACGGGTAGACATTTTTCCTGTTTGGACGATTGATTTCTTGCTTGGATATTTGGAAAAATTCTTGTTTTTTGTTTTCTCCGATCCGGCAGTCTCCTGCTCTAATTTTTGTGACTGCAATGTTAATTAGACTTGTTTCTTGTTTTGTACTGTTTGCAGTACTGAACTGAACGAACTGAACTCATTGTTTGCATTGTCATTAGACGATTCTTCCCCGTATGGTAACTGGATAATTTCTGAATCATTATTCCGGCTTGAATTTTTTGGAGTATCAGGTAATATTCAATGAATAACAATTTTATATGTTTCAGCACTTCCTGTTACCTTCGTGAGCTGATTACTTTTATATTATGTACTGTACTGTTTGCAGTGCCTTTGCGAACTGAACTCATTGTTTGCATTGTCATTAGACGATTCTTTCCCGTATGATAAGTGGATAATTTCTGAATAATTATTCCGGCTGGTTATCTTTTGTAATTTTTAGGAGTATCAGGTAATGTTCAATGAATAACAGTTTCATATGTTTCAGCACTTCCTGTTACCTTCGTGAGCTGATTACTTCTATTTTATGTACTAGAAGTTTTGGAATTCGTACGATTTATTTGTTGGAGATTTGGATAATTGCTGGATTCCGTTGTTTATTGAGATTGTTGGATTTTTCACGATTGATAGGTAATTCGTGGTTGAAAATATTTATTTACATTTCACTATACGGTTGCTTTCTTTTACACAGTTAATTAATAATACATCTGCTCGTTTTTTCTGGTATTAAAGCATGAGGTTGATCTGTAGAGCGCCGTATTCGCAATTTGCGCATGTTTTTTCTGCTTCTAGTCGTGGTGCTCAGTGCACACCGATGGCTTTTGTATCTATTGCATGGAGTTATTTGGTTCCTCCTAACGAGTGGATTGAAAAAAACATGTGTGATATAATGACGATGGGAGATGAAATATACCGAACTTACGAGCACCGTGAGAGGTATTTTTTTTCTGCCGAACTACCGGGATACTTGGATTTTAAAGAATTTGGTATATTAGAGACGTTTCTGCATGGGCAAGATGCGTTTGGTTTTATATGTCCACGGGAAACTCATCCATATGCTACCACTTTGGAAGATTCCGTAAGAGCTGCACATAGCTGTGCTGGTGTGCTTTTTATTAGTTGCTCACATTGTACAAGCATTATGGAGCGCAATGGAAAATACTTTCTTTTTGATTCGCATGCACGAGATGCCTCTGGTAAACCTGATAGTATGGGTACTGCTGTCCTGCTAGAACTAGAATTCCATGAATTAATTGGGTACCTACGGAACATGTATGGTTCGGTGTTATCGCATGGTAATCCGCAGTATGACATTGTGCCAGTTTGTTGCAAAGAATTAGGAAATGCACGTCTGAATACACTTGTACAAACTGTAGGTAGGTGTAGTCGTGGTATATGCAATGAAAGGCTAACACGGGCTGTAACTATCGGTAATATAACTGCTAGCTATGCTACTAATATGTGCCTTCCTGCTGATGTTGATAAAAAGACATCAGAGAAACCGAAAAAATCGAAAATGAATAATACGAAAAATTTGAAATCAGAAAAGAACGATTGTCAAAATTCATTTTGTGGAGAAGACCTTACCATCGCGACTGAAATGAAGCAAAAGTTGAAATCTTTTCCGCTTATACATGGAAACGAAGTACCAGTAGTAATTGATTTGACTGGTTCAAATGCTAGCAAAGAAACCTATAAAAGGAATGCTGACCTTGCTTTCCCGAAAGATATTATTAACGTTAACAATAAAAAGGTACAACATCTAGATGACAGCTGTCAGCCTACATTGCTGTTAAATGTGATGACATACCACAAAGTGAATGCAGATTTGCCAAAAGAGAATAAGACAACGGTAACTACTCACGATTCAGCATTTAGTTATTACAGTAAGCACGCTCCTAAGAATATAAAGTGTGAAGGAAATGAAGACTTACAGATCAGTAAGGCCAAGACTATTGAGGAGAGACTTAGTGGCAGTGAAACGTCACAGAAGAATGAAAATACTTGTGGGAATTGCCTGCGAACATTTTCTACGCGCCGTGGATTAAATCGACATTCCTCGTTTTGCAAACTAACACATTTTTCGCCTAAGTCAGGATTTGACAGACAAATCGGAGTTGTTCATGTGGATAAGGAAAGTACAGCACCATGCGCTAATGTAAGAAATAAGAATACTGCAACTTTAGTGTATGATCTTCCGAGTAACATTTTAGAAATTAGTGAACAGGAGCGAAAAGAATTTGTATGTGAGAACTGCTATAGGATTTTTACTCGTTCTTCGAATTTACAAAGACATTTCAAAATATGTCTCCCTTTTTCTCAACAGACTACGAATATATGCTTAAAACCTGCAAATGACAGTGGGAAACATTGTCAAACAGATACTCTTTTAATCCAATAGTTCTTCACTGCAACTCTTCTCATCATGTCTTATTCTCTTTCCACCAGAAACGGCAACCATGGGAGCAGACGCTTACACCGGGGTACGTCCATGACATAACCCCTTTGCGCCAAAACCAGAGTCCATCGAAGTACACCAAAATTCCAGGCCAAAATTTTCGCTTTTTTCCTGCAGACGTCGGACAATACATACGAAGAATGTTTGTCGTTTATTGCTGGCTCCTATAGCAGAATTAAACGTTATTCGACCGCCAAGATACCCATCACCATCCAAATCCTACCGAATAGCTCACCTTCAGGTCAGACTCCACAAAAAAGAACTAAATACGATCTTATTAAGATTACCCAATCTTCGCAAATCAGCGAGACAAATCAAACGCTCAAATTTAATTATTCGCCAAGAAAACAGCAACAAGCCACACTTCAAACTTGTATAGAGTTTCCCGACACCCGTTACAAAATCATCGTTCAAATCCAAAACATTAGCGAAGAGAAGACAACGAACAAAGGGCAAACGTTCCGCGAAATAACAATTGGAGACGATACCTGTACTTCCACACTAATTACCTGGAAAAACCAAACAGTTACTATCGAAAAAAACAAAGTTTACGAAATTACCGATGTCATCTATAATCAAGATTATCAAACTTCGCCTTGACGCAGCAATCGTTCTTTACAAGAACAGAAGCCCAACTGGACATCCAGCAACCCATTTTAGACGACACAACGGAGCCCATCATACTGGAAGCCATAGCCCACTGCAACATTGGTATTTTCCAAACCTGCCTAGCCTGCAAAAAAAAAACAGAACGACAACCGACCATTCCAGATAACGATGACCCTACCATTACGTGCACAAACTGCAAAAAAATTCAACTTAGACAAACGACTCCACTAACTTTCCAAGGCACAGTCGGTTTCTTCAACGATAATAACATTATCGAAGCATCGATGACAGAAACCATACTAAAAGACTTCTGCAAACAAGAAGAAACTCTACAACTGACTCCAGACACTGCGAATGCTGTCATCGTGAAATTACTAACGACAAAAGACTTCGACTTCACGGTAGACCTAGAAAAAAAAGAAATCGTCAACGTCACCAAGAAAAAATAATATTGTTTTGTCAACATTTTTATTCTAAATAACCTAGATTTGTATTTGCATTGCATGTAATAGTGAATTCACTGTATTAGCGAAAAACTTACAAAATATATATCTACCAATAACGCAAATGTCTTCTGATATTATAATCACAGCTAATAACATTAATAAAAATCACAGCTAAAAAGCAAACCATTAAAACATGCCAATAAAAAAAAAAAAAAAAACATGCAATTTCAGTTCGTTATCGTTTCGCATTTGGTTCGCATTTTAATTCGCATTTCTGATAAATTTTGATACAACTTAATATCTATTGATAAATGCTTTGATACATATAACTTGATAACATTTCATATTTTTACTGACCATCTTTTCTCCTATCAGTCAAGTCCGTTTTCTGCTCTATATCAAATAGTTTTAGGACTTACAGAATACCATAATTAATGCCATAATAATGACATGACATCAAACAAAGCCGTTTCTTTAAAAATCAACAGTAAATAAAAATCATAGACTGGCACAGCTAAAAACCTCTACACATTTCAAAATCGACCACAACAGACCACCAACAGACGAACCCAGAACAGCCACCTACCCACGTTCACCACTACTAACATTCCGTTGTCACAGCTTATTCGGCAGTCCAACCTGTCGTCTTGTTCTATTAGTGTTCTTTTTCGTCGTGTTTTTGTGATAAATAAACACTGCTCACAACCAAGAAACATGGCTGATAGAAGCATGCAGGATGAAATGGCTAGGTATATGCTTTCTTTAATGATTAAACTTTAGTAGTGACAATGACATGCTAACACCTACCATTTGTTTTCTTTGTAGGTTTGAGGCGGAGATATCTGCTGTTGCCAATGTAAGTGCATTATTACTAATGTATTTTGTTGTATTCTAGTACGTATTCTGATGCATATCGTATATTGCGATTATGACGTTTAGGCAATGTAAGTTAACCTCCAGCTTTTTACGTAATGTGACGTATCTAAGTATATTAAGTATAAGTATCTTAGCATATTGAGCAATTTTAAGTAGTGTAGTAATACACGAACCAAATGGTAATGGTCGTGTTTTAATCTGAAGAATTCTTGTAGACTGCATCACCATCTATTCGACCAGCAATGATTCCCCCCTCTGTTACCTTAATGATGAATCGCCCTCGTGGCGTCTTACCTCCTCCGCCTCCTCCTCCAATGTTTCTCCCATCTCAACTTACCCATAGAATTGGTAAGTAGACTTTTAGCTCTTTTGTTGATAGTGGAATTGGTAGTTTTGCTTTGGTTAACTTTATTCCCTTTATATTTTACAGCTGCACCTCAGCCATTAGCAAGTACAACCGTAGCATCATCCGGTCCAGCAGTTATAAGTGCTGCACCCAAAGTTTATATCAGCAAATCTGGAAGTTCGTTTGCCATTTCTGCTGCTGCTGCTCCTACAATATCTATCCTCAAACCTCCTTCAGCTGTCCCGTCTTCCATTTCTGCCTCTCAGTCCACTGTCGCTCAAATACCTAAAGACGTCATAACGCTTCCCGACCCTACTCCGGCGACACCTGTCATTAAACCCAAACCGACCACTTCAGGATTAAGTAAGTATGCCATCCCCAACACGAAACCAAGGAAGAAGCCCAAAAAGATTGTACGAGCAGCTGGTGGTCAAGTCTGGGAAGATAACTCATTGCTTGACTGGGACCCAGGTATTACAGTCTTGCCTACATAATTCTTTTTTAACTGTACATCCGTCTTTAAATTGCTCGTGATCATTCTCTTTGACAGACGATTTTCGAATTTTTTGTGGGGATTTGGGTAACGATGTAACGGACGAAACGCTTGCCCGTGCTTTTGGTCGTTTCCCTTCATTTCAGAAGGCCAAAGTAATTCGTGACAAACGGAGCAATAAAACCAAAGGTTTTGGTTTTGTTAGTTTTAAAGATCCTCAAGATTTCATTCGTGCTATGAAAGAAATGAATGGTAAGTCTGAAAATCTTTTCTATTATATATCTTTTCCTTTTACCCCATAAATCTTAAGTCTACTACTTTACGTGTAGCTGGTCACTTGCTCTTAGTATAAATAAGACTTTTTTCATGTTGACAAATATTTTGTATTGAACACTCAAGTGGGAGGGAAAACTTACCAGTGGGAGTTACAAGCGAGCTTTAGCAACCTGTGATGTTTAGGTTTTTTTTCGTGTACTTCTATTGCTCAATTTGCTAAATCATCTGGTTTGGAGAAAAAAAAAAACTTGGAAACTTTTTTGTATGTGTACAGTCATTTTGGGTCATTACTTTCGCTTTTACCTTTTCATTTTTTTACTACATTCAACTATCAGTTAAAGCAGTGATGCTACTGGCCAAATGTCCCCCAGCCATAAGCCGCATGCAAATGGGGAAGAGTAATACGTGAGCGTTCAGGTCGTGAAGGGCGGGGAGCTGATAAACCTAAATGCTTAGGTTCCACTACCAACTCATGGAATTGACGGGAAGATTTTAAAGCATAATTTTTCGTAATGGGGGCTATTGTTGGTGTAGTAGGGACCGCTGTTAGTTCAGGCTTAAATAAGATATCGTTCTGATGTGGTCTATTAATATAAAGTACACTGTAGGGACCCCAGCCTCTCGGAATGCGTTTCCCGTCTCGCTTTCTTATTGTAGGGCTGTAATTGGCGCGGTTAGGCCAGTCTCGAATACCAAAATCAGCAGGAAGCGCGTCATTCCTAATTAAGTGCACGCCTTCTTCTGCGTCGTCTTTTTTGTTGACTATTGTGGGCACCTCCTCTATGTGACTTATATCTGACTTTTGATTGAAAGCGTGAAACCCCAAGTCGAGAGTGAAATCTGCTTCGGAAATAAATTTTGGTTCAGAATTTCTTTTCTGAAAAACGGAATGGGTGGCAGTCAAGGAGGAAGGTGGAGGCAAGGACCACAACCGAGAAAATATTATGTTTCCGGGAGCGCTCAAAAACGTTCGAGATTTTGGAGGTTTCATCTTGTTTATAACGTGCGGAGGGACTTCGTTATTGAAACTGCTACCGCTGCCGGCAATTTCCTGGCAATTGTGGACTGGAACTGACCCAGCACAGGCCGTTTTCTTGCTATCGTTGACTAATTTGTGACATTTTCGGTAGCCAGTACTCGTGGGGGAGTTGCAGTTAACATTATTAACATTCGGTCTGCCCCTGCCGTGGAATTGTTGCCAAGAATGCTGAGCTAATAGCAATGCGTTGGTGGGGACAATTAGGTCTATTGCAGCAGATGTTAGTTTTGTGTGCCTCTTGCCGGGGAGAGAAGCGACATCTCCTAGGGACCCTATGTTCTTGTAACTTTGGGCCGAGTGAGCACGATGAGGCGAACGAGCTATCTCGAATGGGAAAGAATGGGTGAAGTAGCAAGTCCCATGGTGGAGACAAAGAAGGAATAGTAGCGAGTAGATTTTACTGCGAATCGGCATAAGCTTTCGGGGAGGAGGCTGTCAGGATAACCTTTTTTTCTCTCCCTAACACTGCAATCTTGTGCCGCGTTTTCGTAGTAGAAGTGCTCCGCTGTCGTACGCCGTTTGTTTTCGGTCAGCTATTTAAAGAACAGTAGATAAAGATTTAGTTAAGCAACGTGGGCGGGATACTTTTAAAGGAAAATTTTAGTTTGTTGCTTTTTTATGACACCCTGAAAACTGGTTTAACGAACAAAATGCAGAAAGTTTGGATGAGTGCAGTTTCGTTAAGGCAATTTTGGTAAGTGCACGGGGGGAAAAAAAGAACACCAGCAAGCATACATAGTAGAAAATGTCTTGAGGGAATTTATTGGGTAATAAATAGGAATAATTTTAGCTCTGAATGTTATAAACACCAGTTCGCCACTTACCTGTTAGGTTTTAGGTAAATATGGAACAAAGGTAAGGAGTTACGTCCGTGAACTACGTGTGCTTCTCACCTGGAGCGATATAGCAATTGCGTCGAGAAACAGGTGGGACGACAAAAGACACCAGGTTTTTATACGGATTGGAAAGACCTCATCGCAGGAATGGATGCGTGTGGCGGGAGATTCTTGCAATGGACACTCGAAGAGTTTTTCTAATGCGCAGCTTGCAAGGTCCACCAAACAACTTCAGTTATACTTTTTTTTTCTCAAAAAAATAATCCTAAGTGGAATATTTCATTAGTTTCTTTTTCGGTTAGTAGCGTAAGGAAACAGCGTAATGAAAGAACTACTCATTTGGAAGGAGATTTCCATTGATGAGTGTAGTAAAGAGCTTGCTTGTTTCCTTTGACAAGAACTTGCCTTTATACTGCAGAATTTAGCCATTGGATGTTGAAAGTGTTGAATAGCCTTGTTCTCTTTCTTTACATGTAGTCAAGATGACGATTATTGTTCATGAAGTGATGCTTCGTGTGAAGCAAAATGGTTAATTATTTTTTTTTCCTTGTATTTTTCAGGACGCTATGTTGGTAGTCGGCCGATCAAATTACGCAAAAGTAGCTGGAAGAACCGAAATATAGGGGAAGTAACCAAAAAGCAGAAAGAAAAGACAGCGCTGGGTCTCCGATAAGTGGTCATTCGTTACGAAGAGACGCTAGGAACATATAATGTTTGCGAAGATATTTGGGTCATTTCGAACATGCACTGATTTTTTACTTTCTTTAGTAGGGATATTGTGAAATTGACCATAGCCTCGCAAGGCAAGAGCATCAATAAATCTTCTGTATTAAGTATAGAGGTGAAAAAAATCAGTTCAAAACTCGTTTTTATTTCATCACTACAAGAGCAATTATCACTTTGCAGTGAATTGTTCTAAAGATGAGGAAGTTGATGGTAGGTGGGAGTTGAAGCCCTGTTACTTCCTGTGATATTTGTTGCCTAGGCAGTAACGCAATAAGCGAATGAACAGGTTTGTTGCCGCTGATTTTTCTTTTTTATTTGTTTGATTACATATAGAAGATGTTAAGGTAAATTGGTAGGAAGCAAGAAAGCTAGGGTGAGGTTAACTTTGTACGAGGGCAAGAAAATTAAAATATTGCAGTCGCTCTGTCCAAATCCGCCTTTAATTTGTTCGTTGAGCACTTAAGAGCCTGACTGAATCTCGTTTCTGTTCGGTGGCGTGAAGGCGTAATGCAGGTGCCCGTCAATGTGTTCCTTGACGTCAACGTGGCTTTTAGCAAATGAAGGGTCTCTTTATGTGGAGTTCTGGCACAGAATACGGCAAGTGACAGCTTTATACAGCGTCTGCCGTTGTGATGCGTTTTTGGCAGGTCCTCCTTGTTAGTTATTTGTGTATTATATCGTCTTGGTGCCTTATTGCATGCCTTACTCAGTGGGTAACTAAAAGAGCTGGTAACTAAAAAGTAGTTATGGCAACTATTCGTTTAATAAAAAGCTGTCAGCCAATATGGATAGCAACTCTTCTCGCAAACACACGGAAAGTTGCCATACAACCCTTTCCGTGATTTTTAAACGCTGTTTCCCTTATTCCAAATATTATCGTAATTTTCTAAGAAGAGAATATGTGACTCATTGAGTGGTTGTCTCGTTCAATACTGTATAGTTTAGAGCTTGTGAAATTGCCGCACTCATGTAAATTCCCATTCTCAGAATCGGGACCACGAGATTTTGAAACTAACTTATCCCAGCTCGACAGATGGCTATAGCTGTCAGTGAGTCGTGATTTAGCGTGCTGCAAAGGCGGTAAAGGTCGTGTCGTGTTTGGAACATTCGCTAATCAAAACAAACGAGCCAAGTCCTGGAAATAGATAACCGTTCATTTAGTGCTCATAATGGGAATTTTAAGTTCGTGTTAATAGCAGTACATTATGGAAAACACTGCAACCCGTGTCCGACCTTGCCGATCCTGTGACCGATTCCGATGCTACAATAACACCTTGTTTCCTAAAAGTTCCTGAAAAAGCAGCAGTTGCGAATTGTAATGTTTGTCAGGAGGGTGTTCCTGCTGTTGTTCCTCAAGAAAAAACATTGTTAGTAGCAAATAAAGTCCCGTATGGAAGACAGCAGTCCTGTATGTCAGTTGAATCTCTCATTTCGCAAACGTCTGCGACGAACTCTTTGGGAGCTGCTGTTCTAAAGTTAGCCAATGGAATACTGGATACCTATGAGCCTGACGTCCGAAAAGTGGAAGGTCTTTTAGGCGAACTCACGTAAAGTGGTTTTCATATAGGTTTAAAAGTTACAGCTGTATAACTTAATCCCCTTCTAGGGTGAAGCAAGATACATTACTCTCGAAGATAGCGAAGCAAAACCAAAGATTCGATGACGTTAAAGAAAAGGTTGATCTATTAGAAATGGCTTCTATGACGAAACTTTACCTGACGAAACTAGGGCACATAAAGAAAGAGATGTGTGCCATACAAGAACGCGCCGTGAGAGTCAAGGTATTACTGATTATATCGAAACAAATATGCCCGTGTTTGTTTTATGTATTGAGTTCTTGTATTTATTGACTTAGAAACGAGCCATGAAGTTGCAGCAGATTAAGGAAAAAGAGGCGTTGCACAGAGAGCAGGAAAGAGAGCGAGCTCTTGAAAGAGAGCGACAAATGATTGCCAAGCCTGTGAAGAAGAAGTAAAGGACTAAAAAAGACTGAAACAGTTAAGTTTGTTGTTCTTCTAGTCTTGTGTCATGTGCCTGTATATAGCCAAGTGCCTTGCATTTCCTTCCTTAGCCTTGTATTGCCAGCCACTATGAGCAACGTGGTTTCGACCTAACGTAATTCTTTCAGAAATCGACAACACTTTGTAGTTTTTCTTGGGTTGACATTCTGTTAGTGAAGTTTTCCTTTTAGTGATTCTTGTCAAAGAGAATTACTACTCCACAGTTATTCCTAACCTCATCCGACTAGTACTTTTCCTCATTAGGCGTTCTTCTGCAGTGTAAATTTACGGCAATAAGTAATTTAATTCGGCCAGTCTCTTCTACCCTTGTTCTGATTCGGATCCTTGGTTTTTCATTTGCCGTTGTCTTTGAGTGGTAGTGTAGCGTATTCCGCTTCTATGAGACGAGAACTGGAAAGTGGCGCTGAAATACACATGTCTTCACGTCCGTGCGTTACATGGTAATTACGTCTTCGTTACATGTCTTCACGTCCGTTACTTCATGTCTTCACTTCATGTGTGTTACACGTCTTCACGTCCGTCCGTAGGTTACATGGTAAACACTGACAATTATAGGAACTGAATTCAGAAGACGAATAGAGTTGATGCAAAGAACTTTGCAGTAGTTTCCGCTCTTCTGTAACTAAACTGCCCTATATGCTGCTGCACGCCGGCAAACATGGAAATACTGTACAGTACTTCAAGGTTGACAGTTTTACAGCAGGATATGTGTTATTCTATTTGATAGGAATTTTACTTTTGAAGTGAAAAGCGCTGTTTCGCGTAGTTCGCGAAATACCCCGTAAAATGTAAAAATATCCTAGAGTTACCTTCTTTCACTGCTCTGTGTATGCAACCCCAAAGTGTCGAATCCAATATCAACTCTAAATGGAAGTCAAAACCGTGCCATAATAAGTATCATTTTTTTGTAATTCTCTTATTTTTACAATTATAAATCAAATGCTAATCCGAGTCAACACCGGTCTTGGTCTCGATGATTTTTGGTCGGTGTTGTCGTGGTGTTGGTCTCGAAGTTGCAGTGTTGGTGTCGTCTTAGTACTGAAAATTTGCGACTTGTCTCGATCTTATCTTGGTCTCGAGAAAAGTCGGTCTTGTACCATCCGTGGAAGATACTCGCTATGTGTGCTCTCTTGCGGGATCAGAAGCTGATGTCTAAATATTTTGCTTTAATTTAAGTAGCTTCATCTTCACTTATGTTAACTATAGTTAACTATTATTAAAATAATAATAGTTAACTATTATTAAAAACTATAGTTAACTATTACTAAAAAAAAAATTCTCAAAAAGAGTTTAGTGGCGAAATCAAAATAATAATCACACGCCATAGTTTGGTTTATACTAACTTGGTTTTGTTAGTGTCTTTTCGGCACAGAGTCCGGGACAGACTTGTCTTTGTATGTAGTTTGCAAATGAAACGAGATTTATGCAGACACATAAGTCAAAGAAACGCAGCGTTCTGACACAGGCTGCCAACACAAACCTTTTGCGGTGAATGTAAAAGCCTATAAAGTCTATACGGTGAACGTTTCTCGCACATGTTCAACGCACGCGAATCGACCTTGGCGGATAAAGAACCCACTGTCGAACGTGAAGCTACTTAAGTTAAAACTTTTGTCTTGCTCGCTTAACTTAAAAACTTTAAAAAAACTAAAAACTTAAAAAGTCACATCATAATATAGTGACTTTTTCTTCGCGCGATCGCTAAAGCTTACCGTCCTGCCGGGCCGGGACCCGCAACTGAGAGCCTCTGGGAAAGTTTCGGGTCGGCTTCGCAGTCGAGAGGTCATCCCCGACCGCACGAGGCGGTTCCGACTATGCGGGTAACGCTTGATGCATGGCTTAAACACTAAATAATTCATTATCGGTTAATATGCATACTTGACATAAGGGTTTTTGAGCCAGAATATAGTTCGGTCTCTTCTATAACATATTTATCTTATAGTTCGGTCTCTTCTATACCATTTTTTTTTTCATTTTGAAACCTTATTCCCCCTTAAACACGAAAAACCAGTTTACACAAAATGGAATTCTGGTCCGGACAAACACTATGGAACTCTATCTTTATCTGTTAGTACAAAATCCCTTTAAAATATTCCTGTCGCTCCGGTTTCGCCAATGAACTATAGCCTAATTCCCTCGCAAAAACAGACCACTCTATGTAGTGATAAGGCAGGCCAGCCGGTGTCACTAGTATCAAGCTAAACAAATTGCTCCACGAATTTTTAACATTACGAAACAGCATTAAAGGCCATCGTAGGTTCAGCTCCGTTTTTGTACTTGGATGGGTGGATCGATAAGCGTTAATCCATCAGAAATTACAATGAGTAACCCCCTTGGTGCTACCATCGAAGAAATGGTGCGTGAGCATAAAGTCATGATATTTTCGAAAACTCAGTGCCCGTACTGTACAATGGCCAAGAAAGTAAGGAGCAAGTTTGGAATTTACGTTAATACTGAAGTTTATTATTTGTAGGTGTTTGAAGAATTAGGACAGACATTCAAAGTTGTAGAGCTGGATCATCATTCCCAAGGGAAGGAAATGCAGACTATTTTAGGTCAGATGACTGGAGCCACAACAGTAAGACGGAAAAATGTGGTATTCTATGGGTTATACCAGCTTTATTAATAGGTTCCAAGAGTATTTGTTAACGGTAAATGCATAGGTGGTGGCACTGAGACTAGACAGTTGCATAAAGAAGGGAAATTGCAGAAGTTGTTGCAGTCAAGTTAAAAAGAGTTTAAGTGAAAGTTGTAATTTCTCTTTACCATCCAATAAAATTACCTTTGCTCAGCAGAAATGCTAACTTGAAATGTGGTTTTAGGAAAGCAGGAAGCAATACTCAACAATAATAATACAATTAGGGTTGAGTTGACTTTTAAGACGAACTGCATACTATTGGATGTTTTACGAGTACGGTTCTTTCCATGTCAGAAGAGGCATGCACTATACATAACCTCGAAGAACATAATTAGTTTCGGCGCTGCATGTTTAAGGCAGTTTAGTTGCCTGACATAATTACACAGGAATGAATTACTGCAACCCACGCTTCTTAATTTAGCACCCAACCAGTTGAACTTTCCACTAAACACAATAAGAAAGTTTATAGCTATAGGAGTTATGGTTGCGCTTAGAACATGCGTACGTATAGCAAGTAGACGTGTACTTATTAAACCGTGAGGTTCCGAGTTTTCTTTTTCTTTGAATCGGGCCAACGTTAGCGTGATAGCGGTTTGCCATCATTTGCTTGGCTTTCACTGAAGTTTTGACGAACTATGAAAAGTAAATCTTAAATATTGGACGTGACAATGTTAGTTTTAAGTTGTATGTTCGATACACTATCAAATGTCATTTCTTTGTACAAAACCACGATGTCCAGTATTTTTCAAAGGACACAGCAGGAAAAAATACGGTTTAATAACAGACTTCTTGGCTAATAAACTTCTGTACAGATAACTAAATTCAACATTATCTAAAATGCTTGTTACTAAACTTTGTTTCCCAGTCTCATAAATAGCACGGTTGGCTTCAATAGGCATAGGACTCGGGACAAACCGAAAGGAGAAAAAAATAATCTGAAGAAAAAAATGAAAAAAGCCCTCGGCCAGAAAATACATCTTACAGAGCCGTAACATGGTGTGTCCGAAGTTACATATCTCTATATATACGGGGGAAAGTGCATATGCGGTCCATAAGCCAATATTATAATTCGCGACTTCGAATAGGCTGTCGCTGTTCTCGTTCCTATGTTCATGTCCATAAGTGTAAAGGTGTCTACCATCACCAAAGTTTAACTATAAGTCCCTATGAGATGTAGATAATTACATTTTGTACACAATGCGCACAAATTAATATGCAAATTGCCCTTTTAATGCTATCTAGGGCTTACACAAGCTGCACTCGCGAATGTTTCGTCTTTCTCGCTGTCTCTCTTGCACAACCCATATAACATTTCGTCACTTCTAGCTTGAGTATTGGGCAAAGCCGTCCTCAAAACGGCTCTTATTCAGCAATCAATTCCTATTACCGTTAGTTAATTTCCACCCATAAATTGGCTGCATCTCTTCAACTTTTCGTGTTAAACCAGGGCCGCTAATGTGTGATACAGTTGGACCAACAATTGAATATGAACTGGCAAACACGACCTTCTGTCTCGAGACTTGGGATCCATAGCAAGCCAAGACAGCGCATTGTAACCTTCCATTACATACCTAAATACAAAAGTCAAATGAGAATAATGCACTAGCAACAGGTCTCGTCCAAACCTTAGCACATCCGTCGTAAACTGAGAATCCAAGGGATGCATCTTGGCAGTTGTGCTTTGCTGAAGGAAATCGTCCGAGTTTTGCTGCACAGACGTGCTATGCAGATGCAGGGCGCATTTCAAAAACACCGGGCACGTAGAAGCTAGTTGCGGACATGACGCCCAAAACCAGGAAGGCATTGGCCCCGTGGGTGCAGTCGATAACATGTAGCCTAAAGCCAGAGGCTGCTGCAATAATGTGCCGACTTCTTCAGCTGGCTCTTGATTACCGGCTCCCTGCAAAAGAGAAACAAGTTTTGAGACTTTTTCAATCACCTTAAACCACAAATAGCTTACCCTCTGTGGACTAAGTCTTCCAGATGTACCGATTCCCATGTGATTCGAGGGCGAGTCTGGATGAGAGCCAGATCTCATACCGCGTTGTCCTCCCATCTTACGCGAAGGTGAGAGAGATCCACCTCCATTTCCATCTCCGCCGATTCCTCCCAAGCCGCCCAAGTCTCCCAGTCCCATATTTCCACCCAATCCCATATCGCCATCATTATCATTGTCATTTGCTTCCGTCTCGGGCCAATTACACGAAGAAAAGATATCTCCCAAATCACCCATACCGAAATCATCACCCATGTCTCCCATATCATCATTCAACGGCGGAAAGAGCTCGTCGTCTCCCAGGCCCGGAACATTCATATGTTGTTCTTGAAATGTAGTCTGAGACGACTGGAGTACGCATTAGAGTCTTTGCTAAAAATACAAATTATTGTTTACCGTGGTTGTTGCAGACGTGGGAAACACCAAGATATGTGTACAGGAAGCATCTTCAGGGGTTGACAAGGAAGAATTGGCTGATTGTTGCCCAAAACGCTCGTCCGGGGTAACTTGATCGGGCATTAATCTCAAAGTTGAATCTGGCTCCAACGAAACCAAACAGGCCGAAAGCAAGATGGGACCTTCCGACAATTGTGACAGTGAACAAGTGTTGCACAACTCTGCCAAGTGTCTTGACGTTCGAATAAGAGACTTTCTACTAAGCAAGGCACTCCAACCTAAATCCAATTAGTGATGAGTTCGAAGTGATTTGAAGGAAACTGTCAAATACCCTTCAGTTCCCCATGGCCCATTCGGCCCAATCTGCTAATGACAAGTCTCCAAGGCTGGACAGTACTGGAAATAACTCCAAGAATAAAATCCATGAGTCTCTGCAAGCCAAATCGTCTGGCAGAAACTCTTTTCCGTCTAGATCTAAAAAAAGAAAGAAAGTAGAATTGAAATTTCGAAGTCGAATACTTGTAAGGTTAATTTACCTGTGAGGAATGTCGATTCCTATGGTTACGGTCTCCATCATTTCCCCTCTCTCGTCAGTGCAAGCGGCTAGAAGCCATCTTTGGTCTTCAGACAGACAGTAACTGACGTAAAGAACCGAAAATTTGTCCGTTCTGCCCGATGTGGGGCCTAAGGTTGGACCGGAAGCAGCATTATGTTCCAAATCGCTGGGTTTATCCTTAAGTGGCGCCAAAATGTAGGGAGGGGTTTTGCAGATGATAAAGGGCACGATTCTTTTCCTGTAAAAAGACGAAGCAGAATTTTGGTAAACAACCCCAACAGCACTAAGGTTTGTACCAATACTAACCACGGAAAGAAGGAATACAAACACAATAAAATTAGAAAAATATAATTTTACGTCTTTCGTTTTTGAGGAATTGGTCCAAATTCGCAGCTGGGCCTAAGCCAGTCAAACATTTGGCAGGAGACGAATGTATGAGAGTTTTACGGCACTGGGAGAAAACGTGTAAGGCTAGACCGCGCAACTGGTCCATTTGATGAGAACCTGCCGAATCACGACCCAATTGCACTACGCTTTCCACCGAGATTAACTATAGAAAAGAAAGCACACCAAACATGAAGATGTCTCCACATCACACACAGGATCAGAGTTTACCTGTAACGTAATGTTGTTTTGTACACTGTCAGGTAAGAAACTGAGCATATGGTGATAGCAGCGCAATAAGCCTATGGCGGCCAATCGATGCAAATCTGGGTCATCCGAGCCTAGTGTTAAGGGGTCTACCAAGTAAATCACTATGGCCGGGGGTTCAGCATCATCGTCATCCGTATCCAAAGGTATACCCGTTCCATACACAGCCGGGCCTCCGTCTTCACCTACAAATAGAAAGTACTCGATCAATTGAATCATTAGTGAAACGCAATAAAACTTACCTGAAGACTCAGTTCTGGGAGAAGCAGGTTTCCCATCCAAACCAGGCTGTCCACTATGTGTGCTCTGACCAGGTGGAGTAGACGAAGGCTGAGAAGGTTGGCTAAAAGCTTGACTGTCGGCTAAAGAGGTCATGGGAGGTGGAGGCGCCCATGGCCGCCTTACTGGCTGGCTCCAACAAAGTGCGGTCCAACGACAAGGTATTCAAATGAGGTGCTAATTGATGCCTACAAACCTGTTCAAACGAAAGGGCACGTGTTAATGACACATTCTTTTTTTAGAGTAATAATTCAGTAAAGTAATACAAAAATATCAGTAAAAAGTAATTCGGGAATAATTCACATAAAAATAAATCTTGCCTGAGCATATAAACGCAACATCGAAGCAACAGGCGAATCCCCAATAGCGGTAAACCACTCTTCAATGGGTTCTTGCGCCAAGTTGGCTGCAGCCGATTTGCCCACTCTGAGCAAACCATCCCTCAACACTTTCGTAATGGGCACGTGACGTCCCAGTCGGCATAACTAGTTTAAAACAAACAGGTATTAAAAAACATGGTTTTAGACTTCCAAGCACTTCTGAAAATGACTCACCTCGTACACTGCAGATAACTCTTTGAAAAACGCCTTGGTCTTCCCCGAAATGAAATCTACGTCCGGACACACTACAATATATGCAACATCACGCGGTGGCGTATAGGGTTCCAAGAGCAATCGTTCCCAGTGAGGAATACCCAATGGAGCTAAGGTAACCCAATCCCGGTCGTAACCAGCCACAATAAGTGGAATAGGTTGTGGCTCGCACTGATCTTCGGTACCTAATAATAATACAAAAACCATTAGCTAATAGATGTAAGCTAGCTTTCATACAGCAAGAAACATTTATACTTGCACTGAATACGATAAGTAAAACTAAGACATAAAAAGAGTTCCTACTGTTCAGGCAAAACTAACACAAAAGAAGATTACAAAGGTAACGAACTGTATACCTCTTGCAGCCATTTTTCGGTGAAACTGCCTCCAAGTTAAAGGTCCCAACACCGTGTAAGTTGCTTCCCACAATCCAGCTCTTCTTTTCTTTTGTATCGCATCTTGTAGCAAAGGCTGAAGTCCCTTCATGACACGCATAATATCTTGTGTCGCAGACGGTCCGGGCACTTGCAAGAATGGCCACCTATGCATGGTTGTTCGCGTGTTGGCTACAGCCACAGCCGCCGAGGAAGAAGCATTTCTTGTCGAGGGAACATGCGCCAGTTCCATCTTGGCTACCACGTTACCGTAATTTGGTCCCATGCTATAAGGGTTCGTGGCTGGGTGAGGCGGATACGTAAATTTGGGCTCGGGCGGAAGAATGACAGACTGAAGTACAGCTTTGCTCACGTCGCAGCCATCAATATACTCCAGCAAGTGTAGAGGAGCATGGTTGGCATGGTGATAATGGAGGGCAGCAGCTCGAGAAATCGGCGACGTGTTGGTGTGCAAGCTAAGACACTGTTCTCTCAACAACTCCAGAATGGGTTGCGGAATGGAATCGATGAGAGCTGCATTGCAAGCCACGGCCGCTATCGTGCAATCGACTCGATCTTTCAAATCCTTGTCGTGGTCAATGGCAAGCCCAAACCAAGGCAAAGCATCCAATACGCGGGTTGACTTGGTAGAACTGCTGGAAGAAAATTGGGTGATGCGCAATAAAGATCCTTTCCTCGCAGGTTCGGGATCAGGGGTTAAATTGCCTCCTGTAATCTCCACTTCATCTTCATAAAAGAGGCCCGCACGGTGGGCCAGTCTTCGGTTCATAATTACACTAAACCCACAATTGCACTTGAGGCTCTCTTCCTCGTAAAACGTCCTCGCTTTTAAGCCTTCGGGCAACAAATGATAATCCGCACCTTTTAAGGTTCCCACCGAGTTCGGTCCTGCGTTACACACACACAACGCACACGAGTCAAAGTTGTGATCGCGGAACAAGTTGAGGAGCGAATCGCCCAACAGAAGCGTCACTAACAGACCATGGGATTCTGGGAGAGGAGGTGAGGCTTCAGGCTGCATTGGACCATGGTGAGGGGGACGGTGAAGTGCGTGAGAGGGAAGTGTCATTGGAGACTGATGGGGATGAATAGGCGCCGGCGAAGCACATGGATCACTGTGGTATGGTGAAGGCATCGGTGGTCGGGGGAAAAAGTGAGCTGGAGTGCGGGGTAAGTTCAAAGGCGGGAACTGGGTCAAAGGAGCTATGGGGCGGGACACAAGACGTTGCGGGTGCTGCTGAGGCTCTTCCTTGATAGTCAAGGGTAAGGTGTTCGGCTGCGAAGTGGATTGCGCGTGGGAAGGGCCTGTATGGGCGTGGCTGCTGCTCGAACCCGTTCCAGATTCTTTGTTTTGTTGCCAGGAAGGCTTGTACACTGCGTTGGATGGCATCGGCAAGGGCGGCAAACTCTGCGATGGCAGCAAAGGTAAAGGCGCGTACTTGGCTGAACCCAAGAACTTGCTCATTACTGGGGGCTTGTACACAAAGGACCAATCCTACGATATATAACATAGTTCATTAGTGTTCGACTAGTGGAGTCAGTTTAAATAGGAGCTAAGACAAGTAATGAAATGAAATTGGAACCAAAACGCTAAGAAAGACCCAAATATCGACTACTTTTGCCCGTCTTCACACGGAAAAAAAGGAGAGAAGGGGAGATATAGTGAAATGCAAACGTACTTTGACGAGATCCTGTGAAACATACACAGGAGATTCACCGCCTCGTTCTAACTTGACGCTAGTCAGCTGATAGGCGAGTCCATCACTTACTCCTCCTCCATCAATTATGCAATCCAAACTGCCAACCCCCATTGGACTTTGCATGGGATGTTCGTGGGAAGGAGGAGTCGGGAACATCTTGCACAACTCCGCTGCTCCCAAGATGTGAACGTTATTGTGAGGGTTGCTAGGCGAAGGATTGAGGACTGTTTTGAGATTGCTGTTGTGAGTAAGGAGCTTGGTGTTCGGCAACAACGCTGCTGTGTCTTCCGGTAAACCAGCAGGCTTATTCGACCCGGGAGGAGTCGGTGCAGGAAACTAAATGGGGATTGTAATACAATCTCAACTCTTTCTCTCGTCGTGTCCTAAGAAGGTATCAACTTACCGCGTCATTGCTTGTCTCATCTGAGTTGTCAAAAATATTCTCAAGATCTCTGTAAGACACTGAAAGACCTTCCTTGGTGAATAAAGAAACCTGGGTGTTGACTGGTTTGGATGGACTACCTTCGCCGCCTTCAGTTTCGCCTTCAAGTAAACCGTCCTCTTCCGTTTCCGTTTGCGACTTTCACCATGTTCTTCGTCAAAATCATACGGGTCAGATCGGTCCATATCCATCTTCGAAAAAAAGCATACAATTAGAGAACTATTTAAAAATAAGTCATAGAAGTTTCGGTTATTTTAAAATTTCCTTACAAAAAAACAAAACCAAAATTAAAAGCCACACGAATTCACAATTATTAAAAAGAGATTTCCAAATTTAAACATTTTTCTTTGAACCGAGGCACTAGATAGCCTCGGCTCTTACTACTCCAACTTCATAAAGCAAGAAAAACCTGTTTGCCAAATCCTTCACAGGAAGCTCATAAGTACTTGTCATTCGAAAAGGCTATAGAAATCTTTACTTACTGACTGAATGGGAGTTACCGGAAGACCGATGGCAGTAAGATCATGGGAAAAACCAAGCCCGGTAACGGGCTTCACGATCCTTTCACCGTCACTAGACTTGTCTGTTGACCGAAACTTCTTCACGGGGTGGTATAACCTAGATTAATTCAAAATTGCATTGTTAACTAGGCTCTTCAATACTTGGACTATAATCTTTTCCATCTTACCATGCATTGACTGTGCTGTAATCATATACATGATGCAAGTCTTCGCCTTCTTCATGCAGCGACTGCTCATAATCCTTGATAGGCAATATAGGGCGTTTCCCATGCAAGGACGTCCCATCGTGACCCTGGCCAGTGCAGGTGCCAGCCCCGCTGCTCCCACTAAAAGTTAATCCCGTGGGCGTGGCACTACTTGCTGGCCCCTGACTCTTGGGTGGCCTTTCTATACCGCTAGAGGATGCCGGCCCTTGTCCCACAGAATGGGGCCACCCGTTACCTGAGGCCGGCCCAGGTCCTGGCGTATCAGCCCCAGCTTTGGTTTCAACACTGGAAGAGCCGTAAGGCGAGTAAGATTGGTTGTGAAGTGATGCCGCAGATTTAGGCCCGCCTGAGCTGCTACTATGACCTCCTGGTAAGGAATTGGAATCTAATGGCTGAGCGACGGTGCCGCCCAAGGGGGTATGAATTGGACCTTTACTTTCCGCTTCAGCTGGTGTAGGAGGAGCTCCATTCGTGCCCGGCTCCTGCGAAGCTGGAGGATGAGGGCTTAACGTAGGCATGGCTGTATCTATGCATACAAAACAGTGTTCAATTAGATGGGTTTTTTTAAGCACCCGGCAGGAAGAAAAAGATGTTACCAGTTGGAGGCACGCTGGCTGGTTGAGAATGCGGAGTTGGTAATGGAGAGGGTACTACCGAGGCAGGCGAAGCAGGACATGGGAGGAACCAAGGTAGGATTGGAAGTTCCTGTACCTCTATAGGAAGGGTGACCAGGTGCAGTTGACGCTTGGCCAGACCTGTGAAAATAGAAACGACATTATTAGTGGCATTTTACTCTACTATTGAACAAGATGCCCAAGCCACAATGCCTGTTCTACCAGAAGAACCGCTACCGACATTTCCAAAGGCAATCAAACCTCCCGCAAAAAATGTGTTCTAGGCGTTATTTTTTTTAAATAATAATACGTAACAAAGCAAACTAAAAACATTGGAAATAACAATCCAACGCCGGTTCTAGAGAGTAAAAAGGATGAAGCCCAGCACAATACCAACCAAGCCCAGAGTAAGCCACGCCTACCCCAAACTCACAATTTGCGGCACTACTGGCTAAACGACAAGGAGACAAGTTTACATTCTTTCCTTTTTCCCAGTTAAAAACGCGGGAGGAGTCAAAAGAAAAGAAGAAGTAGAGGTTTGGGATTTTGTGTTGGTGGCATTAAATTCATATTATTATTTTTTCTAGTTTTAGTTTAGCTTTCTCCACACACATGGCTAATACCAAGCGCACACCTCAACCCAAGTCACAGACATACCGATGCCAAACCCCACACACGAACTTGAACCCAATCGCGTTCAATTGTTTTAGCCATTTTTTTTTTAGATGTAACTCAACTCCCTTCCCCACCTTTTCTCGCTGTCTTCAGCTCCCTCTGCCTCTTCTACTGGAACTTTCCAGGCAGGCAAAGGCGCTCGACGATGGAACGGCATGGAGGAAGAGCTTTTCCCCATACTCTTGTCAATTTTAGGTTTGGAAGATGGGACTGACGCGTGGGCAGGGCTTAATATCCCGTTACCCAAGGCAAGGTTGCTGTTACTCGTACTGGAAGAAGACCCCCCACGACTTCTCTGGCGCTTGAACCTGTTGGGAGGGAGGTTGGGTCAAGTGACCAGAACTAGCCATGCGAACCACTTTCTTTAGCCCCCTACCTTATCTTTTAAATCAAGTCTACAAAAAAGTGGCTAAAAATTAAATCTCACAATCCCCGAAAAGACTAAACTACACAAAGCAACCAAAAAAACATGTAGGAAAAAATTGTGTTTTACTTTGCGCAGGTGCAGGCAGTTCTAGTAGCTGGTTCGACGAACTCCCAAAGTGGTTGCTGCTGTGGCTGACTGGCGGTGGGCGGGGCATCACTGGTTGTAGGAGGCTCAGTTTGACAATGCAGGTGACAACCTGGCAGTAAGATACTATCCTCCCAGGCTTGCTCAGACAAAACAGCAGCCGGAGGTGGTGAAGACGACAACTGGGGAACGGGATAAGGGGGCGGTAAGGGGGGGTGGAGCTGGAGGAGCTGAAGGAACCGACAAAGGCGCTTTGGACGGTGTGGGACAGGGAGAAGAGGGTGGTGTTAGGGGAAGTCCTGAGGAACCAAGAGTACACAGTGAGTTACAATATGCCTCAATTTTTTGCAACTTGCGAAACAAATACCTCCTTCGACCGAAGCTAAATGCGAGAGTGCTAACACATTGGAGGCATCGTCCATATCGGTCACTAGCACGAAATTCGTTGGATAACGCATGCGCGTGCCGCCTAAAAAAAAGAAATCGTTAAAGAAAACCACAAATCACTGTAATTGCGTGAGTACCAATCAAGACTTCGACCATGGGCGGTACAGAGTCCGCACCATTCGGCCCTTCCGCATCGGTAGAAACCGAAGTATTCTTCCCAGTAATATCCAGAGGGTAAAATTGCTTCCATTCTTCCAGAAGCTTGACAGTTTGCGGATCGGATCTAAAGCTTTGACCCGTCAAAGTGCCCGATAATCCATACGGCGCCAGCAAAACTGTACAACATTATTACCCCAATAAAGTAACGTCTACGCTTATGTCAATAATTGTCATTGCTACCTTGCACGGGAGAGGCGGACGCACTGGCCGCCGCCAAGTGACGTTTAGATAGCTTGCGTACGGAAGGATGCTGTCTTACGTCCATGGAGGCACACACTGTGCTATCCCCGTGAACAAAGAAAGTGAATCCGAAAGACAGATGGGTGTTGCTTTGTCCTGGAGACGCATCCAAACCTTCGTAAGGCTGCACAAACCATTTTCCCAGTCTTACAAAGTCTCTTGTGAGCAAACACCTAGTAAAACCCGAATTCCGAAATAATTATATCGCATCTCTATGCCCAGGAATAATATATAGATTATACCGACACTTACCTCTCGATGAGATTATGCAGTGCTTTGAACAACAAAGATCGACATTCATAAGATAAACTTTCTTCCCAGGATCC